>OY770264.1:126609013-127209013 GCA_963669355.1 Chorisops tibialis
TTTTCTTAGGGCTCTGGTGAAAGATACAAAGTGTAAATTTTGCATGTGGATACATCCATTTAATATACATTGAAAAATAATAATTGCATGATCCATACTTGTTATAAACCAACCCCCCTGCCTAACGTGCACAAGGTGTTTCATTGAAAAGAACACATAAACTGAAAATGTTTGAGTGAAATTTTAAGGTAGAAACTTGAAAATTTGCGAAAGGCATTTAAAAAAAATCCCTAAATATTAACTGGTCGAAAACCTTGAAATCTTCTAACCCTCCCATACAAAATTATTTTTTCGACCATTTTCAAGAAATCAATTATCACCTAACTATTAAAAACTATCAATTTGAAATTTTTGCACAAAAACATTGAAAAATAGTTGAAATCAAACTGCGTCAAAAGTTTTGAGATCACGCCTGCCCTTCTACCCCCTCCCATACAAAAGTATGATTTCGACCATTATTAAGAAATCAATTATCACCTAACTATTTAAAGCTATCAATTTGAAATTTTGCAAAAATAGTTGAAATGAAATTACGTTAAAAGTTTTGAAATCGCGCTTGCCCATTAAATCATCTAATAACCAACAAACTTAAAGCTACGAACTTGAAATTGTACAAGCACCTTCCAAGAGAAACGAAATAAAATTTCATATCAAATTTTACAATTCCCCTACCTTCTCTACCCCCGTGAATGTAAAATACACCGAATTTTATGAAAATTCTATGCAACTTCGTCTATGAAACA
The DNA here is from genome assembly GCA_963669355.1 of Chorisops tibialis. NCBI lineage: Eukaryota > Metazoa > Arthropoda > Insecta > Diptera > Stratiomyidae > Chorisops > Chorisops tibialis. The sequence continues at coordinate 126,609,757 of OY770264.1, forward strand.
CATTCTATACAGAGAATATTAAACGTGATTGAAGCAATTAATTAAAAAGCTATTAACATCCACCAACCCTAATTATTACCCCTACTCCTCCCCTCATAAAAACCCAAACTTGCAGAAACGAATGAAATATTTTTAAATTGACAACAGCCCTGCCCAAGAACTCCCTTTCACATAGTCTTCTTTAACCACTCCCACCTGCATATTGAGTTTCCATTCCTCCGCAACTTGTCCCAAGAATAATAAAGTTTCGCCCGACTTGTTGGCAGTTTATTTAATAATATGTAATAATAAAATTTTCTTGGAAACTATAAAAGCTATTAATTTGAAATTTAGAATATATTATTTCCATTACAAATACAATCTTTAAGTACACAAATTATTTAAATCCCACCAGTCCTTCACCCACCTCCCATATCAACTACACTTTTTCATTAAATACTGTACACCAATTTTCTCAGTACGTATAAATTCCATCGAGCTAAAATTTTGTACTAAATTCTTAATTAGCATTATTATTAATATCGGGAAAACTAACCGATTATCTTCACTATTTCTATCCACTCCCGTACAATGTGACACGATTCCACGATTTAACAAAAATTCGATTTTCTTGGAAAGTGTGAAAGTCACAGATTTAAATTTAAAATATACTATTTGCATAATGATTGTAGTTGTCTTTCGAAAAATCAATAAAAACCCCTTACTCCTTCTACCACCTCCCATACAAACTTCACTTTTGCATGAAATACTCTTAACCAATTTTCTCAATACGTATAGCTTTAATGAAGCTAAAATATTGTGTAGAATCCTTAATTAGCATTATTAATAATATCAGCAAATATTAACCGATTAGCTTCACTCCTGCTACCCCCTCCCATACCAAGTCACACAATTTCACAACTTTCCAAAAAATCTATTTTCTTGAAAAGTGTGAACATTACTGAACTAAAATTTAAAATGTTTCAGTTTTGTTTCTCGAAAAATCACCAAAACACACTCCCCTCCTTCTACCACCTCCCATACAAATTGCACAATTTCACTAAATCCAATGCACTAAGCTTCTCAGTACCTACTCAATTTTTCAAGCTTAAATTTGGTACAAAACATTTTTATAGCTACTCTCGCATGATGTGAAATAAATTAGTTCAGTACTGTTACTCTTTCTACCACTTCCCATACAAAATTTCTTAACATCACAAAAATTTCAATATCATCTATAGTATCGTATGATTGCGCTTTAGGTACAATCGTAGTCCTGTTATGTTTTAAGCTTAACGTTATTTTATTTGGTCTTTTTTTTCTAATTAACACAAGCTATTCACATGTCCTTAGTGCTCTTCAATACGAATATGGTCTTAGATCACGGGATTGATTTGATCACTATCCTGTCCCATACAAATGCGAGTATCGTGGTTTCATTCTTAATAGTTTATGGATCCAACACAATAGAAACCATTGTCTTCAAAGAGCCATTAAACTAATCAGTTTATATATCTCGGATAATGTATTACTAACTACATTCTTAAAAATTGCTTGTTTTGCGATTCTCAGGCGGACAAAGTCGCGGGCGATCGCTAGTATTTAATAAAATTTTTGAAAGTGAAGAAATAGCAGATTCATTTCATAGATCAATAATAATACCGCTTTTTGAGAAAGGAGATATTAATTGAGGTGGAAACTACAGGGGAATATCACTACCAGATACAATATTCAATATTTTTCCTGGTGTTTTGCTCAACAGGCTGAATATTTGGATACGTTGTAATAACGTCATGAGTGAATTCCAAGCGGGTTTCAGAAATGGTTATTTTACTTTAGATATTACTTTCAATTTGACAAGTATTGTACCGGAAAATATATTATCTTAAATTCTTTCGAATAGCGAGGAGGGAGGTTCTTAATTTTACTTTATTATTATAATAATAAAGTATTGTGATCGACACAAGAAAAAAAAAAAGTTTGCTACCCTGAAATTTTTTTTTTCGCGTTTCATGACTAAATTAGCCTAAAAATGCAAAAAAAAAAAATCCGTCTGTCTGTACGCCGTCCGCCGTACGCCGTACGCCGATGTGTACGCTCAGCGCACATTAACTCCTAAACCCTTCAAGATAGAATGCTCACTTTTAGGAGGATTGTAGATAGTTGCGGATCTCAGGCGGATACCTATTTTGGGGGGTGTACGGGTGCAGGGGGAGGTGGGGGGAGCGCTTAAACCGAAAAATACGAATTCAAATATCTCAACCATGACAACAGCTAGGAAGCTAAAACTCAACACACATATAGAGGGGTTTGTTGGACAACTTTTAAAAATAATTTAATTTTTTTGTCCATTGGGGTGCGAAAAGGGGGGGCTAAGAACCAATTGTCGCCGAATCTTTTTTTCAAATGATTATATCTTCGAAATTACTTATCGTAAAAAAATTATATTTAGAGACCGTCAAGGTGGCATATAGTTTCATCGGAATCAGCTCTGAAAGCGGCTAATTATTGTAAGGGGGAGGGTCAGGAGGGGTGCAAAGAAAAACACTTAAAAATTAATATCTCAACTATCTCTTAAGCTATGTAATTGAAACTTAAAACGTATATTAAGCTATACTAGGCAAATACGAAAAAAATATAACATGTTGAAATAATAGTAGTGGGGGGAAATGGGAAACATTTCAAAAATGGCGCACTTTTCAAAATTACAAATCCTTATATCTCAAAAAATAGTACAGATATCAAGTCGAAAATTTGTCAGATTGTAGAACTGTACAATAGCTAATTTAAATAAACACTTCTACCCCCTCCCATACAAAATTATTTTTTCGACCATTTTCAAGAAATCAATTATCACCTAACTGTTAAAAGGTATGAATTTGAAATTTTGTATAACAACTTACAAAAATAATTAAAATGAAATTGCGTTAAAAGTTTTAAAATCGCGCTTGCCCTTCTACCCCCTCCCATACAAAAGTATGATTTCGACTAATTTCATTAAATCAACTAATAACCAACAAATTAAAAGCTACGAACTTGAAATTTCGTACGAGCATCTCACAATAAAAATAAAAGAAAATTGCATCACAAGTCTTACGATTCCCTTACCTCCTCTACCCCCTCCCATACAAAATTATTTTTTCGAGCATTTTTAAGAAATCAGTTATCAGCTTACTCTTAAAAGCTATCAATTTCAAATTTGGCATAAAAACTTATAAGAATAATTCAAATGAAGTTGCTTTAAAAGTTTTGAAATCGCGCTTGCGCTTCTACCCCTCCCATACAAAACTATGATTTCGACCAATTTCATTAAATCAACTAATAACCAACAAACTAAAAGTTACGAACTTGAAATTCTATACAAGCACCTTACAAGAGACGCGAAATAAAACTGCGTATCAAATTTTACGATTCCCCTATATTCTCTACCCCCTCCCATACAAATGTTCGGTTTCATGAATGTAAAATACACCGAATTTTATGAAAATTCTATGCAACTTCGTATATGAAAACATTCTATACAGAGAATATTGGACGTGATTCAAGCAATTAATTAAAAAGCTATTAACATCCACCCACCCTTACTATTACCCCTACTCCTCTCCTCATAAAAACCCAAACTTACAGCAACGAATGAAATATTGTTAACAGTCCTGCCCAAGAACTCCCTTTCACTTAGCCTTCCCTAACCACTCTAACCTGCATATTGACTTTCCACTCATCCGCAACTTGTCCCAAGAATAATAAAGTTTCGCCCGACTTGTTGGCAGTTTATTTGTATATAACACCGAACGTATTATACAAAACGTTTCATACTGAGTTTAAAGTTTGTAGCATGTCTGAATTTATGAAATTTGCAAAGTGGGAGGTTTTGGATGATTTTGAATCTGCTTATCAACATCGTAATCGCATTGCTTTGTTACAATTTTAAAGCCAATAGCTCTTATATGTTCGAAGGAAAAATACTTTTATTGAATTTCCAATACAAAAATTTGTATGGTGGAAGGGGTGATTTTTTTTAGCATTTATTGCATTTCTTAAGTTTATACTTTTTCTAGTTTCAATGCAAATCGATTAAATGCTGTTATCAAAATTGTGCATTTGTATGGGAGGGGGTAGAAGGAGTATTCGAATCAAAACCAAATTTTTCAACGTCAATGATATCTGTAATAGTATACTTGTTACAAAATTTAAAGTTGATAGCTTTGAGGAATCTGAAGAAAAATAATTCAATTCAAATTCCGAAATTTCGTGAAATTTGTATGGGAGGGGGAAGAGCGAGTGAGGCGACGTTGATAGATTTTCAAAAATTAGTTGCAATTGTAATAAAATTAAATATGACAAAAATTGGTTCTTTTAGTGCTGGGAGATGCAATGGAAACCGGAGAAAAATCAATTTCTGGAAATTTCGAAATTTCATGAAATTTGTATGGGAGAGGATGGAAGGAGTGGGGTATATGGCCCGTTCACGAACTTAAAGTTACTTTTTGGCTAGAAATGAGATATGAAAAATTTCAGCACGATAGGTTAAAACTTGCGAGAGTTATGTTGACAGACGGTCACTCGGAATCGAAGTTTTTGAGCGACAACAAATATTTCTGTATTCTTGGCAACTCTGTGCGAGCACTATTTCTTAGCGTTACAAACGGTAACGTAAACACAATATACTCTGAGATTTCATTTTATAAACATATGCTTTCTTTGTCGACTTTAAGTCAGCCTTTGATTTAATTCCACGAAATGTATTATTTTATAAACTATCTACAATATATATGTCGATAAAAATGCTACAGATATTGAAAGAGCTATACCGTAAAGCGAAGTCAGCAGTTTGTGATGGGATAAGTTTAACTGACTATTTCGAAGTATGGATATCAACGCAAAAACCTTCAAGTATAATACTTATGTTGTATGTAATATTTGTAATGTTGATGAGTCTGAGAAAATATTTTACTTTGTTGCTAGATGTTCAATTTTCAAAAGCTGAAGAGTTGCATATTTTGGCAAGGAAACGCTTACAAAAGGCGAGTTTCTTGAAGTTCTAAATGGGAAAGATTAAAATTCTCTGTAATATTTTGTACAAAATTCTATTAATAAATATATCTGTCTAACCATGTATTACTTTATTATTTTAATAATAAAGTATTGCGATCGACTTGGAAAGAAAAACATAACAGAATTATGATTCGGCGTAAAGCCCAATCATATGATACTCTAGATGAAATGGGAAAGAGTTTAATGTTCCGGAATAGTGTATTGTGACTTCTGTGTGGGAGGTGGTAGAAACAGAGGGAGGAGGTTTGTAATTTTTGTATATGATACCGAACGTGGCATGCAAAATGTTTCGTCCTAAGTTTATAATTTGTAGTTTTTATTATTTTCTAAGAAATTGGACATAGCTTTTCTGAAATCGTAGCACTTGTATGGGAGGGGGCAGAGGAAGTGGTGGGTCTTAGATGATTTTGAAATTTCTTATCGACATACTTATCACGATGCTTCGTTTCAATTTCAAAGTCGATAGCTCTCATATGTTCGAAAGAGAAATGCTTTTCCTGAATTTATAATATAGATATTTTTATGTGAGAGGGTGGGAGGGCTGCAGCGAAGATGACAATTTGTAGTATTTATATCAATTATTAAGGGACAAATTCTGGCAAAATTTTAAGTTTACACTCTTTCTGGTCTTAATGGAAATCGATTAAATGCATTTACCAAAATTATGCCTTTTTATGGGAGGTGGTAGAAGGAGTATACGGATCAAAACAAAGATTTTCGTTGTTAATGATATTTCTAGTATTATATGCACTGAGTAAATTGGTTTAGAGCATTTCATGAAAAAGTGCAGTTTGTTTGGGAGGTGGTGGAAGGAGGGGGAAGTCACAAATTATTTTTATAGAGTATATTGGAATCATCATAAAAGTATTACATTCCAAATTTCATATCAATATCATTTATACTTTTCGAGCAAATCCGTTTATTGTCAGATTGCGAAATTCTGTCATTTTGTGTGGGAGGGGGTAGAAGTGGTGAAGCGATTTGGCCCATTCACGAACTTGATCTTGCTTTTTTGTTAAAAACGACGTATACAAAATTTGAACTTTCTAGCTCAACGCGTTCTCCTAAGTCACCTTGATTATGCTGAAGACTGTGTTTGCTTGCACATAACCGTTCGGAATTAGAGTCAAATGTTCGCTCGTTGCATTCTAAATGCAAAGAGGCGGGACTGAAAATAAATGTGCGTAAAATCAAGTACATGCACATGGCTTCGAACGCAAGCACATCGATTGTTCTTAACGGACAGGATGTGGAAGATGTGCAAGATTTTTGCTATCTTGGAAGCATTGTCAGCACGGACGGCGGAGCCGAAAAGGATGTTGAGACTCGACTAAATAAAGCTCGTCAGGCTACGGTATCCTTTCCCCTTTCTGTTTTTGGGGGGATTGTTAATTGGGTAAGTGAGCTCCATTTGCTAAATTTTGGGGAGTGTTAGGTGGAAGGGGGAGGCGGGGGGAGGGAAAGAGTCAAAAACTATACTTGCTAATATATCCACCACGAATGCAGGTAGGAAGCTGAAAATCAGCATAAATGTAGGGAGGGTTGTGAGAGAAACTTTAAAAATAATTTAATTTTTTATCCATTGGCGTTCGAAAATGGGGGCTAAAAACAAATTTCCGGCCGATTTTTTTTAAATGATTATATCTTCGTAATTACTTACCATAAAATATTATATTTTGGGACCATTAAGGCAGACAGATTCACCAGAATCAGCTTAGAAGCAGGCTAATTATTGTATGGGGGGGTCAAGTGGAGGTGCAAGGAAAAACACTTAAAAATTAATATCTCAACTATCTTTTAAGCTACGTAATTGAAACTTAAATCATATATTAAGCTAAACTAGTGAAAGACAAAAAAACATTGGTCTTTGCATTAGTGGGGGGAAATGGGGATCATTTCAAAAATGGTGCATTTTCTAAAATTTCAAACCCTTACATCTCAAAGGAAAGCGTCAGATTAAAGAACTACATAGTTTTTAAACGTGATAAAAATGTTAAATGTGTGATTTTTTTTTGGAAACTGTTGAAATAATTAGAACCCTGCATTGACGGACATGGTTTAAGCCCACCCGGCAATTGATTGTCTACACAATCAGCTGATTGTCATGTTCCGGTCTCTTCAGTCGCTGACGTTCAAACGTTACAGACGTCTTTGATTATAAGTTCGGCAATTATCTTTAGCATCGATATCGACCTCAACAGGTTATGGGCCCAGAAGCGGTATAATTTGGTTTATTATTAATTTTCGTGTAATATAAGTTCAATATCCGATAGTGATCCATAGATTAAACATTTTAGTGTTGTGCACGTGATTACACAAAATGTCGAAATTGTCAGAACAGAATAACATCGAAAAGCTGAAGGGCAGCGAAAATTATCATACATAAAGTTTCGCAATGATGAACGTTCTCGAATTTTATGGAATGGATGGATTTGTTAGCGACCCCGTGAAGGAAACCGATCCTGAAAAATTGAATAGGGCTAAAGCTCGAATAGCCTTGGCGATTAATGAATCACTTTTCGTTCATATACAAAATGATGATTCTGCGAGTAAAATGTGGAAGACACTCAAGACATTATTCGACGACCATGGTTTGACGCGCAAAATTACTTTACTGCGAAAGTTAATAACAATCCGATTGGATGAGTGCTCCTCAATGGACGAATACATCGGAAGCATAATAACCACTTCAAACAAACTGATTGGAATCGGATTCCAAATCACAGACGAGTGGATCGGCGCTATCATGTTAGCGGGACTGAGCGACGAATTTAAACCTTTAATCATGGGCATAGAGAGCGGCGGATCCGCAATTACAGGGAATAATATTAAAATGAAACTCCTTGACGTAGATTTCGGAAAATGTTCCGAAAGTGCATTTCGCGCAACAAAGAAACCGGTTACAACTCTCAAGGTCGGCAAAAAAAACAAAGTGCTTCACATGCAACAAAAGAGGACATAAAAGTGTGGATTGCCGGCAGTCGAAGCAGAGGCAAAATTTGTGAACGCTTTCAGTGCAAAAACATCCGCGGGTGACAGTGAAACCAAAAGTCATAGCTGGTTTATTGATAGTGGCGCATCGTGTCATATGACGCCACACAAAGCTATTCTTAGTGATTTTAAATCGAACTCAGTGACCAAAATTCTGACTGCTAACGATCATAAATTAAAAGTTCTCGGTTCGGGCATAACAAAAAATTAAAGTAAATGAAAAAGATATCAAGGTCAACGACGTATTGTATGTGCCGCAGTTGTCTGCCAATCTGCTATCGGTTGCAAGAGTTATTGAAGCGGTCAATAAGGTGATTTTTGACAGTGACGGTTGTACCATATTTAATAAAAGAAATGAATTGCTATCTCGAGTTAAGCCATATAATGGCACATATAAAATAAAATAAATGAAAAATGAAATGAATTGGTGGAGCCAAATATTTTGCCACCTTCATGGACGATTTTTCCCGAAAAGTATTTGTATATTTTATGAAGCGAAAAAGTGAATTGCCTCAGATATTCAAGTCATTTAAGAATATGTTAGAAACACTAACAGAAACAAAAAACATAACAGGGCTACGATTGCGCGTAAAGCGCAATCTTACGATACTCTAGGTGAAATAGCATTTTTTATGATCCCAAGAAATTTTGTGTGGGAACTGTTAGAAGGGGTGATAGGATTGAACTAATTTTTTACCCATCATGCTAAAGTAGCTATAAACATAACAGGGCTACGATTGCGCGTAAACCGCAATCTTACGATACTCTAGATGAAATAGAATTTTTTGTGATCCCAAGAAAATTTGTACGGGGAGTGTTAGAAGGGGTGATAGCATTGAACTAATTTTTCCCCATCATGCTAAAGTTGCTATAAAAATGTCTTATACAAAATCCTTACTCCAAAAATTGAATAGGAGCTAAGAAAATTAGTGTGTTAGATTTAGCAGTTTGTATGGGAGGTGGTAGAAAGAGTGGGGGGATTTTAGTGATATTTTCAGAAATAACTAAGAATATCATAAAATTGACATCTCTTAAATTTTAGACCAGTAACATTCATACTTTTCAAGAAAATAGATTTTTACTTTATTATTTTAATAATAAAGTATTGTGATCGACTTGGGAAAAAAAAAAAATTTGCTACCCTGAAATTTTTTTTTTTCGCGTTTCATGACTAAAATAGCCTAAAAATGCAAAAAAAAAAAAATCCGTCTGTCTGTACGCCGTCCGCCGTCCGCCGTACGCCGTACGCCGACGTGTACGCTCAGCGCACATTAACTCCCAAGCCCTTCAAGATAGAAAGTTTATTTTTGGAGAGATTTTAGGTAGTTGCGGATCTCAGGCGGATACCCATTTTGGGGGGTGTACGGGTTCAGGGGGAGGAAGGGGGAGCGCTTAAACCGAAAAATACGAATTCAAATATCTCAACCATGGTTACAGCTAGGAAGCTAAAAATCAACACACATATAGAAGAGTTTGTGGGACAACTTTTAAAAATAATTTAATTTTTTTATCCATTGGGGTGCGAAAAGGGGGGGCTAAGAGCCAATTGGCGGCCGAATTTTTTTTTCAAATGATTATATCTTCGAAATTACTACCCGTAAAAAACTGATATTTTGAGACAATTAAGATGGCATCAAGATCTACTAGAATCAGTTTAGACAGAAGCTAATTCTTGTAAGGGGGAGGGTCAGCGGGGGTGCAAGTAAAAACACTTAAAAATTAATATCTCGACTGTCTCTTAAGCTATGTAATTGAAACTTGAAACGAATACTAAGCTTTACTAGTGACATATGAAAAAAATATAATATATGGACATAATAGTAGTGGGGGCAAATGGGGAGCATTTAAAAAATGGCGCACTTTCCAAAACTACAAATCACCAAATCTCAAAATTGAGTACACATATCAAATTGAAAATTTGTCAGATTGTAGAGCTATATAGTCTTTAATTTTGGTAAAAAATTTAAGTTAAGGGGTGTAAGGGGAGGGAGGTGGGAAGCGAAAATGTTGAAAATTTTGAGTGATTTTTTTATGGCTCTGGTAAAAGATACAAAGTTTGAATTTTGCACGTCGACACATCTATTTAATGTACATGGAAAAAAAATAATAATTTGTTCCAAAATTGTTATGCACCGAAGTGGGGGTCTAACGTGCACAAAGTGTTTCATGTGCAATGAAAAAAACACATAAACTCAAAATTTTTGAATGAAATTTTTAGGTAGAAACTTGAAAATTTGCGAAATGCATTTAAAAAAAATCTCCAAGAGTTTAAAATATTAACTGGTCGAATATCTTTAAGACTTCTACCCCCTCCCATACAAAAAATTTTTTTCGACCATTTCTAAGAAATCAATTATCACTTAACTATTAAATGCTATCAATTTGAAATTTTGCACAAGAACTTACAAAAATAGTTGAAATAAAATTACGTTAAAAGTTTTGAGATAGCACTTGCCCTTTTACCCCCTCCCACACAAAAGTATGATTTCGACCAATTTCATTAAATCAACTAATAACTAACAAATTAAAAGCTACAAACTTGAAATTTTGTACAAGCACCTCACAAAAAAAAGAAATAAAACTGCATCACAAATTTTACGATTCCCCTTCCTCCTCTACCCCCTCCCATACAAATGTTTGGTTTCGTGAATTTAAAATTCACCGAATCCAATGAAAATTCTATGCAATTTCGTCTATGAAACTGACATTCTATACAAAGAATATTGAATTTGGTTCAAGTAATCAATTAAGAAACTATTAACATCCACCCACCCTTACTATCACCCTCCCCCCTCCCTTCATGAAAACTCAAACTTGCATAAATACACCAATGAAATATGGAGCTTTTGAACTTTTCCGGAAAGTGTTAAATTGAGAACTGCCTGCCCAAGAAGCTCCTTCACTTAGTCTTCCCTAACCACTCTAACCTGCATATTGACTTTCTACGCATGCGCATTTTGTCCCAAAAATAATAAAGTTTCGCCCGACTTGTTGGCAGTTTATTTGTGAAGTTGTGAAACTGTGTCATATTGTATGGGAGGGGGTAGAAGTAGTAAAGCTAATCAAAATTTGTTTTCTGATCTTAGTGATAATGCTAAATAAGTATTTATCACAAAATGTGAGCTCGATAAATGTTATATGTTCTGAGAAAATCGGCTTAGAGCATTTCATGAAAAAGTGTAGTTTGTGTGGGAGGGGGCGGAAGGAGAGGGAGGACGCAAATAATTTTTATACTGTATATTGAAATCATTATGAAAGTAATATATCCCGAAATTCAGACTAATAGCTTTTATACTTTTCGAGCAAATCCATTTATAGTCGAATTGCGAAATTGTGCCATTTTGTATGAGGTAGGTAGAAGGGGTAAAGCTAATCGTCTAATTTTTTTTAGCCTTACTAACAATTTTAAATAAATATTTAGTGCACAATTTCAGCCCGCTAACTTATATACGCACTGAGTAAATTGGCTTAGAGTAATTCATGACAAGTACAGTTTGTGGTAGAAGGAGGAGGAGCACACGCACAATTTTTATACCGTTGATTGATATTATCATATTAATTATATATTCCAAATTTCAGGTCAATAGGTTTTATACTTTTCGAGCAAATCCGTTTATTGTCAAATTGCGCATTTGTGTCATTTTGTATGGGAGGGGGTAGAAGGGGTGGAGCGATTTGGCCCGTTCACGAACTTAAAGTTACTTTTTTGCTAAAAATGACATACACAAATTTTTAGCACTATAGCTCAAAGCTTTCGAGAGTTATGCTGTAGACAGACGCACAGACAGAACGACGGACAGACGGACAGACGGTCACTCGGAATCGAGGTTTTTGAGCGACAACAAATATTTCTGTACCCTTGGCGGCTCTGTGCGAGCGTTATTTCTTAGCGTTACAAACGGTACGGCAAACACAATATACTCTCAGATTTCATCTAGAGTATAAAAATGTTTTATACAAAATACTAACTCCAAAAATTGAATAGGAGCTGAGAATATTAGTGTGTTAGATTTAGTGAAAATGTGCAGTTTGTATGGGAGGTGGTAGAAACAGTAGAGGGATTTTAGCGATTTTTTCAAAAATAACTAATAATATCATAAAATTGACATCTCTTAAATTTTAGACCAGTAGCATTCATACTTTTTAAGAAAATAAATTTTTTATGAAGTTGTGAAACTATGTCATATTGCATGGGAGGGGGTAGAAGCAGTAAAGCTAATCAAATATTTTTTTGTGATCTTAGTGATAATGCTAAATAAGTATTTATCACAAACTGTGAGCTCGATAAATGATATGTGTTCTGAGAAAATCGGCTTAGAGCATTTAATGAAAAAGTGTAGTTTGTATGGGAGGGGTTGGAAGGAGAGGGAGGACGCAAATAATTTGTATACTGTATATTGAAATCATTATGAAAGTAATATATCCCGAAATTCAGACTAAGTTTTTATACTTTTCGAGCAAATCAATTTATAGTCGAATTGCAAAATTGTACCATTTTGTATGGGAGGAGGTAGAAGGGGTGAAGCTAATCGTCTAATTTTAGCCTTACTCACAATTTTAAATAAATATTTAGTGTACAATTTCAGCTTGCTAAATTTTATACACACTGAGTAAATTGGCTTAGAGTAATTCATGGCAAGTACAGGTATGGGAGGTGGTAGAAGGAGGGGGAGGAAACGCATTATTTTTATACGGTAGATTGATATTATCATAAAAGTAATATATTCCAAATTTCAGGCCAATAGATTTTATACTTTTCGAGCAAATCCGTTTATTGTCAAATTGCGCATTTGTGTCATTTTGTATGGGAAGGGGTAGAAGGGGTGGAGCGATTTGGCCCGTTCACAAACTTGACCTTACTTTTTTGCTAAAAATGACACACAAAAATTTTTAGCACTATAGCTCAAAGCTTTCGAGACTTATGCTGTAGACAGACGCACAGACGGACAGACGGACAGACGGACAGACGGACAGACAGACAGACGGACGGACGGTCACTCGGAATCGAGGTTTTTGAGCGACAACAAATATTTCTGTATCCTTGGCGGCTCTGTGCTAGCGTTATTTCTTAGCGTTACAAACGGTAAGGCAAACACAATATACTCTCAGATTTCATCTAGAGTATAATAAAAACAATAAGATCGGATAACGGGACCGAATACCATGGAAATGAATTCACTTCGATATGCGAGAAGGCTGGTATTATATTCCAAACATCGTGCACTTTTACACCACAGCAAAACGGTATAGCAGAACGCATGAATCGAACATTAGTAGCACGTGCAAAATGCATGTTGTTTGACGCGGATTTAGACAAGCCGTAATGGGCCGAAGCAGTGAACATGGCAGCCTACGTAGTCGACCGTTCAGTCAATCGAACAATTGGAAAAACGACACCCGAAGGAGTTTGGACAGGATCTAAGATAGACTTAAAGGAGCTGCAGATTTTTGGTTCTCCTGTTATGGTACACCTACCAAAATAAAAGCGCAAAAAATGGGATGCGAAATCAAAGCCAATGCTGTTCGTTGGATTCAGCGACACCAAAAGGGTCTGAGATGCATTGATCCAATAACTAGAAAAGTAATTGTCAGTTGGGACGTTACTTTTTTGGACCCGAGAGCAGCTAAAGTAAACGATTATGTTTCAATTGACCTGGGAGAGAATATCGGTCAAGTTGGGGCAATTGAAGTTGAAGAAGAACAAAATGAAGCGTCAAACAAAGTAAATCAACATCAAAGTAGCATTCCTGAGATCGAATATCATGATGATGATAATGAAGATGATGATTACGAGCCGGATATCAACATAACGATTCCAGACCATCAAGTACGGAGTTCCGAACGCCAACGAAAGAAATTAGAACAAATCAAATTTGTTACGTATTGGGCAATGGATATTTCAAATGACCCGATTACAGTTGTAGAAGCCTTGAATCGGCATGATAGCAATGAATGGAAAGGTGCAATGCATGAAGGGTTAAAGTCATTGAAAGCCAATCATACCTGGACAATGATGGAACTACCACCCGGAAAAAGGCCACTCAGAACGAAATGGGTATTCAAAATTAAATATGATGATGACGGAAGAGTAGTTCGTCACAAAGCAAGACTGGTAGTAAAGGGATGTTCCCAGAAGCACGGTATTGATTTCAATGAGACATACTCACCGGTAGTTCGATATACTTCCATTCACTTCCTCATTGCATTAGCAACAAAATGGAAATTAAAAATAGATCAAATGGATGCGGTGACGGCATTTCTACAAGGAGACCTGCAAGAAGAAATCTATATTGAACAGCCAGAAGTTTTCAACGATGGAACGAAACGCGTGTGTCGTCTCAACAAGGCCATGGACGGATTAAAACAAAGTGGTAGACAATGGAACAAAAAACTCAATGCTGTATTGCAGTCATTTGGTTTGATAAAATCAAAACTCGACCCTTGTGTATATTTTACGGCGGATGCAAGTCTAATCATCGCAATTTACGTGGATGACTTCTTAATTTTTTGGCGGAATGAAACTGTACGCGACAACTTAAAGTCAAAACTCAGCAAACCATTCCACTTGAAGGATATGGGATCAGCAAAGCAGTGCGTTGGTCTGAACATTACGTTCACCGATGATGGTATCGCAGTCGATCAATGCTCATATACGGAAAAGATATTGGCTCGTTTTGGTATGGAAGACTGCAAACTGCAGTCAACACCCAGCGACCCAAATCAAAAGTTATCAAAAAATATGATTGGAAACAAGAAAGGTATGGATAAAACTCCATATCAGGAAGCTGTAGGAAGCTTGTTGTACCTGTCACAAGGCTCAAGACCTGACATCGCGTATGCAGTGAACGACGTCAGCCGATTCAACACGGAATTCGGGCGAGGCACACTGGACAGCTGTGAAAAGAATATTTAGGTATTTAAAATCAAAATTAATTACAAAATATTGTATCGTTATTCAGATGGCGAAACCTTACATGGGTTTAGTGATGCTGACTGGGACAGCTTCAGAAGCACATTGATGTTGGACACCACTACATACGCAGTAAAGTCAACGACAAGTCAGCTACGGACGACTACGACTACAGAAAATACTGCGGATTGTTTAACGAAAGCAGTACCAACTGAAAAGCTTAAATTTTGTTTCAAAGGCATGGGCCTTCAACAATGAATTAAATTAAATTAATACTTACCAGTTGATCATAAATTAAGTAATTTTATTGAATACTTGAATTCTTAGTTTTTATATTTACATGATCACTTTCAATATTTTCGTACATTTTTTTGAATCACAAAAATAATTGACTTATGTATTTGATATTTTGTCTTATTATTCAATTTGCATTAATACTGAATTGTGTTCATTTATAATTTTTTGAATTTTTTATAATCGTTGTTAAGAAAATATTCAAAAAGTTGGGGTGTTGAAATAAATAGAACCCTGCATTGACGGACATGGTGTAAGCCCACCCGGCAATTGATTGTCTACACAATCAGCTGATTGTCATGTTCCGGTCTCTTCAGTCGCTGACGTTCAAACGTTACAGACGTCTTTGATTATAAGTTCGGCAATTATCTTTTGCATCGATATCGGCCTCAACAGAAACAAAGTTGCGTCAAAAGTTTTGAGATCGCGCTTGCCCTTCTACCCTCCTCCCATACAAAATTATGATTTCGACCAATTTCATTAAATCAACTAATGACCGACAAATTAAAAGCTACGAACTTGAAATTTCGTACAAGCACCTTACAAGAAAAACGAAATAAAACTGCAACACACATTTTATGATTCCCTTACCTCCTCTTCCCTCTCTCACACAAATGTTTGGTTTCGTGAATGTAAAATACACCGAATTTTATGAAAATTCTATGCTACTTCATCTATAAAATTTACATTCTATACAGAGAATATTCGACGTGATTCAAGTGAGCAATGAAAAAATTATTAACATTATTTACATTACATTACTATCACCTCTTACCCCTCCCCTTATAAAAACACAAACTTGCATAAATAAACGAATGAAATATTGACTATATACATATATGTACTGGAGCTATTGATCGTACCCGCAAATAAGTGTTAAATTGGCAACAGCCCTGCAAAAGAACCCACTCTCACTTAGTCTTCCCTAACCACTCTAACTTGCATATTGACTTTCCTTGCATCGAAAACTTGTCCCAAGAATAATAAAGTTTCACCCGACTTGTTGGTAGTTTTACGTTTAGTGCTATCGAAAAAGAATAGGTTTAACACATTTGGCTTGTCTCGCTTATTCCGTAGGAAATTTCGTACGAAAAGTTATTTATAACAGCAATTTAGTCGTAAAATATCTCGCTCACATAAGTCCTAATTAAATTCCATAAAAACAAATCTAATTTCTTTGTTTCCATTGAAAGTCCGTTGCATTTCGTTGCATTTCGACGTTTAAGCAAACTCATAAAACTTTGCGCATTGCATAATATGAGAAAATAGCATCATAATTCATCACATTCCTATTTCAATTTTCAATGTTTTGTGAGGTATGTGAGCAATGAAGCATCTATAAAATGGTTTATATGGCCCGTTAAATACCAACTTTGCTCAAAATCCTTGTCTGTCTACGGACTTGTAGGTGTTATTTTAATACGCGAACTCTCTGTTGATGTTCAACTGTCCCGACCCTTCTGCTCTATCCAGTTCTACATCAAATAGAAAGACATACCTTAGAATAATCCCAAAGGTATGAAATTAAATTTCATCCCACATCACATACTCAGCATAATAACTATATGTAACCGAATAGAAATAAGTGAGTTTTCATTAAAAGAAAACTAATGAGTGCGAAGTAAATAGGTGGCTTGTATCCTGAATGGAAGAGAACTACGCCAAGGGGGAAAGTACGTGATAATTTTTGAAAAAAAAACTCCCTACGACAAAGGACTTCTGTTGAATTTTACCTTTTGATTCGTAGTCACAAAGAAGTATGAGAAATTCCTAATGAATATCATCACTTTTATTGTCATGGACTGGTATTATGTGAACTAGATTATGTTATTGTTTAATGCATTTTTTTTCGGCTCACTTCTAGAAGATTTTACACTGGGCTCCAGCAATGCCAATTTTGAATTTTGGCTGAGAATGCGGACCTTGAGAAATCTAATTTTAGGGAAAATCGATCATTATTTTGATTTGGCAACACCGATATGAACGGGCGGTTGTGTTCGTATATTCATCATACGGAGGTTCAGTACTCGAAATTCTGTCCTAGTTTTAGTTTGCACTACGGAGAAGCTGATGGAATTTGCTGGGTTTCGTGCAATGATTTTGTAAATGGATGGATTGGGGGTATGCTCAGGGAAAGTACTTAAAAAGTTGCCTCTGCTGAACGGCTGTTTGTTCTAATCTGAACAGCAGAAAGCTTTTTGAAGTTTGCATTATGTATAGATATATTATTATGTATAGATATATTATTGAAAAATATTAAAGCTAGAAAGATTATGCTATGGTTTCACCAATAAATTTCATTCCCGAATTATTCGGTGCATCATCAATTTCCTTAGGAGAATGTTAATAACATATTTTAATTATCTCTTATTTTCGAAGAGCAGATAGCTTTTAGTCTTAAAATAATCGTAAGTAAATTCGCAATAATATGCTTACGGCTTGATATAAACTATTAGTTATATGAACACTCAAACTTTATGAGTGACTATAATTTCTTATATTGCTCCCAAAGATTTGAGTTGTATTTGGTTGAAAGGAGGAAAGAAATTGTTGGAGGAAGTTCGGGGGTTTTAGTGAATGGAATTATGAATTTTAATTTTTATTTCTAGCTGGAAACTTTTTTTTAATAAAATAATTTTGTAGATTCTTTAAATGAAATGAAACATTCTCATTAGAGTAACTATCAAAATTAAAGGCAGACGTAATTACCTAGCATTGGTTGACTTACAATAAAGTTAGAAATGACTCGATTCCAGGTAGCACTCCCCCTTTGCCATATTTGTAGATGGGTATACAAAATAAATGTGCAGTAACTTCTGAGCAACGAGGGCTATAATATTAATGAGATCTATGGAGAATGCGACCAACACTCACCACTCCTCCTCCCTTTCCAAATTTTAGGAATGCCCTTGCCGCATACTACACTAAAAAATCAAAGTCGAAAATTCTAAATCTGCACCCGTACATCAATCTAAAGTATACAAGATCGGAATAAGGCACTTCAGACTCAGGCGTAGCGAAATCATTTATAATTCTAGCTAAGTCCATAGTTTGTGCTTTGTTTAGACCAACTCGCTACCCACTAGGCTATATAATTATAAGTCTATAAGTCCCTAGCTGGACTTCTGGACCTTGGAATGAAGGTATGTAGAATTCAAATATAAGTAACCTTCTGATTTTTATTTAACTCGTTACAAAGATATCCTAAATCATCAACATTTCAAAATATTGAATTAACAATTCAAAGTGACGTACTCGAGAGTAGAGCTATACTTTTCGGGTGCACTTTGGCAGTCTGTTATACTCTTGATGAAATCTGAGAGTAAATTTTGTTTGCCTTACTTTTTATAACGCTAAGAAATATGGCTCGCACCGAGTCGGGAACGATACAGAAATACTTCTTATTTCTTATTGCACAAAAACCTCGATTCCGAAAGACTGTCTGTCCATCTGCCTGTCTACAACATAACTTTCGAGCACTTTGAGCTATCGTGCTATATTTTTTAAGCTATTTTTAGCAAAAAAGGAACTTAATGTTCGTTAACGACTGACATTTCCTACTCCTTCTACCCCCTTCCATACAAATTTCATGAAATTTCAAAATTTAAGGAATTTGATTTTTCTCCAAAACAATTTAAGCTATCGACTTGAAAATTAGGTGAGAGTATGATAATGTGAATATCATTAACGTCAAAAATTTTAATCCGATCCCATCACTAATACTAGCTCTCTCATACAAATGGGCATTTTGTAAAATGCATTTAATCGATATTCATTCCAACTAGCAAAGGTAAGAACACAGAATCTTACTAAAATTTCTTTATTGTAATTGCAACCAACTTGAAAACTTCAACTACAAACTTCACAAAAATTTGAAATTTGAATTTAAATATTTTTCATCGAAACTGTTAAAGATACCAAATTAGAATTCTGAGAAAGATATAATTACGGAAACATTATCATCGTCTGAAAATTCTATTTTATTCCGCTCCCCATTCTACCTCCTCCCATAGAAATGCATGATTTCGGTAATAATGAAGCCTAACTATAGAATGTAGAAACTTAAAATTTTTGACGAATTAGTCTTTTAGTAATTGCAATAAGCGCTGAAAAAAAATACCAACTTCATATCACTCCTTAGAACCCATCGCATGCAAATTGATAATTTTAAAAATGACATTATATTGATTCCCGAAACTAGCAAGAATAGAAAATTGAAATTTTTCCATAATTTGGCATTTAACAATTGCAATAAATCATAATAAAAATTACCAATTTCGTTACTCCGTCCCATATAAACAATTCATGAAATTCTTGAACATATTAAAGCTATCGACTATGAGATTGGAACAAAACATGGTAAAAAAATTGTTGCTAAGCAGTTTCAAAATGATTTAAAACTTTTCACATCCTCCAGATAACATATTTTCTGGTATATTGAACCCTTTTTCATTTTATCCCGAGTAACGCATGATTGGGCTTAACGTATAAATTATTAAATTACAGATATCACTAACACGTGATTGATATAGCTGCTCATGCATAAAACTATTTTTATTGAAATGTACTTGTATGTTACTTTTACCAAAGACTATCAATAGTAGTTGATAGTCTTTGCTTCTACTTTTCGAGAGGCTTACACTTGTGATTTGTTACTTGTGTTAACAAAGTATAGGATAATGGAAAATCATAGGCTTTCAATTAGAATGGATGATTGCTAGGTATAATCAAGATATGTTGATCAAGATATTTCCATTGAAATAGCCAATAATGTATCGATGTTTTTGAAATTTAGGATTTTCGTGTACGTGAAATCATAATAGCTCGATCGATACCGAGCGAGATAATTTTACATTGTTGTCTGCATTGAAGAAAAGTAATTTATCTCAAAATTGTGATATTCATAGTGTCACAGTAGCACCAAAATATATTGAAGGACAAATAATCTTTGTAAGCAATTGGCGTAAATTTGTTGTAGATATATCCTCTAAATTCTATTAATGTGACGGGTCCGTGCGCACGAGAAAAGTTAGGTTTCAACCATCCCCATTGCTGGTCAAGTATGTATATGATGCTAATTTTTTTTCTAAGAATTCTTTCTTAAAAGGATTTGGTTTTTTGTGAAGATAAACGTATTGAAGAGGGTTTAAAAAATGGAAGTAGTTGCAGATTGTGTTAATTTTAAAAAAATTTTAAACTAAATAAACTTAAGTTAAAAAATATCGAAATACTTTCTCCTGCGCACAGGAGTGAGGGCTAGACGAGGGAAATTCAATTAGTTTTCCTTTATTATTCCAAAAATAAAAAAAAAAATCCGTCTGTCTGTTCAGCGTACGCCGTACGTTTACACTCAATCTATATAAATATAATTGTAGTGTCTGTCTGTTATTTGTTTATAAATGGCTATAAATATGTATTTTGCTTCATTTTAGCAATAACTAAGCAGAATTTAATGTTTTTAAAAAAATTCTCTGTCTGTCTTTCCGGCTTTCACGCAAAAACGGCTGAACCGATTGCAATGAAACTTTCACAGATTATTAACTCTGTCTCGGAGAGTAATCTGCTTTAGGTTTTATTTTTCTCCCCTCACGCCTTCTACCCCCTCCCATACAAAGTGACTCATTTTCAAAAACTTGTAATAATCAAATTTTCATGGAAACTATGAAAGCTATTAATTTGAAATTTAAAATATATTAATTCTATTATAAATGCAATTTTCAAGTATATAAATAGTTTGAATCCCCTAAATCCTTCCACCACCTCCCATACAAACTAAACTTTTTCATGAAATACTATACACCAATTTTCTCAGTACGTATAACTTTGATCGAGCTAATATTTTGTACTAAATCCTTAATTAGCATTGTTATTAATGTCAGGAAAAAACTTACCAATTAGGTTTACTCCTTCTACCCCCTCCCATAGAATGTGGCACAATTCCACGACTTTGCAAAAATTCGATTTTATTGAAAAGTGGATTTAACTGATCTAAAATTTAAAACACATCAATTGCATAGTAATTATAGTTGTTTCTAGAAAAATTATCAAAAACCCTCCACTCATTCTACCACCTCCCATACGAACTGCACTTTTTCATGAAATACTCTAAACCAATTTTCTCAGTACGTATAACTTTGATCGATCTAAAATTTTCTGATGAATCCGTATTTAGTATTATTATTATTATCGAAAAAAATTAACCGATTTGCTTCACTCCTTCTACCACCTCCCAAACAATCTGACACAAATCCACGACTTTGCGAAAATTCGATTTTCTTGAAAAGTGTGAATCTAACTGATTTGAAATTTAAAAGATATCAATTGCATGGTGATGATAGTTGTATCTAGAAAAATTACCAAAAACCCCACACTCCTTCTACCACCTCCCATACAAATTGCCTAATTTCACTAAATCCAATGCACTAAGTTTCTCAAGTTACCTATTCAGTTTTTCAAGCTTAAATTTGGTGCAAAATATTTTTATAGCTACTCTAGCATGGGGTGAAAAAAATTAATTTAGTACTGTCATCCCTTCTATTCCTTCTGACTCCAACAAAATACAAAACATTGTGTTCAAAGAGCCATTAAAGTAAGCTGATTATATATCTCATATAATGTATTACTAACTACATTCTCAAAAATTGCTTATTAATGCGATTTTTATGCGGACGAAGTCGCGGGCGTTTGCTAGTGCATAATAACTTCCAAACCTTTGAACATAGAAAGATTGTGTTTCGGTTGTAGATAAGTGCTGATTTTAGGCGGATACTAATTTCGGGGATGTTAGGGCTAAGTGGGAGGCTTAGGAATCCTAGAAACGTTGGCGACAATAATTATAAGGTGCTAAGTTAGATTTTAAGATATAACAGTTTGAAATTTTGAAAAGTGCATCATTTTTGGAATGCTCACCATTTCACACCACTACAATTATGCTGGAATGCTATATTTTTCTTACATTGCGTTAGTATAGCTTGATGCATACATTTTAAGTTTCAATTACATATCTAATCCTCCCAGGGTGGTGTGGAAAAAATATTTAAAATTTAATTTCTCAACTATCTCTTAAGGCATATAATTGAAAGTTGGAATATATGTACGTATATTAAGCTATACTAGCGGAATATGAGAAAAGTATGTCATTTCGATATAGTAGTAGTTCGGAAAGGGAAAGCATTCTAAAAATGGTGCATTTTGCAAACTCTTAAGTCTCAAAATCCATTAGAGATATTAAATTGAAATTCTGTCAGATTGTTGAGTAGTGTGATCTATAATTTATTTCAAAATTTTAAGTTTGGAGTTGTAAGTTGTATGTATATACAATATACATATATATATACGCTGAGATGGACTTTTGCGCGAACGTAATCGTAGAAATTCCTGAAACTTTTAAATTCCTTCAGTACTTGAACGGCTTATCGCAAAAAAAACTGCATAGACTTGTCGGTGCTACCTAATTTTTTCTAGAGCTTAGGTGTACGCGATTCGCGCATTAAGTGGACTTTAAATATTTAAGCCAAAGCCGTTACAAGCGAACTTTAAAAATATTGTTTAAATACTATACGTACTGTATATATAGATATACAAACAAATGCGAGAGAGATAAACTTACAGATAGGAACCCCCTCCCCTTCCTCCGCTCTGTATCTTCTGCAAGGCTCACGACCATGAGCAGCGTAGCCCCACAATGCCTTTTGTGTTCTGTTCGCCTTCTCGCTACGCAGTCAAACATTCCGACGACGCAGAATCCAACAACAACATAATTTTCGAAACCCGGGCAAGCAAAAAACCCTCAAAATGAACTCCGATCAACAGCCGCCAATAATCTCAACCGAATATAGGGAAAGAAATCTCGATCAACTTGGGAAAAAATCCTGCTAGTAATATCTAAATTTTCGTTCGGAATGGAGTCTGAGGATCCGGGTAGTTATAGTTCTGCGTGCCTGGTGTTTTAAATTGCATTCAGTAAGTTTTGGCATTCATTGTGACTATAAAGTTAGGGCACTTGTAAATAAAATTAGTCTGAGGAATGATATTTCAATATTTTTTTTTTTTTGTACGCAGGTAGGACTATTCTTAATTATTATCCCAAAAATTCAGCGTGATCTTTGAATCAGTTTGCTTACAGCAGCTGGTTGAATCGGTACACCTCAGTAGTCCATGGCGATTTTTACAATGGATAATAATATGGAACAAAGAATTTGTCTCAAATTTGATGTTTCCAACCAAATTTCATGTGCGCAATCATTGCGAATGTTGGAAAAGGCTTACGGAGATTCAGCAATAACAAAAACACGAGCCTACGAGTCGTATAATGCTTTTAAGGAGGGTCGAGAGATCCTTGAAGACATGCCTCGTTCTGGACGACCTTCGACCTCTTCAACTGACGAAAACATTCAAAAAGTGAAGGAAACGGTGCTCGAAAATCGCCATACCAGTGTTAGGGAGATACCAGAAGAGTTTAACATCTCTCACGAGTCCGTTTGTTCGATTTTGGTGGATACTTTGGCCATGAAACGCGTCCTACTAGCTCCGATAAAGCAGAATTTTCTTAAAATATAACAGGAGTACGATACTCTAGATGAAGGAGAAAATTTTTTAATTTTAAGGAATTTTATAGGGGAAATAGTACAGCGCTAGACGACATTGAACTAATTTTTCTCATCACGCTAGAGTTGCCATCAAAATGTTTTATACAAAATTTAGGGTTCAAAAGTTTAATGGGTACTGAGAAAATTAGTGTATTTTATTTAGTGAAATTGTGCAGTTTGTATGGAAGTTGGTAGAAGGAGGCGCGATTTCTTTAACACTTTTCCAGAAATAACTATAAACAGCACGCTTTTGACATGTTTTCAATTGTAGATCAGTAGCATTCATTCTTTTCAGGAAAATCAACTTTTTGTAAAGTTGTGAAATTGTTGCAGATTGTATGGGAGGGGGTAGAAGGAGTAAAGCTAATAGTCTAATTTTCTTGGCCTTGCTAATAAATCCAAATAAATATTAAGTGCACAATTTCAGCTCGATAAATTTTATTCGCACTGAGTAAATTGGTTTAGAGTATTTCATGAAAAATTACATTTTGTATGGGAGTCGGTGGAAGGAAGGGGGAGACTTAAACAATTTTATATAGTATATTGAAATCATTATAAAAGTAATATATTCCAAATTTCAGATCAATAACATAGCATCTATGCTTTTCGAACAAATCCGTTTACTGTCGAATAGCAAAATTTGTCAATTTTTTATGGGAAGGGCTAAAAGGAGTGAATTTAATCGTCTAATTTTTTTTGATCTTACTACTAAATCTAAATAAGTTATTAGTGCATAATTTGAGCGCTATAAATTGCATACGTACTGAGTAAATTGGTTTAAAGCATTTCACGAAAAAGTGCAGTTTTTATGGGGTGGAAGGAGAAGTAGGATGTAAATTTTTTTTATACAGTAGATTGAATTTATTATCAAAGTAATATATCCCAACTTAACAAATTAAACTGTTATGATGCAGTTTAATTTGCCGACTCGACCATTCATGCATAAATCGTTTTCACAACGATGTAGTCGAGGAACTGCGATGATGGTTCCGGGGCGTCGATTCTACCAGCCAACTTCTGCCCCATGAAGTTGGTCTTTACTCGTTTCCTAGACTGTCATTAGGCGAAGCGTGCTCTCGTGATGGTTCGCCCCTTCCTTCCCTTTGTTTAGCAGCGCAGCCGGAACAATAGTTGGTCGCTTTTCTGGGTTTACGGCAGTCGCGTCTTAAGTGTTCTGCCTGTCCACAATTCCAGCATCGGGGCACCAGATCCTTAGCTCCGCTTGGTGTACTCTGCTTTCTGACACACACACTCTTCTACTATTTCTCGGACTCGATAGTTACTCCGCGTGCTTTGCTTGGCAGCTTCGAACGTCAACTAAGGCTTCGCCAATCGTTTTCTTACCTGCCAATTTTAACGCCTGTTGCAGCTCTCTGTCCTGTACAGCATTGTTAAATGCGAAAACAGCTATATCGTTGCGTTGCTATTTTCGCGCATTGGGAAGCGATAATAGTGTGAGTCGTTCAATATCGCGTGACAGCTCTTGAAGTGTTTCGCCATTCTTTTGGGTTCGGTTGTACAGTTGTGTTTTGTAAATCTCTTGCATGTGGTCACTGCCGTAATGAAGATCCAATGTCTGGACTAACGTTGAAAAATCTTATTGTTGCTCCTGCGGAATCGTTTGAAGAACCTCTGCTGGTGGACCTATTAGTGCCAATATAAGAGCTGTTCCCCGTCATCATTCCAATGATTGTTTCTTGCGACAGCCTCAAATTGGGTCTTACAAATAGCCCACGGTGTTTGTCCATCGAAGATTGGAGCTTTGACACCCTTGTGCGTAACGTGTTCTGCCTTGATGACTCCAGTCGCTTTCACGTTATCGAAGTCCCTTTTTAGGCGTTCGACTTCTTCTGCAATCCCGGATGTCTTTTCCGTAATTTGTTCTTCGAAGATTCGAAGTTTCTTCTCTACGTTTTCTTCTATTGTCTTACCCACGATGTCTATTTGATTATTTTGCAGCTCCAATTGTTGGTTGAGGTCCTTTGAGGTCAGATCTAATTTTTCATTAAGGTCCGCTGACAGCTGACTTTGTTTGTCTAATTTCTGATTAATGTCCGCTGATTGTTGTTTAATGTCCACTGATTGTTGCTCTAATTTCTGATTAATGTCCGCAGATTGTTGATCTAATTTGTTCATCATTTGTTGCATTAACTTTGTCAGAGCATCCGATGTACCAGAACACTCCTCTTCACTATCTTCTTCGATTTGGAACTCAAAACTATCTGCATCCTTACCCTCAGCCTCAAGCTTCTCCAGTTATCCCCAGGTCACTAATTGTATGTGCAAATTCTATAGATCGAATTTTTCGTACTTGATTAATGCGGCATCCATTCATCGAGCTTCTTGACACATCCAACCGCATGCAAATGATTTAAAACAGTTTTCTGAGCAAAGTTTCGCTCCACACCGATCTTATAAATGGTCGCTTTTTAATTTTCATCGACTTTTTGAAAAATTTCGTCGAATTTTTTCATGTTTGGACGGCCAAGGTACATATTCGACATCAAAATTTCCAGGACGAAATCACTTGAACCCTTAATATACTAAAGTTATCGATAGAACATCGTCTGCAACGCATTCTTGCCTTTGTGAAAGTCAAACTGTGAAATGGAATGAATTTCTTCGGAAGAGACTTCTATTTTCAAACTTGAATAAGTTTAAAGTAGTTGATCAAAATTGCACATTTACTGGATAGAAATTATTTCCTGAAAGTCACCTTTCTAGCATGTATTTATTTTCTAGATTTTTTGTCAAGACAAATGCCATAAAAAGGTATCACTAATTTCACGATTTCTCACCTCCTCCGCTTCCTGTTATACCAATGTATGACTCCATGAATATAAAATACATCGATTTTCATAGAAATTCTAACAAAGCTCGTATATGAAACTAATATTCTATGCATAGAATTTCGAACGTGAGTTAAGCAAGCAATAAAGCAATTATTAACATCGACCTCTTAACTTTCCCCTCAAACAAAACCAAACTTGCATAAATAAACGAATGAAATAACGTTTTTGATTATATAAATACGGACCTATTGATCGTAATCGCATTTTAGTGTTAAATAACACTATACGGCATGAAAATAAGCCTTTGCAATCATATAAAATGACCTCCTGAATCCGAATATGACATCGGTTTTGTTAGAGTTTAATAATCTTTACAAAAACTCTAATCGTTATTTATAAATTGCTTTTTATTTAATTATTATTTAATTATTATTGCTTTTTATTTAATTATTATTTTCGGACATAAAACACAGCGCTTTTATCTGATCAAAACGTTCTCGAATGAATCTTCTATTTTTTATCTGTTTTTATAGCCTACTTACAAAATCAAAATATTATAATTATATTGAGTGAAAAATATTATATACCTAGAATTTTGATATATTATACAGTGCGGATTGAAAATTAAATATGCAGGTTGTAACCAAAATACGTTCTTATTTCCATTCATAATAATAATTATTATTCGTATATTATTAATATTGTAGGGTCACTACAGTACCCCCTTTCTAGTGAAACGGTTATTAAATTGTCAAACTATTAGCATTAAAATATTTTTTTTAAAATTAAAATATAGCTAATAAAATTAATTGTTAATAATAAAAAACAAAAATGAAGTTTATTCTATATACCGCGTATTGACGAGTTGACTAGCAAATTTTACTTTTTTATTTTCTTCATGTTTGTGCTTGTTTTCCTTAAGGATATTTGTTGTGGCTATTCCAAATGTCGGTTTCAATCGGTCGATCGAAATGGATTTATTACGACCGTTGATATTTATTACAAAATGTTTTCGGAATCTTCTGATTATCGGAAAAGGTCCTTCATAGGGTGGATTCAAGGGTGGCTTGACTTTGTCAACTCTAACGAATGCATGGGTGCAAGTGTCTAGTGACTTCGGTATAAAGTCTCTGGAGTTGCCGCAAGAACGCGGTTCTGTTGCTTTAATATCTCTCATATTACTACGTAACCTTTCTATAAAGTTTTCTGTTAAGTTCAATGAATTGGAATTTTCGAAAAATTCGCCAGGGATTCTAAGAGCTTGCCCATAAACCATTTCGGATGGGGAGCATTTTAGGTCCTCTTTGACGGCTACTCTTAAACCAAGCATCACCATCGGTAGCTCGTTGCTCCAGTGCATGGTGTTACACCTTGCCATGAGTGATGCCTTGATTTGTCTATGCAGACGTTCTACCATCCCATTAGACTGTGGGTGGTAAGCGGTGGTTCTTAGTTTGTTAGTGCCAATTAAGTTTGATAACTCGCGGAATAGTTTTGATTCGAATTGCGAACCTTGGTCGGTTGTAAGTGTTAAAGGAACACCGAACCGTGAAATGTAATGCGTTACGAAAGTTTTCGCGACGGTTTCGGCTGACATGTTTGGTATAGGGATTGCTTCGGGCCAACGGGTGAAACGATCGATAATTGTTAAGATGTAGGAGTTTCCATCCGATGTGGGAAGTGGACCAACTAGATCCATATGGATGTGGTCAAATCTACCAGCGGGTGTTTCAAATCTCCCGAGTGTTGACTTTGTGTGTCTATTAACTTTACTTTTTTGGCATGGGATGCATGATTGAGTCCACGCTTTAATGTCTTTTGTCATATTCGTCCAAAAATATCGAGCTGAGATTAACTTTCTTGTGGCTTTTATGCCTGGGTGTGACAGAGAATGAAGCTTATGAAAAACATGTTGTCTAAGTGCCTGCGGAACAAATGGTCGAGGCTTTCCGGTACTCGTTTCGCACCAGAGCTTGTCGTCAGATAGTGGAGTAGGAACTTGTTCCATTTTTACTTGAGAATCTTGCCGTTTCGGATCATTAAGCAATCTCTGCAAATCGGTGTCAGATGATTGGTGCTTGACGAAAGTGGCGTGATCCAAAGGAATATTTATCGAAGAAATATCCGTACCTATTCTCGAAAGGCAATCGGTTACGATATTGTCCTTTCCTTTAACATGGCGGATATCCGTTGTAAATTGTGCAATATATTCCAGATGACGTGTCTGTCTAGGACTTCTATCATTTTTTGATTTGATAGCATATACCAATGGCTTATGATCTGAGTAAATGACGAATGACCTTCCTTCTACAAAGTATTTGAAATGTTTTATGGCTAGAAATATAGCTAGAAGCTCACGGTCAAACGTGGAATAATTCTTTTCTGCTGATGAAAATTTCCTAGAGAAAAATGCTAAAGGCTGACATTTTTTGTTGTGATACTGCTGTAGTACAGCTCCGACAGCGTGGTTAGAGGCATCTGTCGTTATGCTAATCTCCGCGCCCTCGACAGGGTGAACGAGTAAAACGGCTTTGCACATCGCGTCTTTAATTTTTTTAAAAGATATCTCGCATTCATCAGGCCAGGAAAATGTTGGTTTTACTTTTGATTTGATTTGGCTTTGTAATGTAGTGATGTGCGAATATATTGGTGCAAGAAATTCGGCCAAGTGTGGAACAAAACGATGGTAATAATTAACCATTCCAATGAATTTTTGTGTTTGTTTGATGGATTTAGGTGACGGGTAGTCTTGTATGACTTTAGCTCTGTCCGCTGATGGAGTGATTCCATCTTTGGAAATGGTGTGGCTAAGAAAATCAAGTGTTGGCGCTCCAAAAATACATTTATTTGGTTTTATTGTTAAACCGTATTTTGATAACCTTTCAAAAAGGAGTTTTAAATGATTTTTGTGCTCAGTGATATCTTTACTAGCTATCAATATATCGTCAATGTAGACGAAAACGAAATCGAGTCCTAGCACGACTTCATTCATAAAACGCTGGAAAGTCTGGCCGGCGTTACGTAATCCGAAACTCATTCTTGGAAACTCATATAAACCAAAAGGAGTCGTGATTGCGGTTTTATGAATGTCCTCTAACGCAACTGGAATTTGGTGATATGCCCTAAATAAATCTATTTTAGAGAAAATAGAACATCCTGCAAGCCTCATGGTAAAATCTTGTATATGAGGTATTGGGTAACGATCAGGTATTGTGACGGCATTTAGTCTACGGTAATCACCGCATGGTCGTAACTCGTCACTACCTCTTTTGGCTACCAAATGCAGCGGTGAAGATACTGGGGAAAAGGATGGTCTGCAAATTCCCATGTTCGCCATATGCTGAAACTCCAACTTGGCGGCTTTGTATTTTGCTGGCTCAAGTCGACGAGGTTTGGAGTATGGTAAATGGCCTTCTGTTAATATATGATGTACTACGCTATGTTTTGTCGATAGCGTAAAATCCGGAGATGCGGTTAACGAAGGATATTTGCGAAGTAATTCACCGAATGGATTGTCTATTGAGTAGTTTGTTGGAGTTGGGGTATTTGTATTAGAAGACTTCGCGCTTATATGCAAAGTCGTTTTACTATCTATCAATCGTTTGCCTTTAAGATCAACGTTTAATGCGAATTTTTCCAAGAAATCCGCGCCTATAATGGGTTGGTTTACTTTGGCTATGATAAAAACGTGTAAGAATGTTCGTCTAAGACCTAAATCTATTTGCATCAGTCGAGTTCCGAATGTATTTATGGTTGTTCCGTTCGCGGCGAACAGACACAACTCAGAGTTATTGCTTGTAGTATTTGCGCAAAATTTACGTGGAACTACAGAACGATCGGCACCTGTGTCAATCAGGAAATTTAAATTACTATTTTTGTCTTTGACGAATAGGCGGCGACTTTTTAATAACACCCCACTATCAGCCGCTTGAATAGTGGGATTATTTAGTTTGTTGAAACGGATGTTGATGGGGTAGAATTTTTAAATGTGCATGGCGTTATACATTTTTTGGCATCACTTCCATATTTGAAATGGTACCAACACAGAGATCCATTTGGATTGTATTTGTTTCCCCTTGACCTGGATCTATTGTTAGACGAACCAGTTGAATTTCTACCTCTTGTAGGCGACCTTGAAGTTCTAAGGTTACATTTATTCGTTATTAATTGTTTCAACTCTTGAATTTCTCGCTCCAATTTTTCAATTTTTTCAGAATTGGAGTCATTAAAGTGTTTTTCTGGGCGTATGTTAATAGCTGATACAACATTATCATTATTTTTCATCGCCTCCCAAATTTTGTCAGCTGTATCGAGAATACACCGCATATCGTTGCTCATTTGGGGGATCAGCGCTATATTGATTAAGTTGGGTAATCTCGCTACCCAAAGTTTTTTCACTAACTCTTCCCCAACTGTTCCTGAATTCCCTGCCAATAGTTTCATTGTGCGGTAGAATTCAGATGGTTTTTTATCACCCATTTCTTCCACTGAAATTAATTTTTTAATTCTTGACTCTATGATTGCTTTTTTTAAATATGGATACGTATTATCCTTTGGCGGATTTTCAAGTATATCAGTGAGCGATTCAGCAACATCGTGTGGTAAGGCTGCCACAACGCAGTTGTATTTAGAAGCATCGCTAGTTATTCTGCTTATTGCAAACTGTGATTCAACTTGAATGAACCATGTTATTTGGCTATTAGGCCAGAAAGTGGGTAAGCGCACATGCATAGGGCTTAATTCATTCCCATACGCATTGCTGCAATGTGGGTTCAGTGAATTCTCGTTTGATGATTGCCTTATGTCTTTAACATTCGGCTGATTTATCTCTTCGTCTTCGATTCCCATGATGTGAAATCAAGAGTGAGAGAAAGGAAAAATCAAAAATCCGAAAAGGAAAATTACCGACAAACAGAAAACTCGTCGTATATAAGAAAATTATTAATATTAACACAAAACTCGTTAATTAAAAACACACACACACACAAATGAAATATTAGTTGCCTTTAACAATCAATCACTATTACAAAAAGAAACCGTTCATCCCTTTTAGTTTTCACTTTTTTTATATATATAAATATATCCGAATAATATGAATTAATCTTTTTGACTGACTGATAAAATTTTTTTTTTTTTTTTTTTTTTTTTTTTTCGATACGCACTGATTGATAAAATATATTGTTATACCAAAATTTTAGGTACTTACATGAAAATTATATAATAATTTTGATATGAAAAATTATAATTGGTGTTTATAATATTTCCTAAGTTTTGTTGCTGCCTTGGATGTTTCTTCTTTTTTTTCTTCCGTTGTTCGGCACTCTTGCCTTTGCACAAATGTATGCTGTAAATTTACGCTTGGATGCTTCTTCTTTTTTTTTTTTTCTTTTTCTCTGTTGTCCGGCACTCTTGCGTTTGCACAAATGTATGCTGTAAATTTACGCTTGGATGCTGCTGCTGGTCGCTGCGTTTCGCCGATTCAGTGTGCCGAATTCGCAAGAACGGCACTTTTTCTCTTGAGAAAAAAATTTTTCTTGAGACGATTGACTGCTGCACTCCTGCATTGCAACGTTAAATTCTTCGGGGTCACCAATGTTAGAGTTTAATAATCTTTACAAAAACTCTAATCGTTATTTATAAATTGCTTTTTATTTAATTATTATTTAATTATTATTGCTTTTTATTTAATTATTATTTTCGGACATAAAACACAGCGCTTTTATCTGATCAAAACGTTCTCGAATGAATCTTCTATTTTTTATCTGTTTTTATAGCCTACTTACAAAATCAAAATATTATAATTATATTGAGTGAAAAATATTATATACATAGAATTTTGATATATTATACAGTGCGGATTGAAAATTAAATATGCAGGTTGTAACCAAAATACGTTCTTATTTCCATTCATAATAATAATTATTATTCGTATATTATTAATATTGTAGGGTCACTACAGTTTTCTCCCCATAACCCACCGTTTTCGGGGCAGGCCCCCCACCACCTATTTTTATTAATTTGACATAATTTAGAGGGATGAATGGATTATGTGAGCCTAGAACCCTTTTGAAGGGCTAGAGGGGTGAAAAGATCAAAAACATGAACATTTCTAGGAAGGAGGTAAATTTGGAAGGGATTTGCCCCTTAAATTGTAAAAAAATCCTTGAAAATGTTCGACTTTTTCACAATTTTTTCATTTATTTTGAACATATTCCAGTTTCCATATTCCATATCCACATATTCGAGCTTCTTTCTTAATTTATTAACCTGATACTAATCTTCATCATCAATGACGCGACAGCCACAATCGGGCCCTGGCCTCCTGAAGTCGTCGCCTCCAATCGTCTCGATCCAAAGATCGCTAATTATACTCTAGATGAAATCTGAGAGTATTATAAGTTTGCTCTAAAGTTTGTAACGCCAAGAAATAAGGCTCGGAGAAAAAAATTATGAATACAGAAATTAATATTATCACTCAAAAATCTCAAAACCGGATGTCCGTCCGTCCGCCCGTCCGTGCGTCCGTCCGTCCGTCCGTCCGTCTGTGCGCGCTCTAGCTTGAGAACGCGTTGAGCTAGAAAACTCAAATTTCGTACACGTCGTTTTTAACAAAAAAGTAAGGTCAAGTTCGTCAATGGGCCAAATCGCTCCACCCCTTCTACCCCCTCCCATACAAAATGACACAAATGCGCAATTTGACAATAAACGGATCTGCTCGAAAAGTATAAAAGCTATTGGCCTGAAATTTGGAATATATTACTTTTATGATAATATCAATCTACCGTATAAAAATTATGCGTGTCCGCCCCCTCCTTCTACCACCTCCCATACAAACTGTACTTATCATGAATTACTCTAAGCCAATTTACTCAGTGCGTATAAAATTTAGCGAGCTGAAATTGTGCACAAAATATTTATTTAAAATTGTTAGTAAGGTTAAAAAAAATTAGACGATTAGCTTCACCCCTTCTACCCCCTTCCATACAAAATGACACAATTTCGCAATTCGACTATAAATAGATTTGCTCGAAAAGTATAAAAGTTTGTAGTCTGAATTTCGGGATATATTACTTTTATATTAATTTCAATATACTGTGTAAAAATTATTTGCGTCCTCCCTCTCCTTCCAACCCCTCCCATACAAACTGCACTTTTTCATGAAATGCTCTAAGCCGATTTTCTCAGAACATATAACATTTATCGAGCTCATATTTCGTAATAAATACTTATTTAGCATTGTCACTAAGATCAGAAAAAAAATTTTTGATTAGCTTTACTGCTTTTACCCCCTCCCATACAATATGACGCAGTTTCACAACTTCACAAAAAATCTATTTTCTTGAAAAGTATGAATGCTACCAGTCTCAAATTTAAGAAATGTCAATTTTATGATATTCTTAGTTATTTCTGAAAAAATCACTAAAATCCCCCCACTCTTTCTACCACCTCCCATACAAACTGCACTTTTTCACTAAATCTAACACACTAATTTTCTCAGCTCCTATTCAATTTTGTGTGTAAGCATTTTGTATAAAACATTTTTATAGCTACTTTAGCATGATGGGGAAAAAAATAGTTCAATGCTATCACCCCTTCTAACACTCCTCATACAAAATTTCTTGGGATCACAAAAAATTCTATTTCATCTAGAGTACCGTAAGATTGCGCTTTACGCGCAATCGTAGCCCTGTTATGTTTTTTAAGATGGCTTTGCTATCTTCATCAACCGAGTCTTCCCATCGCTTGCGTGGCTTCCCTACTGGCCGGTTATCACTTGCTTTGCCTTCCAGAGTACGTTTGGGAATTCTTCTGTCTTCCATTCGGTCTACATGGCCAGCCCACTGCAGTTTACGTAGCTTGATGAACGTTGAAGCTTCTGGCTCGTCGTAGAGTTGATACAACTCATGGTTGTATCTTATTCGCCATTCCGTTCCTTCCTTCACAGGTCCCAAAATTCTTCGGAGGACCTTTCTTTCAAATGCGTTAACTGCTTTTTCGGAAGTTCGCGTTAATGTCCACGTCTCGCTGCCAAAACAGAGCACAGGTCGTATAATAATTTTATATATCCGCAGCTTATTGTTCCTGTGCACTTTCTTGGATTTCATTATTGGAAGTACCGAATAATACGTCTTATTTGCAAGTATTATCCGTCGTTTGATTTCGTCTGCTTCATTACCGTCCTTGCTAGATTAGCACCAACATATATGAAATTGTTCACACTCTCCAAATTATACTCCGCAACTGTTATGT
This sequence comes from Chorisops tibialis, assembly GCA_963669355.1. Classification (NCBI taxonomy): domain Eukaryota; kingdom Metazoa; phylum Arthropoda; class Insecta; order Diptera; family Stratiomyidae; genus Chorisops; species Chorisops tibialis. The sequence goes on from OY770264.1 coordinate 126,644,616, forward strand.
TTTGTCTGATAGGCGCTCTCCTTCTTGTTTGCGTCATTACTTTTGTTTTGCTATCGTTAATGCGCAACGCGACTTCTTTTGCTTTCGTTAATGCGCAACCCGACTTCTTTTGCGGTGGAGTCAAGATTGGCAAATACCTCCTTAGCACTAGGGAAGGATCTTGCTAGGATGTTAATGTCGTCAGCGTATGCTACTAGTTGGGTGGACTTGAATAGGAGTGTCCCGTTGGTGTCGACTGGGATTTTTCGGACGACATACTCTAGTGCCAAGCTGAAAAGCATGGGGGCTAGACCATCTCCCTGCTTTAAGCCACATTTCGTTCGAAAGCTGGTTGTGGAATCGGTTTGTATTCTCCCTTGGGATTCAGTGTTCGTCATTGTGAGTCTTGTTAGTCGGACTGGTTTTGGAGGGATTCCAAAGTCAAGCATGATTTGGTACAGTACGTTCCTGTCGCACGCTTGTTAAAAATCTACGAAGATTTGGTGCATGTCTGTGGTATAGTCCCAGCATTTCTCAGGCACCTGTTTCACCGAGAATATCTGGTCTGTTGTAGATCGTCCGGCTCTGAATCCACCTTAGCATTCGCCAATTATTTGATTAGTATAGGGCTTAAGACGACGTTCAATTATTTTTGTCAGTATTTTATAGGATGTACACAATAATGATATTCCTCTGTAATTCTCACAGCAGAGTTTGTTTCTTGTAAATTGGACATATAATGCTTTTTCACCAATCGTCGGGTATGATTTCCTCTGTCCAAATTTTGCATATCATGTTGTGCAGTATTTCAGCGACACAATTTCCACCGTTTTTCAGAAGTTCAACTGGGATTTCGTCAATTCCCGGCGCTTTGTTTAGTTTTTGGTCACATAGGGCTACTTTGATTTCAGCAAGCGTGGGTGGTGTCGATGATGGTTCATCTTCGTCAGTTGAGGCTTCATTTGAAATGTTGTCTGTCGTGATTGGTGCTACTCGGGTGGGATTCAAAAGATGTGCAAAGTAGGAAGCCCATCTCCTTTTGATTTCTTGTGTGTCGACGATGATGTTGCCCTCTGCGTCTTTGCAGAGACTAGTTTTTGGCTCATATCCCTTTTTTAAGTATTTTACTATTGCGTATGCGTCCCGCGTCTTATTTTTTTTCATGTCGTCGTCCATTTTTTGTATTTTGTCATTATGGTACTTCCTTTGTTTTTGTCTGTAGGTCTTTCTCGCCTATCGCCTAAGCTCGTCATATCTTTCTTTTTTGGCTCGTGTTGGTCGTTCAATAAAAATGTTTACTAATACTAATCTCACTTAGTCAATTTAACCCTAATTAACCTTCCTACACCCAAATTATTCCATTAACTCCATTCTACATATATGCAACTATAATTTTTGGTAGTTGTGGATCAGTTTGTAAAAGTTCTCAGCAGAGACCGAAGCGGCACTTTTAATAAAGCGTAACAGTGTGAAATCCGGAAATATTTCTTTTCAATTGATTTACTGTACAATTATGCCCCGCGAGTGTAAAAATCATCCCGATAGCTTATGCCATAATTAACTTTCAAAGTTCTGACTGTTTACCCCCTCCCATACAAAAGCATGATTTCGACCAATTTCATTAAATCAACTAATAACTAACAAACTAAAAGCTACGAACTTGAAATTTTGTACGAGCACCTTACAACAAAAAAGAAAGAAAATTCCATCATAAATTTTACGATTCCCTTATCTCCTCTGCCCCCTCCCATACAAAATTATTTTTTCGAGCATTTTTAAGAAATCAGTTATCAGCTATCTCTTAAAAGTTATCAATTTCAAATTTTGCATGAGAACTTTTAAAAGTAATTCAAATGAAGTTGCTTTAAAAGTTTTGAAATTGCGCTTACCGTTCTACCCCCTCCCATACAAAACTACGATTTCGACCAATTTCATTAAATCAACTAATAACTAACAAACTGAAAGCTACGAACTTGAAATTTTATACAAGCACCTTACAAGAGAAGCGAAATAAAACTGCATATCAAATTTTACGATTCCCCTACCTTCTCTACCCCCTCCCATACAAATTTTCGGTTTCGTGAAAATAAAATACACCGAATTTTATGAAAATTTTATGCAATTTCGTCTATGAAACACATTCTATACACAGAATATTGGACGTGATTCAAGCAATTATTAAAAAGCTGTTAACATCCACCCACCCTTGCTATTACCCTTCCTCCTCCCCTCATAAAAACCCAAACTTGCAGAAACGAATGAAATATTGTTAAATTGACAACAGCCCTGCCCAAGAAACCCCTTTGCGCTTAGCTTTCCCTAACCACTTTAACCTGCATATTGACTTTCCACTCATCCGCAACTTGTCCCAAGAATAATAAAGTTTCGCCCGACTTGTTGGCAGTTTATTTTTAATTCTATCGATTTCCACTAAAACTAGAAAAAGTAGAAAATTGCAATTTTGTCAGAATGTGTCCCTAATTAATTACAACATCCGCTATAAAAAATATCAACTTCACTTCACTCCTTCTACCCCTTACCACACAAATTTCTATATTAGAAATTCAGGAAAATCATTTCTCATTCAAACATGTGTAAGCTATTGGCTTTAAAATTGGAAGATAGAATTGCAATAAGGATGTTGATAAGCAATTTCAAAATAATCCAAAACCGTCCACTTCCTCTGCCATCTCCCATAGAAATGCTCTAATTTCCAGAAAACAATTTCGGATTTCCCTGAAAATTATCAAAGCTACAAACTTTAAACCGGTGTTATAATCAAATTTTAAATTGGACGTAAAGCCCAATCATATGATAATCTGGATGAATGATCAATTTCTTAATTTTAAGAAATTTTGTATGTCATACAGGGTTTTTTTAGAGCCGGAGAACTGTAAATTACAATACAACACAGAAAAATGTTAAAACATTTTCATTGAAGTTAACATTGTTTGAAAGATAATTTTTTAGCATTAACGTTTGCATATAATTTCGGGCATGTGGCCATCGCTGCTGTCTCGTTCATGGCGTAATCTGGAAGATGATGGCATTGAACCAATTTTTTCACATCATGATAGAGCTGCTATTAAAATGTTCTATACAAAATTTAAGCTTACAAAATTTTATAGGTTTATTAAATTTAGTAAAATGGTGCAGTCTGTATAGAAGGAGCGGGGGTTTTCAATGTTTTTTTTCAGTAATAAATATTAGGATTATGCAATTGACATCTGTCAAATTTCAGACCAATACCATTCATACTTTTCAAGGAAATAGATTTTATGTAAAATTCTAAAAATGTGATCTTACTAATAATTCTAAATAAATAATTAGTGCAGAATTTCGTCTCGATAAGTTTTATGCGTCGTGAGTAAATTGGTTAAAATATTTCATGAAAAAGAGTAGTTTGTATGGGATGTGGTAGAAGTGGGGCGATTAAATAACTTTTATACTGTGGATTGATCATCATCATCAAAATAATATACTACAAATTTCAGATCACTTATATTTTTTGAGAAAATCTGTTTATTGTGAAATTTCGAAATTGAGGATTTTTGAATGGGTAAAAGGGGTGGAGCCATTTGGCCCGTTCACGAACTTGACCTTACTTTTTCAACATAAACGACACGTATAAAATTTTAGCTTTCTAGCTCAATGCGTTCTCGAGCTAGAAAGGACACGGACGGACGGACAGACGAATGTAGACAGACAGACGGATGTAGACAGACAGGCGGACGGAAGAGACGACATCCGGTTTTGAGGTTTTTGAGTGATAATATGAAATTCTGCATCATTTTTTTTTCAACCCTTATTTCTTAGCGTTACAAACTTTGTGGCAAATCTATCATTCTCTCAGATTTCATCTAGACTATACAAATTAAAAAATATTTCTGTTTCTACCACCTGCTACAGAAGCCGAAAGAATTTGAGGTGAAATATTTTCCGGTGCATTAAACTCTTTCCCACTTCATGTGTTCTCATGTGTTTCATTTCATTTTCATGTTGCTCCTCTTTTATACGTTCACTATTAGTTTTTCTATTTTCCACTTTTACCGATATTTTCCTTTTTCCTAGTTTTATTTTAATATTTTAAATATTTTATTTTTATGATTGAATAGACACCGCGAGCAAGTGTACATTAGATACATAGTGCTAAAAAGAATTAGTACAATCTGATGTAAATTAAATTATAAATTTTACGAAGTTAATTAATTGTGTCGGTTACCTAAATGCAAAAGGCAGCGAATAAAATATACGAACTTTTAAACTTACCTAAGTACTTTTTATATGTGAATTAATTAATTTTAGAAAACATTTCAATAAATGTCTTGAATCTTGAATTGTATCTATGAGTGTACGACTGCTTCCAGAAAGAGGAGATGTGAAGGACGAATTAAAATAGTTGCGAACAGTAGGACACTCTAGAATCTTTCATCTTTGGTCATGTTTTTCCTTAGCATATCAAATGACAGATTTGCGAAAAATTCTTGCCATAACGTACCAACTGTTCTCTGTTATATTGGGTGGATTGAGCCATGAATTCGCTAAAGTCAAGTTTTCAATACTGTAACATTGTATTTAAAATAATCATTGTGAAATTAAATGGATTCGATGAATCCGACTGGGATGGCTAAACAGAAGAGAAATCACTCGATCGATGCTCACATGCTTATTTCAATCATCATTCGTTACCATGATGAACTTAAAATCTGGACCAAGAAAAACCTCATACATGTAAAGTTCATTGTTATCGAAATTATCTGCATACATCAAAATAATCAAAGGTTTCATCAGAACAACATGAGTTTTCTGATGTTGTACTCTACAGACCTATTTCATCTACATGGGACTTGACTAGGGTTAGTTTAAATTTGAAAATCACAAATGGCCAAAAGTTCTAATCTAATGTACCGTAAGAAATCTTCACTGAAGTATCCTTTTTGTTTTAAATTGCTAAATTTCTGAAATTCTCATTCATCCAAATTTGATAAATCGTACGAAACATTTTGGGTTTCCTATTCAAAAGGTTCTCAAGTTTAATAGGAAATCGTTAAGCATATTGTACTCATTTTCACATTTGCTCCTGAAATGCAACTGAGACTAAGTCGAAGGTATGGTTGTGAGTGTTTTATCTACTCAAAATATGTATTAAAATTTTATTGGAAGGATTAAACCGAACCATCGTATAACTACTTTTAAGATTAGAAAAGTTTTTATATAAGTTTATGACAAATTCGAGAATACTTTCTACTAGTAAAGATCTTCTACATACAAACGTATAAAATTTTATAGGAGCGAAGGTCAATTGGGCAGATGTGCATCATGTAAGAAGTTTCAGACTTCATAATTTCTAACTTAGCTTTTAAAACTAATTAAATTTTCACCAAAAACTTCTCTAAATAGGATAAAATCAGTGAAAACATTTTAAAAGGAAGGATTCCAGCGCGAATAATTAGTAAAAAGACACTGGTAGATTCATTTACATCGCTCTACGACTATAGGTAACTTTGAATTCTCCTCACACAAACTGCATGATATTCGAATTTAAGGATTAAGCAGATTCTCTAAATTAGAAAATTCAAAATAGAAACGACTGTTTATTGAAGAATTTTCTGATGAATTTTATGGATTTAATAGTAGAATGCACAAATAAAAAGGAACTACGAAACAGAGTCGGAAACGCGTAGCAAACTGAAATTCTGATTATTCTTGATGGAACTGATTTTATTTTATTATTCTAATAATAATGTATTGTGATCGACACAGAAAAAAAACAAATTTGCTACCCTGAAATTTTTATACTCTAGATGAAATCTGAAAGTGTTTGCCTTGTTTGTAACGCTCAGAAATAACACTCGCACAGAGCCACCAATGGAACAGAAATATTTGTTGTCGCTCAAAAACCTCGATTCCGAGTGACCGTCTGTCCGTCTGTCTACAGCATAACTCTCAAAAGCCTTGAGCTATAGTGCTAAAAATTTGTGTGTGTCACTTTTAGCAAAAAAAAAACTTTTAGTTCGTGAATGGGCTGCATCCTCCCACTCCCTCTACCCCCTCCCATACAAATTACATGAAATTTCGAAAAATAAAGAAATTGATTTTTCTTTGAAACTATTTAAGCTATCGACTTGAAATTTAGGTGAAAGTACTATGATATAGATGTCATTAATATTACGGAATATTGATCCGATCCCCTCACTCCTTCTACCCCCTCCCATACAAATGGGCTATTATATTTTCGATTTTCATTGAAACTAGCTATTATGTATTTAAAATTTTACGTAAGAGTTGAACTCCGCGCACTTTCGGGGCGAAGCGTGGTCTGTCCGTCTAGATCCTTGAAGAGGGGTCGTGGGCGCTAGTGGTCTAGATGTATACCACGCTTCTTCCTTCTTTCGCGTCCAGGCCGAACCACGAGCCCAGAGGCGGAACATCGAGGAAAAGAAAAGGGAAAAAGGGGGAAAAAAATATAGCTGAAATTACAATGTTTAATACAATTTAATATAAAAAAAGTATATACAAAATCCTATTTCCCTAACTGGCCCTAACTACCTGTACTTATCTTATAATAATTGCTTGATTATTTCTTTTTACTGCTGACGACTGCGATGACAAACCTCTCCAAATTTCGCTTATAAATCGTCTCTCCAAATTCTACTTTTCGATCGTCTATGCTTCGATTTTCGAATCGAAAATTTCCACGTTTTTTTGATTTGATGTACTTCTCGTTTTTCTTTATTTTTCTCGTCTCCCGAATCGAAAATTTCCAACCTTCTCGTTTTTCTTTACCTTGTTTTACTCATCTACAACCTTCACCACAGACTAATTTTTTAACTCTCCTCTTTTTTTTCCCTTGTCTCCTTTTTTAAATATATTTTCCTATCTTGTCAAAGTGAACACAAATCCTACAGTAGATATAATTAAAATTTGAACTATTACTTTCCAGCTATCGTTTTTTTTTATTTGTCTTTGCCAAAACATATCGTTAACGAGTGCAACAACCGATACGGTATTGTCAGACACAGCCACGCGATGTGTCGGCCTAACCGTGGTCAAGAAGATGTTAAAATCGCAATTTTCTCTGGGCTCTCATTCAACAATATCTCTCTACAATTAAAACTACGTTACGATGAAACCGTAACATAGTAAAGCTCAAAAGACGAAATTTTGCCAAAATTGATTCTATTATAATTGCAATTAGTTTATAAAAGAATTATCAACTTTATCTCACTCCTTCTACCCCCTCCCATACAAATTTCACGAAATTTTGAATTTTAAATTAAATTATTTTTCTTCAAAACTGTTAAAGCTATCAACTTTATATTTTGTATAAGGTATTAAAATAGAAATGTCAATAACGGGAAAAAAATTGTTTTGATCCTTACACTCCTTGTAACCCCGCCATACAAATGCATAATTTTTGTTAAATGCATTATATCGATTTCCATTAAAACTAGAAAAATTACAAACTTAAAATTTTGCAAGAATTTGTTTTTAGTAGTTGCAATAAATGCTAGAAAAAATTATCAGCTCAGCTTTACTCCTTCTCATCATCAATGGCGCGACAACCCAAATCGGGCCTTGGCCTCCTGAAGTCGTCGCCTCCAATCGTCTCGATCCAAAGACCGCGTCCTCCAGCTGCTAATTTTTAAGATGGCTTTTCTATCTTCATCAACCGAGTCTTCCCATCGCTTGCGTGGCTTCCCTACTGGCCGGTTACCACTCGCTTTGCCTTTCAGAGCACGTTTGGGGATTTTTCTGTCTTCTATTCGCTCTACATAGCCAGCGCACTGCAGTTTACGTAGCTTTGTGAACGTTGAAGCTTTTGGCTCGTCGTAGAGTTGATACAACTCATGGTTGTATCTTATTCGCCATTCCGTTCCTTCCTTCACAGGTCCCAAAATTCTTCGGAGGATCTTTCTTTCAAATGCGTTAACTGCTTTTTCGGAAGTTCGTGTTAATGTCCATGTCTCGCTGCCATAACAGAGCACAGGTCGTACAATAGTTTTATATATCCGCAGCTTATTGTTCCTGTGCACTTTCTTGGATTTCATTATTGGAAGTACCGAATAATACGTCTTATTTGCTAATATTATCCGTCGTTTGATTTCGTCTGTTTCATTACCGTTCTTTGTTAGATTAGCTCCAAGATATATGAAATTGTCCACATTCTCCAAATTATATTCCGCAATTGTCATGTTTTGTCTGATAGGCGCTCTCCTTCTTGTTTGCGTCATTACTATTGTCTTATTTTCGTTAATGCGCAACCCGACTTCTTTTGCGGTGGAGTCAAGATTGACAAATACCTCCTTAGTACTAGGGAAGGATCTTGCTAGGATGTTAATGTCGTCAGCGTATGCTACCAGTTGGGTGGACTTGAATAGTAGTGTCCCGTTGGTGTCGACTGGAATTTTTCGGACAACATACTCTAGTGCCAAGTTGAAAAGCATGGGGGCTAGACCATCTCCCTGCTTTAAACCACATTCCGTTCGAAAGCTAGTTGTGGAATCGGTTTGTATTCTCACTTGGGATTCAGTGTTCGTCATTGTGAGTCTTGTTAGTCGGACTAGTTTTGGAGGAATTCCAAAGTCAAGCATGATTTGGTACAGTACGCTCCTGTCGATACTGTCGTATGCTTGTTTAAAATCTACGAATATTTGGTGCACGTCTGTGTTATATTTCCAGCATTTCTCAAGCACCTTTTTCACCGAGAATACCTGGTCTGTTGTAGATCGTCCGGTTCTGAATCCGCCTTGGTATTCGCCAATTATTTGATTAGTATAGGGCTTAAGACGACGTTCAATTATTTTTGTCAATATTTTATAGGACGTACACAACAATGATATTCCTCTGTAATTCTCACAGCAGAGTTTGTCTCCTTTCTTGTAAATTGGACATATAATACTTTTTCGCCAATCGTCGGGTATGATTTCCGAATATAACAATCTTCTAAGAAAGTTGAAAAAAGAGTCTTGTAGAAAATTCTGTGAAGAGATAGATGATCTCCCAACAGCCTCAAGACTTCAAAAGGTGTAATCAAAAGACACCCCGATAAATATCGGACTTTTGGAGAGACCGGATGGGTCCTCTACTAAAAGCAGCAAGGAAACCATTGAAGTGTTATTGGCAACACATTTCCCAGGCTGCAAAATAATAAACAACAATGAGGATTTAGAGGCGGAGGAAAGGGCGTATCGTCAAACTCCGCACAGCAAAAGCATTGCTGGTAAGATCTTCACTACGGAAAAGATCAGATGGGCGATCAACACCTTTAAGCCTTACAAATCAGCCGGAGTAGATAAAATATTACCCGCATTACTGCAGAAGGGGTTAGAGATCTTAATGCCAATAATGATAAGGATCTTTAAAGCCAGCTTTATTTGGGGATACATCCCAAAAATTTGGAGGAGAGCGAGGGTGGTATTTGTACCGAAGGCAGGGAATCGTCCCATGGATCAGCCTAAGTCATATCGTCCTATAAGCCTTACCTCCTTCTTCGTAAAAACGATGGAGAAGTTAGTGGATATACACGTAAGAACAGGTCTCAACAAGGTTCGTCTTAATATTAATCAACATGCCTACCAAAGGGCAAATCAACAGAGTCAGCCCTTCATGGTCTGGTAAGACAAATCGAAAAGGCAATAGACTATAAAGAAATTGCACTTTGTGCATTCCTAGATATAGAAAAAGCATTTGACAATACTCCCCATGAAGGCATAATAGCGGCGGCTAGGAAATAGGGTTTAGAAACGGCCACGACTAGATGGATACATGCCATGCTAAGGAGCCGAATGACAACCATGGATCTAGGGGATAGCACATTGACTGCACAGACCTATAGAGGCTGTCCCCAAGGTGGGGTACTATCTCCACTTCCTTGGTCAGTTGTAGTAGATGAACTCCTAGATCGTCTAACAGAACAAGGATACGAGGCTATAGGATATGGCGATGACCTCGTCATTATCATTAGGGGCAAACATGATTTAATTATATCAGAAAGGATACACTCAGCCTTAGAAGTGATAATGAACTGGTGTCAGTCTAAAAACTTGAACACCAACCCAGGTAAGACTGAGCTAGTACCATTTACAAATAGAAGGAAAATGTACATCATACCTCCTTCAATAAATGGTACAATAATACCCTTTTCAGATGAGGCAAAATATCTAGGTGTCATACTGGATAGCAAACTCAACTGGAACAAACACATAGAATGACTCATGGACTCATGCCAAAGCACTAAAGGCATTTTGGGCCTGTAAAAGCTTATTTGGCAGAAAATGGGGACTGAAGCCCAAAATGATTTACTGGTGCTACAGAACAATCATTCTTCCAATAGTCACATACGGATCAACGATATGGTGAACTAAAACTTTACAAAGAAAAGCACAGCTTACGCTACAAAAAATACAAAGGCTAGCTTATCTTGGTATCACAGGAGCTATGAAAACCTGTCCCACAGCGGCAATGGAAATGTTCCTTAACATCCCTCCGATACATCTACAAATAAAAAAGGAAGCTATCAAAGGGGTGTTACGCATACAGAGGGAAAACAAGTACAAACCAAGGGATTTTAAAGGCCACCTCAAAATCCTAAGAAACCCAAAATTGGAGGTTCTAACCTCCACACTATCGGATGCTATGCCGACAAAATATAACTTTGAAACCCCCCTTCAAAGTTGTAATCAGAGAACGCAAGGACTGGCAATCCTCGCTACCTGAAATGGAAGAGGGATCAACCATCTGGTATACAGATGGTTCGCGCACCTCTGAGGGAACAGGAGCCGGAGTCAAAGGCCCTAACTTCTCGGTTTCAAAACCACTCGGCAAAGAAGCCACAATCTTCCAGGCTGAACTAATTGCAATGGAGCTATGTATCCAAGAGAATATAAGGAGAGCTCATCGCAACAAATCAATTTATATCCTATCGGATAGTCAGGCGGTTCTTAAAGCCCTAACATCCAATAAACACGGATCGAGGTTAGTTTGGGACTGTCTTCAAGACCTAATCATCCTGGGGAAAAGGAACAAAGTAACCTTAATGTGGGTGCCAGGACATATGGGAATTGAAGGAAACGAAGAGGCTGATCGCCTTGCAAAAAATGGCGCGGAAAAAAACTTTATTGGTCCAGAGCCATTCTGCGGAAAACCAAAAGGGCATCAAAGCTCGACACTTAAGAAGTGGGTTGAACAAGAACACAAAATCTACTGGAATAGACTTTCAGGCTTATCAACATCAAAAAAACTAATCATACCACAAAAAAACAAAGTGGAACATATCCTAAAATTCAGAAAGAGCGATATTAGTACTCTAATTGGCCTAATGACGGAGCAAAGTGGAGTGAACCACCAAATCAATAATATGGGCTTAGCTGAAACCGACATCTGCTGTCTCTGTCTCGAAGACTCAGAAACGACAATACATATCCTATGCCACTGTGAAGCAGTGGCAAGGAAAAGGCATAATCTTCTGTAAAAAAGTTTCATTTCCACCGAGGAACTAGCCAACATGGCTCCCTTACAAATACTCAAATTAGCTAAAGCTATTGAGTTATGGTAGGGTATAGGGGCAATAATCGCACAATAGGCCAAAAAAGGCCGCAGTGCTCTCATGTGTTCCCCTAATATAAATAAATAAACAAATAAATGATTTCCTCTGTCCAAATTTTGCATATCATGTTGTGCAGTATTTCAGCGACACAATTTCCACCGTTTTTCAGAAGTTCAACTGGTATTTCGTCAATTCCCGGCGCTTTGTTTAGTTTTTGGTCACATAGAGCTGCTTTGATTTCAGCAAGCGTGTCGATGATGGTTCATCTTCGTCAGTTGAGGCTTCAATTGAAATGTTGTCTGTTGTGATCGGTGCTAATGGGGTGGGATTCAAAAGATGTTCAAAATATGAAGCCCATCTCCTTTTGATTTCTTCTGTGTCGCTGATGATATTGCCCTCTGCGTCTTTGCAGAGACTGGTTTTTGGCTTATGTACTTTTTTAAGTCTTTTACTATTGCGTATGCGTCCCGCGTTTTATTTTTTTTCATGTCGTCGTCCATTTTTTGTATTTTGTCATTATGGTACTTCCTTTGTTTTCGTCTGCAGGTCTTTTTCGCATATCGCCTAAGCTCGTCATATCTTTCTTTTTTGGCTCGTGTTGGTCGTTCAGTAAAAATTTTGTAAGCTTCGTTCTTTCTATCTATTGCGTCGCGACATTTTTGGTCGAACCAATCATTATTTTTTCGCCGTGCTTGATATCCTAATACCTCTTCCGCAGAGGATTTGATGACGTCTCGTATTGTCTTCCACGCATTCTCCACTGGCATATTTTGGATATTTTCATATATTGGTGTCAGGTGTTTATTACATGCTAACATGTAAGCCTGCGCCACCGTTTCGTCGTTAAGCTTGTCGACATTGAATTTGCGAGCTCTACTCGTTTTCGAATATCCACGACAAGCTTTTTTGCATCGATACTTAGCTCTGACTAGATAGTGATCAGAGTCACAATTCGCATCGCGGAGAGTTCGTACATCAAGTATGCTGGAAGCAGCTCTTTTCTCAATTAGAACGTGGTCTATTTGGTTGAAGGTGTGACCGTCTGGTGATGCCTACGTTCGTTTGTGAATATCGCGATGTTGGAAGCACGTAGAGCTTACTACGATATTTTTGCTGCTCGCGAAATCAATAAGACGTTGGCCATTGTCGTTGGTTATGTCATGGAGACTGTGCCCTCCTGTTGTTCCTCTATGAGCCTCCTCCTTCCCAACTTTTGCATTAAAGTCCCCTAAGACAATTTTTAGGTCATTCGAGAGCAGTGAATCATAGGTTGTCTCTAGGGTGGCATAAAATTCATCTATAGTTATATCGTCCTTGTCTTCGGTTGGTGCGTTAACGTTGATCAACCAAGTGTTGACAAATTTAGTCTTTATTCGGATTGCACACAATCTTTCACTTACTGGTCTGAACCTCGTGACCTGCTGTTTAAATTTTTTGTCAACGACAAAAGCGACTCCAAACTCTCTGCTTCCCGACAATTTTCCACTTGGATAGATTGTGTGTGATCTCATGTCCATGATTTCGCTACCGAGCCATTTCGTTTCTTGGATGGCAGTTATGTTGATGTTGTGTTTTGCCACTTCTTCGAGAAACTATTTCAGAGCTCCTGTCCTAAATAAGGATCGAACATTCCAAGATCCAATTGAGTAGTCCATTTTTCGTTTGCGGGGTCGTTGCCGTTAAGTCCATCCTTTCCGAGGCTGTTCTTCAGGTTTCTGGACAGTGTTCTTCTTTCCGGTGATGCGTTGTCGGTGCCTCGCCCAACCCCCGACTTGGAGGACCGGTCCTACTTATTTATTACACCCTAGTAGAAATAGGGTGGGAGTTTTGAGCTAAATATGACATGCTGGAGTTCTCACAGCTATGCTGCAAGTAAATCTAAGTCATACTTTTTGCCTACTTCCTGAGACGCACTGGTGTTACTGGCCATTCAGGTTAACTCCATGTTCCCTCCTTCTTTCTCAAATTACTCCTTCTACCAGCTCCCATATAAATATCTGTAATATCTGTAAGAAAAACATTTCTCCTTCGAATATATGAGAGCTATTGACTTTGAAATTGAATCAAAGTATGGTGATAAGGGTGATGATAAGCAGTTTCAAAATCATTTAAAACGTTCCACTTCCTCTGCCGCCTCCCATATAAATGCCCCAATTTCAGGAAAACTATGTCAAATTTCTTTAAAAATAATGAAAACTAAAAACTTTAAATTCAGCAGAAAACATTTTGCATGCCATGTTCGATGTCATAAGCGAAAAATATAAAACTCCCCTTCTATTTCTACCACCTCCCATGCAAAAGTCTCAATTCACCATTCGAAAGAATTTGAGATGACATATTTCCCGGTATATTAAAGTCATTCCCATTTCATCTAGAGTATCATATGATTGGGATTTACGCCCAGTCATAATTCTGTTACGTTTTCTTTTCGCGTTTCATGACTAAATTAGCCTAAAAATGCAAAAAAAAAAAATACGTCCCACCATACGGAGGACGGCGGGACGGATTTTTTTTTTTTTTTTGATTTTGCATTTACGCCGTCCGCCGTACGCAGTACATATAGACTCATATCTCAGATAAAGTTAAAGATAGAATGCTCGTTTTTGGGTGAGTGAGCTCTGTTTTCAAAATTTTGGTGTTACGTGGAAGGGGGAGGCGGGGGGAGCGAAAGAGTCAAAAACTACACTTGCTAATATCTCCACCACGAATACAGACAGGAAATTGAAAATCAGTAGAGATATAGAGAGGATTGTGGGACAAACTTTAAAAATAATTTAATTTTTTATCCATTGGCGTCCGAAAAGGGGGCTAAAGACAATTTGTCGGCCGAATTGTTTTTTCAAATGATCGTATCTTCGAAATTACTTATCGTAAAAAATTCATACTTTGGGACCATTAAGGTGGCATATAGTTCCACCGGAATCAGCTTAGAGAGTGGCTAATTATTGTAAGGGAGAGGGTCAGGGGGGTGCAAAGAAAAACACTTAAAAATGAATATCTCGACTGTCTCTTAGCTATGTAGTTGAAACTAAAAACATATATTAAGCTAAACCAGGAAAATACAAAACAATATAACATGTTGAAATAATAGTAGTGGGGGGAAATGGGGAGCATTTCAAACATGGCGCACTTTTCAAAATTACAAATCCTTATATCTAAAAAAAAGAGTACATATATCATATATCGAAAATTTGTCAGATTGTAGTTAACTTTGGTAAAAATTTTAAGTTGGGAGGTGTAAGAGGAGGGAGGTGATAAGCAAAAATGTCGAAAATTTTGAGTGATTTTTTTAGGGCTCTGGTGAAAGATCAAAAGTTTAAATTTTGCATGTGGATACATCTATTTGATATACATAGAAAAATAATAATAGCATGATCCATAAATGTTTTAAACCGACCCCCTGTCTAACGTGCACAAGGTGTTTCATGTACATTGAATAAAACACATAAACTGAAGATTTTTGAGTGAAATTTTAAGGTAAAAACTTGAAAATTTGCGAAAATCATTTAAAAAAAATCTCTAAATATACGAAATATTAACTGGTCGAAAACCTTTAAATCTTCTACCCCTCCCATACAAAATTATTTTTTCGACCATTTTCAAGAAATCAATTATCACCTAACTATTAAAAGCTATGAATTTGAAATTTTACACAAAAACTTTTAAAAATAGTTGAAATAAAATTGCGTCAAAAGTTTTGAGATCGGGCCTGTCCTTCTACTCCCTCCCATACAAAAGTATGATTTCGACCATTATTAAGAAATCAATTATCACCTAACTATTAAGAGCTATCAATTCGAAATTTTGCATAAGAACTTAGAAAAATAGTTGAAATGAAATTACGTTAAAAGTTTTGAAATCGCACTTGCCCTTCTACCTCCTCCCATACAAAAGTATGAGTTCGACCAATTTCATTAAATCAACTAATAACCAACAAACTAAAAGCTACGAACTTGAAATTTCGTACAAGCACCTTACACGAGAAACGAAATGAAACTGCATATCAAATTTTACCATTCCCCTACCTTCTCTAACCCCTCCCATACAAATATTCGGTTTCGTGAATGTAAAATACACCGAGTTTTATGAAAATTCTTTGCAACTTCGTCTATGAAACACATTCTATAAAGAGAATATGGGACGTGATTCAAGCAATCAATTAAAAGGCTATTAATATCCACCCACCCATACTATTACCCCTCCTCCTTCCCTCATAAAAACCCAAACTTGCAGAAATGAATGAAATGTTGTTAAATTGGCAACAGCCCTGCCCAAGAACTCTATTTCACTTAGTCTTCCCTAACCACTCTAACCTGCATATTGACTTTCCACTCATCCTCAACTTGTCCCAAGAATAATAAAGTTTCGCCCGACTTGTTGGCAGTTTATTTATACATAGATAAAACCGGAATTTGGCCTGTTATATACTTCGCCAGTATATGCTGCGTTCATTTGAAAAGCTTAGAATAGATTTGCTGTCTGGGTCCGAGCGCTACTATCATGAGCGATCAATTTACTATTTTTAGAAGAATTTGACAAATTAAAAAAAAAGAAACTTTCAATACTGTGATTTTAATGAAACATCGCAATGTAATGTATTGATTAATTAATACTTCAACCATTAAAATAGTCCGTAATAAATCATCATCAATTGAACAGTTGAACGAGTTTTTCTTAGCTGGTATTATACTTCAAATGAAAACCGACAAAGTATTTAGCCACAATGAAATATCGAAAATCTACCAAACAGCGTGGAAAATCTTCTTCGCAGAACATGAAAGCTAACGTAAAAATAATAAAATACGAGCAAAATACTATGAAAATGGACGGAAAATAAAAGGACTGCCATGTCGAACAATGGCGGCAACAGTAATAAGATGAAAATCCCTAGTCCTTCATCCTTAAGGGTTATTCGTAATTCAAGTACGATGAGACGAGCACAAGATAGATGAACAGTTTTAATGAAAAGTGGAAAATATTGGCGAAGAAAATTAATTTTGAAGCTTACAAATTGCCAAAGATAAGCTTACATTCTATTTGCTTTCAAGGCGTTGAAGTATTTTGCTACTGTTGTCTGTAAAAATATTTAAGTAATACGAATTAGTAAAAAGTCTTGAAGAAGCAGAAATGGATACAGTTTAAATAGACTAGAATTTTAAGAAATGATTAAAAAGCACTGCCTGAAGACATCTTGCTGCGAATTCAGGTCATGCCATTTGGATGGTAAACTAATAACGATATAATTCGTTAAATTATTCTTTTTGAAGTAAACAGACAGCATATAAAAAAAATTGTCACATCGGTCAGCAAAGAGGACGGCTAGTGACTATCAAACTAATGAATTAATCGATTTTAGCTCTCCGGCATACGAGTCAGGAAAATCACACCAGTACACGATTTGGGTCCACAAACTCAAATTATGGATTACTATAACTTCAATCAATTTGGATCATGGGCTTATCAACCGTAATCTTAAAATCTTATTTATACGAGAAAGAGATAATGCACCTCGGGTATGGATGGATTCTACGGTAACGATTTTTAGTTTTCGAAACGAACTATGATTGGCTTCTGGAACGTTCGAACATTGAATGTAAAGATACTCGATAAACACACTAGCCGCCTTATAGAGTTTAAATAATTCAGCAATACCAACAGTTCAGCGAGAGTTTAGATGAACAAAAAAGCAACATAAGAATGTGAAAACCAGGCAAACTTGTAGTTTGCTTGAGTTTGACGGCTTTCAAATGTATGCATAGTACATTTTTTTTCGCTGGATATCAATTTAACTAGAGTGGAACTCCTAGCCTCTCTAGCGAAAAATCTAGTTAGATTTGTTTAACTGAAAATCTAGTATATTCGTTTCATTGAATTTTCAGTTGATTATACTGATTTCTCGTAGTCGTAACTAGATCACTCTGGTTTTAAATTTTATTGAATTTCTAGTTAGTTTAATAATAATAATATTCGTTTATTCATCAACTGCCTGATTACTACAAATAATACAAAAAAAATAAAAATAAATTTAATACAACTTAACTATAAAACAATGAAAATCAAAATAGCTAGTTACAAGTCAATAAATAAAATAAAAATAAGACAACAACATAATAAAAAATAATAAATAATAAATAAAAAATATAAAAACTAAAAGAAGAAACAAAAATAATAAAAGAAAAACAAGATAAAATAACAAATAAACAATAATGTAAAATAAAAAGATACAATAAAATTTTATTCAACGTCAAGAGAGCTGATTTTTTACCTGGGTGGGGGTCATGTTAAAATCCAACTGTGAGAAGTGTTGATTGAAAAGCCTGAGCATAGATGAAATTGGTTCATGAAAACCATAATTGGTGCGATGCAGTGGGACTCTGCAAAATTCGTTATTTCTCAAGGCACGATACGGAACATTAAAATTAATCGAAGACAACAATTGGTCAGAGTCGATAACTCCCGTTATCACTTTAAAAGCGAAAACCACTCTTGCGTGCTCACGTCTGTTCTCCAAGGAGTCCAACGAAAGAAGATTCAATCGATCAATATAAGATGGAAGCCTAAGCGGATCTGACCACGGAAAGCCACGAAGGGCAAACCTTAAGAAATTACGCTGCACAGATTCGACTCTAGCTACGTGAACAGAATAAAATGGAGACCAGACAGGGCTCGCATACTCCAAAACAGAACGGACAAAGGCACAGTACAAAATTTTAGTAACGAATGGATCATTGAACTCCTTGGATCTTCTTTTGACAAAACCAAGTATAGCGCTAGCTTTAATGGCAATATGATCAACGTGGTCGTCGAAGGTGAAAGTGCTATTAAATAAAACCCCCAAATCACGTACTTTATCAGAACGAAGTAGAGCGGTTCCATCTACAACATAGTCAAATAGAATCGGTTTTCTTATTTTAAAATACGAGACAATAGTGCACTTACTAATATTAAGAGGTAAGTTATTTAGCACACACCAGCTATAAAAACTCGTAAGGTCACTCTGCAAAGTTATGCAATCATTGTGATTAGAAATAATTTTATAAATCTTTGCATCGTCAGCATAGAGAAGAATATTCGAGTCAACAATAAATGCACTCACGTCATTAATAAACAACAAAAATAGCAGTGGCCCAAGATGACTACCTTGAGGAACACCGGAAATATTGTAAATCTCAGAAGACAAGGCACCACGGAATAGCACTTTTTGAACACGATTAGAAAGATATGACTTAATCCATGAAACGAAATGCACAGGAAAACCAAGCAAGTTAAGCTTGTGCACAAGAATAAGGTGATCAATTTTGTCAAATGCCTTACTGAAGTCTGTATAAATGCAGTCAACCTGCTGCCCTTTCTCGAGAGCGGAAAGACAGTAGTTAGAAAATTGCATCAAATTAGTAACGGTGGATCTGCCTTTCACAAAGCCATGCTGAAACGATCCCAAAATCGACTTCGAATGGAAGTACAAAACATCACAAACAATTGACTCAAACAATTTAGCAACACAAGGAAGAATGGCAATTGGCCTGTAATTGCTTACAGCATCGCGCTTGCCAGATTTATGTATAGGTGTTATAGTAGAGAATTTCCATAATAAGGGAAAAATACCGGATCGAAGGGACAAATTAAATAGATAGCCGAGAATAGGTAAAAAAGATAAAGAACACCTCTTAATTACAGACGCAGGAATACCATCAGGCCCGCAAGAGAAATTATCGGCAATGTCCTCAATGTATTTCAAAATGGTTTCATCATCAATAAAGAGATCTTTTGGCACTAAGGAAGTAGAAGGGAACTTTGCCAAGTACTGAAAATCATTGAAGTCAGTTACTGAGGGACTATTGGAGAAAGCAGTGCGAAAATGGTTACCAAATAAATTGCTGATCACAAAAGGATTAGTGCTTACCATATCATTAAGAGACATTCTAGTTGGATAGCCGTCAGAGTTTCTTTTTGAATTGACATATTTCCAAAATTGCTTAGGTTTGTCTTTTAATGACAATTTAACATTCTGTAGATATAGGGAATAAGCAGCACGGTATTCGGAATTAAAGGAGTCCCTGAGGTTGCAGTACAGCAGAAGGTCCGAGTTACTTCTTGAGTGGCAATACACTTTCCAAGCTTTCGTTTTCAGATTTTTTAGATGAAGTAAGCCATCGTCAAGCCAGGGAAACCTGTTGGAAGGGTTCGAGTGAGAGACAGGTATGCAACGCATGAAGCACCCATATAAAATCGAATAAAAATTAGAAGTCGCCATATTAACATCAGGCTCATCAAGTACAGACGACCAGTCACAGTTAGATATGTCAGAGTTTAAGGCATCAAAATCAGCTTTAGCGAAGTTAAAATAAGTATTAAAAATACATTTAGAATCTGTAAAATTTGAATGAAAATTAAAATCAATTTGAAGTGCTAAATGAATAGGTAATTCAGGCAGTATAGGGCTGTGGCAGCGAGCAACGGTCGTAAAGTTAGCATCGGTCGAAAAAACAAGATCCAAATATCTGCCGTAAGCATTTGGAATAGGACACACTTGTAGAAGTCGTTGATAGCATGTCGTCCAAAAATTGAATTTCATGACGAGGACATGAAGAATACGAAGGCAATAAATAGTCGTCGTCATCGGAACGTATCCAGTCTATAAGAGGCAAGTTGAAGTCACCAAGAATCAGAAGTTCATCGGACGGTTGAAGAATACTAAGGAGGGTATCCATTGCGTAGTAAACCGATTCGTAAGTAGACGCTGGTGATGGAGACGGAATGTAAATAGTGACAACATATAATTTTCTGTCACCCAGAGAAATAGCAACACATAATAGCTCAATATTCTCTGCACCAGGAACATCGAATAAAGTGGCAGAAAATTCACGACGGACGGCGCATATAACTCCACCACCTACAGGAGCATCAAGCCTGTCATGATGACGATCTCGACGAAACACCTCGAAGTCACGGGGGAAAAGCTCGGCATTAGTGAACTGGGCGGACAACCAGGTCTCAGTAATGCTAACTATATCGAACGAGCACGCAGTGGCGGCGACATGTAGCTCCTGCGTTTTTGTACGAAGTCCGCTTACGTTGCTATAGGAGATTGACACCGAGCGAGTCCGTTTTTTGGCGAAGTGCGTTGAAGCGATGAGCGAGCCAACCGCTTACGAGGAAGGAATTCTCGGACGATAGCGGACTTAGGCCAAAAGCTTGAAGAGACAACAAACATAAAAAACGACTCCGGTAAACTGACCTTAAATGAGGAAACTCTAGCAATACCCTCACGAGAAGCAGGCATAATCTTCCTGCATGACACGAGATCAGGCGATATCGGAGCATTCATGCAATGTAGAATTCTGAGCACATTCTCCCTGATGTCTTCTTCAGAAGTATCAGCAGCGAGGCGCGATACAAACAGTACTTTCGGTTGCACGGCAGCCATTATTCACTGAAAATCTAGTACATTTCATTTCCCGGGTTTTCAGCAAGAAGGATATATAAAATGGAGTACCTGATAGGCTGTCTCATGATTGGGAAATTTTCGAAAATTGTGTCCAAGCTGAGTTTGGCTTCAAACTTTTACAAAAAAAAATTCATAATTTGTGTTTTTTCGTGGTTACTAATATTCAGTCAGCAATAGAGTAATTTTCAGGGCAATAGAGTTAGCTGTTTTATTTCAGAAATCTTGATTTCTTCAATTTTTATTAGTTCTTGGCTCGTGTCTAAGTAAAGCACTTTAGCAACGGACAATTTAACGCGGGACAGAGTTAGTTGCAATATGCTTAAGTGTGCCAGACAAAGATAGCGAAACGATTGCTTCGAAAAATTTCAAGCATTTCGCCAGTAAGGGAGGGAAATACTTTCATTCCCTTTTTCTTACAAGGTAAAGAATGCTCATAGTCTCTTCTTATTATATATCCTCCTTACTTTAATCTTTTTAATTTTTCCACTACCCATCTGTCTTCTACTACAGAATTTTTGACATATTAATCTGGAAATGAGTATTTCAATGAAGGTCAATGTTCTAGGGAAATTTTAAGCAAATCAAAAAAAAAAAATTTAATAAGAAAAACAAATTTATTCATTTAAACACAAAAATGAAGCATGTCAAAATCTATGACAAATTGTAATGTTTTAATAGAAAAACATAATTTATACAATGCATCAAATCGGCATCAGATAAGGGCAATTCTGCTCTACATAAAATATAGGGTTGTTGCTTCTTTACCTTCAAAATCGCGTTCTCGACATCATCATCAAGCTAGCAAATAAGAAAGTATAATAGTTGTAATGATAGTTGATTGATTATATGCTGCAGGAAATGATATTTAACGAAATTAACCTTAAGTTCCTAAGAAATACGTCAACGGATATAACGCGAATAAAGTAATTCATTCCAAAACAAAATTTAAAAAAAAAAAAAAAAAAAAAAAATAAAATAAAATAAACCACTTTCACCTTTTAACAAAGCAGCTGCGGTCTATACGGAGATTTTGCGCCGACTGGCTAAAACAACCAAAGGATATGTGAAGTATTATATATCTGTAAGCTTCTTTTCGCTCATTTCTAATGGAAAACAGTTAAAAATGACTGGAAGTCTTGTGAAATTTAAACGAAAATCAGGTAGATTGGACTAGATATTCAATGAACTCAACTGTAAATCTAGTTATGTTTTTATATGATATCTATCGATTGCTTTTCTAGTTAATGAAATCAGAAACTCAATAAAACTGAAAATTGAATAAATTTCCAGTCGAAAAATATTTCATTCTAGTTTTCTGGAGGAGATGGAAGGAGTGGGGAGATTTGAATAATTTATATACTGTACATTAAAATCATCATAAAAACAATACACTCTAAATTTTGGATCAATAACTTTTACAAGTTTTGAGAAAATCAGATTATTGTTAAATTACTAAATTGTTTCATATTGTATGGGAAGGGTTAGAAGGGGTGTAGCTAATCGTCTACTTTATTTTCACCTTACTAATAATTCTAAATAAATATTTAGTGCACAATTTCAGCTCGATAAATTTTACACGTACTGAGTAAATTGGTTTAGAGTATTTAATGAAAAAGTGCAGTTTGTATGGGAGATGGTGGAAGGAGAGGGAGCACTCAAATAATTTTTATGCGGTACATTGAAATGATCGTAAAAGTAATGTTTTCCAAGTTTTAGATCACTAGCTTTTAAACTTTTCAAGAAAACTGTTATCTTTCTAATAATTTCAAATAAATCTTTGGTGGAAGGACAGATGGACGGACGGACATCCGGTTTTGAGATTTTTGAGTGATTATATGAATTTCTAAATCATTAAATTTTTTCTCCGAGCCTTATTTCTTAGCGTTACAAACTTTGTGGCAAACTTAATACTCTCAGATTTGGTTTCATTTCACTCCCCTCATTCCTTCTACCCATACAAAGTGACTCATTTTTAAAAACATTTATTAATCAACTTTTCATGGAAACTATAAGAGCTATTAATTTGAAATTTAGAATATATTATTTCTATTACAAATGCTTACAAATTATTTGAACACCCCACTTCTTCTGCCACCTCCCACACAAACTACACTTTTTTATGAAATACTATACACCAATTTTCTTAGCATCGAGCTAAAATGTCTTACTAAATTCTTAATTAGAATAAATATTAACACCAGAAAAAAATTAACCGATTAGCTTCACTCTTCTACCCCCTCCCATGTAATGTGGTCCAATTTCACGACTTTAAAAAATTCGATTTTATCGAAAAGTGTGAATGATATAGATCTAAAATTTAAAATATATCGACTGCATGATGACTACAGCTGTTTCTCACAAGAAAACCCATCACTCCTTCTACCAACTCCCATACAAATTGCACAATTTCATTAAATTCAATGCACTAAGTTTCGATTTCATCTATAGTATCCTATGATTGGGCTTTACGCACAATCGAGGTCCTGTTATGTTACCAGCTTAATATTATTATGCTCTAGATGAAATCTGAGAGTATAATAAGTTTGCCACAAAGTTTGTAACGCAAAGAAATAAGGCTCGGAGCACAAATTAATGATATAGAAGTTCATATAATCCATGATAAGTAATGAAAAAATGTTAAGGAACCTGATTATTAGGAGGCCAAAGTCCGATTTGGGCTGTAGCGCCATAGTAGAAGTTCGTATAATCATTCAAAAATCTCAAAACCAGATGTCCGTCCGTCCGTCCGTCTGTCTGTCCGTCCGTCCGTCCGTCCGTCCGTGCCCTTTCTAGCTTGAGAACGCGTTGAGCTAGGTAGTTCACATTTTGTACACATTGTTTTTGACAAAAAAGTAAGGTCAAGTTCGTGAACGGGCCAAATCGCTCAATCCCTTCTATCCCGTCCCATACAAAATTACACTTTTTCGTAATTTCTTGAAATTTTGAATATAATACTTTTATGATGGTTTCAATCTACTGTATACAAATTATTTCTGTCCTCACCCTTCTTTCACCACCTCCCACACAAACTGCAGTTTTTCATGAAATTCTCTAGACCAATTTACCCAGTGCGTATAAAATTTATCGAGCAGAAATTGTGCACCAAATATTTATTTAGAACTATTATTAAAACCAAAAAATAAATTAGATGATTAATGATTAGCTTTAACCTTTCTACCCCCGCCCATACAAAATGAAATAATTTCGTAATTTGACAATAAACGAATTTGATCGAAAAATATAAATGCTATTGATCTGAAATTTGGAATATACTACTTTCATGATAAACGCAATCTACTGTATAAAAGCTATTTGAGTCCTCCCCTTCCTTCCACCACCTCCCATACAAATTGCACTTTCTCATGAAATACTATAAACAAATTTACTCAGTACGTATAAAATTGATCGAACTCAAATTGCGCACTAAATATTTATTTAGAATTATAAGTAAGACCAAAAAAATTACACGATCAGTTTCACTCCTTCTACCCCCTCCCATACAATCTGATACAATTTATCAACTTCACAAAAAGTCGATTTTCCTGAAAAGTATGAATACTACTGATCTACAGTTTAAAACATGTCAAAGACCTGATGTTTTCAGTTATTTCTAGAAAGCCATTAAGACTCCCTCCTTCTACCACCTCCCATACAAATTGCACAATTTTACTAAATTGTCTCACTACCTATTACATTTTTTAATTCTAAATGTTCTACAAAACATTTTGATGGCAACTCTAGCGCGACGTGAAAAAAGTAGTTCAATGTCGTCATCCCCTCCACCACTTCCCCCAGAAAATTTCTTGAAATCAAAAAATTTCTCTTTCATCTAGAATATCGCATGATTGCGCTATACGCCCAATCGAAGTCCTGTTATGTTCTTATTTAGGCTTTTTATACTCTAGATGAAATCTGGGAGTATATTGTACTTGCCTTGTCGTTTGTAACGCTAAGAAATAACGCTCGCACAGAGCCACCAAGGGTACAGAAATATTTGTTTTCTATCAAAAACCTCGATTCCGAGTGACCGTCTGTCTGTCTGCCCGTCTGTGCGTGTGTCTACAATATAACTCTCGAAAGCTTAGAGCTATAGTGCCAACAATTTTCGTGTACCATTTTTAGCAAAAAAGTAACTTTAAGTTCGTCAATGGGCTACATCCCCCCACTGCGTATAAAATTTATCGAGCTGAAATTGTGCACAAAACATTTATTAAAAATTATTAGTAAAGCCAAAAAAATTAGACTACTAAATTTACCCCTTCTAACCGCTCCCATACAATCTGACACAATTTCACAACTTTAAAAAAAAGGAATTTTCTGAAAGGTATGAATGCTACGGAGCTACAATTTAAAATATATTAAAAGCATGATGTTTATAATTATTTCTGGAAAGATCTTTAAGAGCTCACCCCTCCTTCTAACACCTCCCATACAAACTGCACAATTTCACTAAATCCAAAACACTTATTTTACCATAGGTACTGAGATTACTGTGTGGTTCGTTCGCTGTCAGCTGTGTCAGCTCCAAATGCCCTTTTGATGTTTTTGGTTGCCTTCCTTGCGTTGTGGCCAAGTTTGAACTCGTAAAGAAAAAGTAACCGTTTTTGAATCGATTCCATGTTTTTTTAATTTTTTTTCTCCCCGATCTCAATGAAGTCTAAAACTGAAATGATTCCATGACCAAATGTAGGAGTATTTACACTTCAATATTCATTACTACCAGAGTCACCTGTCGGCAGTTTGAGACATGAAAATCGCAACTAACTTCACTTCATCGCGAAAGTCGCCATTTCATCTGTAACAATATAATAAAAGGTACGAACTTGAAATTTTGCGCGAACATCTCTTAAGACAAACGAAATAAAACTGTATCACAAATTTTACGATTCCACAAACTCTTCTACCCCCTTACTTTTTTATTGAAAACTTCCATACAAATATATGGTTCATGAATTTAAAATGCACCGAACTTCATAGAATTTACTTCGAAACCATGCATTTGTGTGAGAGGGATTAGAAGAGTTAGTGGAATTGGAAATGGTGCAGTTTTATATCATTTCTCTTGAAAGATTCGTACAAAATTTCAATTTCGTATCTCTAATTTGTGGGTTTTTAGTTGATTTATTTAAATTGGCCGAAATCTTAATTTTGTTTGTCCCAAATGTAATAAAATTGCGTCCGACTTGTTGGCAGATATTCTTCAACGATGAATACCTCTCTCGTTCAATGTTTTCTGAATACAGCTTGCAACATATCAAACAAGTCACGAGCCGCTACTGCTAAATATTAGGTCATTGATTAGTATTTGCTACAAAAAATTCAAGAAATTATCATTTCGTCCGCTGGCAACTATACCCACATTTAATGTTGCTATTTTTCAGCTAACATACCTGAGCTACATACAAAAGCTAAGTACCTACCCATTTCATACTTATCGGATTAGGTTAAACACTACCAATAACGCCATGCTATCAACGTTATAATTCATAAATATAAAAGTAAATAAGTGGATAGCATTGAAAATAATATATTGCTCCATTTTCTAGAATTAACCCACAAAAAGTACACAAGATTAAAACTTCGTGCTTTATTGAAATGGCTTATTTAAAGCACTGCTTTAAAGGACGCTACATAAATAAACAGCAAGAACAGTATGAACGAAACTAGAATCGGCAAAACCTTGTGCAAGTGACAACCACAAAACACTAGCCCTTAGATAACTATGATCCGAATACAAAACGCCAAGAATACATATATGTATGCGGAAAAAGAGTTGAATTGATTTACATAAATTAGCAATTTCTGGAATAGTTGTACTATGCCGAAGAGATTTGCCCTTTTCGCCTTTTGCGAAACGTAGCCACCGAGACATCACACTTAAGAGCATCTGATGTAAATTCGACCTCGGAACGAGAAGAAATACATACTTTCTGTTAAAAAGAAAGAGACACAAAACTTTTCTTATCAGAATGTTGCCAACAAAACTATTATTTTAATTAAAGTCATTCATTTTAGAAGTTATTTCTTTTTTCTTAAAATTGTTGGAAACAAAAAGCCCGACTCCTTCAAACCAACAACTTGACAAGAAGATGAGATGGAGTGCACACTCTCCAGTATATATACTTGAATAGAAAAAAACAGAAACAAGAGGAGTTTTATTTCGAATTTTTCCAAGTCTTTACAAATATTTGCAGAGTTAGTACCTTGTGCCCGAATGGTCTTGACATTTCATTGGGTTAGAAATTCGCGACATAAATTAAACTCCGAATCATGTTTGTTCACTACACAACCTACAACTTCTACAATTTCTATCCAAATCGTTCAAATTGTTTTTTTGTTTAATATTTCATTCCCTTAGTTCTCATTTGCTTTATTCGCCTTTTTTGTGTTTTTGAAGATAGGAACTGATTATTAAGTTTAGAGTGGTGCACTTTTCAATGTCCGTTTTTATGCTGGTTTTCACTGTTTATGTGATACTAAGCAACACTTTTCCTCCATAAGCCTTTTTCGATGCGTATATGTGTCGTTTTTATACTCTCAATATAATCTGAGATTCCACAAATCCTTCAATCACCTCCCGTACAAAACGGCAAAATTGGAAAACTTTATAACTTGTCGATTTTCTTGGAAAGCATAAAATTTAAAAGACATCAATTCCATGTCGATTGTAGCTACCCCTGTGAAATTCGTTAAAATCCCCCAACCTCTTCCACCACCACCCATGCAAAAGTCACAGTTTGGCGAACCGCGTTAAAACAGTTATCAAGACAATACTAATCTAATTAGGCATAAAGTGTATGTATATAAGTAGGATATTGATATGTCAGGAAAATCAGCCCTTCTAAAGCCATTAAAAATTCAATTCAATCTAGAGTATCAAATGATTACGGTTTACTTGCAATCGCAGTTCTGTTTTTTATTCATCTTTAAAGCCATTTTTCTCGAAATGAAATTGATGTCATACGGAGGGAGTATGAACTTAGCCGACGTTTTGTTATGAAATGATAGCAACTGTGAAAAATTTTATTGTATCAATTTTTTATAACTAAAAAAAACATTTATAGTTCAAGAAGCAAGTTATATAATCATAATTTTGTTGATTTCATTCGAGCACAGACAAACAGACAAATTACTTTCGTAATCCGGAGAATAAATTCAAAAAGGGATCGCTCTCTACGAGAGAAACTATTATGGGATGTAGTCAACTAGGATGCATTCATGTCCTTGGCAATATTCCAGACCGCACAAGGCCTTAAGCGTTTTACATTCCGAAAATTATTCCATCTTTCTAAAATGATGAATGGAAACTGCTTGAATGATAACATCGTGATTGCTCGTATTACATACGTCCATTTATTATATTAATCAGGAAGGTTAATCGATTGCTCCAAGATGAGGGTATTCAATAACTACTAGGACATGATTAATATTATGGTATGACATCCTTTTCATTATACAAAGGATAGTAGTTGGAGCTTTTCTAAACTATAGATTTTTAATTTATCTTCAATGGCACCCCCGAATCAAACTTTGTCCCGATGACTTATGATAACCTTTCTTTGCATTTCGTCATTTTGACTCGTCAGCAAATAATGCACAAACCGTATTCAGAATGTACTACACTAAATATTCAATAATTTAAAACTTTTAATTGGGTATAATTATGTAAACCGGTGACGAATGGGCTCTGCGTGACGGGCAAACTTATTTGAAACTGTAAGAAAAAAAACTTAACAGCATTTGGATTGTGCATAAAACCCAATCGTACATGAAATAGAAATTTTTGTGATCTTAAGAAATTTTGTATGAGGAGTGGTGGAAGAGGTGACAGCACGGAACTAATTTTTTCCACATCATGCTAGAGTAGCTATAAAATAATAATAGAAGCTTCAAAAATTGAATTGACACTGAAAAAATTAGTGTTTTTGATTTAGTGAAATTGTGCAGTTTGTATGGGGGTTTTAGTATTTTGATCTTTAGTAACTACTAACATTATGCAATTGAATATTTTTCAAATTTCAGACCAGTGACATTTATACTTTTCAAGAAAATTATTTTTATTTTCAATTGGGAGGCAACCAGAAACACGTTTCTAACTAGTTCTGAAGAATCTGTGGGATATGTGCAAAGCGATGAGAAACCCTGGATGTCGCAAGACCTAAGAGACAAAGTTGGCAATCGGAAAAAAAGCCAAATTGGCAATCATCTCTTAACCCGATGTCAACCAATGAACACGTAACTTGAGACAGAACTACCGCGATGCTCATATACAACTTAAAAACATAACAGGAGTGCGATACTCTAGATGAAAGAGAAATGTTTGTATCTTAAGAAATTTTGTAGGGGAAGTGGTAGAGGGGTGACGACATTGAACTAATTTTTTCACATCACGCTAAGGTTGTTATCAAAATGTTTTATGCAAAATTTAGGATTTAAAAATTTAATTGGTACTGAGAAAATTAGTGAATTAGATGTAATGAAGTAGTGCAGTTTGTACGGGAGGTGATAGAAGGAGGGGCGAGTTTTTAATGACTTTTCAGAAATAACTATAAACATCATGCTTTAAATTGCAAATCAGTAGCATTCATACTTTTCAGAAAAATCGACTTTTTACAAAGTTGTGAAATTGTGACATTTTGTATGGGAGGGTGTAGAAAGGGTAAAGCTAATCGTCTAATTTTTTCGGTTTTACTAATAATTCTAAATAAATATGTAGTGCACAATTTCAGCTCGAAAAATTTTATACCCACTGAGTAAATTGGCTTAGGGAATCTCATGGAAAAGTGCAGTTTATGTGGGAGGTGGTGGAAGGAAGGGGAGGACTCAAATAACTTTTGTACAGTAGATTTATGTCATCATAAAAGTAATATATTGTATTCAAAATTTCAGATCAATAGCATTTATATTTTTCGAGCAAATCCGTTTATTGTGAAATTACGAAATTGTCATTTTGTGTGGGAGGGGGTAGAAGGGGTACAGCCAATCGACTAATTTTTTTTGGTCTTACTAATAATTTTAAATAAATATTTCGTGCACAATTTCAGCTCGATAACTATTATACGCACTGAGTAAATTGGCTTAGGGTATTTCATGATAAAGTGCAGTCTGTATGGGAGGTGTTGGAAGAAAGGGGACGGCTCAAATAACTTAGTAGATTTATATCATCATAAAAGTATTATATTCCAAATTTCAGATCAATAGAATTTATATTTTTCGAGCAAATCCGCTTATTGTCAAATTGCGAAATTGTGTCATTTTGTATGGGAGGGAATAAAGGTGGTACAGCAAATCGTCTAATTTTATTTGGTCTTACTAATAATTCTAATTAAATATTTAGCGCACAATTTCAGCTCGATAAGTATTATATGTACTGAGTAAATTGGTTTAGAGCATTTCATGAAAAGTGCAGTTTGTATGGGAGATGGTGGAAGGAGGGGGAAGACATAAATTATTTTTATAGAGAAGACTGGAGTCATCATAAAAGTATTATATTCCAAATTTCAGATCAATGTCATTTGTACTTTTCGAGCAAATCCGTTTATTGTCAGATTGCAAAATTCTGTCATTTTGTATGGGAGGAGGTAGAAGGGGTGGAGCGATTTGGCCAGTTCACGAAAGTGATTTTACTTTTTTATTGAAAACGACGTATACAAAATTTGAACTTTTTAGCTAACGCGTTCTCAAGCTAGAGAGGACACGGACGGACGGACGGACATCCGGTTTTGAGATTTTTGAGTGATTATATGAACTGCTGTATCATTCATTTTACTTTATTATTCTAATAATAAAGTATTGTGATTGACACAGAAAAAAAAATGTGCTACCCTGAAATTTTGTTTTTTTGCGTTTCATGACTAAATTAGCCTACAAATGCAAAAAAAGAAATCCGTCCCGCCGTACGCCGTCCGCCGTACATATGGACTCATATCTCCGAGACCGTCAAAGGTTCGTTTTTGGGTGGATTGTTGATTGGGTAAGTGAGCTCTATTTTCTAAATTTTGGTTGCTGTTAGGTGGAAGGGGAAGACGGGGGGAGGGAAAGAGTCAAAAACTACACTTGCTAGTATCTCCACCACGAATGCAGATAGGAAGTTGAAAATCAGAAGAGATATAGAGAGGGTTGTGGGATAAACTTTAAAAATATATTTTTTTTTTAGCCATTGGCGTCCTAAAAGTGGGGGCTAAAAAGAAATTGTCGGCCGAATTTGTTTTTCAAATGATTATTTCTTCGAAACTACTTATTGTAAAAAATATTTATCATATTTTGGGACCATTAAGATGGCATATAGTTTCACCGGAATCAACTTAGGGACTGGCTAATTATTGCAAGGGGAGGGTCAGGAGAGGTGCAAGGAAAAACACTTAAAAATTAATATCTCAACTATCTCTTAAGCTATGTAATTGAAACTTGAAACATATATTAAGCTATACTAGAAAAATACGGAAAAAATATAACATGTTGAAATAATAGTAGTGGCGGGAAATGAGAATCATTTCAAAAATGGCGCACTTTTCAAAATTACAAATCGTGATATCTCAAAATAAAGTACAAATATTAAATCGGAAATTTCTCAGATTGTAGAGCTATATTTTCGGAAAAATTTGAAGTTGGGACATGTAAGGGGAGGGGAGGTGGTAAGCAAAAATGTCGAAAATTTTGAGTGATTATTTTAGACAGATAAAAAGTTTAAATTTTGGATGTGAATACATCTATTTTATATACATAGAAAACTAATAATAACTTGTGGCATAATTGTTATAAACCGACCCTACCGGTCTAACGTGCACAAGGTGTTTCATTTGCATTAAAAAAAACACATAAACTGAAAATTTTTCAGTGAAACCTTAAGGTAGAAACTTGAAAATTTGGGAAATGCAGTTAAAAAAAGTCCCACAATATAAGAAATATTAACTGGTTGGAAATCCTTAAAACTTCTACCCCCTCCCATACAAAAGTGTGATTTCGACCATTATTAAGAAATGAATTATCACCTAACTTTTAAAAGCTATCATTTTGAAATTTTGCACAAAAACTTTTAAAATTACTTTAAACAAAACTGCGTCAAAAGTCTTGAAATCTCTCTTGCCCTTCTACCCCTTCCCATACAAAAGTATGATTTCGACCAATTTCATTAAATCAACTAATAACCAACAATTAAAAGCTATGAACTTTGAATTTTGTACAAGCACCTTACAAGAGAAATGAAATTAAACTGCATCACAAGTTTTATGATTCCCTTACTCGCTCTACCCCCTCCCATACAAATGTTCGGTTTCGTGAATGTAGAATACAGCGAATTTTATGAAAATTCTATGCAACTTCGTCTATGAAACACATTCTATACAGAGAATATTGGACGTGATTCATGCAATCAATTAAAAAGCTATTGACATCAACCCACTCTTACTATTACCCCTCCTCCACCCCTCATAAGAAACCAAACTTGCAGAAACGACTGAAATATTGTTATATTGACAACAGCCCTGCCCAACAAGTCACTTGCACTTAGTCTTCCCTAACCACTCTATCCTGCATATTGACTTTCCACTCATCTGCAAATCGTCCCAAGAATAATAAAATTTCGCCCGATTTGTTGGCAGTTTATTTTTCTTCGACCCTTATTTCTTGGCGTTACAAAGTTTGTGGCAAACTTATAATACTCTCAGATTTCATCTAGAGTATAAAGAGAAAGGCCATTGAAGACCTGACTAAAAGTCAGAATTTACGGTTTACCTTGGGGATATACGTTTAAAATTTAAAATTATGAAACAGTTGACGAATAGGGATTTCTACTACTACCAAACATTCAACCGCAAAAATATTCTATTAGATCCCCCGGATAAGGAAGATATAGTTTCCGCCATTCTGTCAATGGCGGGAAGGAATGCTCCAGGTATAGACGGACAACTAACCGAACTCCTCAAATAAAATTCCTGTTAAGACCCCCTATAGGGGCATAGGGACATTAACAACTCTCTTCCACAAGGCGCGATCCTGAGCATCGGCCTTAAGCTGTTGCCAGGACTTGTTTATTCCTCTGGCCTCCTGCTCAACTGCTCACTTCCATGCGTTGGATGGTCGACCAACCCGACGTTTTCCTTAAGGATTATAATTTCCTCAAAGTATGACCGATTTTCTGGCACTTCCGCCTTTCAGTCTCAATACCTATTTTAGTCTGACCAGTTGTACTCCAAAGTTCGTCGTTGATGATCACTTCTGGCCGGAATATACCTAAAATGCATTGGAGATATTGAATCACGAAAGTCCGTAATTTCTTGGTAAGTCGAACGGTCACTTTCCACGTAGTACAACCATATAACAACACGGATTTGACGCATGCGTCAAAAACTCGCAGCGAAGGGAGATATCTCCTAACCTCCAGAAATGGGAAAGGATACCGAAGGCCTGACGAGCTTTATTTAGCCGAGCCTCAACATCCTTTTCGGCTCCGCCGTCCATGCTGACAATGTTTTCGAGATAGCAAAAATCTTGCACCTCTTCCACATCCTGTCCGTTAAGAACAATCGGTGTTCCTGCGTTCGAAACTATGTGCATGCACTTGGTTTTACGCACATTTATTTTCAGTCCCGCCTCTTTGCATTTAGAATGCAACGAGCGAACATTTGACTCTACGTCCGAACGATTATGTGCAAGCAAACACACGTGATCAGCATAATCAAGGTGACTTAAGATGTTAAATAGTATCCATTGAAGACCTTTACCTTCCCCACCTTCCAGTGCAGCTTTCAAGATGTCATTTCTTACCACCAGAAACAGGGCTGGCGATAATATGCACCCATTCGCACAGGGAAGCTCTCGGACAGCTCTCCTCTATGCAAGACGCGACACCTAGCATCTTCGTAGGATTCTTTAATCATAGCTACTACCTTATCTGGAATACCTCTCCTACGCAAAGCATTCCATATGTAATCTCGCTTAACACTGTCGAAAGCCTTCTCTGCACAAACATGAGATGTAGTGGCGAACCCATTTCGGCTGACTGCTCTAATATTATCCGTAGGGTATTTGTGTGGTCGGTACAAGACGACCCTTTACGGAATCCAGCCTGATAAACTTCGAGAGTGCTCTCGACGACATCACTAATCCTATTGAGAATTACCTTTGCCATAATTTTTGATACGGCAGTTAGTAGACATATACCACGCCAATTGCAACAATCCCGAAGGTCGCTCTTCTTCGGAGCTTTCACAATGACGCCCTCCTTCCATTCAGTCGGATATCTTCCTTCATTCCACACCTTAGTGAAGAGTGGGAGGAGTATATCGGCTGTTATTTCCGGGTCCGCTTTGAAGAGTTCGGTTGGTAGTCCGTCTATACCTGGAGCTTTCCTTCCCTCCATTGACCGAATGGCGGAAACTATCTCTTCCTTATCTGGGGATCGTCCCTAATAGAGGATTGTTGCGGTTGGATGTTTGGTAGTTGTTCTGTTTCTGGAATATCTTCCTCTGACAAGATGTTTAAAATATCAGAGAAGTATTCCTTCCATCGCCGCCACTGGTGTTCACTCATATTAAAAAGAGTTCCGTTGACATCTCTCACAAGTTGGTTGGCGGTGAAATTCCTGTTCGTCAACTGTTTCATGATTTTGAATAGTGAACCTATATCCCCAAAGTAGGCCGCAGATTCTTCCTTGTTTGCCAGATCTTCAATGGCCTTTCTCTTGTCGCGTCTAACAGCCTTTTTAAGCTGTAAATGAGCATCACGGTAATTCTGCCTCAGGTCGGGCGTTCGTTGGTTGACATCGGGTTGAGAGATGATTGCCAATTTGGCTTTTTTCCGATTGCCAACCTTGTCCCATGTGCCTTGTGACATCCAGGGTTTCTCACCGCTTTGCGCATATCCCACAGATTCTTCAGCACTAGTTAGAAAAGTGTTTCTGGTTGCCTCCCAATTGGCGTCCAGTGTGCGCATTTCATGTTCACCCAATGTGGATGACTTTTCGCGTAGAATGGTGGTGTATTCGAGTTTTTTGTTGGGATCTCTGAGTTTATCCACATTAAGCTTGCGCTTCATTTGAAGAATTTGTGGTCGTCGGATAGCTGCTGTACACAATCTCAAGCAGGCAACCATCAAGTGGTGATCGCTCCCCACGTCAGCTCCACGTTTCGCTCGCACATCGAGGAGACATCTTCTCCATCAGCGACTTATAGCCAAATGGTGGATCTGGTTCTGAGTAACACCATTAGGGGAAACCCAAGATGTTTTATGATGACTCTTGTGTGGAAAAAGGGTCCCTACGATGACTATTTGCCGAGTACTACAGAACTCCACAAATAATTCGCCGTTTTCGGATCTCTTAGTCCAAGGTCGTGACACGTCGACCCAAGGGTCACCATGCTTCCCCATGACGTGCTCTAGTCCAGTGTTGTCTGATCCAACCTGGGCGTTCATATCTCCCGAGATGATAATAATATCACCTCTTGGATCAGGTTCGAAGGTGCCACTCAGTTGGCTATAAAACTCCTCTTTGTCACCAGATGTTGCGGTGTTAGTTGGTGCGTAGCACTGCAGAATTGTGACGTTTCTGACACTGGTCCTGAGCCTGACAACGATAATCCTATCCGAGATTGGTTCCCAGCTAATGAGACTGTTTCTCGCTCTCGGTGTAAGAACGAACGCCACGCCATTTTTGGCTTCACTTTCAGGGCCAATGTACAGAATAGTGTTTCCGCTAGGGGTTCGTTCTTCTCTTGATCCTGCCCACCTGACCTCGCTCAAGCCCAAGATTTGGATGTTATAGTGCCACTGTGTTTCACTGTCGATCACTGATTGGCGGTGCAAGGACCGAGTAACCCCAGCTCTTCCCCCGTCATTCAATGTGCGAACTTCCAGAAGCCAATCATAGTCCGTTTTCGAATGCCAAAAGTCGTTACCGTAGAATCAGCGCGTATCCGAGGCGCTGTATCCGTTTCTCGTATCAGTTAGGTCTTAAGATCACGGGTGATAAGCCCATGATCCAGTGAGTGTCCACTTTCCATTTCTTAGGGCAAGCAGGACTGGCTGTGGGTGAATTCTACAGCCCCTTCCCACAGGGGGATAGTAACCTCAGGTCCGTGGAGTCGCTAGTCTCCAAAGATCGTTGCAGGAATTGGTAAAACCTCATCCTACAACTAACTCCTTGCCGGGGAACTCCTCAAAGCGGATCCGGAAATAACAGCCAATATACTCCTCCTCCCACTCTTTACTGAGG
Source organism: Chorisops tibialis (assembly GCA_963669355.1). Taxonomy (NCBI): domain Eukaryota; kingdom Metazoa; phylum Arthropoda; class Insecta; order Diptera; family Stratiomyidae; genus Chorisops; species Chorisops tibialis. The sequence continues at coordinate 126,680,802 of OY770264.1, forward strand.
TTGTGGAATGAAGGAAGAAATCCGACTGAATGGAAGGAGGACGTCATTTTGAAAATTCCGAACAAGGGCGAATTTCGGGATTGTAGCAAATGGCGTAGTAAATGTCTACTTACGTATCGAAAATCATAGCTTAGGTAATTCTCAATACGCTTAGTGTTTTCGTGGAGAGCACTCTCGAAGTTTATCAAGCTGGTTTCCGAAAAGGGTGACCATACAAATACCCTACGGATAATATTGGAGCAGTCCGCCGAAATGGCTTCGGCACTACATTTCATGTTTGTGGACTTCGAGAATTCTTTCAGCAGCGTTAAGCGAGATTGCTGTGTAGAATATTAGTTTGATAGAAGAAGTAAATTTTATGAAATCATCGGTGTATTTAATATTTTCAAGACCATCGTATTGGAGGGGATAGAGGAAGTGAGGGGAATAGCAAAATTTGTGAAGCAGTTATATTAAGTTTCTTTTGAAAGGTGTTTCTACAAAATTTTAAGTTCGTAGCTTCTAATTTGTTGATTTGTTGAAATGGATCGAAATCATACTTTTGCATGAGAGGGGGTGGAAGGGCAGAGGGAATTTTGAAACTTTTGATGCATTTTTATTTGAAAGATTTCTACAAGTGTTCGTAAAATATTTGATGTTAATCGCTTTTAATGGTTTGGTGATAATTGGTTCTTAAAAAATTGTCGAAACAATACTTTTATATGGGAGGAGATAGAAGTTTTGGACGTATTCGACTAGTTAATATCTTAAATATTTGTTTATTTTTTTCAAATGAATTTTACAAATTTTCAAGTTCGCAGCTTGAAATTTCACTCAAACATTTTTATTTTTATTTTGTATTACGTATTGCGGTCGACCTGGAAAAAAAAATTTGCCACCCTGTAATTTTGTTTTTTCGCGTTTCATGACTAAATTAGCCTAAAAATGCAAAAAAAAAAAATCCGTCTTTCTGTACGCCGTCCACCGTACGCCGGAATGTAGGCTCAGCGCACATTAACTCCCAAACCCTTCAAGATAGAAAGTTCATTACTGGGGGAATTGTAGATAGTTGCGGATCTCAGGCGGATACCCATTTTGGAGGGTGTACGCGTTCAGGGGGGGGCGGGGGGAGCGCTTAAACCAAAAAAACGAATTCAAATATTTCAACCATGGTAACAGCTAGGAAGCTAAAACTCAACATACATATAGAGGGGATTGTGAGACAACTCTTAAAAATAATCTAATTTTTTTATTCATTGGGGTGCGAAAGGGGGGGGGCTAAGGACCAATTGTCAGCCGAATTTTTTTTTCCAAATGATTATATCTTCGAAATTACTCACCATAAAAAATTGATATTTTGAGACCATTAAGGTGGCATATAGGTTCACTAGAATCAGTTTAGATAAAAGCTAATTATTGTAAGGGCGAGGGTCAGGGGGTGCAAAGAAAAACACTTAGCAATATCTCGGCTATTTATTAAGCTATGTAATTGAATCTTAGAACCTATATTAAGCTATACTAGAGAAACACGAGAAAAATACAACATTTGGACAAAATAGTAGTCGGGGGAAATGGGGAGCATTTCAAAAATGATGCAGTTTCCAAAATATCAAACCGTTATCATTCAAAATTGAGTGCAGATATCAAATTCAAACTGTAGAACTAGATAGTTTTTAAATTTGGTAAAAATTTTACGTCGGGAGGTGTAAGGGGAGGGAGGTGGTAGCCAAAAATGTCGAAAATTTTGAATGATGTTTTAAGGGCTCTGGTGAAAGATACAAAATTTAAATTTTCCGTGTGGATACATCTATTTGTTGTACATACAGAAAAATAATAAAATTTCCACAATTGTTATGCACCGACCCCCTGGTCTACCGTGCACAAGATGTTTCCTGTGAAATGAACAAACCACATAAACTGAAAATTTTTGAATGAAATTTGAAGGTAGAAATTTAAAAATTTGTGATATGCATTTAAAAAAAATCTTTAAAAAATGAAATATTAACTGATCGAATACCTTGAAAGCTTCTACTCCCTCCCATACAAAATTATTTTTTCGACTATTTTTAAGAAATTAATTATCACCTAATTAGTAAAAGCTATCAATTTGAAATTTTGCACAAAATTATTTGAAAATAGTTGAAATGGAACTGCGTCAAAATTTTTGAGGTCACATTTGCCGTTCTACCCCCTCCCATACAAAAGTATGATTTAATTTCAATAAAACAACTGCTAACCAATAAATTAAAAGCTACGAACTTGAAATTTTGTACGAGCACCTTAAAAGAGAAAGAAAATAAAATTGCTTCACAAATGTGTTGGCAGTTTATTTTTTTTTTTCAATACACATGAAACACCTCGTGCCGGTTAGGGCCACCCTTTAGTGGATAACAATTCTGGTTAAAATTAATACGTTTTCTCTATGTATATCAAATAGATGCATGCACGTGCAAAATTTGAACTTTGTACCTTTTACCGGAGTCCTAAAAAAATTAGTGAAAATTTTCGACTGGACCCACCACCTCGTTCCCCTTACAACCACAATCTTAAAATTTTAACCAAAACAGAGACTAAACAGCTCTACAATTTGATAAAAATTCAACTTAATACCTGTTTTGAATTTTGATATACAACGGTTTGGAATTTTGAAAAGTCAACCATTTTTTAAAAGCTCCCCATTTCATTATGCGAATAGCCAAAAATAGTTGCATCAGGAATAAAATTATCTTTGAAAATTCGATGTTCCTTGAAATGGTATAGAATCTAGTCGATAGCGTTATTTTCAGTATTTTTAATTTTTTTTAGCTCACAATAAATCAATCTGGTAAAGGAACAGGGCCGAAACAATATCATTTACATGCAAAGAACTTAAAACTAAAATTTAGCCTTATCAGTAAAAATAGAACTATATCAGAATGTAATATTATTAATAAAAATGTTAAAATTTGCAATAGTTTCTAACCAGTTAACCCCATGGGAAGGTTAATTTTCGGTTAGGAAAAACAAACAAAACCAGTACTTCCTCACGAAAAATAAAAAAAAATGTTTATAAAATTTGGATTTTAAATGCATGAAAGTGTTAATAACTTCAAAACCAATCAACCAATCACATTATCATTAACCCGTTCCCCGACCGAGTTTTTGATTTCGAGTTTCCAACGGCTTCAGCAAAATTTTTTCTTAAGAAAAGACTACATTTTCACTCAGACAGTCGTTTTGATATACATGCTGGCTTAAATCAAAACGTCATAATGATATGAAACTCACTTTAATGGCATTCCCAAGAGCATTTTCAGTGCAAATTGAGGTAAACTTTTCTCAGAAACTATTTGACCGATTTCGTTCGAATTTTGCAGGTATGTATTTTACTCGAAACTTAGCAAATAAGATAAATGGCGATTTAAAAAAAATTTACATGGAAATTTTTATAAAGCTTCTAATTTTAATAATTTTCTAGTGCAAGAGAAAACCTTGTAAAAGTCATAGACAAAATTTAAAGAAAACCCTTATATGGTTGATAGCCAATAGTGTCACCTTTCCAACAAAAAAAATCAAGTGGATAGGTAGTAGTAGTAGTAATTTTTTAAAAAAGTGTACCTAAATAATAAATACACTACTTTTCAGGAGAAACAAAAAACCAAATAAAAGTTGTTTTTTTATTTTTTATTATTTTTTTTTCATCCACAGTCAAAACGACGATTCTCTAACAGACTGTAACCATTAATTTCCCTATTTTTCCGTCACTTGAATTTTATTTCCAAGAGAAACTGAAAATTAAATAAAAATCTCAAAGCAGAAAGGTACGGAAAAAAAATTGCTGAAACCATCAAATATGATATGAAAATCTCTCTGAAATTATCTTAAAGGATATTTCGTTATGATTTCAAATTGCAAATTAAAGCAAATATTTCCCCTTTGGATGGCAGATAAAAATTGCGAATTGAACTTTTCCTGCAATCACATAATCCGTTAATTAGCCACGAGATTCTCTTTACTTGCCATCTTTATAGAGTACTGCGTTATCCTTAAGAAAATAATATTCGGATAATGCCAATTTCACTTTTACTTCAATCTAATTTTAGGAGTTTGGGGCCTTGAGGTATCCACGGTTGGGTACTTTTTGACGACCAAGTTTTGAAATTAGTACAGTGTTTAGGTAAAGAGGAGAGAAAGTTGGGTGATTCAAGTTGTAGAAACTTTCGAACAACGAAACGGAAAGATACGAGTATGTGTTGAGGGACAGATTTCAACAATTTCATTTCTCTCTAATTTTTTACAGCTAATTGAGTTAAATAATTAATAAACTTGCATGATGGAGCTTAATCAGATTAGTATTTTATTACAATATAAGATGCTAATCATGTTTTAGAGAAATTAATTATTTATATAACACGTTTTCAATTCATTTAAATTAATAAGGATCCTTTTATGCAGAATTTATCATTTAAATATGCCTGTAAATGTTTTATAATGCGATTGGTACTACTTGCGCTACAATTTTCATCTATAATAAGTTAACTACAAACTGTTGGTAGTCGACTCCTTCTATTTGTGTTATGCAACTTTGCGAAGTGCTTTAATCGTCTTCTTTTCACTGTAATTCGTAATTATTATTGCGAAAATGGTTACTTAATATAAAAAATATAAAATCAACTAGGCATGACATTAATATGGATTTCATTGTATAATACGCATTCTACCGTACATTAAAATTTCGCATACAATCGGAGTCCAAACCCTTATCATCATATTTTTACTGTATTGTTTCCTTTATGTGTACTATTTGGAAGTACGAACGCACAAAATTTAAGATTTGTTTCTTTTTCTAGAGCCTAATGCCCTAGACACGCGAGTCAAAACATTTGAAGTCAGAATTTCAATAGAAGTAGGCTGAGTTATGGATTAGATAGTGACATTAGTAAAATCGAAATGAGAGTTGAAGTATTTTAATTCGCGTCATGTGTCGAGGGCATAAGAAAGTAATTCCGAATTTTCGACATTTGGGCGTTTTTCCAAAATTATAGATCACATAGCTCTATAATATGACAAAACTTCAACTTAATATCTGCGTTGGATTTTGAGATATTCAGCATTGAAATTTACTTTATTATTTTAATAATAAAGTATTGTGATCGACACAGAAAAAAAAAAATTTGCTACCCTGAAATTTTGTTTTTTCCCGTTTCATGACTAAATTAGCCTAAGAAAGCAAAAAAAAAATCCGTCCCGCCGTACGCCGTACATATGGACTCGTACCTCCAAGACCGTTAAAGGTAGAATGTTGATTTTTGGGTGGGTTACTAACTTAGTAAGTGAGCTCCATTATCCAAATTTTGGGGAGTGTGGGGTGGAAGGGGGAGGCGGGGGGATGGAAAAGGTCGAAATATACACTTGCTAATATCTTCACCACGAATGCAGATAGAAAAATGAAAATCAGCACACGTATAGAGAGAGCTGTGGGACATATTCCAAAAATAATTTAATTTCTTTATCCATTGGCGTCCGTAAAGGGGGGGGGGGGGGTAAAAACAAATTGTCGGCCGAATCTTTTTTTGAAATGGTTATATCTTCGAAACTACTTACTATAAAAAATTCGTATTTTGAGACAATTAAGATGGCGTATAGATCCACCAGAATCAGCTTAGAAATAGGCTTATTATTGTAAGGGGAAGGGTCGGGGGGGGGGGGGTGCAAGGAAAAACACTTAAGAATTAATATCTCAACTATCTCTTAAGCTATGTAATTGAAATTTAAAAAATATACTAAGCTATACTAGCGAAATACAAAAAAAATATAAAATTTGGTCATAATAGTAGTGGGGTGAAATAGGGAGCATTTGAAAAATGGTGCACTTTTCAAAATTAGAAACCATTATATCTCAAAATTGAGTACAGATATCGAATTGAAAATTCGTCAGATTATAGAACTACATAATTTATAATTTTGATAAAAATTTTAAGTTAGGGGGTGCAAAGAGAGGGAGGTGGTAAGCAAAAATGTCGAAAATTTTGAGTGAATTTTTTAGGACTCTGCTCAAAAATAGAAACTTTAAATTTTGCATGTGAATACATGTATTTGATATACATAGAAAAAATATAATAGTTTGATCCACAATTGTTATGAACCGACCACCCCGGTCTAATGGGCACAAGCTGTTTCATGTGCAACGAAAAAAACACGAAAACTGAAAATTTTTGGATGTAATTTTAGGGTAGAAACTTGAAAATTTGGGAAATACATTTAAAAAAAATCTCTAAAAGTATAAAATATTAACTGGTCGAATACCTTCAAAACTTCTACCCCCTCCCATACAAAATTATTTTTTCGACCATTTTTAAGAAATTAATTATCACCTAACTATTAAAAGCTATCCATTTGAAATTTTGCGTAAGAACTTATAAAAATATTTCCAAGGAAATTATTTTAAAAGTTTCAAAATCACACTTGCCCTTCTACCCCCTCCCATACAAAAGTATGATTTCGACCAATTTCATTAAATCAACTAATAACCAACAAATTAAAAGCTACGAATTTGAAATTTTGTACGAACAGCTTACAAGAGAAAGGAAATAAAATTGCCTCACAAATTTTGCAATTCCCCTACCTCTTCTACCCCCTCCCGTACAAAATTATTTTTTCGAGCATTTTTAAGAAATCAGTTATCAGCTAACTCTTAAAAGCTATCCATTTCAAATTTTGCATAAAAACTTATAAAAATAATTGAAATGAAATTCCTTTAAAAGTTTTTAAATCGCGCTTGCCCTTCTACCCCCTCCCATACAAAAGTATAATTTCTACCTATTTCATTGAATCAACTAATAACCATCAAATTAAAAGCTACGAACTTGAAATTTTGTACAAGCACACTACAAGAGAAAGGGAATAAAATTGCGTCACAAATTTTACGATTCCCCTACCTCCTCTACTCCTTCCCATACAAATGTTTGGTTTCGTGAATGTAAAATGCACCGAATCCTATGAAAATTCTATGCAACTTCGTCTATGAAACACATTCTATACAGAGGATATTGGACGCGATTCAAGCAATTAATTAAAAAGCTATTAACATCCACCCACCCTTACCCCTCCTCCTCCCCTCATAAAAACCCAAACTTGCAGAAATGGATGAAATATTGTTAAATTGACAACAGCCCTGCCCAAGAACTCCCTTTCACTTAGCCTTCCCTAACCACTCTAACCTGCATATTGACTTTCCACACATCCGCAACTTGTCCCAAGAATAATAAAGTTTCGCCCGACTTGTTGGCAGTTTATTTGAAAGGTGAACCATTTTTGAAATTTCCTCCATTCCCAAACCGATACTGTTACAAACAAATATTTAATCTTTATCATATTTTGCTATCATAGCTTAATATACTATGTTGTAATTTGCATATTTCGTATCTTTCGAGATGGTCGAGATATTAAATTTTCTTTACCCCTCCTTGAGCCTCGCAACCGACTGACAACTTGTTTTAAGCCTCCATCCTCTTTCTAAAGCCTTAAATGCTTAAAAAAATCAAACTGTTAAATTTTAGACTGTAAGGCTATTTATATCTTTCCATCTGAGGCTGTAGCTACGATATTTGCATCTACGGTTAAAGTTCGAGACCACACACACGACTCATCATTACATTTTTCTCAGTCGCTCAAATGAGCTTTATTTCAATACAATTTCGAATCGATTTATCCAGTTTACTCCATATGATAGCATCATTTCACTCACGTACACTTTTAATAAAATTTACAAATTGCTTTTTGCATGCGAACTGCCAGATTTATGTCAAACCTCTTCGACGACATTAGTACTCACTACCAGCAAGACCATCTTTACTCCCAGGCCATACACAAACATTTTGTGTATGTATTGCGTGGTCTGAGAAATTCGCGGATATGTCAGTCTGGTGCGGTTTCAAGCAGACTACACGCTTGCGGTTGGTTTTTTTCTCGTTATTATACTAAATATAATTATAAAACTAATTAATTTCTTATTAGAATTACAGTCGAATAAATACGTTGCTTCTTCGCAATCGCGCGGCGGTAATTTTACTGTTCAAGTGAGACGAAAAGTGAAGGTGAAAAGAAAAAGAAAAGGTTTGGTTATAATTGTGTTTTATAATATTTTATTGTTTTAAAGGGTGATTCGGACGTCTTTGCACCAAGACAGGATATGCACAGGATATATGAAATGTAAGGTTAGTAAATTTAAACAGAAATGTTGTAGGTGGAATATTTTGACAGATTTGGCAGGCGCTTCCGTGAACATGAAATTTTTGTTGCGCTGATTTTTATCATTGGTCCAGACGGCTTATCGTTTTGCATGTAAAATTAGTTTTTCCGATCTTGCATTAAGTAATTGCTTTGGGAGTAGATTAAGGGAAAACTGTACACTCTGGGGATGAGAAGGAAAATCTCGGAAACGGCAATAGAAGTAAATTTTCGTGTATTTATCGGTTATTTATGAAGTAAGTAAGTGAAGTTTCAAAAATTAAATTGTAATTTTTGTGATGATACTGCAATCTATATTATGTACAACAATTAGGTTTCACAGTTTTAGTGGTAATAACAAATAATAATAGAGTAAATCAAAACATGTTTAAATTATTTAGTCCTTTAAATTTAAATTACTTTCCAAACCCTAATTTTGATTCCAAAAAAATATTTTTACAGATTGATACCGTTCATTTATTTAAAAATTTTAGAAATAATTGGTTAAATTTAAAACATTTCCATAAAACCTTCAGTTATTTGGACTTCGAAACGGGTGAAGTAAAGTATGCTGGATTTAAAGATATTATAAATTTGCACAATAGTGAAATCGTTTTACATATAAAAAAGGCCTTTAAATTAAATTACAGAACTATATATCCCAGTACAACTGAAAGACAAAATGTTCAGTTAGTTAATAATGTCTTCCACGAATCGACTATCGCTGTATTAAAAGATTCTGCAACTCATTTCAAACGGAAGAATTCTGTGAAATAATTCGCAAATGGTGGAATTTAGTGAACGTTAAAAACTCTACAAAGGGCATTTGTAAAAGAGATGAATGGAGTTTTCCTTTTCGAAGCATAGAAGATTCAAGAATTAACTTTCTTAAAAAATTTTTACTTGGCTTCAAACTTGGAATCTTTCCAAAAATAATAACGGCATTTTAAGCACGGACACTTTTAACGCAGCAGTGTTAACAACAACTACAATCCTTGATGTTATTGAATATCCTTTAACTAATTTACAGATTCTTTACATTTTGCCTGGTGAGCTTCAAACAGATGATTTAGAGGGCAGATTTCGTCTCTATCGCACTTTCTCTGGATTTTCTTATAGAATTTCATATTCCGAACTAATGGAATCAGAAAAAAAAATTCGAATTCATAATATTTTAACTCATGATGTTGACAGTCATGAATTTGAACAGCAAGTTGAGAAAAGTTTCCCTGATACTTCAATATTTCAGCCAATTTTTCTTCTAAATATCTAGAAAAGGTCGTTATTGAGGAAGGTCGTCATTTATATGTTTCGGGATATGCGTTATTGAGCGTTTTAAGGGAATTTAAATGCAACCTTTGCAAATCCTGTATTGTTCATGAAAAATAAACTTAGGCCGATAATAGCTGCTTTGATTCCTTACAAAGAGGTGGTCTTATTATCCCAACATCCGAAGTAAACATTTTTTTATTTCACATGACAGCAATCTTTCAAGAAATTGTTCGCAATAGCGCTTATAAAAATTGTTTCTTTCAGTCCAGTAACCAACATCAATTACTCCGCATATTAACTATACAAAGCATTTTGTCTAATAATTTCGACACAGATCTAGATCAAGAGTGCTTCTGTGGTTCAACCAATACACAGCTTTTCGATAAAATTTGTAAACAGTTTGCTAATATTTTACTTAACAATCATATGAAGAGCACAAATGATTTAGCACATAAAGATTCGAAACATAGTCGCAATAAACGAAAATTATCCATGTAAATACTAATTTAAATATCTTGTAATATTTCTCCGCCATTATAAATATCAAACTGCACCGACTTGGATTATGCCATCAACTTGAAGTTCCTCATCGGTTTTCTCATCAACATTATTTTGCCGTTGCTTCGATCTCAATTTAGCTTTTTATAGTTATATGATTTAATGAATTGTGATTTTTAATTTGTAATTGAATTATGTGATATTATTTTACGAAAAGAAGAATTTTTATTTATTTTATTATGTACATATTATAATAACTATTAGCTAGGGTGTAGCCTAGTGAGTAGCGTGTTGGTCTTGCAATGCGAAGGTCGTTAGTTCAAATACCGGTCGGCGCAATATATAATTCCAGCACATTACCTGCATAGATATATCTTGGTCACATCAAACAAAATTCACACATATAATATTTTTAATCGTATATTATATTCATTTTTTCTATTATTCATATATTTATCTATATTATTAATCGAAATTTGTTTTATAATTAAATATATATCTTTTTTTAGTAATTAAATGCAATATATTTAAATTTTCATTCAACATTTATTTGATGACTTTGTTAATTATTTTATTGAAAGAAGATACTTATTTATCGTTATCATGTGCTTTAATATCTATAAAATTTTCAAATTTACTTCGTTGTATACATTATTTTTATTTATTTATTTATTTTTTTCATTTTTATAAAATAAAAATCTACTATTACTATTAAATTAGTATTATTTTTTACAAATGTTTGTGGTTTTATTTCGTTTACCGCTCTTTTCCACAGGAAAAACTTAGAGTACACCTCAAATAAAGAGAAAAAATTTTCAGACTACATGCCCCTTGAAAGTGTTAGTGCGAGATAGTTGTTCGTGGCCTGGAACTTAAGGTGGTCTTGCTACCAGTGATCTACCACACATAGCAAAAAACCAATTCTCCCCAACTACAAAATATCTACCAACAAGTCGGGCGCAAATTCATAAATTTAGAGTATTATTTTTTTAAAGCACTGGTAAAAGATAAAAAGTTCAAATTGTGCAGGTGCATTTATCCAATTGATATACATGTGGCGACTCTACGTCGCGACAAACTCACACATACATTAGTAACGCAGCGATTCGTTTGGCCCAATATTACCAAAAATGCCGCACAATTCGTCAAGAATAGTGTACAATGCCAGCTTTCGAAGATTCATCGCCATAAAGTGACTACTCTAGAGAAATACGTCCCTCCGCCGTAGGAATTTTCTAATATCAACATCGACATAACAGATCCACTTGCTTTGTGTAATGGGTATCGTTACTGTCTTATACCATTGACACATAGCGGTCGTAATTATAATTTGGCTAATTCGTAATTTAGCTCGTCTTCATCATTAGTAGATTGGTGACACACAGCACTTTGCTAATTAAGAAGAGCCACTCACTCATCTGTCATAATTTTAAAAAGTTGAATTGCATAGCCAATAGGCAATCAAATTTTGCAAGGAAGGCGACAAAAGAAGAAAAATGATCCTTTGTCCTGTTTTAGAATCGTTTACGAGTCATTTTTCCTGGCTAGGCGTCAGAAAATGACTTTTCTTCTCTCTTGCACGACGAAGCTTTTATGAAAGCTCCAACTCTAGTACTAGATTTTTCATCATTATAGCCTAAATTATGAGAAAAATGAGAGGATTTAGCTAAATGAAATGATTTAGCTGAGAGCATGACGAGATGATTTAGCTGCTGAATGATCACTATTTTGGTAATTTAGCTAAATAAGCGAATGACACACAGCCGTTTAATGATAATTTAGGCCTTAATTATAATTTAGCTGCGCTATGTGTCAATGGTATTATACCGCAAAAAGAACATGTGTGGCGTCATAGACGTGCAATAATTTCACATGATACGTGAAGAATTTTGCGATATGAATTCAACGTATCACATGAAATTATTTAACATACTAAATTCTTAAATTATTGATGACGTTAGACAAGGACTAAGGATCGTTTTTCGTCGTTTGTCGCCTTCCTTGCAAAATTTGATTGACTATTGGCTATGCAATACAACTTTTTAAAATTATGACAGATGAGTGAGTGGCTCTTTTTAATTAGCAAAGTGCTGTGTGTGCCCCCGCAAGGGGGTAGTTGTAGTATGAGGTTTTACCAATTCCTGCAACTATCTTTGGAGTTAGCGACTCTACGGACCTGAGCTAACTATCCCCCACTGGGATGGGGGCTGTAGAATTCACCCACAGCCAGTCCTGCTTGCCCTAAAAATGGCAAATGGACACTCACTGGATCATAGGCTTATCACCCGTGATCTTAAGACCTAAATGATACGAGAAACGGATACATCGCCTCGGATACCGACTGATTCTACGGGAACTACTTTTGGCATTCAAAAACGGACTATGATTGGCTTCTGGAACGTTCGAACATTGAATGACGGGGGAAGAGCTGGGGTTACTGGGTCCTTGCACCGCCAATCAGTGATCGACCGTGAAATGAAGCACTATAACATCCAAATCTTGGGCTTGAGCGAGGTCAGATGGACAGGATCAGGAGAAGAGCGAACCCCTAGCGGAAAAACTATTCTGTACATTGGCCCTGAAAGTGAAGCCAGAAATGGCGTGGCGTTCGTCCTTACGCCGAGAGCGAGAAACAGTCTCATTAGCTGGGAACCAATCTCGGATATGATTATCGTCGTCAGGCTCAGGACCAGTGTCAGAAACGTCACAATTCTGCAGTGCTACCAACTAATACCGCAACATCTGGTGACAAAGAGGAGTTTTATAGCCAACTGAGTGCCACCTTCGAACGTATTCCAAGAGGTGATATTATTATCATCTCGGGAGATATGAACGCCCAGGTTGGATCAGACAACACTGGACTAGAACACGTCATGGGGAGGCATGGTGACCCTTGGGTCGACCCTTCACGACCTTGGATTAAGAGACCCGAAAACGGCGAATTATTTGTGGAGTTCTGTAGTACTCGGCAAATGGTCATCGGAGGGACCCTTTTTCCACACAAGAGTCATCATAAAACATCTTGGGTTTCCCCTGACGGTGTTACTCAGAACCAGATCGACCATTTGGCTATAAGTCGCCGATGGAGAAGATGTCTCCTCGATGTGCGAGCGAAACGTGGAGCTGACGTGGGGAGCGATCACCACTTGATGTTTGCCTGCTTGAGATTGTGTACAGCAGCTATCCGACGACCACAAATTCTTCAAATGAAGCGCAAGCTTAATGTGGATAAACTCAGAGATCCCAACAAAAAACTCGAATACACCACCATTCTACGCGAAAAGTCATCCACTTTGGGTGAACATGAAATGCGCACACTGGACGCCAATTGGGAGGCAACCAGAAACACTTTTCTAGCTAGTGCTGAAGAATCTGTAGGATATGCGCAAAGCGGTGAGAAACCCTGGATGTCGCAAGACACATGGGACAAGGTTGGCAATCGGAAAAAAGCCAAATTGGCAATCATCTCTCAACCCGATGTCAACCAACGAACGCCCGACTTGAGGCAGAACTAACGCGATGCTCATATACAGCTTAAAAAGGCTGTTAGACGCGACAAGAGAAAGGCCATTGAAGATCTGGCAAACAAGGCAGAATCTGCGGCTTACCTTGGGGATATGGGTTCACTATTTAAAATCATGAAACAGTTGACGAACAGGAATTTCACCGCCAACCACCTGGTGAGAGATGTCAACGGAACTCTCCTTAATATGAGTTAATACCAGTTGCGACGATGGAAGGAATACTTCTCTGATATTTTAAAAATCTTGTCAGATGAAGATATTCCGGAAACAGAACAACTTCCAAACATCCAACCGCAACAATCCTCTATTAGGGACGATCCCCCAGATAAGGAAGAGATAGTTTCCGCCATTCGGTCAATGGCGGGAAGGAAAGCTCCAGGTATAGACGGACTACCAACCGAACTCCTCAAAGCGGACCCGGAAATAACAGCCGATATACTCCTCCCACTCTTCACTAAGGTGTGGAATGATGGAAGATATCCGACTGAATGGAAGGAGGGCGTCATTGTGAAAATTCCGAAGAAGGGCGACCTTCGGGATTGTGGCAATTGGCGTGGTATATGTCTACTTACTGCCGTATCAAAAATTATGGCTGAGGTAATTCTCAATAGGATTAGTGATGTCGTCGAGAGCACTCTCGAAGTTTATCAGGCTGGATTCCGTAAAGGGTCGTCTTGTACCGACCACACAAATACCCTACGGATAATATTAGAGCAGTCAGCCGAAATGGGTTCGCCACTACATCTCATGTTTGTGGACTTCGAGAAGGCTTTCGACAACGTTAAGCGAGATTACATATGGAATGCTTTGCGTAGGAGAGGTATTCCAGATAAGGTCATAGCTATGATTAAAGAATCCTACGAAGATGCAAGGTGTCGCGTCTTGCATAGAGGAGAGCTGTCCGAGAGCTTTCCTGTGCGAACGGGTGTCAGACAAGGCTGCATATTATCACCAGCCCTGTTTCTGGTGGTAATAAATGACATCTTGAAAGCTGCACTGGAAGGTGGGGAACGTAAAGGTCTTCAATGGAAACTATTTAACATCTTAAGTCACCTTGATTGTGCTGATGACGTGTGTTTGTTTGCACATACCCGTGCGGACTTAGAGCCAAATGTTCGCTCGTTGCATTCTAAATGCAAAGAGGCGGGGCTGAAAATAAATGTGCGTAAAACCAAGTACATGCACATGGGTTCGAACGCAAGCACACCGATTGTTCTTAATGGACAGGATGTGGAAGAGGTGCAAGATTTTTGCTATCTCGGAAGAATTGTCATCATGGATGGCGGAGCCGAAAAGGATGTTGAGGCTCGGCTAAATAAAGCTCGTCAGGCCTTCGGTATCCTTTCCCCTTTCTGGAGGTTAAGAGAGATCTCCCTTCGCACGAAGCTGCGAATTTTTGACGCATGCGTCAAATCCGTGTTGTTATATGGTTGTACTACGTGGAAAGTGACCGTTCGACTTACCAAGAAACTACAGACTTTCGTAAACCAATGCCTCCGGCGCATTTTAGGAATATTCTGGCCAGAAGTATTCTCCAACGACGAACTTTGGAGTACAACTCGCCAGACTAAAATAGGTATTGAGATTCAACGGCGAAAGTGGCAGTGGATCGGACATACTTTGAGGAAACCAGAGCGAAACATCGCAAAACAGGCTCTGGATTATAACCCTCAAGGAAGACGTCGGGTTGGTCGACCATGTAACACATGGAAGCGAGCAGTTTAGCAGGAGGCCAGAGGAATAAACAAGTCCTGGCAACAGCTTAAAGCCGATGCTCAGGATCGCGCCTTGTGGAAGAGAGTTGTTTCTGTCCTATGCCCCTATAGGGGTCTTAACAGGAATTTGATTTGATTGATAAAAATATCGAAGTGTATTACTTTATTATTCTAATAAAAAAGTATTGTGATCGGCACAAGAAAAAAAAAAGTTTACTGCCCTGAAATTTTTTTTTTCGCGTTTCATGACTAAATTAGCCTAAAAATGCAAAAAAAAAAATCCGTCCCGCCGTACGCCGTACATATGGACTCATATCTCCGAGACCGTTAAAGGTAGAATGTTCGTTTTTGGGTGGATTGTTGGTTAGGTAAGTGAACTCTATTTTCTAAATTTTGGGGGGTGTTAGGGGGGGGGGGGGAGGGAAAAAGTCGAAAACTACACTTGCTAATGTCTCCCTCACGAATGCAGATAGAAAGTTGAAAACTAGTAGACATATAGAGAGGATTGTGGGACAAATTCCAAAAATACTTAATTGTTTTTATCCATTGGCGGCCGAAAAGGGGGTGTAAAAACGAATTGTCGGCCGAATTGTTTTTTCAAATGATTATATCTTCGAAATTACTTATCGTGAAAAATTCATGTTTTGAGACCGTCAAGGTGGCATATAGTTTCATTGGAATCAGCTTAGAAAATGGCTAATGATTGTAAGGGGGACGGTCACGGGGGGTGCAAAGAAAAACACTTAAAAATTAATATCTCAACTATCTCTTAAGCTATGTAATTGAAATTTGAAATATATATTAAGCTATACTAGGAAAATACAAAAAAAATATAATATGTTGGAATAATAGTAGTGGGGGGAAATGGAAAGCATTTCAAAAATGGCGCCCTTTTCAAAATTACAAATCCTTATATCTCAAAAAATAGTACAGATATCAAATCGGAAATTTTGTCAGATTTTAGAACTATACAATGATACATTTTGATAAAAATTTTAAGTTAGCGGGTGTAAAGGGAGGGAGGTGGTAAGCAAAAATGGTGAAAATTTTGAGTGATTTTTTTAGGACTCTGGTCAAAGATAGAAACTTTAAATTTGGCATGTGGATACATCTATTTGATATACATAGAAAAAAAATAATAATTTGATCCACAATTGTTACGAACCGACCACCCCGGTCTAATGGGCACAAAATGTTTCATGTGCAGCGAAAAAACACGAAAACTGAAAATTTTTGGATGTAATTTTAAGGTAGAAACTTGAAAATTTGGGAAGTACATTAAAAAAAAATCTTTAAAAGTATGAAATATTAACTGGTTGAATACTTTCAAAACTTCTACCCCCTCCCATACAAAATTATTTTTTCGACCATTTTTAAGAAATTAATTATCACCTAACTATTAAAAGCTATCAATTTGAAATTTTGCATAAGAACTTATAAGAATATTTGAAATGCAATTACTGTAAAAGGTTTGAAATCGCACTTGCCCTTCTACCCCCTCCCATACAAAAGTATGATTTCGACCAATTTCATTAAATCAACTAATAACCAACAAATTAAAAGCTACGAACTTGGAATTTTTTATGAGTACCTTACAAGAAAAGAAAAAGAAAATTGCTTCATAAATTTTGCCATTCCTCTTCTACCCCCTCCCATACAAAATTATTTTTTCGAGCATTTTTAAGAAACCAGTTATCAGCTAATTCTTAAAAGCTATCCATTTCAAATTTTGCATGAAAACTTACAAAAATAATTGAAATGAAATTCCTTTAAAAGTTTTGCAATCGCGCTTGCCCTTCTACCCCCTCCCATACAAAAGTACAATTTCAGCTCGATAACTATTATACGCATTGAGTAAATTGGTTTAGAGCATTTCATGAAAAAGTTCAGTTTGTATGGAAGGTGGTGCAAGGAGGGGGAAGACACAAATTATTTTAAGGAGTAGATTGGAACCATCATAAAAGTATTACATTCCAAATTTCAGATCAATATGACTAGTATTTTTCGAGCAAATCTGTTTATTGTCAGATTGCGAAATTTTGTCATTTTGTATGGGAGGGGATAGAAGGGGCTTAGCGATTTGGCTCGTTCGCAAATTTAACCTTACTTCTTTGTTAAAAACGACGTATACAAAATTTCAACTTTCTAGCTCAACGCGTTCTCAAGCTAGAGAGGACACGGACGGACGGACGGACGGACGGACGGACATCCGGTTTTGAGATTTTTGAGTGATTATATGAACTTCTGAATCATTCATTTTTTTCTCCGAGCCTTATTTCTTGACGTTACAAACCTTGTGGCAAGCTTATAATACTCTCAAATTTTATCTAGAGTATAAAAATTTCCAAAATAACCAGTTAAATCTAAATATTAGGTTGTTGCAGATGAAATGGCGACTTAGCTAGTGAAATTTCAAACAACTTTAACACTTATAAAACTAAATTAATAAACTAAATTAATCGAAATAGGCACCAACAGATGCAATATACTTCTCCCAAAGAGATACAAGTGCATTTATGCAAGTTTCGTAGAAGTCCGACTTTCTAGACTGAAGAAATTCCTCGAAGCCATTTTTGATGGCAGCATCATTGTTAAATTGTTTCTCCGCCAAAAAATGAACCAAATGCTACAAAAAAGTGGTAATCGGTTGACGAGAGGTCTGGTGAATATGATGGATGAGGAATAGTCTCATACTGCAACTCGTTTAAATTTTTGACCATTATCCTTGATAAATGAGACCGTGTTTTGCTCAGTAAGCTCATGCGGAACCCACTTATTAAGCTTTTTGACTTTTCCAAGCTGTTGCAAGTGCCGGGAAACTGTAGAACAGTGTACGCGCAGTTTCTCTGCAATGTCCCTTACAGTTTGGCGCGAGTCAGACTCCACTAGTAAACGTAACTTGTCGTTAGCTATTGATGGTCCTGGATGAATGGCTCACTTTGAAGGGTCATATCTTCTGATCTGTTAATGTTTGAACTCGTAAAGAAAAAGTAATCGTTTTTGACTCGATTCTATGTTTTTTTATTTTTTTTTTTCGCCAATCTCAATGAAGTCCAAAACTGAAATGATTCCTTGACTTGAATTACTACCAAAACCACCTTGTTACAGTTTGAGACATGAAAATCGTAACTAACTTCACGTCATCGCGAAAATCGCCATTTCATCTGCAACAACCTAATAACTTTGAATATCTTTGACCTTCTTTGGTTACGGAAAAATTCGAACAGCTATATGCACAGTGAGGTGGGACTACTGAACACCAACACCCAGCCAGCATTGCTTGCCCTAAAAATGACAAATGGACACTCACTGGATCTTGGACAGAACCCCTAGCTGATGTGAGAAACGGATACAGGAACGACGTCTGGCATTCGAAAACGGACTGTGATTCGCGTCTGGAACATTCGAATATTGAATGGGCAGCAGTCACTCGATCCATGCACCGCCAATCAGTGCTCAACAGGGAACTGGAGCACCTTAATATACAAATATTGGGGTTGAGCGAGGTTTGGATGGCCAGGATCAGGAGAAAAACAAGCCCCAAGCGGAAACGCCATTCTGTGCGCCATTCTGGTTCTGAATGTAAGGCCATAAATGGGACGCATTCGGGAGCGGGAACATTCTCATCAGCTGAGAACCAATCTCATATAGTATTATTGTCATAAAACTCAGAATTAAGGTCAGAAACGTTACAATTCTGCAGTGCTACGCACCAACCTATACAGTTACACCTGGTGACAAAAAAAGTTTTTGTTTCCAAGAGATGATATTACTATCATCACAGCAAATATGAACATCCAGACTGGTTCTGACAATACAAGACTATAACACATTATGGGGATGCATGCTAACCTTTTGATCGACGCGCCTCAATCTTGAATTAAGATATCGAAAAACGGCCAACTATTTGTCAAATTTTGAAGTACTCCGCAAATGGTAATCGGAGGACTCTCCTTCCACACCACAAAACATTTTGGGTTTCCCACGATGTTGTATGTGTCCTCGCTGTGCGTGTGACGTTAGGAGCGATCACTCCTTGATAGATTCCTGCTTGATGTAAATATACTAGGAGACCCCAACAAAAAACGCGAATAACCCACCATTCTACGAGAAAAGTCATCCACATTGGGCAGGTATGAAATACGAACGGTGCACGCCAAGTGAGTAACAATTAGAAACACATTTCTAACAAGTACTGAAGAATCAGTGGGATATGTGCAAAGCGGTGAGAAACCCTGGATGTTACCAGACTCATTGGGCAAGGTTGGCGATCGAAAATTGAAAATTTCTCGACACGATGTCAACCACCGAACTCCCGACGTAATACGGAACTACTTTAATGCTCCCATACTGTTAAAGAAGGCTGTTAGACGCGACAATAGGAGGGCCATTGAAGATCTGGCAAATAAGGCGATATCTGCCGTTTACCTTGGGGATATGAGTTGATTATTTAAAATTGTGAAATAGTTGACGAATAGAAAATACATCTGGTGAGATTTCAACAGAACGCTCTTAAATATGCATGTACAACAGTTGCGGCGATGGAAGGAATACTTATCTGATATTTTAAGTATCTTGTCAGAGAAATGCTGTCGAAAGCCTTTTGGAAGTTCACTAACATGAGATTTACTTGCAAAACCATTTCGGCGTACTGCTCCAATATTATCCTTGGGATATTTATATAGTCTGCATAAAACGACCCTTTACGGAATTCAGCATGATAAAGTGGATTCTACAACATCACTGATCCTACTGAGAAGCACCTTAGCCATGACTTTTGATTCGACAGTAAGTTGACTTATACAACGCCCATCTGAGGAATTTTGACTATGATGCCCTCCATCCGCTCAGCCGAATATCCTTCCAAACCTCAATAAAAATTGGAAAAAGTCCGGTGGAAGCCTTTTCATAATTGAGGCTTTATTTCTAAACTATTTCTTCTTTCTTTGGGCGATCAGCCCAATAGATGATTGTTTGGTAATTGTTCTGTATTCTAAGAACAGAAAATTTTTCTCTGACAAGATGTATGAAATAACAGAGAATTATTCCTTGCATCATTGCAACTGGTGCTAACTAGAGCAAGAGTTTCGTTAACAGCTCTCACCAGGTAGATGACTAAAATTCCTGCTCGTCAAATGTCATAATTTATAATAATTTTAAATAGGGAGCACATATTTCTAAGGTAAGCCACAAATTTCGCCTTACTGGCCAAATTTTTAATGACCCTTCTATTGTCGCATCTATCAGTCTTCTGAAGCTGTATATGAGAATCGGTTGACATCAGTATTAAAGGTGACTGTCAATTTTAATTTATTATTCTAATAATAAAATATTGTGATCGACAAAAAAAATAAAATATTTTACCTTGAAATTTGGTTTTTTCGCGATTCATAAATAAAGTTGCCTAAAAATGCAACAACGAAAAATCCGGCTATCTGTACGCCCTACGCCATCCGCCGCGCATGTGCGCTCTATCGACTTTCAAAGACAGATATCTCCGAAATCCTTATACACATATAGAGATGTCATTTTTGGGAGGATTATAAAATGGGTAGAAGACTTTCATTGCCTAAGTTTTGCGCAGTGGAGGATGGAGTCGGAAGGCAGGGAGAGGGTCAAAGTCGAAAACTGCGATTGCTAGCATCTCCACCACGAATACAGATAGAAGACTAAAACTCGACATTCAAGTATATTGATTTCTGAGGAAAAAACTTAAAATAAATTTATTTTTTTTATCGAATGAGGTACAAAAATTGGGGGCTAAAACCAATTGTCTGCTGAATCTTTTTTTTTTCCGAAACTACTTAGCACAATGTGTTCATATTTACAACTGAATAGGTTGCTCATAAGTCAATCATAATAAACTTAGAAGGAGGCCAATACTTTTAATTGGATGATCAGGGGGTGCAAAGAAAAACACTTAAATATTAATATCTCGACCATCTCTCAAGCTATTTAATTTAAATTTAGGGCATATACCAACCCATACTAGCGAAATATGAGAAAAATGTAAAATTTTGGCATAAGTGTAGTGTGGGGAAATGGGAGCATTTTAAAAATGGAGTTACTTTTCACTTTTTCAAACCGGTATATCTCAAAATCCAATGCAGATACTGAGTTGAAAATTAATCAGATTGTGGAACTATATGACTTATCATTTTTATAAATTTTGGTAAGAAAGGAAGTGTAAAAGAAGGGAGGTGGTGAGCCGAAAAGTCGAAATTTTTGAACAATTTTTTAGGGCTGTGGTAAAAGATGCAAAATTCAAATTTTTCACGTGCCATCCATTTGATATACATAAAAGAAAAATAATAATTTGAGCCATAACTGCTATCCACCGAGCAGGGGCTCTAGCCTGCACGTGGTGTTTCATGGGATATAAGAAAAACACAAAAACTCTAAACTTTTGTTTGAAATCTTAAGGTACAATCAAAATATTGAAAATTCATTTAAAAAAAATGCATAAAAGTTTAAAATATTAACTGGACGAATATTTTTAAAACTTCTACCCCCTCCCATACAAAAGTATGATTTCGACCAATTGCTATAAATCTACTAATAAGCAACAAGTTGGAAGCTAGGAATTTTACAATTTTGTACGAACACCTTTCAAGAGAAACTTAATAAAAGTGTATCACAAGTTTAGCGATTTCCTGACCTCCTCTACCCCCTCCCATACAAATTTCTGGTTTCGTGCATATCAAATACACTGAGTTTTATAGGAATTCTAAGCAACTCCGTTTATGAAACTAACATTCTCTGCAGACAATTTCGAACGTGATTCAAACAATCAATTAAAAGCTTATAAACATCATCCCATCCTTTCTAAACCCCCCCCCCCCCCAATCCTCACCATTCAAAACCAAACTTTCATAAATAAACTGGGGCTTCGTCGTAATCGCATTTAAGTGTCACTTAGTCTTACTCTAACCTGTATATTGACTTTGAAGTTGCGCCCGACTTGTTGGCAGATTTTTTCTTCTGTTCGCCAATTTAGTCCTATGTTTTCATTATCGTTTTGATGAAATGAATGTTACTAAGTTTAGTTTCATGTTGAAAATGTAACAGATAGTGAGCTGAGCTGTATGTTTTCGGGTTATTGTCGGTATTAAATTTTTCAGTGTTGATAAAATAGAGGCTATGTATGTCTTCTGAAGGGTGTCCCATTAAGGCTGCGTATTTTGATATTTGGAAAAACGCAGTTTATTTTAATAAGGAGTGTAGACATAGAAGTTATGTATGGAACAGAATATTCGAGAATAGCCACCTCGTGACTAATGGCACTCATTGATCCGTTTGATGAAATTTTCGAATACATTTTGGCATAGTACCAGCTCAATGATGCGACAAATTTCGTTTTTCAATTCAGGAATCGTTTTTGAGCTATTGGCATACCCCTTTAATTTCGAAAAACCCCAAAGAAAGAAATCCAATGGCGTCAAATCGCATGATCTTGGTGGCCAATTCACATCGCCGCGGCGCGAGATAACTCTCCCTTCAAATTTCGTCTTCAACAATTCCATCGCTTCGTTCGATGTGTGGCAGGTTGCGCTGTTCTGTTGAAAGTACATGTCTTCGGGATCCATTTCAGCAATTTGAGGTCAGAAGAAGTTGGTTATCATCTCACGGTTACGAACGCCGTTAGCGTTGACTGCATCTTCTATTTCTACAATGGCGCTACACACTAGGCTACACCCTAGCTTTAATTGTTGCATTTACAAATTCTTGTCTTTTTATCGTCATCGCGATTCGTAGTCAGGTGACGAGAAAGTTTTCGCCTAATAATCGCCCAGCTATTAAAAGAGCAAAGACTCTTGCAATTTTATACTTAGAGGCGATAATTTAATATTGCCTTTTCTATCGCCACTGCGATTTATCACGAGATTGTTTGCTGGGAAGTGAATCAATCAAAATGTGCCAGTGCATGCACTGAGTCGACTGATGCGACTCACTACAAAAGAGTTGGATCGCATCAATTGTGTCAGTAAAAATCCACCACACAACACTATGATGCGCACAGTGATACGGGAAGTGTGCGAAGTGTGTTATTGCGCTGCGAAACAGTGCCGTTGTGTGCGAGTGGTGTAAGCGAGTCGCCAAAATCCATTTCATGTTATCACATGCGATGCAATGTGCTATTTTTGATCGGTGCCATGATGTTTGTGTCTCTCACAATTTTGATGAGTCGTGTGGGGGCACAGGGCTTTAATGAGTGGCCTCGCATTCCAAACATAATTTAATGGCTCTTTTTTTTTGTTCAGCGAAGGCTTCCGTGGCGTAGTGTGCAGTGTGCTTGCTTCACTGTCAATAGGTCGTGGGTTCGATTCACACTCCGAACAGTGGACTTTTTAAGCACAAATTTTCAGTTGCCACTGGCAATGAAAAATTATTCGAAATAAAATGGGCAAAAGGTGTAAAAGTGAAACAGTTTCACTTCAAAAAGAAGATATATATATCAGTAGATGATTTCTGTTCGCTTTCTATCATTCAGTCCCCCATAACATCTGCAAATATTTGTCAATAGCAGCCAGTACAAATGAAAAATATACCAGCTTCTTCTCCACTTGTTACGGTCGTTCTCAATCCCCTCCCCCTACCTTCCCAATTCCTTTCCTTCCCACCATGACTGTGCTTGTGCATTGCACATAAAGGCCGAAATTGCCTATAATATAGGTCGTTCTGTAAAAAGAAAGCGATTGTTTTGGGCTGTTGCAAAGCCATTTAAAGTTGAAAGCCATGTAAGTCAATCCAACAACAACAAGTTGGAGTCATAATAAAAATGGCAGTTCCATACAAATTCGCTCGCTTTTGTATGGAGCAGACACGGCGGCATAGAATCGCGTTTATTCTTAAATGCAGTGTTAAAGATAGTTCAGCTTTCCAAGGTTTAATATTATTTATTAATAGTGCTCGGCGTGTAATTATTACACGTTGATATCAGTGGAATAGATTTTTAATTGAAAAAAGTGCGATCACAGTAAAATCTCGGTTTCTCCTATCGAAGAGAATCTGTCAATCATATTGTGCAGAGTTCCCCGGTTAATTTCCACACCGAAATCCGTAGAATTTTAGTTATTACGAAAAAGTATGCCTTCGCGTAATATTTCCATGCCGAATTTGTTATAATTATGCTTTTGTGTTGTTTTCGGTAAATCGTGTTTTTACGACAAGATTGTACAAAAATAATACGGGTGGTATTTTGAAATGGAAAAATCCATGACGTCACACTGGAGTCATTCAAGATGGCCGCTACGTTAGTTCTGCCTAACATGGGATGTTAAGTTAAGTTAAGTCTGGCGATAGACATTAGGCTAATTTTGTAGTTCTCGATCTTCAGATCAGTGATTATGGCTTTAGTTGTCTCTCGTTACAGATCCGTCACGGTGAGAGAAGAAATTTTTAGGGAGACTTAAGGTTGCTAACTGCTTGAAAGACTTGAGCGAATCTTAATTTCACTAAAAATATTTAAATTTGAATTTTGTTAATATTTTTAATTGTTTTTATTTATTTACTAGCGATCGCCCGCGACTTTATCCGCGTAAAAATCGGAAAATAAGCAATTTTTGAGAATGTAGTTACTAATACATTATCCGGGTTATATAATCTGATTAATTTAATGGCTCTTTGAAGACAATGGTTTGTATTTTGCTAGAATCAGAACCATAAGTTATTAAGAATGAAACCACGATACTCGCATTTGTATAGGACAGGCTCGTGATCAAATCAATCCCTTGATCTAAGATCATATTCGTATTGAAGAGCAATAAGGTCATGTAAATAGTTGTACCTTGTGTTAATTTAAAAAAAAAAAAAAGCCCAAATAAAATAACATTAAGCTTAAAACCATAACAATCATACGATACTACAGATGAAATTTTTGTGATGATAAGAATTTTGTACGAGGGGTGATAGTACTGAACTATTTGGTTTCACATCATGCTAGAGTAGCTATAAAAATGTTTTGTACCAAATTTAAGCTTCGAAAATTGAATAGGTACTAAAAAACTTGGTGTGCATTGGATTTATTTATTTTATTTTTATTTATTTATTTATTTATCATAACATAACAGTTTACATAATAATAAATTGCTTGATTTAATTTAATTTATTATAACCTAGTATAGTTAAATTTACCTTAATTAATTAACACAATTTGATATACTTATATGATATATGATAGGCACTGGTGGAAGGGTCAAGCGGGGTGTGGGGACCTTATAAAACGGAGTGTAGTCTCAGTTTATATGTCAGCTTATTTATTGGGGGTGTATAGTGTGCGCTGAATTTGTTAAATACCCTACAGCATCTGTTAATAGGTTCATTTTGTCCGTAATCTGTACGATGTGGATATTTCTGAAGTGGTTTTGAATGTCTTGTCAGCCTGATATTGTCATTGAGTCTGAATTAATTTGAGATGTGGTTAACCTTAATATCGCCATTCAAAACATCTTAGGTAAAACAGGATGTGAGCATAGTTCTTCTAGAATCAAGAAGTAAAAGATTTAATAATTGGAGCCTAACTGTGTAGGGTGGAAGGTTTTCAAAGTCTCTAGGATCATACAAATCCCTAAGAGCAAAAAGAAGGAATTGCTTCTGGATTGACTCTATTCTGTTGCTGTATAATTGGAAGAAGGGGTCCCAAATCAATCAAATTTCTGTTAAGACCCCCTATAGGGGCATAGGACAGAAAAAACTCTCTTCCACAAGGCGCGATCTTAATCAGTCCGTATCCGAGGCGATGTATCTGTTTCTCGTTTCATTTAGGTCTTAAGATCACGGGTGATAAGCCCATGATCCAGTGAGTGTCCATTTGCCATTTTTAGGGCAAGCAGGACTGGCTGTGGGTGAATTCTACAGCCCCCATCCCAGAGGGGGATAGTTAGCTCAGGTCCGTGGAGTCGCTAGGCTCCAAAGATAGTTACAGGAATTGGTAAAACCTCATCCTACAACTACCCCCTTGCGGGGTCCCAAATGGGACATACATATTCCAGAATAGGGCGGACAAGAGAACAAAATAAAAATTTGGTGACCCATACATTCTTAAACTCTTTGGCTCTTCTCTTAATGAACCCAAGAAGTTTATTGGCTTTTGAAATTATTCGATAATAGTGAGATTTGAAGCACAGTTTATTGTCTAGTAATAAGCCGAGGTCCACAATTTGATCAACACGGTGTAGTTGAGTTCCACTTAGGATATAGTCATGGTGATATGAGGATGATTTACATGAGAAGCTTATCACGTGGCATTTACTGACGTTAAGCTCTAACTTGTTCTGACTACACCAATGCTCTAGCGTAATAAGCTTGGATTACAGGAATTCAGCACCTGCGGGTGAGGTTATGGCATGATATATTTTTAGATCATCAGCGTACATCAGATGTGAGACATTATCCAATACTTCTGATAGATCCGAGATGAAAACATTAAATAAGAGAGGTCCCAAGTGACTCCCTTGGGGTACCCCAGAGGACACTAATATTTCCTTGGAAATAAAACCTTGAAACTTAAAAAATTGAGTTCTATCACTAAGATAGGATTTAAGCCAGTCAAGTAAGGATCCTGTCACACCAATTTTTTTAACTTTAAAATCAGGACATTGTGATCAACTCGGTCGAACGCTTTGCTAAAGTTGGTGTATATTGTGTCGATTTGATG
Organism: Chorisops tibialis; assembly: GCA_963669355.1. Taxonomy (NCBI): domain Eukaryota; kingdom Metazoa; phylum Arthropoda; class Insecta; order Diptera; family Stratiomyidae; genus Chorisops; species Chorisops tibialis. The sequence continues at coordinate 126,707,654 of OY770264.1, forward strand.
CCCACTTTCAAGTGCGCAGAGCGTATCAGATACAAGAATCATGAGATTCGTCGTGGTCGAGCCACCTTTTCTAAAGCCATGCTGCTCGTCATTAAGAATAGGGTTGATCATATTGGTCAATTTATCGCAGATAATTCTTTCGAATAATTTCGGTATAGCTGATAAAATTGCTATGCCTCTGTAGTTCTGAACTTTTCGTTTGCCTCCATTCTTGTGGATGGGTGTGAGATGCGACGAATTCCAAGCAGAGGGGAAAGTTCCTAATGACAGTGACTTGTTGGAGAGAAAATGTAAAGGTGTTAAAAGTTGATGGGCACACTTTGATAAAAATAGGGGAGGAATAAGATCAGGACCTGGATCATTTTTGATATCAATAGTTTGGAGGGCATAGAGCACCTCCTCAATAGACAATGAGATATTGTCAACAAGTGTAGGAACCGAAATGTTGGGTTCACTGTGGCTTGAATCTGACTGGGCACCAAAAACTTCTTGAAAACGGTCAGCAAATTTATCGCATATTTTACGCCGGCAGGAAGACTGCGTGACATTTGACATGGTTACGGGATAACCCGAACTTTTTCGTTTTGTGTTAACAAATTTGAAAAATGATATCTTCACAATTTTTTTTATATGACACTCATACGCATCCCGGGACATAGAAGAGAATTCTGAGGCCAGTGTGTCATATTTTCTCTGAAGATTCGGAGTAATCGCGCCCGTTTTCTTAAGTTTCTTATATAGTTTATTTCTTCTATTCCGCAGTGATCGGAGGTTTTTATTTAACGAGGGTTCTGAAACTTTGTCTTTTTGTTTTATTACAGGGACATAATTATCGACAATTTTAAAGATCACATCATAGAACGATGTCATGGCATTGTCAAGATCATTACATGAGAAAAGGGATGTCCAGTCTGTCGAAGACAATTCGTTATTAATGCAATTGAAATCAGCATTACGGAAGTCAAATAAAATATTATTATTGTAAGAATGTGCAAAATTAGTGTTGTTGCATGATAGTTCTACTATGATAGCAAAGTGATGTTGTGTATTAGAGAAAAGATTCTCCGCGTCAGAGGCAGGGCTAACAATCACTTCATCATATGCGTCGGTAAAGATCATATCAAGCCATCTCCCATTTTTATTGGGAAAATTCACTACCTGATGTAAGTCGTTGTTATATGGTGTGTCGATAATAGTGGTGTCAATATCAGACATAAGATTCCCCGGTATAATAGTGTTATCGGAATGATTTGTCTGAAAAGAGATATTTGGGCGATTAAAATCGCCGAGAAGGAAGATATTGTCATTCTCTGTTAACGAGCAATTAACACTATGAACAATTTCAAGAAAGTCGTGGTATTTGTAGATGGGGTAGAAGGAGTGAAGCTAATCAGTTATTTTTTCCGATATTAATAACAATGCTAATTGACGATTTGGTACAAAATTTTAGCTCGATGGAATTCATACGCACTGAGAAAATTGTTGTATAGTATTTCATGAAAAAGTGTAGTTTGTATGGGAGGTGGGGGATGGAGTAGGGTAGAGGGGGCTTAAATCATTTGTATACTTAAAGATTGCTTTTGTACTAGAAATAATATATTCTGAATTTCAAATTTATAGCTCTTATAGTTTCCAAGAAAATTTAATTAATACATATTATTAAAAATGAGTCACTTTGTGGGGGAGAGGTAGAAAGCGTGAGTGGAGGGAAATAAAACCAAAAGCAGATTACATCTCGGAGCATACCTAATAAAGTGTGAAAGTTTCATTACAATTGGTTGAGCCGTTTTTGCGTGAAAGACGTTTTTGCGGACAGACAGACAGACAGACAGACGGACAGACAGAGAAGAATTTAAAAAACGTGAGTTTCTGCTTAGTTATTGCTAAAATAAAGCAAAAAACTAACTTATAGTCATTTCTAAACAAATAACAGACAAACATTACAATTATATTTATATGTATAGATTTTTTTTTAATATATCGACTAACTGTCAATACTCAATATAGAGACAGATATGAATAAATTAATGATTCTTTAATGAATTACAATAAATTTATTTACCTGTCAATTTTCAATCGATGTTGAGATGGTTGTAGAGTTATCTAATACTCACTAATATCTTTCCATCTTTTCTTCTTCGTATTGTCCAATCATAGGTAGTTAGAATTGTATATACGCCTCTAATGTTCATATAACTAATACTGTGTATTGAAATTGTCGGGGAACATTAGCCATTATCGCCCAGGTTTTTTATCTCCGGCTGAGATAAAATAGAGCAAATCCCACGCCTTTGTAATTATTTCTCGAGACGGGGGATTATCGAAAACGAAGTGATAAAAAGTATTATTGGCAGTCATTTGCACCTGAAAGGAAGTAGCCAATATATTGTTAAGCCTAATGCGAATCTATCACGCTATTCAAGGTTCCTGCAAAGAGAAGAAGCTTTTTCGATAAATTTTTTTATCCATGACAAAAGGGTTTAAGTTAGGACGAGTATTGTGTGTATTGCAAGGCACGCAATTTTCGAGGGTCCTGGAAGAAGTATAGGAGTTGGCTCTGATGTATGACGCAGGTTTTTTTTTCCAAAGCTCCTATGTGAAAAGGGCGAGTGAAGAGAGGTAGTTATGGCAAGTAAATACGAAGAAAGGACCGTGAAATGGAATTTATTGGAAATGTTTTTTAGGGTTAATAGCACAGACCATACTAATATGTTACTAGGTCTAATTGAGAGCGGGATTATAGTGAAGTGGATAGGGCGAGTGCTACATAGGAGAGAATAAATAATAAATTTTCGTTAATAGTCCAAATGGATTTCTTATTTGAAGTTAATATGAATTATTCTAGTTTTAAATTACTGTACTTGCAAGTTCATTCAAGTACGTGCTTCAATATAATGAAATACATTCTTCATTATACCTGTGTTATTCGCTTGAAAACATAATTCGTATAACTTTATTATTCTAATAATAACGTGTTGTGATCGAAACAGAAAAAATAAACTGCAAAAAAGTCGGACGCAACTTCATCATTTTTGGGACAAGTTGAGGATGCGTGGAAAGTCAATATGCAGATTAGAGTGGTTAGGGAAGACTAAGTGAAAGGGGGCTCTTGGACAGGGCTGTTATCGATTTCACACTTAAATGCGGATACGATCAATAGTTCCTGTACATACATATAATCAATATGTCATTCGTTTATTTATGCAAGCTGAAAGTCAGCTGGGAGAAGAAGAGTCAAAAACTACACTTGCTAATATCTCCATTATAAACACAAGTAGAAATCTGAAACTCGACAACTAAAAACATAGGTTTATGGGAAAAAAAAGGAAAAATTTATTAATTCTTGTATCCAAAGGGGAAAAGGGGGGACTAAAATATAATTGTCGGCCGGTTTTTTTCATATGACTATATCGTCGGAGCTGCTTGACACAAAAAAATCTTATTTTAGGACCAATTAGGTAGCATATAGATCCACTATAATTAACTAAAAACAGGCCAATAATTGTAAGGGAGAAGGTCAGGAGGGGGGCAAAGAAACAAACTTAAAAATTAATATCTCGATTATCTCATAGGCTATGTTTTGACACTTGAAACACATATTGACACATAACTACTTGCGGAATACCAGACAAATATAAAATTTGGTCATACTAGTAGTGGGGGTCTTGCATAGAGGAGAGCTGTCCGAGAGCATTCCTGTGCGAACGGGTGTCAGACAAGGCTGCATATCAGCACCAACCCTGTTTCTGGTGGTAATAAGTAACATCTTCAAAGCTGCACTGGAAGGTGGGGAAGGTAAAGGTCTTCAATGGCGACTATGTAACATCTTAAGTCACCTTGATTATGCTGATGACATGTGTCTGCTTGCACATAACCGTTCGGACTTAGAGCCAAATGTTCGCTCATTGCATTCTAATTGCAAAGAAGCGAGATTGAAAATAAATCTGCGTAAAACCAAGTACATGCACATGGGTTCGAACGCAATCACATCGATTGTTCTTAACGGACAAGATGTTAAAGAGGTGCGAGATTTTTGTTATCTCGGAAGCATTGCCAGCATGGATGCTGGAGCCGAAAAGGATATTGAAGTTCGTCTAAATAAAGCTCGTCAGGCCTTCGGTATCCTTTCCTCTTTCTGGAGGTTAAGAGAAGTCTCCCTTCGCACGAAGCTGCGAGTTTCTGCCGCATGCGTCAAATCCGTGTTTTTATGTAGTTGTACCACGTGGAAAGTGACCGTTCGACTTAACAAAAAACTACAGGCTTTCGTAGAACAATGCCTCTGACGCATTTTAGGAATATTCTGGCCAGAAGTGATCTCCAACGATGAACCTTCGAATACAACTGGCCAGACTAAAATATGTATTGAGATTCAAAGGTGGAAGTGACAGTGGATCGGTCAAACTTTGAGAAAACAAGAGCGAAACATCACCAAACAGGCTCTGGATTATAATCCTCAAGGAAGACATCAGGTTGGTTGACCATGTAACACATGGAAGCGAGCAGTTGAGCAAGAGGCCAGAGGAATAAACAAGTCCTGGCAACAGCTTAAGGCCGATGCTCAGGATCGCGCCTTGTGGAAGAGAGTTGTTTCTGTCCTATGCTTCTATAGGGAGTCTTAACAGGAATTTGATTGATTGATTGAGTAATGGGGGCAAACTGGGAGCACTTTAAAAATGCCAGATAGTAGTAAACTTTGTCCTATACTTAAAAACAATAATAATTTAAGCCAGAATTTTTATCCAACTAAGGTGGACCGTCACAAGAGCTCGGTGTTTCAATTGTATTGAAAAGGCTACGAAAACTCTAAGCTTTTGAATGAAATATTAAGCCACAAGCTTTAAAATGTGTGAAATTTATTTAAAACTTTTACCGCCATTAGAAATTAATTATCATCAAACCGTAAAAAGATATCAACTTCAAATTTTGTAAAACACTTTTAAAAAGATTGAAAACAAAGTTGCATGAAAAGTTTTAAAACCTCTCTTGCCCTCCACCGCTTCCTATAAAAATATAATTTCGACCAATTTCAATAAATCAACTAAAAACTAACCAATTAAAAGCTACGAACTTGAAATTTTGTACGAACACCTTTCAAGACAAACGGAATAACACCGCATCACAAATTTTACAATTCCCTCAATTCCTTTACCCCTCCCATATGGTATGTATGGTTTCTTGAATGTACAAATTAGAAATCCTATGGTCTATGAAGCATCCTATACAGAATTTTGAATGTGATTCGAGCAGGTAATTAAAAAATGTTAACATCCAATGATCACTTCTAGCTTACCCCACCACCCTCGCTCCTCATGCAAATTCAAACTTGCATAAATAAACGAATGAAATACTGATTCTATATAACTGGAGATATTGATCATAATCGCCGTTAAGTGTTAAATATTTGACAATAGTTCGCTCCTAAAAGCCCCATCTTCTTATTCTTTCCTATGCACCCTAACTTGGATATTGACTTCTCACGCATCCTCAACTTTTCCTAAGAATAACAAAGTTGCACCCAACTTATGACAGATTTTTTTGGTTTGGTGAATGTTTTCACAGTGCGTTTCGAATTGAAAGAAAAGATTTCCGGATTCGACACTGTTACGCTTTATTATTCGTGACGTTTCGGTCTCTGCTGAGATGTTTGATAAAGGTCTCAGCAGCGACCGAAACGTCACGAATAATAAAGAGTAACATTGTAGAATCCGGAAATTTTTTCTGTCGAGTCTATAGTTTTCTAATGCGTGTAGCTTAATTTTAATCAGTAAACCTAGTTAAAACATAACATAATTATCATTGGGCATAAAATGAATTTGAAGCTCTATATGAAATGTGAAATAGTTTAACAATCTGGAAAATATGTCATTTCAACTTATTTAGAATAGTGAATAGTGACAGTAAGGGAGGTGGTATAAGGAGCCGAGTGTCATCGAAAAGCGTTTCAGAGCACACTCGTGAGCACGTGCAGCAGTACAAGTGTGATGTGGATGAGGGAAACGCGGATCGAAGAGATTCGAAATTTTCTGTTAACAATCTCTCGCATATTGGTAAGATATGGCAAGACTGCAGACGTTTCCTCTGGGTTCAAGCTAACTCAGAGTTAAGGTTATATCGAAAACTCCTATAAATTTTATAGTCAAGATTGAATATGATCTTGAAAAGCGAGTGTCGTTTTTGCAGCACCTGCATAGAGGTAAGAGTTGTATTCGACCCTCGATTTTATACAGGACCTGCAGATTTTGTAGCAAGTGTGCGGCTACTGCACTGTGTTGCGTTTCGTCCCAGGTCTGTTTACGTCAGTCATCAGTAAGGCTTGTGTAAGCAGGCCCTGCCTTAGACGCTAAGGGAATACAGGTAGTTGGATTCGAGGCCGGAGATATACATATTGTTATAGATCTGGCAACCCCGTAATTGATCTTTCTGGAAAATACAAGAACAGTATTACACATTAGTAAAACGCCATCTAGAACGTTCAAGCAAACACCCGACGGAGCTAGAATAGTCTAGACACACACCCGAAAACATCCCAGCAGAAACTTCGAGAACTGGGATATTTAGTATAAATACACACCACTTCCAGGCAGCAGTCAGTCAGTCAGCGACATCTGAACGAGAACGGTAGTGAAAGCGATAGAAAGCGAAATATCGACGGTTTTGCCAGATAGTGCTAATTAAGTTATAGAGAAAATTAAATTAAAAGTGCGAATTAAAGTGAAACATGCGAATAAATAAATTATCCTTTATTTTTAAACGAATTGTGTTTTTCTTGAAATCCCGGCGAACCTCTAGCTCGCAACAATATGTATATACTCGATGCACCCTAACACTTCTGACCTAATAGAGTTTGGACAATGCATGTACGAAATTTGAATTTGTTCAACTCTTTTTCTTTCATGAAGTAAACACAATCATAATGAATTGTTATTTATGAAAGTCATATTTATTTTCTATTTTAATGAGTATCCTATTCAAAAACTTGTAGTTTAACACAAGTTTGTGCTCGTGTCCGTACATTCGAAAAACATCAAACTGACTTTTCACATCTCTTATGTTGCCTTCTTGTACTTCTAAACTCACGCTGAACTGTTGGTATTATAGCATTGTCCAACCTCTATTGGAAGAGAAGTGCTAGTGTATATCGAGTATCTCTACCCGGAGATTCCGAGTTGCAAAGCCATGCGATAGCTATTTGTGTGTTACAGTCGTCTGGTCGGTCGCTCGCTCAAACGTTAATTTTGAAGAAAAATCGTCAGCCGTTCGGAGGAGTTTAATTTATCGCCAAATACCGTAATTTTTCATCAATTCAACAAGTTTATATTATTAAAAATAATAAACGAAATAGAGTTTAAATAAGTTTTTATAGCAGATTTCGATCGATCGGAAAGCGTCTCGGACGAAAACTCCAATCGTGCGGTTGCAGTGAATTTTGATGTCGATTTTCCTCAACTAAATAAAATAAATATTAAGTGAATTGAAAATTAAATTTATTTTTTTAATAATGCATTTAAGTTATAAAGATTTTGCTTCGATGAAATCAAGTAATTTTTGTACTGTAGATGAAATCTGAGAGTATTATTAATTAGACACAAAGTTCGTTACGCTAAGAAATAAAGCACAGAGAAAAAAAATAATGTCACGAAAGTCTATATTATCACTCAAAAATCTCAAAACCGGATGCCCATCCGTCCGTGTTCTCTCTAGCTCGAAAACGCGTTAAGCTAGACAGTTCAATTTTTTTACACGTCGTTTTTGATAAAAAAAGTAAGGTTAGGTTCGTGAACAGACTAAATCGCTCCACCTCTTCTACCCCTCTCATACAAAATGATACAATTTAGAAATTTAGGAGTAAACTGATTTTCTGAAACGGAACAGTGCTATAGATCTCAAATTTAGAATGTAATATTTAGGGGCGATATCAACCTTCTTTATACAAACCATTTGAATCCCCTCAATCTTCCTACCACCTCCCATACAAACTGAACTTTTTTAATAAAATATTATAAAACAATTTACGTACATATAAAATATATCGAGCTGAAATTGACTACTAAATATTTATTTAGAATTATTTATAAGACCGAACAAAAATAGATGATTGGCAGCACTCCTTCTGCCACATCTCATATGTACAACTTTACAAAAATTATGATTGCCACTGATCTGTAATTTAAAACAAATTAATTAAGTAATGTTTATAGTTATTTCTGAAAGTTATTAAGAATTCTTCTTCCACCTCCCATACAAAGTGCAGAATTTCACTAAATGCAATACACAGATTTTCTCAGTACACCTATAAAAATCTTGAAGCATAAATTTTGTATAAAATATTTTGTTTGGAATTCCAGCATGATTTGGAAAAATTAATTCAATGCCTTCACTCCTTCTACCACTCCCCACACAAAATTTCTCAAAATCAAAAAAAAAGTCTTTTTCATCTAGAATATTGCATGATAGGGCTTTACGCCCTATTGTAGTCCTGATATGTTTTAAAATAGCATTTGATCAGATAAATGTATTTTAGTATGTTTTACCCTAGCCACCTGATTGAAGAGAATTAATAATTTAAGTTTTTAGTTTACAGATTTTATTAATCTACTAGTGATCGCCCGCGACTTTATCCGCGTAAAAATCGCAAAATATGCAATTTTTGAGAAGGTAGTTACTAATACATTATCCGGGATATATAATCTGATTAATTTAATGGCTCTTTGAAGGCAATGGTTTGTATTTTGCTAGAGTCAGAACTATAAATTATTAAGAATGAAACCACGATACTCACATTTGTATGGAACAGGATCGTGGTCAAATCAATCCCGTGATCTAAGACCATATTTGTATTGAAGAGCATTAAGGACATGTGAATAGTTGTAGATTGTGTTAATTTAAAAAAAAGCCCAAATAAAATAACATTAAGTTTAAAACCAAAACAGGACTACGACTCTGCGTAAAGCCCAATCATACGATAGTATAGATGAAATTTTTGTAATGTTAAGAATTTTATATGGGGAGTGGTACGGTAACTAATTTGTTTCACATCATGCTAGAGTAGCTATAAAAATGTTTTGCACCAAATTTAAGCTTCAAAAATTTAGGTACTGAGAAACTAAGTGCATTGGATTTAATGAAATTGTGTAATTTGTATGGAAGGTGGTAAAAGGTGGGGAGTGTTTATACTCTAGATGAAATCTGAGAGTATATTGTGTTTGCCTTACCGTTTGTAACGCTAAGAAATAACGCGCGCACAGAGCCGCCAAGGGTACAGAAATATTTGTTGTCGATCAAAAACCTCGATTCCGAGTGACCGTCTGTCCGTCTGTCTGTCTGTCTGTCTGTGCGTCTGTCTACAGCATAACTCTCGAAAACTTTGAGCTATAGTGCTAAAAATTTGTGTGTGTAATTTTTAGCAAAAAAGTAACTTTAAGTTCGTGAACGGGCCAAATCGCTACACCCCTTCTACCCCCTCCCATACAAAATGACACAAATGCGCAATTTGACAATAAACGGATTTGCTCGAAAAGTATAAAACCTATTTGGCTGAAATTTGGAATATATTACTTGTATAATAATATCAATCTACGGTATAAAAATTATGCATGTCCTCCCCCTCCTTCTACCACCTCCCATACAAACTGTACTTGTCATGAATTACTCTAAGCCAATTTACTCAGTGCGTATAAAATTCAGCGAGCTGAAATTGTGGACTAAATATTTATTTTATTTATTTAAAATTGTTAGTAAGCCTAAAAAAAATTAGACGATTAGCTTCATCCCTTCTACCCCCTCCCATACAAAATGGCACAATTTCGCAAGTCGACTATAAATGGATTTGCTCGAAAAGTATAAAAGCTATTAGTCTGAATTTCGGGATATTTTACTTTCATAATAATTTCAATATACAGTATAAAAATTATTTGCGTCCTCCCTCTCCTTCCACCCCCTCCCATACAAACTATACTTTTTCATGAAATGCTCTAAGCCGATTTTCTCAGAACATATAACATTTATCGCGCTCACATTTTGTGATAAATACTTATTTAGCATTATCACTAAGATCAGAAAAAGATACTTGATTAGCTTTACTGCTTCTATCCCCTCCCATACAATATGACACAGTTTCACAACTTCACAAAAAATCTATTTTCTTGAAAAGTATGAATGTTACTGGTCTAAAATTTAAGAAATGTCAGTTTTATGATATTCTTAGTTGTTTCTGAAAAAATCACTAAAATCCCTCCACTATTTCTACCACCTCCCATACAAACTGCACATTTTCACTAAATCTATCACACTAATTTTCACAGCTCCTATTCAATTTTTGGAGTAAGCATTTTGTATAAAACATTTTAGCTACTTTAGCATGATGGAGAAAAAATTAGTTCAATGCTATCACCCCTTCTAACACTTCCCATACAAAATTTCTTGGGATCACAAGAAATTCTATTTCATTTAGAGTATCGTAAGATTGCGGTTTACGCGCAATCGTAGCCCTGTTATGTTTTTTGGGTTATTTTTCGAGAAATAAAACTGATATATTTTAAATTTTAGCTCAGTAACGTTCACATTTTTCAAGAAAATTGAATTTTCGAAAAGTTCTGGAATTGAGTTACATTGTATGGGAGAGGTAGAAGGAGTGAAGCTAATCGGTTAATTCTTTCTCAATATTAATAATAATGCTAATTAGGGATTCGATACAAAATTTTAGCTCGATAAAAGCTATATGTATTGAGAAAATTGGTTTAGTGTAATTCATGAAAAAGTGCAGTTTGTATGGGAGGTGGTGGAAGGAGTGAGTAGTTTTTAGTGATTTTTTTAAAAACAACTACAATAATTATGCAATTGATACGTTTTAAATTTCAGATCTGTGACTTTCACGCTTTCCAAAAAAACCGAATTTTTGTAAAGTCGTGGAATCGTGTCACATTGTACGGGAGGGGGTAGAAATTGTGAATGTTATCGCTTAGTTTTTTCCCGATATTAATAACAATGCTAATTAACTATTTGGTACAAAATTTTAGTTCGATGGAATTCATATTTAATGAAAAAGTGTAGTTTGTATGGGAGGTGTAAGGTAATTTGTATACTTAAAAATTGCTTTTGTAATAGAACTAATATATTCTGAATTTCAAATTAATAGCTCTTATAGTTTCCAAGAAAATTGGATTAATACATATTATTAAACATAACAGGGCTACGATTGCGCGTAAAACGCAATCTTACGATACTCTAGATGAAATAGAATTTTTTGTGATCCCAAGAGATTTTGTATGGGGAGTGTTAAAAGGGATGATAGCATTGAACTAATTTTTTCCCCATCATGCTTAAGTAGCTATAAAAATATTTTGTACAAAATGCTTACTCCAAAAATTGAATGGGAACTGAGAAAATTAGTAAGTTTGATTTAGTGAAAATGTGCAGTTTGTATGGGAGGTGGTAGAAAGAGTGGGGGATTTTAGTGATTTTTTCAGTAATAACTAGAAATATTATAAAATTGATATCCCTGAAATTTCAGACTAGTGCCATTCATACTTTTTGAGAAAATCGATTTTTTGTAAAGTTGTGAAACTGGGTCATATTGTATGGGAGGGGGTAGAAGCAGTGAAGCTAATCAAATATTTTTTTCTGATCTTAATGATAATACTAATTAAGTATTTATTACAAAATATGAGCTCAACAAATGTTATGTGTTCTGAGAAAATCGTCTTAGAGCATTTCATGAAAAAGTGTAGTTTGTATGGGAGGGGGTGGAAGGAGAAGGAGGACGCCAAAAATTTGTATACTGTAGATTAAAATTATTATGAAAGTAATATATCCCAAAATTCAGACTAATAGCTTTTATACTATTCGAGTAAATCCATTTATTGTCAAATTGCGAAATTGTGTCATTTTGTATGGGAGGGGGTAGAAGGGGTGAAGCTAATCGTCTAAATTTTTTTGAGCTTACTAACAATTTTAAATAAATATTTGGTGCACAATTTGAGCCCGCTAAATTTTATACGCACTGAGTCAATTGGCTTAGAGTAATTCATGACAAGTGCAGTTTGTGTGGGAGGTGGTAGAAGGAGGAGGAGGACATGCATAATTTTTATAGAGTAAATTGATATTATCATAAAAGTAACATAGTCGAAATTTCAGGCCAATAGCTTTTATACTTTTTGTACAAATCCGTTTATTGTCAAATTGCGCAATTGTGTCATTTTGTATGGGAGGGGGTAGAAGGGGTGGAGCGATTTGGCCCGTTCACGAACTTGACCTTACTTTTTTGTCAACTCAACGCGTTCTCAAGCTAGAGCGCGCAGACGGACGGACGGACGGACGGACGGGCGGACAGACGGACGGACGGACGGACGGACAGACGGACGGACAGACGGACGGACATGCGGTTTTGAGGTTTTTGAGTGATTATATGAACTTCTGTATCATTCATTTTTTTCTCCGAGCCTTATTTCTTGGCGTTACAAACTTTAGAGCAAACTTATAATACTCTCAGATCTAAAGTATAAAAATGAGTCACTTTGTATGGGAGGGGGTAGAAGACGTTAGGGTTGGGAAATAAAACCAAAAGCGGCTTACATCTCGGAGCATACCTAATAAAGTGTGAAAGTTTCATTACAATCTGTTCAGCCGTTTTCGAGTGAAAGCCGGACAGAAAGACAGACAGACAGACAGTCAGACGGACAGACAGAGAAGAATTTTAAAAACGCGAGTTTCTGCTTAGTTTTTGCTAAAATAAAGCAAAAATCTAACTTATAGCCATTTCTAAACAAATAACAGACATTCACTACAATTATATTTATATGTATAGACTAGCGATCGCCCGCGACTTTGTCCGCGGAAGAATCGCAAAATAAGCAACTTTTGAGAATGTAGTTAGTAATATGTTCATTATGTGAGATATATAATGTGTTTAGTTTATTGACTCTTTAAACACATTGGTTTGTATTTTGTTGGAATCAGAACCATAAATTATTAAGAACGAAACCACGATATTCGCATTTATATGGGACAGGTTCGTGATCAAATCAATCCCGTGATTTTAGATCAAATATGTATGGAAGAGCGTTAAGAATAGTTATAGCTTGTGTTAATTAAAAAAAAAAGGCCAAGTAAAATAACGTGAAGCTTAAAACCATAACAGGACTACGATTGTTCGTAAACAAATGAAATCGAAATTTTTGTGATATTAAGGAATTTTGTATGGGGAGTAGTAGAAAGGGTGACAGTACTGAACTAATTTATTTCACATCATGCAAGAGTAGCTATTAAAATGGTTTGCACCAAATATAACCTTGAAAAATTGAATAGGTACTGAGAAACTTAGTGCGTTGGATTTAATGAAATTGTGCAATTTATATGGGAGGTGGTAGAAAGAGTGGGAGGTTTTTGGCGATTTTTCGAGAAACAACTATAATCATAAGTAAATTAATATATTTTAAATATTAGATCAGTAACTTTTGAAGATAATAGAATTTTTGGAAAGTTGTGGAATTGAGTCACATTGTATGGGAGGGGTAGAAGGAGTAAAGCTAATCGGTTAATTCTTTCTCAATATTAATAATAATGCTAATTAGGGATTCAATACAAAATTTTAGCTCGATGAAAGCTATATGTATTGAGAAAATTAGTTTAGTGTAATTTATGAAAAAGTGCAGTTTGTATGGGAGGTGGTGGTAGGAGTGAGTAGTTTTTAGTGATTTTTAGAAAACCAACCGTTTTTGTGTGAAAGCCGGACAGACAGACAGACGGACAGACAGAGAAGAATTTTGAAAACGCGTGTTTCTGCTTAGTTATTGCTAAAATCAAGCAAAAAACTGACTATTAGCCATTTCTAAACAAATAACAGACAGACACTATAATTATATTTATATGTATAGATTATATATTCAAAGAATCCCAATAATTTTGATATATCACATTACAAATTTCTATAGACAAGGTGGCTGAAGAATGAAACGGATAGTAAAATCAATCAATTCAACGTCTTATCAAAAATTTGAATTATATTTTCAATTATAAAGGGTGGTCCAACCAAAACGCACGATGTTAATTGTAAATAAAACAAAAAGTTTTTAAAGAATTATCTTAATATTTTTTATTATGATAGAAGGATCTATGGCAATTGTGTGTGAAACAAAATATCGCCCAAATGCTCGCCATGGCTACGGTGGCATACTTCTATCCGATGGTCCATATTTTCAATGACTCTGAAACATAATTGAGGTTCAATGTCGTTAATGTGTTGAATTATCTCATCCTTTAGGTCCTGAATTGTTCTTGGATTATTGACGTACACTTTTTCACGGTAACTGCTTGGCCGTCCTTATTTTCGAAGAAGTACGGCCCGATGACGCCGCTAGCCCATAAAGCGCACCAAACAGTCACTATTTGTGGATGCATCGGCTTTTCAACAATCACTCGTGGATTCTCATTTGCCCGAATGCGGCAATTCTGCTTGTTAACGAATCCACTGAGGTGAAAGTGTGCCTCATCGCTGAAGATGATGTTCTTTGTAAAGTCACCATTCACTTCTGTCTGTTCAACCAACCATTCGGCGTATTGCCGACGCTTGAAATGGTCAGTAGGCTTCAGCTCTTGAGTCAATTGAACCTTGTAAGCGTGTAAATTCAAATCTTTATTCAAAATTCGCATCAGTGATGTTCATGAGATGTTCAATAGTTGGGCACGGCGACGAGTCGAGGTTGACGGCTCTTCTGCCACACTACCGCGAACAACAGCAATGTTTCCCGGAGAACGAACTGGGCGAGCATGCACAGGTGAGTTCACATTTCCTACAGACCCGGTTTGCTGAAATTTGCGCACAATTCTCCCGATTGTAGACACATTTGGTCGATTATGCTGACCAAAAAAATCACGAAGTGCACGAAATGCATTTTGATTTGAACGCCCATTTTCGTAAAAAACTTCAACAACCTTGACGCGCTGCTCAATTGTGTACCTCTCCATGTTTGAATTTGTCAAACACTGAAACAACGAAATATCAAATTAAGTTGGGCGAAAAACTTGACGTTAAGATGTGACTCACAATTAACATCGTGCATTATATCTCATTGTAAAGCCTTTTCGCTTCAATTCTATTCCTTCGATGCTGAAGAGGAGTTTGTAACAATAACAATCTACTTGAAATAAATATGTAATCCATCTACTTTTATATAATTTCATTTTTTTGAACCTTAAACAAACTAAACCAAAAATAATTGAAAGATACTGCAGTATGTATCCTAGCTTAAGGTTTTCTCCTCCATCTCCTTCTCTCATCTCTAATTTTTCCATTTCACGTAACAATTTTCTAAAACCATTCTTATCTCTTCCACACAAACAAATTTCGAGGATATACGCACATTTTTTTGTAGTCCTTTTCAAATCTACCACAACAAAACCAAAATAAGGACGAAAATTATCAAAAGTATTGCACTAGAACCAACCTCATTGTCAGTTAGATTTATCTAGTGTGAATCTCCACTTTCGCTCGCCTTGAAATACAAG
Organism: Chorisops tibialis; assembly: GCA_963669355.1. Classification (NCBI taxonomy): domain Eukaryota; kingdom Metazoa; phylum Arthropoda; class Insecta; order Diptera; family Stratiomyidae; genus Chorisops; species Chorisops tibialis. The sequence goes on from OY770264.1 coordinate 126,723,155, forward strand.
TAGGGTCGGAATCAATAGCTACCCATATGTCATTTCCAAAGAAAAAGCTGAAATCAGACACTTGACAGACTCCAAAAGAAATAAAAAGAAAAGTATACAGCATCATGTCATAGCCCAAAATTCAATCTCAGAAAGTCATAACTTAGCTTGAATTCTCGCATAGAAATATTGAAATCTTGGATATATTTAAATTTATCTTTTGACAATACGTTTGAATTATTTTTAAATTGTTCATTAAAATTATGTTTAGCTGTGTGAACCATTTATATCGATTTCTTGCAAATAAAAGATTTGATTAGTAAGAAAGAAAGAAATCCGTGGCCTATTTTCGAAAAGTAATGTTGCCCCGAGGGATTATCTTTAGAAATTAGAAGGCCAACGTGCCGCACGAAACGCCGAGTTTAACTAAGGAAATTTCTATGCGAAAAATTAAAGTATGCATCATAGGTTCCGCTTGTGTAGAACTTGAAATACCAGAAAACTCAGAGAGCCTGTGCTACTTTTTCTGTGGCAGAAACGGAGATTTAATTCATCCACCCCTGCACCTGGAATAAAGTTCACCCAGCTTTGCAGAAATCCCTTATGATTCACCGGGCGTGAATGTGGAAAATATTCCTTGGTGATGCTTTCGATTTGCAAATCTTGAAACTGTTATATGGAGCTTTTTGTATGTCCAGGAGTAAATTTTAAGAGAATTCGCAAATCATTATTGCATTGTCCCGTCCCGACTGCTGTGTATATCGTAGGTATTTACTTTTGGTTGCTGAGGCTTGCGTTCCATAAAATTAATTTAATAAAAAACATAACGCAATTGTGTTTGGGAGTAAAGCCCAATCATACGGTACTCTAGATGTTTTATCTCAAATTTTTCAAAGAGTGAATAAAAACTTTTGTATGGAAGGTGATTGATGCAGAGGGGGGAGGTTTGTGGTTTTTGTATAAGACACAGATCGTGCTGTGCAAAGTATTTTATGCTGCATTTAAAGTTTGTAGTTTTCATAACTTTCTAGGAAATTGAACACTTTTTGTCTGAAATTGTGGCATTTGTATGGGAGGTGGCAAAGTAAATCGAAGGTTTGGGATGATTTTGAAATTGCTAATCAACATAGTAATCACATTGCCTGATTACAATTTCAAAGTCTATAGCTCTCATATGTTCGAAGGAGAAATACTTTTATTGATTTTCAAATACAAAAATTTGTATGGGAGAGGGGTAGAAGGAGTGAAGCCAAGCTGTTATTTTTTTTAGCATTTATTGCAATTATTAAGAGACAAATTCTGGCAAAACCTTAAGTTTCTCCTTTTTCAACTTAGTTTCAATGAAATTATCAAAATTTGAAGTTGATTGCCTTGGCGGTTTTGAAAAAAAAAAAATAATTAATTTAAGACTTCGAAATTTCGTGAAATTTGTATGGGATGGGGTAGGAGAAGTGTGGTGAAGTTGATAGTTTTTTTTTTCAAAGAGAGGACACGGTCCGGCGGACGGACGGACGGATCTCCGTTTTGGGATTTTTGAGTGATATTATGAACTTCTGTACCATTCATTCTTTTTCCCAACCATTATTTCTTAGTGTTGCAATCTTTGTGTTAAACTTATAATACTCTCAGATTTCATCTAGAGTATAAATAAACTGCCAACAAGTCGGGCGAAACTTTATTATTCTTGGGACAAGTTGTGAATACGTGGAAAGTCAATAGATTAGAGTGGCTAGGGAGGACTAAGTGAAAGAGGGTTCTTGGGCAGGGCTTTTGTCAATTGAACACTTAATTACGGAAGCAGTCTATAGCTCCAGCAGTAATCAACATTTCATTCATTTATACAAGTTTTGGTTTTATAAGGGTAGGGGTGATAGTAAGGATGGGTGGATGTTAATAATTTTGAATTGATCGCTTGAATCACGTCCAATTTTCTCTGTATAGAATGTCAGTTTTATAGACCAAGTTGCATAGAATTTTCATAAGATGCGGAGTAACATTCATGAAACGAATCATTTGTATGGGACGGGGTAGAGAAGGTTAGGGAATCCTTTTCGAGGCGCTTCTTCAGGTTTCTGGACATTTTTTTTTCCGGTGATGCGTTGTCGGCACCTCGCCCAACCCTTGACCTGGAGAACCGGTCCTACTTATTTATTACACCCTGGTAGAAAAATAGTGGTAGTTTTCAGCTAAATATGACATGCTGCGAGTCCAAATATGTCATACTTTTGGCTACTTCCTGAGACGCACTGGTGTTATTGGTCATTAAGGTTAACTCTATGCTTCCTCCTCCTTTCTCAACCGGGCTTGGGACCGGCTATGACGAAGTTAAGCTTTATTTATACGAACCTCAATTTTGTTTTCCGCCTCCATTCTAACAATACTTCCAGGAGAAGAAAATCTTGCGCCTCTTCAATATCTTGTCTGCTAAGAACAATTGATGTACTTGTTCTTTATAATATATCCTTCCTCGTTCTATTTGGCATGTAAAGTGACTTAAGATGTTAAACAGTCCTGACCTTTACCTCTACCTTTCTCACCGTTCACAAACAGGGATGATAATACTATGTAACCTTGTCTGACAACCGTTAGCACAGAAAAGCTCTGGGACAACTCTCCTTTATATAAAATGCGACATCTTGCATCTTTGTAGAATTAGTTTGCCATAGCTATGATTTTATGTGGAATACCTCTCCTACGCAAAGCATTCCATATGTAATCTCGCTTAACGTTGTCGAAAGACTTCTCGAAGTCAACAACCATGAGATGTACATAGTAGCGCATCTATTTCGGCACATTGTTCCAATATTATCCGTAGAGTATGTGAATGGTATGTGAAAGACGACCGTTTACTGAATTCGAAACTTCAAAAGCGCTCTCAACAACATTACTAATCCTATTGAGAATTATGATTTTCGATACTGCAGTAAGCAGAAATATACCACTCCAATTGCCATAATCGTAAAGATCCCCTTCTTCTGGATTTTTACAATGACGCCCTCCTTCCATTCAGCCGGATATCTTCCTTTATTCCATACCTCAGGAAATAGTGAGAGAAGTAGTAGTATCGGCTGTTATTTCCGAGTCTGTTTTTAGGAGTTGGAATTGGTAGTCAATCTACACAAAAGGCGTTCTTTTCTGCCAATTAAAGATTGCCGGAAACTATTTCTTTCTTCTGTGGTGGATCGTTCGGAATAGAAAATATTTGCACTTGGATGGCTGGTAATTTTTCTGTTTCTAGAATATCCTCAAGTGCCAAGTTGCCTCAACTGCCGAGTTATTAGCCAGATCCTTTTCCTTGTTTCGTCTGACAGCCCTCTTAAGCTGTAAATGAGCATTGCGGTCGGGAGTTCTTCGGTTGATATCGTTTTGATAGATAATTGCCAATTTTTCATTTTTCTGATTGCAAGTAGCACGAGAGAGGTCAGTGTGACTTGCGATACCGCATTCGGGTCTCTTAATCCAAGACCGTGTTATGTTGACAAAAGCGTCACCAAGCTTTTCCATGACCTGTCTAGCCTAGCTCTAGTCTAGTATTGTCAGAGTCAAACTGGATATTTATACCTCTTAAGATGATAATAATATCACCTTTTGGAAACGCTCGAAGGTGGAACTCAGTTGGCCATAAATCTGCTTTTTGTCGCGAGGTGATGTGGTATTATCTGGTGCGCAGTGCTGCAGAATTGTGACGATTCTAACCTGAGCTCTGAGACTGGGGACGAAAATCCTGTCTGAGATTGGATGCCAGAGACTGCTTCTCGCTCTCGGTAGAGGAACAATCGCCACTCCATTTTTACCTTGGCACTCAGCACCAACGTACAGAGCGAGTTTCCGCTCGCGGTTCGTTCTTCGCCTGATTCTGCCCGAATTACCTCGTTCAAGCCTAAGTTTTTGATGTTAAGTGCTCCATTTCAAGGACGATCGCTGATTTGTGATGTATAGACCAAATGACTCCACACCTTCATCGTCATTCAATGTCCAAACGTCCATTCAATGTCCAGAAGCCAATCATTTTCTGTTTTTGAATATCAAAGGGCCTTATCGCAGAATTCGTTCGTATTCGAGATACGGGGTCTCTTTAATCAATGTCTGGCGCTTTACTGTTTGGGTAGTTCCTTAGGGCCGTTTTTACTTCTTCGGGTGTGGGACGACTCAAAATGATTGAAAAACCTGAAGAATCTAAAGTTCAGAAGACCAAGCGCCCATTTTAGTTGTTGTGCCATTGAAGAAGAAGAAAGATTTATCTTGAGTTTGTATCCGCCTTTCATCCTTCGGATTAGTAAATATGCGGTTCTAGAGCTATGTAATTGAAAATGCTCGTTCACGGTTTTATTTTTTTCATTATTGTGCTTCCCTTAATATTTTGTAAGTTTCATGTTTTTCGGCCTAATTCATCATGGCATTCGCTGTTGAAACAATCATTTTTTTGCGTCGGAATTGTTGTTCTATCACCTGCTCGACCGACGGATATAATGCCATTTTCGATGTTTTGCCACATTTCTGCAATCACCACTTCTCATACCAATTGCACTATTTCATGAAATGCTATAAACCAACTTACTCAATATGTATAAAAATTATCGCCTTGAAATTGCGCACCAAATATTTAATTAGCATCACAAGTAAAATCAAAATTATTTAACTGATAAGCTTTACTTCTTCTATCCCCTTCCATACACATCTTTGCAAAAAGTCGATTTTCTTTAAAATATGTAAATTCAATGATGTTTATGGTTATTTCTAAAAAGTAATTAAAAACTCCCCACTCCATTTAGAACCTCCCATACAAACTGCACAATTTCACTAAATCCAATACACTAATTTTATGAGTAACTATTTAATTCTTGAAGCTTATGTTTTCAATAAAATATTTTGATAGCAACTCTGGCATGGTGTGAAAAACTCCCCTTCTATAACTCCCCATATAAAATTTCTTAAAATCAAAAAAATTCTATTTCATCTGGAGTATCGCATAATTGGGCTTTACGGCCAATCGTAGTCCTGCTATGTTTTTTATAGCATGGATAGTTTTTGGTCCATGTTTTGAGCCACTTCGTTTGCAATTAAATTTTTATGATTTTAATTGTTTACTAGTTTGCTCACTAGTTCTACAGATTTTTAACACTTTATTAAATGATAAATTTGCTTCGCATAGCAACTTTTCGCGCACCGTATCCTAGATTATTCCGGTGATAATTTTATTTCTAACGAACTTTTCGTACAAAGAGCCATTTGAATATTTAGAATCTTGCTCTTTTATTATCGTTAGAAAATCGTCAAGAGATTGACTTGGCGTAAGGTATTTTTCAAATTTGCTTTTGATGATCTCGATATCCTGCGATAGCTCTTCTGTTCATCCAAAAGTATTGTATATGCGAGCTGTTTCCATTCCAAAGGTTGCCATAAACGTGGCTGCCGGAATGTTCTTTGTTTTTCTAGATTGGTTGCGATCGAGTACCAATTGATCTAAGCCTTCCAATTCTTGGCGACTTTATTGATACACTTTCCATTTTTATTTCTTTTTGATTTTGACCCTCTAAAAGATTATTTATTTTTGCACTATCCCACTTCTGAGACCATGTTAATAAAACGTGTTAATATTTGAGACCATTTACAAGCGACTGACGTTTGTGTAATCAGTTCTTAAAGCTGACTTCAGTAAATTAGTTGATATTGAAGTGCTACTCATTTTTAAAGCATGTTATACCTTCTGCCACACAAACTTAACAGTTACACTAAATCCAATATATAATTTTATCAACACCCATGCTATTTTGGAAGCTTCAATTTTGTATAAGATATGATGTGAAAAAAATTAATTTAATGCTGTCGCCCCTTCTACCTCTGCCCATGCAAAATTTCTATTTCATCTAGAGTATCGTAAAATCGGGCTGTACGCTCAATCGTAGCCCTATTATGTTTATAGTCTAGATGACATTCGAGAATATTATAAGTTTGCTATCCTGTAACGCTTAGAAATAAGGCTCGGAGAAAAAAATGATTGACAAGGAAACTAATGTTTGCTCTCTAGCTCGAAAATGCGTGGAGTTAGAAAGTTTAAATTTTATTCACGTCATTTCTGACGAAAAACTAAGGCCAAATTCTTGAACGGATCAAATCGCTCCACCCCTTCTTCCCATACAAATTGGCACAAGTTCGGAATTCGACAATAAGTGAATTTTTTATGGAGGGGGATAGAAAGGGTGGGTGGATGTTGATAGGTTTTTAATGTATAGTTTGAACCAAGGTCAAAATTATTTGTATTGAATGTTAGTTTCATAAGCGGAGTCGCTTAGAGTACTTATAAAATTCGGTTTGTTTTATATTCACGATAACAGACATTTGTATGGGAGGGGGTACAAGTATGAGGGAATCACAAAATTTGTGATGCAGTTTTGTTAAGTTTCTTTTGAAAGGTGATCGTACAAAATTTCAAGTTCGCAGCTCTTAGTTTTTTGGTTATTAGATAATTAATTGAAATTAGTCGAAGTAATCGAGCAAGCCCAATCGTGCGATACTCTAGATGAGAGAGGATTTTTTTTTATTTTAAGGAATTTTGTCGGAGAAGTGGTAGAGGGGGTGACGACATTGAACTAAATTTTCACATCACTCTAAAATGTTTTATTCAAAATTTAGGATTCAATAATTTAATAGGTACTGAAAAAATTAGTGTATTGGATTAAGTGAAATTGTGCAGTTTGTATGGGAGGTGGTAGAAGGAGTGTGAATTTATTAATAACGTTTTTAGAAATAACTGTAAATATCATTTAATTGACATGTTATTGCAGATCAGTAGCATTCATACTTTTCCCGAAAATCGTCTTTTTGTAAAGTTGTTGAATTGTGTCAAATTGTATGGAAAATGTTAAAAAGATTGAAGCTAATCGCTTAATTTTTTTTGGTCTTACTAATAATTCTAAATAATTATTTAGTGCATAATTTCAGCTCGATAAATTTCATACGTACAGAGTAAATTTATTTAGAGTATTTCATAAAAAAGAGCAGTTTGTATGAGAGGTGGTGGAAGGAGAGGGAGGACTCAACTGATTTTTATACAGCAGATTGCAATTATTATAAAAGTAATATATCCCAAATTTTAGATCAATAGCTTTTTGCAAAAATCCGTTTATTGTCGAATTGCGAAATTGTGTCAATTTGTAGAAGGGGTGAAACTAAATGTCTAACTTTCTTTTAGTCGTACTAATAATTTCAAATAAATATTTAGTGCAAAATTTCAGCTCGCTAGATTTTATACGCACGGAGTAAATTGGTTTAGAGTATTTCATGAAAAAGTATAGTTTGTGTGGGAGGTGGTAAAAGGAGGGAGTGAAAACGCATAATTTTTATATGACAGATTGATATCATCATAAAAGTAATATGTTCCAAATTTGAGACCAATTTGAGACATACGTTTCAAGCAAATCTGTTTATTGTCAAATTGCGCAAATGTGTCATTTTGTATGGGAGGGGGAAGAAGAGGTGGAGCGATTTGGCCCGTTCACGAACTTGTCCTTACTTTTTTGTCAAAAACGACGTGTACAAAATTTTAATTTTCTAGATCAACTTGTTCTCAAGCTAGAGAGGACACGGACGGACAGACGGATAGACGGACAGACAGACGGACGGACGGACGGACATCCGGTTTTGAGATTTTTGAGTGATGACATGAACTTCTGTATCATTCATTTTTTTCTCCGACCCTTATTTCTTAGCGTTACAAACTTTGTGGCAAACTTATAATACTCTCAGATTTCATCTAGAGTACAAAAATACGTTTGCATGGGATCCCCTCCCTTACGAAATATTTTTTCGACCAAGTTTTGAAAGGATTCGAACAGATAATATCTTGAAGTTTCAAGCATTATTTTTAAATAAATTTCAAAAATTTTCACGTTTACAGCTTAAATTTTCAATCTCAAATTTTTTACGTTATTTTATTTTATTTTATTTTTTTGTTTTGATAAATTTAAAACACCTTGTGCAGGTCAGGACCCCCCTCGGTACTTAAGAGTTCTCATTCAAATTATTATGTTTTCTTAATGTATAGCGTGTTTCAGCAAGAGGTGTAACGTTGGAAAGTCATATTATTTGACTGCTGTTGACATTTGTCATCTCTAAACGCGGGAAATTTACCATGGAACGTACACAGTCTTTGAATTTTATTACAAAAATTCGCGTTCAATCGTAATTACGATCTGCATAATTCGAGCAATTTTCGATCGAAATCATGTGCCTCCTAAGACGTGTGTGCGCAGCATATTCAAAAACCTCCAAGGGACTGGCTCAGTGCAAGATGTGAATACACGGAAGCACTGAAGGAAAGTGTTGAAAATGATTTAAGCGCCTCCATTCGTCATCGTACTCAAGACCTCGACCTCTCCACGTCTACACTCCAGCGAGCATTGACGAAAGAATCGGCTCTGCAAGCGTACAAAGTCCAATTGACTCAAGAACTACAGCCGGCGGTCCACCAGAAGCGCCGTACTTTCCCTGATTGTGTCTTGGACACAAATCCTACACCTCTTGTTGATCATATATCAAACGGATTTATGTTCCTGCAAAATATGAACCTTGTATCTTTTACCATAGCTCTAAGAAAATTAGTGAAAATTTTTGATATTTTGGCCCACAACAGAACAGAACTTTACATTTTTTCAAAACTTAAAGGTTGTATATCTCTACAATCTCAGGACATTTCTACTTAATTACTGTATTGGTTTTTTATACCAGTGACACATAGCGGTCGTAATTATCATTTAACTAATTCGTAATTTAGCTTTTCTTCATCGTTAGTAGAGTGGTGATACATTGCACGTTCCTAATTAAGAATCTGTCAATCTGTCATATTTTAAAAGTTGAAATGCCAGTTGATTGCCAATCGGCAACAAAATCTTGCGTAGAAGGCCCAAAAGAAGAAAAAGAATCCCATTTGCAAGCCACCTTTCATTGCTGGGTTTTTAATTTGCGAAAATGACTCTTCTTCTTCTCTCTGGCATGCAACACACATATGATATGGGCATCTCTATTACATTCTTAATCATTATAGCCTAAATTATGTAAAAAATGAGAACTGTTAGCTGTGATGGTTTAGTTGATAAGTGATCTATATTTGGTAAGCCGGAAAACGATAATTTAGCCTAATTAATAATTTAGCTGCGCTGTGTGTCACTGGTATTAGAGATTTTGATTCGAAATTTTGAAAAGTGCAACATTTTACCTTATTATTTTAATAATAAAGTATTGTGATCGCATTGGAAAAAAAATTGTTTGCCCTGAAATTTTTTTTTTTCGTATTTCATGACTAAAATAGCCTAAGAATGCAACAAAAATCCGTCGGTCTGTACGCCGGTGTGTACGCTAAGCGCACATTAACTCACAAACCCTTCAAGATAGAAAGCTCATTTTTGGGGGGACTGTAAATGATTTCGGATCTCAGGGGGACACTCATTTTAGGTGGTGTAAGTGTTCTGGTGGAGGCGGGGGAGCGCTAAAACCGAAAAATAAAAATTCTAATAACTCAACCATGATTTCAGCTAGGAAGCTTAAAATCAACATGCATATTGAGAGGTTTGTGAGACAAACACTAAAAATAATTTAATTTTTTTATCCCTCGGAGTGCAAAAAGGGTGATTGTAGATGGGGGACTAATTTTCGGCTGAATTTTTTTTTTCAAATGATTATATCTTTGAAATAACTTACCATAAAAAATTCATATTTTTGGACCATTAAGGTGGCATATAGATACACTAAAATCAGCTTAGAAAGAGGCTAATTATATTATTGTAAGGGAGAAGGTTAGGGGGTTCAAAGAAAGACACTTAAAAATCAATATCTCGGCTATTTATTAAGCTATATAATTGAAATACGAGAAAAATATAACATTTGAACATAATATTAGTGGGAGAAAATGGGGAGCATTTCAGTAATGGTGCACTTTCCAAAATTTCAGATCGTTATATCTCAAAACTGAGTGGAGATATCGGGATATGAACTCACGACCTTCGCATTACAAAAAAAACACGCTTCTCACTAGGCTACACCCTAGCTCTGTAAAAGTACATAGTTTTTAATTTTGGTAAGAATTTTACGTCGGGACGAGTAAGGGGAGGGAGGTGTAAAACAAAAATGTTGAAAATTTTGAGTGATTTTCTTAGGGCTCTGGTGAAAGATACGAAGTTTAAATTTTCCACATACAAGAAAAATATTAAACATTTCACAATTGTTACGCACCGAACCCTCTGGTCTAGAGGTACGTTTACATCTGACACTGCATTGCCCGATATTTATGTCGGACAGAAATCGTGACTAGTGTAAACGGAGAAGAATTTATGTCCGACACATATAGGTATATATATTTCTACTTTCGGATATGCATAAGTATTGACATTTCTTTTCAAACAGATGTAAACGCTGATTATTTGTAAATTCAAACTCGTCCAACACTTATCGCGGAAGTTGACCGCTCGTTTACTTTTACAATAAGTGTCGTCTTTTGTAGAGCCATGGTATAGCCTAGTAGGTAGTGTGTTGGTCTTGTAATGCGAAGGTCGTGAGTTCATATCCCGGTCAGCGCAATATATAATTCCGGCTCATGGCCTGCTTGGATATACCTTGGTCACCTCATTGGTGCATTTTACAATTGGTGCATTTGCAATTTCGAACCGTTATATCTAAAAATCCAATACAGGTAATAATTTGATATTTTGTGAGGTTGGGGAGCAGCTAGGGTGTAGCCTAGTGGGTAGCGTGTTGGTCTACAATGCGAAGGTCGTGAGTTCAAATCCCGGTAGACGCATAATTTCAGCACACTGCCTGCTTTGGGTATACCTTGGTCACCTGAATCTACGAAAATGACAAATTCGCAGATAGAGGGTTGTGCGAAGGTCTAACAACCCTTCCACAATAAATAATGAAAAATGTTAAGGAACCAGAAGGTCAGGAGGCCAAGTCCCGATTTGGGCTGTTGTGCCATTGTAGAAGAAGAAGAAGAGATTGGGGAGCTCTACGATTTATAAATTTGATAAAATTTTTATGTTGATGGCTGTAAGAGGAGAGAGGTAGTGGGCCATGATATCGAAAATTTTGAGAAATTTTTGTAAAAGATGCAAAGTTCAAATTTTGTGCGGGCATGGCTATGAAAAATTAAACAGAAATTTTCGCATTTTATATGCGCTAATAATTGGAAATTCGACTGTCGCCCGCAATCGTAGTTCTCTTATGTTTATTCTTTACTAAATTATTTATCGTATTTCCTAATTCACAGGAGAATTTATGTTTTTCAATGGTATTTCCAAATTACAGAAAAGACCAATCCTTTTCCAATAGACACTCAAGTGTCATAAAAAGTCTTCGTTCAGTCCATTTCACATTTTATGACCTTTGGGACTTCCTTTTTCATTCATTGTCCCTTATCAGCTACACTAATAGCTTTTCTAAATTTGGTATAAGATGGATATAAGAGAACCAATTTTACAAGCAATCTTTTCGAAATCAACGAGCACAATTTCAGCCCGCTAAAGTTTATACGCATTGAGTAAATTAGCTTAGAGTAATTCATGACAAGTACAGTTTGTACCCCGCGAGGGGGTAGTTGTAGGATGAGGTTTTACCAATTCCTGCAACTATCTTTGGAGATAAGCGACTCCACGGACCTGAGCTAACTATCCCCCTGTGAGATGGGGGCTGTAGAATTCACCCACAGCCAGTCCTGCTTGCCCTAAAAATGGCAAATGGACACTCACTGGATCATGGGCTTATCACCCGTGATCTTAAGACCTAAATGATACGAGAAACTGATACAGCGCCTCGGATACGGACTGATTCTACGGCAACGACTTTTGGCATTCAAAAACGGACTATGATTGGATTCTGAAACGTTCGAACATTGAATGACGGGGGAAGAGCTGGGGTTACTCTGTCCTTGCACCGCCAATCAGTGATCGACCGTGAAATGGAGCACTATAACATCCAAATCTTGGGCTTGAGCGAGGTCAGGTGGACAGGATCAGGAGAAGAACGAACCCCTAGCGGAAACACTATTCTTTAGTCATTGGCCCTGTAAGTGAAGCCAGAAATGGCGTGGCGTTCGTCCTTACGCCGAGAGCAAGAAACAGTCTCATTAGCTGGGAACCAATCTTGGATAGGATTATCGTCGTCAAGCTCAGGACCAGTGTCAGAAACGTCGAAATTCTGCAGTGCTACGCAACAAATAATACCGCAACATCTGGTGACAAAGGGGAGTCTTATAGCCAACTGAGTGCCACCTTCGAACGTGTTCCAAGAGGTGATATTATTACCATCTTGGGAGATATGAGGTTGGATCAGACAACACTGGACTAGAACACGTCATGGGGAGGCATGGTGACCCTTGGGTCGAAGCGTCACGACCTTGGATTAAGAGACCCGAAAACGGCGCATTATTTGTGGAGTTTTGTAGTACTCGGCAAATGGTCATCGGAAGGACCCTTTTTCCACACAATAGTCATCATAAAACATCTTGGGTTTCCCCTGATGGTGTTACTGTAGGGAGCGATCACCACTTGATGGTTGCCTGCTGGAGATTGTGTACAGCAGCTATCCGACGACCACAAATTCTTCAAATGAAGCGCAAGCTTAATGTGGATAAACTCAGAGATCCCAACAAAAAACGCGAATACACCACCATTCTTCGCGAAAAGTCATCCACATTGGGTGAATATGAAACGCGCACACTGGACGCCAATTGGGAGGCAACCAGAAACACTTTTCTAGCTAGTGCTGAAGAATCTGTGGGATATGTGCAGAGCGGTGAGAAACCTTGGATGTTGCAAGACACATAGGACAGGATTGGCAATCGGAAAAAAGCCAAATTGGCAATCATCTCTCAACCCGATGTCAGCCAACGAACGCCCGACTTGAGGCAGAACTACCACGATGCTCATATACAGCTTAAAAAGGCTGTTAGACGCGACAAGAGAAAGGCCATTGAAGATGTGGCAAACAAGGCAGAATCTGCGGCTTACCTTGGGGATATGGGTTCACTATTTAAAATCATGAAACAGTTGACGAACAGGAATTTCACCGCCAACCACCTAGTGAGAGATGTCAACGGAACTCTCCTTAATATGAGTGAACACCAGTTGCGACGATGGAAGGAATACTTATATTCCGGAAGTGAAACAACTTCCAAACATCCAACCGCAACAATCCTCTATTAGGGACGATCCCCCAGATAAGGAAGAGATAGTTTCCGCCATTCGTTCAATGGCGGGAAGGAAATTTCCAGGTATAGACGGACTACCAACCGAACTCCTCAAAGCGGACCCGGAAATAACAGCCGATATACTCCTCCCACTCTTCACTAAGGTATGGAATGAAGGAAGATATCCGACTGAATGGAAGGAGGGCGTCATTGTGAAAATTCCGAAGAAGAGCGACCTTCGAGATTGTGGCAATTGGCGTGGTATATGTCTACTTACTGCCATATCAAAAATTATGGCTAAGGTAATTCTCAATAGGATTAGTGATGTCGTCGAGAGCACTCTCGAAGTTCATCAGGCTGGATTCCGTAAAAGGTCGTCTTGTACCGACCACACAAATACCCTACGGATAATATTAGAGCAGTCAGCCGAAATGGGTTTGCCACTACATCTCATGTTTGTGGACTTCGAGAAGGCTTTCGACAGCGTTAAGCGAGATTACATATGGAATGCTTTGCGTAGGAGAGGTATTCCAGATAAGGTCATAGCTATGATTAAAGAATCCTACGAAGATGCAAGGTGTCGCGTCTTGCATAGAGGAGAGCTGTCTGAGAGCTTCCCTGTGCGAACGGATGTCAGACAAGGCTGCATATTATCACCAGCCCTGTTTCTGGTGGTAATAAATGACATCTTGAAAGCTACACTGGAAGGTGGGGAAGGTAAAGGTCTTCAATGGAGACTATTTAACATCTTAAGTCACCTTGATTATGCTGATGACGTGTGTTTGCTTGCACATAACCGTTCGGACTTAGAGTCAAATGTTCGCTCGTTTCATTCTAAATGCAAAGAGGCGAGATTGAAAATAAATGTGCGTAAAACCAAGTACATGCACATGGGTTCGAACGCAAGCACACCGATTGTTCTTAACGGACAGGACGTGGAAGAGGTGCAAGATTTTTGCTATCTTGGAAGCATTGTCAGCATGGACGGCGGAGCCAAAAAGGATGTTGAGGCTCGGCTAAATAAAGCTCGTCTGGCCTTCGGTATCCTTTCCCTTTTCTGGAGGTTAAGAGTGATCTCCCTTCGCACGAAGCTGCAAGTTTTTGACGCATGCTTCAAATCCGTGTTGTTATATGGTTGTACTATGTGGAAAGTAACCGTTCGTTTTACCAAGAAACTACAGACTTTCGTAAACCAATGCCTCCGGCGCATTTGAGGAATATTCTGGCCAGAAGTAATCTCCAACGACGAACCTTGGAGTACAACTCGCCAGACTAAAATAGGTATTGAGATTCAACGGCGAAAGTGGCAGTGGATCGGTCATACTTTGAGGAAACCAGAGCGAAACATCGCAAAACAGGCTATGGATTATAACCCTGAAGGAAGACGTCGGGCTGGTCGACCATGTAACACATGGAAGCGAGCAGTTGAGCAGGAGGCCAGAGGAATAAACAAGTCCTGGCAACAGCTTAAAGCCGATGCTCAGGATCGCGCCTTGTGGAAGAGAGTTGTTTCTGTCCTATGCCCCTATAGCGGGTCTTAACAGGAATTTGATTGATTGACAGTTTGTAAGCTAAGTGGTAGAAGCAGGGGTAGGACATGCATAATTTCTATACGTAGATTGTTATTATCATAAAAGTAACATATTCCAAATTTCAGGTCAATAGCTTTTATACTTTTTGAGCAAATCCGTTTACTGTCAAATTGCGCAATTGTGTCATTTTGTATGGGAGGGGGTAGAAGTGGTGGAGCGATTTGGCCCGTTCACGAACTTGACCTTACTTTTTTGTCAAAAACGACGTGTACAAAATTTGAACGTTCTCAAGCTTGAGAACGCACGGACAGACGGACGGACATCCGGTTTTGAGATTTTTGAGTGATTATATGAACTTCTGTATCATTCATTTTTTTCTCCGAGCCTTATTTCTTAGCGTTACAAACTTTTGAGCAAACTTATAATACTCTCAGATTTCATCTAGAGTATAAAAATTATATGCATTATAAAAATAATATATTATAATAATTACATACATATATTTATATATAGTTATAGGAATTGAGTATAATAGTAAAACACGGCGAATTGCTTTCTGAAAAAACAAATATTTTTTTTTTTTTGAATATTTAGCTATGTAGTTTAACAAAATATTATAGAGTCCGAACTCTTACCAAATGCTCATTAGCATGTTGAAATGTCTTTATGTGTCTTTCAACCAAATTTTCGCTTCTATTACAGGCGCCTAGGAATAAATATTTAAATTTAAACACTACTAATTTACAAAACATACATAAAACTCAATTTTCAGGGCAAAAATGGAATTATATCCAAGTTCACTACGCAGTCCATTTTCGTTTTGAAAACTATTCTCCTGTTCAGCCTCTATGCTTTCCGTATCATCTTCTTCAATGTTCTCAAACATATCACTATCTTCGTTTTCAGTATGAATAGAATGCGAGGGTTCACCAAAAATATTTTTTAGTTTAGCCCTTGATTCAGCTCTAGCACGAAATTTTAATAATTGCTTGGACATGTCGTTGCTATCAAAAATACATATCTACTGAAAATACTATAAATATATTTTAATTTCGACTTGCCTGATATATATTTTTTTCACACTTTTTTAATGCAAATATTATTTATATAATTTTTCTTCACAAGCGACTTCACTTTGACAGTTTCACAGCTGAATATAAAATATTTGAAATTATTCATTTTTTTGGGATGTAGAATCATTTTTCATTGCATGATGACATCTTGAAACGTAAGTGAAGTATAGAATGCATTTCAGAGCGTGAACTCATTACATTTTTACTAAGTGACAAAAGAGTGAAAGGCAGAAAAGCATGTTCAATAGTGATTCATACGGAGAAAAGAACCTGATTTATTCACAAGTTAATCAGCTTTTGAAACCAAAGTGAAACGAAATCTCAGCAAGTGATTTCATGTAGGCTTCATTTATTGAAATATCACCAAATTGTTCGCTGGGAATAATAAGCAATTTTTGAGAGTGTAGCTAGTAATACATTATGTGGAATATAAATCTGCTTACTTTAATGGCTCTTTGAAGAAAATGGTTCGTATTTTGTTGGAATCAGAACCATAAATTAGGGTAACTCAAATAATTTGTATACCAAAAGACTGCATTTATAATAGAAATAATATATTCCAAATTTCAAATTAATAGCTTTTATAGTTTCCAAGAAAATTTGATTAATATATATTTTTGGAATTGAGCCACTATGTATGGGAGGAGGTAAAAGGCGTGAGGGGAGTGGAATAAAACCAAAAGCAGATTGCATTCCGATGGACACCTAACAAACTGTGCAAGTTTCATTACAATCGGTTCAGCCGTTTGTGCGTGAAAAGCGGCCGGACAGACGAAAATTTCAAAAATGTGTTTTAATGCTTAGTTATTGCTAAAATAACTCAAAAAACTAACTTATAGCCATTTATAAGCAAATAACAGACAGACACTACAATTATATTAATATGTATAAATGTATTGGAGGATGCCTGTCGTTATTATTGAAATTTGCATGTCTGGACTGTGTTGCATAATTGTTACAATATCCGGTCTGAATTGTTATTTTTAGAGCGGAATTGTGAAGAATTATTATTAAAATTTCGAAATGGTCTGGAGTTAGAATTTTAGCGAAAATTATTTGTGTTCGATTTTTATGTATTATTGATTACACCTGACTTAAAATATTTTAGATTATAGTGATCTTGACCCACAAATTTATCAATAATTACTCTGATGTCTTCTAAGCTAAATTTATCACACAATTCGGCTACTAGTTCCGTAATTTCTTTTATTTTTAATATTAATACACTGCTTAAATTATTAACCACTAGTCTGATTTCTTTGTAATCTTCTTTTCAGGATGATAATTGGGATCGTGAAGTAGTCGTACCTTCAAGGTTTACTAGTTCACTTAATGCCACTTCGTTTCACACTTTATTCACTTTTATCCACTATTTTTCTTTCACTTTTGACATTTATACAAACGTTTCACTGGATCCTATTTCGTTCGAACAGGATCCTACCGACTACGCTCCTTTTATATTTGGTTGATATGTGAAAAAAAATTTTGGAAGATTAAGATTAGTTTAATTCTCGGACTCCGGCGATCGACTGCCGCCTTTTCTTCTTACAAAAATATCTTCGGTGCTTAATTGTAGGGACAGGGTAAAGGGACAAACCAAAATAACAAGAATAAAGCTAATACGTAAAAAATAGGGGCTTCGAAGTCTTTGAAGGATGGGGTCTACAAACTTTTGCAGAAAAAAGAAAAGCCAAGGTATTATTCTTCATTTTTTGAGAACTTATAGTTTTTATACTCTAGATGAAATCTGAGAGTATTATAAGTTTGCTCTAAGGTTTGTAACGCTAAGAAATAAGGTTTGGAGAAAAAAATGAATGATACAGAAGTTATCACTCAAAAATCTCAAAACCGGATGTCCGTCTGTCCGTCTGTCCGTCCGTCCGTCCGTCTGTCCGTCTGTCCGTCCGTCCGTCCGTCCGTCCGTCCGTCCGTCCGTCTGTCCGTCCGTCCGTCCGTCCGTCCGTCTGTTCGCTCTCTAGCTTGAGAACGCGTTGAGCTAGATTGTTCAAATTTTGTACACGTCGTTTTTGACAAAAAAGTAAGGTCAAGTTCGTGAACGGGCCAAATCGCTCCACCCCTTCTACCCCCTCCCATACAAAATGACACAATTGCGCAATTAGACAATTAAAGGATTTGCTCGAAAAGTATAAAAGCTATTGGCCTGAAATTTGGAATATATTTCTTTTATAATAATATCAATCTACCGTATAGAAATTATTTGTGTACTCCCTTCCTTCTACCACCTCCCATACAAACTGTACTTGTCATGAATTACTCTAAGCCAATTTACTCAGTGCGTATAAAATTTAGCGGGCTGAAATTGTGCACCAAATATTTGTTTAAAATTGTTAGTATGGCAAAAAAAATTAGACGATTAGCTTCACCCCTTCTACCCCTGTTGTATTATTTTGTTACCTTCTATTAAAACACCACACAATTCTACGGTTCTATTAATTTTTATTCGACAACTCTTAATCTTATTAAAACACCACACGCATCGAAGTTCGTTGGTCAACTCTGCCGTTAAGTTCTTTCACTCCATCAAAACCCCTGAAATTGCTTGCATTTCAAATTTCGCGCGACCTACATTAAAGGTTGCTCACCTCGCAGGTCACGTAAATAAAAAATACGATTATGCACAATCATACTGGCAATATACTTAAGTTATTGTCCGTATAATTGTGCACTTGCAATTTCAAAGTCCAACTTAACTTTGCCTTGCGACCCATCATACATTATAATTTCTTACAACATATGTTAGATCGCATAAGCAAAATCGGCTGTTTCGATGGAATTACACTTTCGGTTCTTTGCACTGTGAAAGCAAATCAGGTCATTATACTGAAAGTGCAATGTACCTGAATGTTACAATATCACAGTGCGAGAAGTGCCGAAAGTCACACTCAACACCCCCTCCCATACAAAATGACGCAAATTCGCAATTTAACACTAAATTAATTTACTCGAAAAGTATAAAAGCTATTAGTCTGAATTTTGGGTTATATTACTTTCATAATGATTTAAATTTACAATAGAAAAATTATATTATAACATTTATTGAGCTCATATTTTGTAATAAATACTTAATTAGTATTATCACTAAGTCCAGAAAAAGATATTTTATTAGCTTCACTGCTTCCACCCCCTCCCATACAATATGACACAGTTTCAAAACTTTACAAAAAATCGATTTTCTTGAAAAGTATGAATGACACTAGTCTGAAATTTAAGGGATGTCAATTTTATAGTATTCCTAGTTATTTCTGAAAAAATCACTAGAATTCCCTCACTCTTTCTACCACCTCCCATACAAACTGCACATTTTCACTAAATTTAACTCACTAATTTTCTCAGTTCCCATTCAATTTTTGGAGTAAGCATTTTATAAAAAACATTTTTGTACATACTTTAGCATGATGGGGAAAATTCTATTTCATCTAGAGTATCGTAAGATTGCGCTTTACGCACAATCGTAGCCCTGTTATGTTTTTTAATATTAATACACTGCTTAAATTATTAACCACTAATCCGATTTCTTTGTAATCTTCTTTTCAGGATGATAATTGGGATCGTGAAGTATTTTTCTATTTTTCTTTCACTTTTTTTCGTTTCACTGGATCCCATTTCGTTCGAACAGGATCCTACCGACTGCGGAACTTTTATATTTGGTTGATATGTGAAAAAAAAATTTGAAATATTAAGATTAGTTTCATTCTCGGACTCCGGCGATCGACTGCCGCCTTTTCTTCTTACAAAAATATCTTCGGTGCTTAATTGTAGGGACAGGGTAAAGGGACAAACCAAAATAACAAGAATAAAGCTAATACGCAAAAGATAGGGGTCTCGAAGTCTTTGAATGATGGTGTCTACAAACTTGTGCAGAAAAAAGGAAAGCCAAGGTATTATTCTTCACTTTTTGAGAACTTATAGTTTTTTTAATTATTTTACTTAATAGTATTTTGTATAACGTTTTATTCCACAACTGCAATATTTTTCTTAATAATTAAATACATGCATGAATAGGTATCTTAGTTTTACCCAATAATATTAATTTTTCCACCAACTTTATGTTTCAACTTTGTGAAAATGATTCAAGAAATCTTAAAAATACAGCCTCTTTGTGTGTTTGTAGAGTAATCCTTTTCCTGCAATACTGCCACAACTCACAAATTCAATCAAAAATATTTGAGTAAAACCGTCAGAAGGCGAAGCCCTTTACGACTTCAAAGGGTGTTACGATAGTGAAAGCTAAGTAAAATTTGCTTAACAGTAAGTACTATTAACCGTGTAAAATCTTAGTGCTATAGCAACCTTCTAAATATCAAAAGTAAAGTACCATCAAAGATCAATAAATTTTAAATTGTGATTTCCTAAAATTTGCACTTTCTTAGTTGTGACAGTCTTGTTCCGAAGTAGCGAATTATTCTGTGTCAATTACAATAATTTTGATGAAATAAAGTTCTGTGGTAAACAGTAACAATAAAATTTTGTGTTTGCTTTGATTTGTGTAATCCGCTATAGTTTTTTTACATAATTACCGAGATCTGATTATCGACCTTAATATAATGTACACCTTTTGTAGAGGTCATAAAAGATATTTGCCAAATAAAACCTAAATATAAGTTTTATAAACTTTGCATGTCGCAAAGGATGGTGCAACATGCAAACCAGATGTGATAATAAAATAAGATACAAGTAGTCCATGTTTAGATAAAAAATTAGTATTTACTTACTTACTTACGATGGCGCTACAGCCCAAATCGGGCTTTGGCCTCCTGAATGCTTTGCCTCCATCTATCTCGGTTCAGTGATCGCGTCCTCCAGTTTGAAAATCTTAGCAGTGATTTGCTGTCTGCGTCAATCGAATCCTCCCAGCGCCTTCTTGGTTTTCCGACCGGTCTTTGTCCGTTGACTTTCCCTTTTAGTGTGCGTTTGGGTATTCTTCCGTCATCCATCCGCTCCACATGACCAGCCCATTGTAACTTTTTAAATTTTATAAGGGTTGACACTTCTGGATTGTCGAAGATGGCATACAATTCTCTATTGTATCGTATTCTCCAGATCGAGTCTTCCCTGACAGGTCCGAGGATTCTTCAGCGGACCTTTCTTTCAAAGACGTTAAGGACTTTTTCGGACGCCTGAGTTAATGTCCACGTTTCGCTGCCATAGCATAGCACAGGTCGTATAATCGTTTTATATAACTTAAGTTTTGTTTTCCTGTGTACATTCTTGTTTTTAATTATTGGAAGTACCGACTCATACGTTGCCCTAATTATTCTTCTTTTAATTTCGATGGGTTCGCTTCCATCGTTCGATAGGTTCGCCCCTAGGTATATAAAGTTGTCTACGTTTTCTAGGTTATAGTCTCCTACTGTAATTTTTTGTCTGATTGGCGTCTTTTTCCTAGATTGCGTCATAATTATACTCTAGATGGAATCTGAGAGTATTATAAGTTTGCTCTAAAGTTTGTAACGCTAAGAAATAAGGCTCGGAGAAAAAAATTAATGATACAGAAGTTAATATTATCACTCAAAAATCTCAAAACCGGATGTCCGTCTGTCCGTCCGTCCGTCCGTCCGTCCGTCCGTCTGTGTGCTCTCTAGCTTGAGAACGCGTTGAGCTAGATAGTTCAAATTTTGAACACATCGTTTTTGACAAAAAAGTAAGGTCAAGTTCGTGAACGGGCCAAATCGCTCCACCACTTCTACCCCCTCCCATACAAAATGACACAATTGCGCAATTTGACAATAAACGGATTAGCTCGAAAAGTATAAAAGCGATTGGCCTGAAACTTGGAATATGTTACTTTTATGATAATATCAATCTACCGTATGAAAATTATGCGTGTCCTCTCCTCCTTCTACCACCTCTCATACAAACTGAACTTGTCAAAAATTACTCTAAGCCAATTTACTCAATGCGTATAAAATTTAGCGGGCTGAAATTGTGCACCAAATATTTATTCAAAATTGTTAGTAAGGCTAAAAAAATCAGACGATTAGCTTCACCCCTTCTACCCCCTCCCATACAAAATGACACAATTTCGCAATTTGACAATAAATGGAATTACTCGAAAAGTATAAAAGCTATTAGTCTGAATTTTGGGATATATTACTTTCATAATGATTTTGCGTCCTCCTTCTCCTTCCATCCCTCCCATACAAACTACACTTTTTAATGAAATGCTCTAAGCCGATTTTCTCAGAACGTATAACATTTATTGAGCTCATATTTTGTAATAAATACTCAATTAGTATTATCACTAAGATCAGAAAATTTTATTTGATTGGCTTCACTGCTTCTACCCCCTCCCATACAATATGACCCAGTTTCATAACTTCACAAAAAATCAATTTTCTTGAAAAGTATGAATGGCACTAGTCTGAAATTTAAGAGATGTCAATTTTATAATATTCCTAGTTATTTCAGTTTCCATTCAATTTTTGGAGTAAACATTTTGTATAAAACATTTTTATAGCTACTTAAGCATGATGGGAAAAATTAGTTCAATGCTATCATCCCTTCTAACACTCCCCATACAAAATTTCCTGGGATCAAAAAAAATTCTATTTCATCTAGAGTATCGTAAGATTGCACTTTATGCGAAATCGTAGCCCTGTTATGTTTTTTTTTTTATTTTCATTGATACGTAGTCCAACTTCCCTTGCTACCGAGTCAAGGTTTACAAATACTTCCTTAGCACTCTCCAGAGATCTTTGAAAGATATCTATGTCATCGGCATATGCTGCGAGTTGTTATCTATGTCATCGGCATATGCTATGAGTTGTAGTAGTTGGTTTAGTATTTAAGAACGAACAAAGATATATTTTTCCAACTTTCAATAAAGACATCTTAAGCAACAAGCCGAATTGCCTATTTCTAAAAAGTAACCTGGATTTTCTTGACGAATATTAATTATTTTTTAATGATTGAAACTGTTCCAAGTCGCAGTGTGACATCTAGTGGATTTTTGAGAAAACTGGAGCTTTCGTACAGCGCCGCGAAGGTAAGTTAGTAGCGAATAGACGGAATAAATGTTTCCAATGTTAGAAGCTCGATCCATGCTCCAAACCTTCCTTTGAGACAACTTTTTACCAAGAGCTTTTAATATGCTCCGTCCTAAAGCACAAGCAAAAGTTTTATTATCGGTACCCGTTAGCATTATTAGCTATTAGAGCATTGTGACTATGTATTTCAAATAATAAATTACTGAAACCAATCTTCTTCTTCTTTGATGTTTTTCGTTAAATTTAAATCGTCACGTTTGGCCAGTCTTACGACGCGTTCTTTTATTGTAATTCGAGTTTTTGTAGTTTAATTCATCGTGGAAGCAGAAATGTCATCGTTTTAATTTAAATTTGGGAATTGAATCCATTCATTTTCTGAATTTCAAATTAATGTGTAGTTAATTTAGTTTTCACCGTGTTTTAAGGGCGCCGAGAGGCGATGGCGCTTAATATGTAGAAGTTGAAAGCAACTTATACTCAAACTTTGAGATCGTGGCTTCTACTTTTTCTTCAATTGCCCTACAGCCCAAATCGAATCTTGGCCTCCTGATATTCAGGTTCCTTAACATTTTTTTTTTATTTTTATTACTTATTGTGGAAGGGTTGTTAGCCATTCGCACAACCCTCTTTCTACGAATTTTTCATTTTCTTAGATTGAGATGACCAAGGTATACCCAAGCAGGCAATGTGCCGGAATTATATTTTGCGCCGGCCGGAATTTGAACTCACGACCTTCGCATTACAAGACCAACACACTACCTACTAGGCTATACCCTGGCTTCTATTTAATAAGTGCAAAATCTTCTACAAAGAAAAAAAATTATTTTGTGTCATTCTTCCGAAAGAACAACTTTGTACATTTTCTTATTTTATTTGCTTCGAATTTGAATCGTTCTTCTTAAGTCTTCTGCATTTCCATCCGGAGACTTTCTCTAGTATTCAAAATTTTATAAATACAGGCATTTAATATTACATTTAATTATATCTAATTATATATAATTTTACACAACTAATGCTAACAATTATAGTTGCATTTATATACATTACCTAAATCAGAAGTCGCCACCAAGACTCCTTACAGTTGACGTCGATAGATCTGCAGAAGCTAAATTTCGTAAGCTCCTCGATAAAAATAAACTTATTAGAACTACAATTGCGGGTAAACCTCAATCATGCGATCTCTAGATGGAATGGGAGTTTCAATAACTTCAGAAGGTGTTTTTCCTGATATATCATGAACCTACTTATAAAAGTATTGAAGTGCGCAAGAAGTTGTTAGATTTCAAAGGAAAATAATAAAACTAGTTCACTTTAGCTTAAATGCAAAACTTTATTTATTCATCTTTCAACAAAACTTTTCGCTCACAATATTTCGAATCAGCCCACGCAATCATCAATTCTTTCGCTCATCAATCACACGAAATATTCGCTTACTGAATTCCGTCAGTCGATCACAGGATTTACTCCCACGAGTAGATCGCAGGACATACTCGCTAACTTATTATAAAGTTGTAAAATTGTGTCATTCTGTATGCCAGGTGATGGATGGGATGGTGTAATCAAACTAATTTTTCTCATATCAAATTATAGTGATATAAAAATAACACCAAATTTGAGGATCGTAAATTTTAAGGGTACTGAAAAAAACGGTTTATTGTATTTTGTGAAATTCTGCAGTGTGTATGGAAGGTGGTAGGAGGAGTGGAAAGACTTCAATGTATTTTAAAGAAATAAATAAATGTATCATGATAACGATAAGTTTGAAATTTCAGATTAGTAGCATTTTTATAGTAGCAGCAGTAGTTTTATTTTTTTTTGTCCGAAACATCAATCGACTACAAATCTAGCACAGTCGGTAACCGCGTTTTTGGAACGAAATTTTTTTTTTTCAAAAACCCAAAATTCGGTAAAATTGCGAAGAAATACCGAAGTCAGGCGGTATATTGTTCGGAATAATCAAGATAACCGTGTGATAATAAATTTATTTTGTCTGGGAGTACCACACGAAGCTAAAAGGTCTTCAAAACGATAGGTGAAAGTGCCTGGTGACCCAAACTTAACAAACTTAATAAATAATAAACTGCCAAAAAGTCGGGCGCAACTTTATTAATTTTGGGACAAGTTGAAGATGCATGGAAAGTCAGTAAACAAGTTAGAGCGATTAAGGAAAACTAAGTGGAACCTCCTTTCACAAGTGGAACCCCCTTTAACAAGTGCAAACCCCTTTAGGGCAGGACTGCTGTCAATTTAACACTTAATTGCGAATACGATCAAAAGCTCAAGTAGAAAACCAAATTTTCGCGCCGAATTTTTTTTTCAAATGAGTATATCTTCGAAATTACTAATCATAAAAAAATTATATTTTGGGAACATCAAGGTGGCATATAGATCCACCAGAATCAGCTTAGAACGAGGCCAATTATTGCAAGGGAGAGGGTGGCGGGGGGTGCAAAGAAAAAGACTTAAAAATTAATAGCTCGACTGTCTCTTAAGCTTAAACGTATACTAAGCTTTACTAGTGAACAGGAGGACATAATAGTAGTAGGGAGAAATGGGGAGCATTTCAAAAATTGGACACTTTCCAAAACTACAAATCATTATATCTTAAAATTGAGATATCAAATCAAAAATTTGTCAGATTGTAGAGCTATATAATCTTTAATTTTGGTAAAAAATTTAAGTTAGGGGTGTAAGGGAAGAGAGGTGAAAAGCAAAAATGTTGAAAATTTTGAGTAATTTTCTTAGGGCTCTGGTAAAAGATACAACATTTAAATTTTGCACGTCGACACATCTATTTGATATACATAGAAAATATAACAATTTGTTCCAAAATTAGTATGCACCGAAGTGGGATCTAACGTGCACAAGGTGTTTCATGTGCAATGAAAAAAACACATAAACTGAAAATTTTTGAATGAAATTTTAAGGTAGAAACTTTGCAAAATGCATTTAAAAAAAATCTCTAAAAGTTTGAAATATTAACTGGTCGAATATATTTAAAACTTCTACCCTCTCCCATACAAAATTATTTTTTAGACCATTTTTAAGAAATCTATTATCACCTATTAAAAGCGATCAATTTGAAATTGCGCATGAAAACTTACAAAAATAGTTGAAACGAAATTAAGTTTTGAAATCGCGCTTGCCCTTCTACCCCCTTTCATACAAACGTATGATTTCGACCAATTTCATTAAATCAACTAATAATCAACAAATTAAAAGCTACGAACATGAAATTTCGTATGAGCACCTTACAAGAGAAAGGAAAGAAAATTGCGTCACAAATTTTACGATTTCCCTACCTCCTCTACCCTCTCTCAAACAAATGTTTGGTTTCGTGAATGTAAAATACACCGAATCCTATGAAAATTCTGTGTAACTTCGTCTATGAAACTGACATTCTTTACAGAAAACGTGGACGTGATTCAAGCACTCAATTAAAAAACTATTAACCCACTCTTACTGTCACCCCTCACCCCTCCCCTCATTAAAACTCAAACTTGCATAAATAAACGAACGAAATATTGATTATATGTACTGAAGCTTTTGAACGTTTCCGCAAAGTGTTAAATTGACAACTGCCCTGCCCAGGAACCCCTTTCATTTAGTCTTCTATGACCACTCTAACCTGCATATTGGCTTTCCACGCATCCGCAACATGTCCCAAGATTAATAAAGTTACACCCGACTTCTTGGCAGTTTATTTGTTTTGTTTTCATTAAAACGTAGTCCAACTTCCTTGCTGCCGAGTCAAGGTTTACAAATACCTCCTTAGCACTCTCCAGAGATCTTGCAAGGATATCTATGTCGTCGACATATGCTACGAGTTGTATGGATTTGAAGCATAGTGTTCCCTTACTGTCAACGGGAAGTTTCTGAACAACATATTCGAGTGTCAATTTGAAAAGCATTGGTGCGAGACCGTCACCTTGTTTAAGGCCGTTGTCTGTTTTAAAACTGGAAAACAGATCATTGGCTACTCTGACTAGCAAGGGTGTAGCCTAGTGGGTAGCGTGTTGGTCTTGTAATGCGAAGGTCGTGAATCCAAATCCCGGTCGGCGCAATATATAATTTCAACACATTGCCTGCTTGGATATACCTTGGTCACCTCATTCTACGAAAATGAAAAATTCGTAGAAAGAGGGTTGTGCGAAGGGCTAACAACCTTTCCACAATAAGTAATGAAAATGTTAAGGAACCTGCATGTCAGGAAGCCAAGGTCCGATTTGGGATGTAGCGCCATTGTAGATGTAGGCTACTCTGACTTGTGACAAAGACTCGGTCATTGTCAGTCATGTAAGTCGAACCAGTTTCGGCGGACCTCCAAACTCAAACACGATTTCATACAGTACGCACCTGTCGATACTGTGGTATGCTTGCTTCAAGTCAATAAATGTCTGGAGAACATCAATATTATATTCCCAGCACTTTTCCAGCACCTGTTTAACTGACAATATATGGTCCGTGGTCGATCGTCCAGCTCTAAATCCGCCTTGGTATTCACCAATTACTTTGTCAGCATAGAGCTTAATTCTCTTTTCTAGAATTTTCGTCAAGATTTTATTAGGCGTACACAACAGAGATATTCTTCGATAGTTTTCGCAGCAGAGTTTGTCACCTTTTTTATACATTGGACAAATGATGCTCTTGCGCCAATCTTCAGGAATATATGGTGCGTCGTCGATCGTCCAGCTCTAAATCCACCTTGGTATTCACCAATTACTTTGTCAGCATAGAGCTTAATTCTCTTTTCTAGAATTTTCGTCAAAATTTTATTAGGCGTACACAACAGAGATATTCTTCGATAGTCTTCGCAGCAGAGTTTGTCACCTTTTTTATACATTGGACAAATGATGCTCTTGCGCCAATCTTCAGGAAATGTTTCCTGCGTCCATATGTCCGTGACTAATCTATGTAGGAGATGCGCTATGCAGGTGTGACCGGTTTTCATCGCTCAGCTGGAATTTTATCAGTGTCCGGCGCTTTGTTGTTTGGGTGGTTCCTCAGGGCTGTTTTTACTTTTTCAAGTGTGGCAAGACTCAAAGCGGATCCTGCATCAGCTGTTACATCAGTTATACCTGCTATTGTGTCTGCTGCTGCTAGTCGTGCTCGGATTAAGAAGTTATTCAAAACATTGCGCCCATCTTAGTTTTATATCTTCCGCGTTACTTATAATATTCTTTTCTACGTCCTTGCAGAGGGTCGTTTTCGGATTGTATCCCTCTTTCGTCCTTTTAACAAGGGGATACACGGCTCTTGTGTTGTGGAATTTAAAATGTTCGTCCATGGTTTTAATTTCGTCATTATTGTACTTCCGTTTCTTTTGTCTGCATATTTTGTTTGCATATCATCTAATATCCTTGCATTTGTCCTGTTTGGCTCGTGTCAGCCGTTCCGTTAATATTTTGTAAGCTTGATTTTTTCATTCTAAGGCATCTTGGCATTCGTTGTCGACCCAATCATTTCATTTGCACGAGAATTGTTGTCCTATCACCTCCTCTGCAACAGATGTTATATCATCTTTGATATTTTGCCACATTCCTTCTATTGGCTTATTATTATAGTTTGGCATGGTCGATGGATTTTTTGGAATAATAAAACACCGAAAACAGATCTGAAACTGGTTAATCGCGTGGATGGATCTTGTTTAATTGTTATGCATCCAAAAATATATTTACATCTGTGTTTTGCTTGTATTAATTATAGGGGCATTGGACAGAAAAAACTTTCTTCCACAAAGCGCGATCCTGACCATCGGCCTTAAGCTGTTACTAGGACTTGTTTATTCCTCTGGCCTCCTGCTCAACTGCTCGCTTCCATGTCTTACATGGTCGACCAACCCCACGTTTTCCTTGAGGATTATAATCCAGAGCCTATTTGGCGATGTTTTGCTCTGATTTCCTCAAAGTATAACCGATCCACTGCCACTTCCGCCTTTGAATCTCAATACCTATTTTGGTCTGGCCAGTTGTATTCCAAAGTTCGTCGTTGGAGATCACTTCTGGCCAGAATATTCCTAAAATGCGTCGGAGGCATTGGTTCACGACAGTCTGTAGTTTCTTGGTAAGTCGAACGGTCACTTCCCACGTAGTACAACCATATAACAACACGAATTTGACGCACGTGTCAAAAATTTGCAGCTTCGTGCGAAATGAGGTCTCTCTTAACCTCCAGTAAGGAGAAAGGATACCGAAGGCCTGACTTCTTTAGTAAGCCGAGCCTCAACATCCTTTTCGGCTCCGCCGTTCATGCTGACAATGCTTCTGAGATAGAAAAAATCTTGCACCTCTTCCACATCCTGTCCGTTAAGAGCAATCGGTGTCTTGCGTTCAAACCCATGTACATGTTCTTAGTTTTACGCACATTTATTTTCCGTCCCGCCTCTTTGCATTTAGAATGCAACGAGCGAACATTTCACTCTAAGTCCGAACGGTTATGTGCAAGCAAACACACGTCATCAGCATAATCAAGGTGACTTAAGATGATAAATAGTCTCCATTGAAGACCTTTACCTTCCCCACCTCCCAGTGCAGCTTTCAAGATGTCATTTATTACCACCAGAAACAGGGCTGATGATAATATGCAGCCTTGTCTGACACCCGTTCGCACATGGAAGCTCTCGGACAGCTCTCCCCTATGCAAGACGCGACACCTTGCATCTTCGTAGGATTCTTTAATCATAGCTATGACCTTATCTGGAATACCTCTCCTACGCAAAGCATTCCATATGTAATCTCGCTTAACGCTGTCAAAAGCCTTCTCCAAGTCTCCAAGTCCACAAACATGAGACGTAGTGGCGAACCCATTTCGGCTGACTGCTCCAATATTATCCGTAGGGTATTTTTGTGGTCGGTACAAGACGATCATTTACGGAATCCAGACTGATAAACTTCAAGAGTGCTCTCGACGACATCACTAATCCTATTGAGAATTACCTTAGCCATAATTTTTCATACGGCAGTAAGTAGACATATGCCACGCCAATTGCCACAATCCCGAAGGTCACCCTTCTTCGGAATTTTCACAATGACGCCCTCTTTCCATTCAGTCGGATATCTTCCTTCATTCCACACCCCAGTAAAGTGTGGGAGGAGTATATCAGCTGTTATTTCCTGGTCCGCTTTGAAGAGTTCGGTTGGTATTCCGTCTATACCTGGAGCTTTCCTTCCCGCCATTGACCGAATGGCGGAAACTATCTCTTCCTTATCTGGGGGATCATCCCTAATAGAGGATTGTTGCGGGTGGATGTTTGGTAGTTGTTCTGTTTCTTTATATCTTCCTCTGACAAGATATTTAAAATATCAGAGAAGTATTCCTTCCATCGTCGCAACTGGTGTTCATTAATTTTAAGGAGAGTTCCGTTGACATCTTCACCATCCACATCTCAACCAGGTGGTTGGCGGTGAAATTCCTGTTCGTCAACTGTTTCATGATTTTGAACAGTGAACCCATATCCCCAACGTAAGTCGCAGATTCTGCCTTGTTTGCCTTGTTGGCCTTTCTCTTGTTGCGTCTAACAGCCTTTTTAAGCTGTATGTGAGCATCGCGGTACTTATGCCTCAAGTCGGGCGTTCGTTGGTTGACATCGGGCTGAGAGATGATTGCCAATTTAGCTTTTTTCCGATTGCCAACCTTGTCACATGTGTCTTGCGACATGCAGGGTTTCCCACCGCTTTGCACATATCCTACAGATTCTTCAGCACTAGTTAGAATAGTGTTTTTGGTTGCCTCCCAATTGGCGTCCAGTGTGTGCATTTCATATTCACCCAATGTGGATGACTTTTCGCGTAGAATAGTGGTGTATTCGCGTTTTTTGTTGGGATCTCTAAGCTTATTCACATTAAGCTGGCGCTTCATTTGAAGAATTTGTGGTCGTCGGATAGCTGCTGTACACAATCTCAAGCAGGCAACCATCAAGTGGTGATCGATCCCCACGTCAGCTCCACGTTTCGCTCGCACATCGAGGAGACATCTTCTCCATCGGCAACTTATAGCCAAATGGTCGATCTGGTTCTGAGTAACACCATCAAGGGAAACCCAAGATGTTTTATGATGACTCTTGTGTGGAAAAAGGGTCCCTCCGATGACCATTTGCCGAGTACTACAAAACTCCAGAACAAAATCGCCGTTTTCGGGTCTCTTAATCCAAGGTCGCGACGCGTCGACCCAAGAGTCACCATGCCTCCCCATGACGTGTTCTAGTCTAGTGTTGCCTGATCAAACCTGAGCGTTCATATCTCCAGAGATGATAATAATATCACCTCTTGGAACACGTTCGAAGGTGGCACTCAGTTGGCTATAAAACTCCTCTTTGTCACCAAATCTTGCAGTATTAGCTGGTGCGTAGCACTGCAGAATTGTGACGTTTCTGACACTGGTCCTGAGCCTGAGGACGATAATTCTAAATTAACATGGATTTGCCAAAAATCATTTGGGACCACTTTTGTTTGTCCTGGCCATTAATGATGTCGCCTCTGTTCTTAAACACTCTGAAGCACTTATTTATGCAGACGACATTAAGATTTTTAGATCTCTTAGTTTCAACTCTGACAATTTTCTTCAAGAAGATTTGATTAATTTTAGTAATTGGTGTCGCCACAATGATCTTCGTTTGAATGTGGATAAATGTCATGTTATGTCATTTACTAGAAAAGTCTCACCATTTGTAATTATATATAGTCCTAATGACTGTATTTTGGATCGTATCAACTCCATAATTGATTTAGGTGTTACATTTGACCATAAACTTGGTTTTAGCTTGCATATTAATAAGATTGTGCAAAAAGGTAATTCTATGTTGGGATTCACCACACGCTTATCCAAGGAATTTAACAATCCCTTTGTTAAATTGATTCTTTATAACACATTCGTTAGATCTCATCTTGAATATGCTTCTCAAGTTTGGTCTCCTTTTTATGATGGGCACATTGGTAGAATTCAATCAATTCAACGTAAATTTGTGAGAATAGCCTTATGCCACCTAAATTGGAGTGATAGAGTTCGTCTTCCTCCTTATTTCGACCGACTTAAGCTTTTAAATATGTCGTCACTCTCGAAACGACGTGAGGTAGCTGATGTAGTTTTTGCTCATCAACTTCTTACAGGGTTAGTTGATTCTCCTACACTTTTGAGTTTGATGCAGTTTGCTGTTGGCCAATTTTTACCAAGGCAGCCAAGATTGCTATAGATTAGCTTTCACCGGACAAACTATGGTATGAATGAGCCAATTTCACGTCTCGCGAGAGAAGTTAATGAGAATGCTGATGTACTCGACTTCTGTATTGATAAGCTGTGTTTGAAGCGTAGACTTAATGCTAGTTGATGCCAATTTTTTGTCAATTTTTATTTGTGTTATTTATATTTATGTATTTGGTGTTGGGATGTTGTTGTTTGTTTCATCCCTTCACTAAATGATGAGCCAGAGGATAATTCGATTTCCATATCTCAATTTGAAACCGTTTTATGGCAATTCCTTGCATTAAGGAATTCTGATAGTGATAAGCCCATGATCCAGTGAGTGTCCATTTGTCACTTTTAGGGCAAGCAGGACTGGCTGTGAGTAAATTCTACAGCCCTCATCCCACAGGGGGATAGTTAGCTCAGGTCCGTGGAGTCGCTAGTCTCGTGCAAAATTTCAAGTTCGTAGCTTTTAATTTGTTGGTCAATTTTGTTTATTGAAATTGTCTAAATCATACTTTTGAATAGTAGGGGATAGAAGCGCGGGCGCAATCTCAAAACTTGTGACACAGTTTCGTTTTAATTATTTTTAAAAGTTTTTGTGCAAAATTTCAAATTGATAGCTTTCAATAGTTAGGTAATAATTAATTTCTTGAAAATGGTCGGAAAAATAATTTTGTATGGGAGGTATAAGTTTTAAACCAGTTAACCAGTTAATATTTTATTTTTTTAGACATTTTTTTTAAATGCATTTTGCAAATTTTCAAGTTCCTACCTTAAAATTTTCACTCAATATTTTCAGCATTTTTGGGTAACACCTCCCTCCCCTAATACTTTTCGACATAAAATGTTTACCAAAATTAAAAACTATGTAGCTTTACAATTTGACAAAATTTTAATTTGATATCTGCACTCAGTTTTGAGATATAGCGGTTTGTAATTTTGGGAAGTGCACCATTATTGAAATTATGTTCAAATGTTATATTTTTTTCGTATTTTGTTAGTATAGCTTAATATATGTTTCAATTACATAGCTTAATAAATAGCCGAAATATTGATTTTGAAGTGTTTTTCTATGCAACTCCCTCCTCCTCCTCCCCCCCCCCCCCATTACAATAATTAGCCTCTCTTTAAGCCGATTCTAGTGTATCTATGTATATGTCACCTTAATGGTCCAAAAATATGAACTTCTATGGTAAGCTATTTCGAAGATATAATCATTTGAAAAACATTCGGCCGACGATTGGTTTTTAGTTCCCCCGCCCCTCTCTTTTTGTACCACGATGTATAAAAATAATAAATTATTTGTAAAGTTTGACCCACAAACCCCTCTTAATGTATGTTGATTTTTAGCTTCCTAGCTGAAATCATGGTTGAGATATTTTTTTTCTTAGTTTTTGGTTTAAGCGCTCCCCCCGCCTCACCCTGAACACTTACACCTCCCAAAATGGGTGTCCGCGTGAGATCCGCAACTATCTACAATCCTTTCAAAAATGAACTTTCTATCTTGAAGGGTTTGTGTGTTAATGTGCGCTGAGCGTACACACCGGCGTACGGCGTACAGACATACGGATTTTTGTTTGTTTGCAGTTTTAGGCTATTCTAATCATGAAACGTGAAAGAACAAAATTTCAGGGTAGCAAATTTTTTTTTCCAAGTCGATCACAATACTTTATTATTAAAATAATAAAGTCAAATATCGAAAATATAAATAAAATCGAAGAGTTACAATTCCATAAAAGAATATCATATGGAATCAATATAAGTTTTATATCATTGTTAATGTTGATAATCTTTGGTTCAATATTATACCTAAGAAATAAAAAGAAAGTAAAAATAGAAATCAGTAATAAGATTCAGGAGAATCGAGAATGTAAGAGAGGAGAAGTTATGTTCCCAAGCGATACCTGCGAAAACACAGACAGTGGAACATCGGACACCTATTCAGGTGCTGATACTAGATCAGCACATATTATAAGCAAACGCAAATAGAAGCTCCGGGTAGTATTTTTTCCTCTCATAATACAACTTGTCGTGTAAAGAATTAAATCGTAAAATAAAGAATTGCCATTAACAATTAGTAGTTTTATTTTTTTCTCCGAAACATCGATCGGCTACAAATCTCACGTTGTTCAGCACAATTTTGTGTTAAAAGTCTGTTTCGAATTAAAATTAGTATCCGTCCAACATTTTGTAACGCACACTGTCCATCTATACCCATCTAAAAATAAAGCACTTCAAAATCATCAGTGAAATACGGTTGCAGTAACATTAATTGCGTTCTTTTGCTTGATACTGATAGCTTTATTCATGTGTTCTAATTTTTTATCTACACCATTTTAAAATTACGTCATTTATTTTTCGTCAACTAATGAGAGCGCCTTGATTTTGAATTTCTAAGCAAGTATGATTTTTATATTAAGCAATACTGAAGCATTTTTATACTCTAGATGAAATCTGATAGTACTATAAGTTTGCCACAAAATTGGTAACGCTAAAAAATAAGGCGCGGAGAAAAAAGTGAATGATATATAATCATAATACCATAATAGATCATTATATCACTCAAAAATCTCAAAACCGGATGTCCGTCCGTCTGTCGCCCGTCCGTCAATCTGTCCGTGCCCTCTCTAGCTCGAGAGCGCGTTGAGCTAAAAATCTCAAATATTGTACATGTCCTTTTTGGCAGAAAAGTAGAAATAAGTTCATGAACTGGTCAATCATACGATTGACACAATTTCGTAAATTGACAACAAACGAATTTTCTCAGAAAGTATAAAAATAGATTATATCATTTTTATAACGGTTTCAAACTTATTTGCGTCCCTCCAATTCTTCTGCCACCTCCCATACAAACTGCACTTTTTCATGAAATACTATAAACAAATTTACTCAGTACGTATTAAATTGTTTGAGCTGAAATTATGCACTAGATATTTATTTAGAATTATTAGTAAAACCTAAAATTATATGATTAGCTTCACTTCTTCTAAACCCTCCCATACAATATGACACAATTACACAACTTTACAAAAATTGGATTTTCTTCAAAAGTATGAGCATTTTAAAACATATCAATTGAATGATGTTTGTAGTTAATTCTGAAAAAGTCATTAAGAACTCACCACTCCTTCTCTCACCTCTCACACATACTGCACGATTTTACTAAAACCAATACATTAATTTTCTCAGTACCTATTAAATTTTTTAATTCTAAATTTTCTATAAAACACTTTGGTAGTAACTCTAGCGTGATGTTCTTCTCCTTCGCAATTTATTGCAATCAAAAAATTTCTCTTTCATCTAGAGTATCGCATCGTAATCCTATTATGTTTATACTCTCTAAATGAAATCTGAGAGTACTATAAGTTTTCCACAAAATTTGTAACGCTAAGAAATAAGGCTCGGAGAAAAAAATTAATGATACAGAGTTCATACAATCATTCAAAAATCTCAAAACCGGATGTCCGTCCGTCAGTCCGTGTCTTCTCTATCTTGAGAACGCATTGATCTAGAAAGTTCAAATTCTGTACACATCGTTTTTGACAAAAAAGTAAGAACGAGTTCGTGAACAGCCCAAATCGCTCCACCCCTTCTACTCCCTCCCATACCAATTGCAATTATAGTAAAATCAATTCTGACAAAACTTCGTCTTTTCAGCTTTATTAATTTCAATGAAAATCGAAAATATGTCATTTTCAAAATTGTCCATTTGTATGGGAGGGGGTAGAAAGAGTAAGGAGATCGGGTCAATATTCCGTGATATCAATGACATATATATCACAATACTTTGACCTAAATTTCAAATCGATAGCTTAAATAGTTTCAAAGAAAAATCAACTTCTTAATATTTCGAAATTTCATGAAATTTGTATGGGAGGGGGTAGAAGTAGTGGGAGTATGTAGCCCATTCACGAACTCAAGGTTACTTTTTTGCTAAAAATGACACACAAAATTTTTTAGCACTATAGCTCAAAGATATCGAAAGTTATGCTGTAGACAGACGGACAGACAGACAGACGGACAGACAGTCACTCGGAATCGAGGTTTTTGAGCGACAACAAATATTTCTGTACGCTTGGCGGCTCTGTGCGAGCGTTATTTCTTAGCGTTACAAACGGTAAGGTTAACACAATATACTCTCAGATTTCATCTAGAGTATAAAAATGTTTTATACAAAATGCTTACTACAAAAATTGAATATTAGCTGAGAAAGTTAGTGTGTTAAATTTAGTGAAAATGTGCAGTTTGTATGGGAGGTGGTAGAAAGAGTGAGAGGATTTTAGTGATTTTTTCAAAAATAACTAAGAATATCATAAAATTGACATCCCTTAAATTTCAGACTAGTGTCATTCATACTTTTCAAGAAAATAGATTTTTTATGAAGTTGTGAAACTATGTCATATTGTATGGGAGGAGGTAGAAGGAGTGAAGCTAATTAAATTTTTTTTTTGATCTTAGTGATAATGCTAATTAAGTATTTATTACAAAATGTGAGCTCGATAAATGTTATATGTTCTGAGAAAATCGGCTTAGAGCATTTCATGAAAAAGTGTAGTTTGTATGGGAAGGGGTGGAAGGAGAGGGAGGCCGCAAATAATTTTTATACTGTAGATTGAAATCATTATGAAAGTAATAAATCCCGAAATTCAGACCAATAGCTTTTATACTTTTCGAGCAAATCCATTTATTGTTGAATTGCGAAATTGTGTCATTTTATATAGGAGGGGGTAGAAGGGGTGAAGTTAATCGTCTAACTTTTCTGGTCTTACTAACAATTTTAAATGAATATTTAGTGCACAATTTCAGCTTGCTAAATTGGCTTAGAGTAATTCATGACAAGTACAGTTTGTATGGGAGGTGGTAGAAGAAGGGGAGGACACGCATAATTTTTATACGGTATATTGATATTATCATAAAAGTAATATATTCCAAATTTCACGCCAATAGCTTTTATACTTTTCGATTAAATCCGTTTATTGTCAAATTGCGCAATTGTGTCATTTTGTATGGGAGGGGGTAGAAGGGGTAAAGTGATTTGGGCCGTTCACGAGCTTCACCTTATTTTTTTGTCAAAAACGACGTGTACGAAATTTAAGCTTTCTAGCTCAACGCGTTCTGAAGCTAGAGAGGACACGGACGGACGGACATCCGGTTTTGAGATTTTTGAGTGATAATATTAACTTCTGTATCATTCATTTTTTCTCCGAGCCTTATTTTTTGGCGTTGCAAACCTTAGAGCAAACTTATAACACTCTCAGATTTCATCTAGAGTATAATTAGACCATTAGCTTCACCCCTTCTAGCCCCTCCCATACAAAATGACACAGTTTTGAAATTTGACAATAAACGGCTTTTTTCGAAAAGTATAAATGCTATTGATCTGAAATTTGGAATATTACTTTTATAATAATTCCAATCTGCTGTATAAAAATTATTTAAGTCTTCCCCTTCCTTCTACCACCTCCCATACAAACTGCACTTTTTCGTGAAATACTCTAAACAAATTTACTCAGTACGTATAACATTAATGGAGCTAAAATTGTGCACTAAACATTTGCTTAGAATTATTCGTAAAACCAAAACAAATTAGGCGATTAGGTTCACTCGTTCTATCCCCTCCCATACAAATTGACACAATTCAACAACTTTACAAAAAGTCGATTTGCCTAAAAAGTGTGAATACTACAGATCTGCTATGCCAAATAAATGATGTTTACGATTATTTCTAAGAAAGTTATTAATAACTCCACCCTACTTCTACCACCTCCCATACAAACTGCACAATTTCACTAAATTCAATACACTAAGTTCCTCATTACCTATTAAATGTTTGAATCCTAAATTTTATATAAACATTTTGATAGCAACCTTATCGTGATGTGGAAAAATTAGTTCAATGTTGTCACCCCTTCTACCACTTCCCCTACAAAATTTTTTAAATTAAAATAATTTCTCCTTCATATAGAGTATCGCACGAATAAATGTTTGGTGGTAGCAACTTTTTTTCCTGTGTCGATCACAAGACTCTAGTATTAAAATGATAGAGTAAAATGGCTCAAGCTGAGTAATATTTAAACTAAACGGCATGGATGCGCAAGATCGGAAATTTGTAAAATCCGATTTGGATTTTAGATGAAGAAGTTTACATAAATCGTAATATTTATTTCATTTACAAGTTTGGATTTATGCACCCTAACAAACTTCACATCAAATATGCAATAGGTTTTGTTAGCCAGTAGTATTAGGATTAGATAAGAAAAATGCTCCATTCCAAAAGGATATACTTACAAGAACAGGTGAAATCTATGTGTCCAGAGCAAATGCAGATAATGTGGTTTTCATTCAAAACTTAAACGAGCATTTCATGTCATCCCGTATATGTCCTACAGGAACTTTTTGTGCGGGTGGTTGTATGTATTTTTTTCCTAGGTTCTGCGTTATCTCGTGTTTTTTGTAGTAATATTTACCCATGTCCATTATGTGGGTCTGCATGAATTTAATCCAGATGAGAATATTCCTACTAACCAGAACAATAAAAAAACCTTACAAGTCCCCACGGAAACGTGACTATTCTCGTAGGAAATTGAAGAATTTTAAATAACCAATGGAATACCATTCTGAAGTGACATGTTATAAGCATATGGGGGTATGTATATTCCTTTTCCTACAAAGTTTCTGTGTATATTTTTACAGTTCAAGGCTTATTAGAAGAAATTCAAAAATTTCACAAGATTTATTAAATTTCGAGATATTAAAGACTTAGGTAAAAAAAATTCGTTACTTCAGTATAAAAGCAAAGGAAATGCTGAAAATTTGTTTCAAGATATTACATCAACAGATGCGGTAGGCCAAGAATTTCATATAGCCTCGTTACTAAATCATTCTTAGGGCTACATCGAGACTGGGGGATCTGGGATGAACAGGAAACAGGATTAAGATTAGCCAGAAGCGCAATTTCTAAATCTTAGATCCAACTTGAAACATGTCGGATAGCAGCGTATTGTATTTTCATGCGATTAAAAACTGGATTGGAGTAGAAAATCTGTCGTCTTGAGTTTTGTAAAATGCTGAATATTGACATTTGTATAGGAGGTAGTGGAAGAAGTACAAGGATTTCGTTTTTTTTTTTTTTGATTGTGATTTTATTAAATGAGAGGTAGTTCATATTATAGAGAACTTCACATTAGTAGAGATGTCATTTT
Organism: Chorisops tibialis; assembly: GCA_963669355.1. NCBI lineage: Eukaryota > Metazoa > Arthropoda > Insecta > Diptera > Stratiomyidae > Chorisops > Chorisops tibialis. The sequence goes on from OY770264.1 coordinate 126,762,305, forward strand.
TTTTATCATTTATTTATTTTATAGCAGTAATATAATAATATAAATGTATTAGCCTAATGTTCTTCTCCTTCAATGCACTACAATCCAAATCCTGGCCTTCAGTGTCCTTAAGAATTTTTTTATTTGTCCTTTTGAAAGGGTTGCTAGCTCTTTGCTCAATCCCAGGAATTTTCATTTTCATACATTGAAGTGGTCAAGATTGGAGTTACTATATAGGAACGGACCCCTTATTATTACAGTTTGGACACCACGTTCCAGCATAGAGCGGGAAATTTTCAAATCGAAGATTTTAGGCAAAGTATTTTACTTTATTTTCTGTGATCGATTTTCTTTTTCGTTGAAATTTTAAGCTAAATATAAATTTAAACTTCTGAAAAATACGTTTCAAATCACTTTTTTTCATTTGCGATTTCCTACCACATCCCATACAACATTTCTTATCGCAAAAATTTCGATTTCATCTATAGTATCGTATGATTGGGCTTTACGCACAAATACAAATTACTAACCACATTCTCAAAAAATGCTTATTTTGCGATTCTTCCGCGAACAAAGTCGCGGGCGATCGCTAGTAATAAATAATAATATAAAAGACCAATACCCGGTGGCAACCACGTTGAGGTATGATGAGCACAATTGATGTGTACATATGTGATAGTTACAACTCTGGGCATCGCCTAATGATGGCGATCAGATGCCTACCCTATCTATACCTATCCAACCACTACGTTTTAAGTCTTTTTTAGTGAAATCGCAATCTTTTATCATCTTTTCATTATAAGCTGTCACTGGCCGACCTTTTAAATATCGAATAACGGCTCCGTGGCCAAACTCGAAACAGGAGTATAGGGACCGTTCCTATACAGTAACTCTAGTCAAGATATACCCAAATTATACGCCGACTGGGATTTGAACTACTGACGTTGGCATTGTAGACCAACACGCTACCCACTACACCCTAACTTCGATTGGCCTAATATTTAAATTAACGACTAGGAGCTTATTTATAAACCCGCGCTTCACTTACAACTACCTTTTGTTTTAAATGAGATTTATTTATTTATTATTATTTAAATTATCGAAGCCTCCTAATATTGGAGACAACTGAAATTTGTTATGGAGAACAACACGGCTTTAAAGTGCGCATTGCAAGGTACAACATATATTTCTTCCCCCAGAAACGATATTTCTTTAATTTTGACGTTTAAATTCCAAACATATGAAAAGCAAAGTTACACATTAGAGACGCCACAAATATCCAGAGCCTCAAATTGCAAGGGATCTGATATAAATTTTAGTACACAGGTGAGCACTCCAATCCTTTCATTTATCATAGATAGCCGTCATATTTCGAAATTTTTAATGAAATCTGGGAGTACCTCTATTGTATTAGGTTGTTGCAAATGAAATGGCGACTTTCGCGATGAAGTGAAGCTAGTTGCGATTTTCATGTCTCAAACTGCCGCCAGGTGGCTCTGGTAGTAATGAATATGTGGCGACTACACATCAAGCGTTAAGTATTTACCGCGAGAGGCGCAGCGGTCGTTGGGTGGAACTGGTTTTCTGACAGGACCACCGACTTAACCTAAAAATAATAGAACTTTATCGAGTCTTACGAGATGTGTAAAAACCTCTAACGAGTAGTGCAAAATAAACCGGTATACTAAACTCGAATAGGGTAAATAGTTTTATTGTTTTTAGATCAAGAAACCCCTACAAATATTGAAGTATAAATACTCCTACATTTGGTCATGGAATCATTTCAGTTTTGGACTTCATTGAGATCGGAGAGAAAAAAAAATAAAAAAACATGGCATCGTGTCAAAAACGGTTACTTTTTCTTTACGAGTTCAAACAATGCAAGGGAGGCAACCAGAAACATCAACAGGGCACTTGGAGCTGACACAGTATGCGAACGAACAACACATCGATGGTTCGAAAAATTCCTATCAGGAGATATGACCCTTCAAAGTGAGCCATGTGGTCACCCAGGACCATTGATAGACAACGACAAGCTGCGTTTACTAGTGGAGTCTGACTCACGCCAAACTGTAAGGGACATTACAGAAAAACTGAACGTATACTATTCGAAAGTTTCCCGGTACTTGCAACAGCTTGGAAAAGTCAAAAAGCTTAATAAGTTGGTTCCGCTTACTGAGCAAAAAACGGCCTCATGTATCAAGAATAGCGGTCAAAAAATTAAACGAGTTGCAGTATGGGACTCTTCCTCATCCACCATATTCACCAGACCTCTCGCCAACCGATTACCACTTTTTTAAACATTTGGATCATTTTTTGGCGGAGAAACAATTTAACAATGAAGCCGCCATCAAAAATGCATTCGAGGAATTTCTTCAGTTTAGAAAGTCGGACTTCTACGAAACTACCATAAATGAACTTGTATCTCGTTGGGAGAAGTGTATTGCATCTGCTCATACCTATTTTGATTAGTAAAATCAAGCTATAAAAGAGTTAAAGTTGTTTGTAATTTCACTAGCAAAGTCACTATTTCAACTGCAACAACCTAATATTTGCCTCACCCTTTGTAATGCCAGGAAAAAATGCTTGCAAAGAATCGCCAAGAGTACATAAATATTTCTTGTCGCTCCAAAGCCTCGATTCCGAGTAACCATCTGTCTGTCGGTCTATTTGTCCGTCTCTCTGCTTTACGTCCCACCATAATTCAGTTATGTTTAGTTTCGATTTTTATAGCGCTACATTATTTCGTTCATCAGTATTCTTATCGAAATACTTATCAATACTCTCATATGAAAAAAAAATTAAATAGGAATCATTGCCGGAGACGAATTTTTCGTCTTTTTGTTGTCTCTCAATTTCTCTATTGTCATAAAGATGAATAGGCGAACAAGACAAAATCTTAAGCGAAACCATTCAACGAAAATAATGTCAGAATCAAGATTCATTAATTCAGTGAATTGAAAATAAGGGCGAGAGCAGAAACTTCGAAAAGTCGTCACTGCTTTTTGGCTATTCAAAAAGTATTTATTCTTGACTTGGAGAAAGTAGAATGAAAGCAAGTGTCAGGATATCCGATTGCCACAAAATCAGATATGAATACTCTCCACTTCCAGATGATTGAATTCACGCTGTCAAGTTGAATTATCTTTACCTTGGAGTGTCACTATCTTTTCAGCGAAGTGTACTAAATATTCAGAGACACCAGACTCCTTATTGATGAATCTTACCATCTAGGAAATACGCGTACATTCCATATGGTACTTTATTCTAGATACGAGCATACAACAGCACAGGACATAAACTGTTTCAGATATGAACATGGCATATGAACTGCCATGGTATGTACCTTAGGTATACATATATCTTAAGAGCAGCAAGAGTATCCTCGAAGGGCGAGATGATTACTGCTTGAACAATTCCACCTGAACATGAACGAAATTAATTCCAGACCTTTATTAAAATGGCTAGAACTATAATAAAAGGTCGTCATATGTGAATAGGAAAGCGGTCCATATTATTCAAGTCCGTGATATACACGAACAATAGGGAAAGGCTCAGAATTGTAAAATATTTCAGTTATTGGAACTTATAAAAGAAGCACTTGTTGCTGTGGAAACCGACTCTTATCACAATTATTTGGAATTTAATAAATACAACAAATAAAGTACAAAATGGGATTCCACCGAATTCCGTAACTGTTAATTGCAGACACAATTAACCCAAACATAGTACTAGAGTTACGATATAGGAACGAAAACTCTCTTATTATTTATTTATTTCAAAATTAATCAAAACAATGATTACTTACAAAATATTGTAACAAAAAAAGTACGAAAAAAAAATCATACTATCTAAATTAAATATAAAATATAATCTAAATTAACAATCACAAATTATTTGTCGCATAAAGCTGACTTTAACTGCATGCTAGATAAATTATAGTCAATTCAATAATTATTGTTGAAAATATGCGAAAGAGATACGATTGGTTCGTTTTGTCCGTAGTTGGTGTGATGATGAGAAATGTGGAGTGGCACATAATTTCTCAACGATCGACGCGGAAGCTATGGCTTCGAGCAAATATGGGGAATCAATTTCTCCTAAGATTAATTTAAATACTGCCGTGAGGATAATCCGTCTATTCTTCAGTGCTCTCGAAAGTGATGGAAACTGCTGTCAATTGCAAAAATATCTCGATAATAAACAGCTTATTCACGATCGCCAATACGGTTTCCGTTCTGGAAGATCGACCGGAGATCTCTTGGCTTATCTAACGGAACGCTGTAACTCTTGCTTGCGTTTGACATTGCAAAAACTTTTGACAGAGTTTGGCATGAATGCCTTCTTGTTAAGCTCACGGCCATTGGCCTGGATTGAGAGTTTCTTGTCCAAACGCACTATACGAGTAGTACTAGATAGCGTTACTTCTTTTTCCTTCCCAATCAATTCCGGTGTCCCTCAGGGTTCTGTCTTATCGCCGACCCTGTTCTCAGTATTTACTAACGATCTCTTGCCTTCTACTCTCAATCCAATCCACAGTTTTACGGATGACAGTACCTTAGATAACACCTATGAATTTGACTCTGTTGCGGAATCAAACAAGCATTCTATCGCTTCCAATCGGAGAGAGTTCGCTGAACTCAGATCTCGATTTAATTCTGGAATGGGGCGGGAAAAAATAGAGTAGAGTTCAATACCGCTAAGACACAGGCCTGTCATCTATCCCTCAAACGTGATGTTCCAGCGTCGTCTCCTAATGTAGCCTTTAATTCCGTACAACTTTGCTCTTCCGAAGATTTTATCCTTTTAGGCGTAAAGTTCAATAGCCATCTCAATTGGAGTCAACACATCTTTCAAGTTGCCCTTGACCCTTCCAAACGCCTAGATATTCTTCGCAAATGCAAAAAATACTTTACGCCTCACGACTTAGCTACCATCTACAAGGCCTACATTCGACCTCGCTTAGAGTACAGCTCGCATCTTTGGCTGGGGCTCACCTCACCTTGCGCTGTTCGACCGAATCCTAAAACATGCGTTTCGACTAATTGGAGATGAAACCATTACGGCTTCTATTGACTCCCTCGAGCATCGCAGAAATGTCGGAGTACTCAGCATTTACTATCGCTACTTCCATAGTAAATGCAGTTCGCAACTATGCGCACTTATTCCTACACTTTACACTTTTCCACGATATACCCGACAAGCGGAACATGTGCACCAATATACAGTCAAACTTTTATCTACCCGTACAGTGAAATTTAGGCCGTCATTCATTTCCCGAACATCCAGACTCTGGAACGCATTGCCGGCTAGTGTTTTTCCGAACGGGTATAACCTCCAGTCCTTCAAGAATAATGTTTACCAACATTTCCTTCTCTCTCCATCTGAATTTCCATAATACTCCAAATTTTAATTCACTTCCTTTACCGACTTAACTGTGCAATTCATTAAAGTGTGACCCCCTAAGTTATACTCGGTGCCTTAAAAAAAAAAACTCTAGTCAAAGTCTTAGGCGCTGTTCGAAAAGAGGAAGACGCAACGTATCAGACCAGAGAAGGTCCATTAGAGCGAACCTTAAGAACCTTCGCTGTACAGACTCAATCCTACTCTTATGTTCCTCGTAATACGTAGCCCACACCTGACAAGCACACTCAAGTATAGAGCGTACAAAAGCACAGTATGAAGTCTTCTTTATTTAAAGATCATTGAAGTCCTTGCACCATCTTTTAACGAAACCCCAAACGAAGTTTTCCTTGCTGATTATGTAGTCAACATGATCGTCAAACGTACATGCGGAAATAAAAGATACACCGAGATCCAGTACCTTGTCTGTCTGTTGTAGTGTGCTACCGTCTAGGGCATAATCGAAATGTATGGGAGATTCGGTCCTGAAGAATGAAACGCTTGCACATTTACTAATATTCAAAGGCATACTGTTTAATGTACACCAGTCAAAAAAACGTCGCAAGTCACTTTGAAGTAGTGCGCAATCATTCTGATTCGAAATATCGCGAAACGATTTCGCGTCGTCAGCATAGAGCAAAATTTTCGAGTGGAAATAACCGAACTCACGTCGTTAATAAATAAAATAAATAACAGTGGTCCTAGATGGCTTCCCTGTGGCACACCAGATGTGTTGGGTATAGCGAAGGAATAAACTCCTCGAAAAATAACTTTTTGGGTACGATTAGATAGGTAAGATCTGATCCAATTTATGAAAGTAAAAGGAAATCCATGTGCGTATAGCCTGTAAGCAAGAATTGTATGGTCAACTTTATCAAAAGCTTTAGTAAAGTAGGTATATATGCAGTTAACCTGCTTACCGTCTGCAATCACTTTAATAGTGAAATTGGAAAATTCCATTAGATTTGTTATGGTCGACCTACCTTTGGTAAACCTATGTTGGGCTGGACTAATGATTGATTTACAATGAAAATTTATTATATCACAAACAACAGCCTCGAACAACTTAGGAATACAAGAAAGATTATCAATACGACGATAGTTACACTCATCAATTCTTTTACCTTTCTTAAGTAATGGTCTGATAGTGGAGTATTTTCACAAACTAGGAAATATCCCCGATCTGAGAGAAGCGTTAAGAAGAATTTATTACCGAATTGGGTTCTACTGCATCTTCTAGTACGTCGTTAGTATCATCACAAGCAACTTCTAATTTTTTGGAGTTTTCATCAAATTCTCAGTTACATTATAACCAGGTATTTTTATGCTTTATTGATTTTCCATTTAACTCATTATTAAGTGCTATTACTATTTACAGAATCGAAATTTGATCGACGTGTTGAACTCAAAAAAAGAAGGTCCACAACTAGTTCGCAAACTTTTGAATAATGATTTGGATGGAAAAGAAATAAGTTCATTCAAGCGCATATGGATAGTAAGTTTTGATAATTATTTTTTGAGATTCAATTTTGCTTTGGCAATATATTTTGCAGTTATCCAAGAACAGTAGACAAAGAAAACCTGGCCAAAGCCATCGTTCAAAATTTCAATCAACTTGGTCAGTTCGAAAATCGGAATATTTCATCCCATGTAATAATTTTTTTAATGTAGTCATATTAATATACATATTAACATAATTATCCAACTTTAGGCGTTGTGGTTTCATTCAAAAGGGTCAAAAACAGGCGAGAAGGCTGCAGGGAAAATAGAATATCGGTTGGAAAATGTAAGGCTAAAATTGTCACCATCGGAAAGAAAAAATGCAATGACAAAAAAACATTGTACCAGAATAATATATCCACCAAATAACATCGATATTGTAAGACTTCTTTTTATAATTTGCATGCCTGTCTTAATCGTATTTGATTACAGGTAGACGAAATGTAACGAATGCTGCCAATTAGCGAAAACTTTGAAGCTATAAAAAGGCTTATGAATGAAAGTTTCAGCCACAGAAGAGGAATGATTCTTGACGGAAAATCAGTAAAAGAAGTAGCTGAAATATATCCTCCTGTAATGAGCTACAAAGGAGCATTAGTATATAGTGTTTCAATTATTAATTCACAAAAATGTCACAAAAGTTACTTTTTACTAGATTAACGCTGACTACGAGAAATTAAAAGTCAACAGTGGAGACATTAGCCAATTAAATAGCCATTCCGAAAAGATTCTTGCTTTACGTGAAAATTTAAAGAGCTGTATTCCAAACGGTAAGGACATCGTACACTTATATTATTGTAACAAAGTTTAAATTTTTCTTCTCAACAAATTATTTTTTATACTCTAGATGAAATCTGAAAGTATTGTAAGTTTGCCACAAAGTTTGTAACGCCAAGAAATAAGGCTCGGAGAAAAAAATGAATGATACAGAAGTTCATATAATCACTCAAAAATCTCAAAACCGGATGTCCGTCCGTCCGTCCGTCCGTCTGTCTGTCTGTCTGTCTGTCTGTCTGTCTGTCTGTCTGTCTGTCTGTCTGTCTGTCCGTCCGTCCGTGTCCTCTCTAGCTTGAGAACGCGTTGAGCTAGAAAGTTCAAATTTTGTATACGTCGTTTTTAACAAAAAAGTAAGGTCAAGTTCGTGAACGAGCCAATTCGCTCCACCCCTTCTACCCCCTCCCATACAAAATGACACAATTTCGCAATCTGACAATAAACGGATTTCCTTGAAAAGTACAAATGACATTGATCTGAAATTTGGAATGTAATACTTTTATGATGATTCCAATCTACTCTATAAAAACAATTTGTGTCTTCCCCCTCCTTCCACCACCTCCCATACAAACTGCACTTTTTCATGAAATGCTCTATACCAATTTACTCAGTGCGTGTAACAGTTATCAAGCTGAAATTGTGTAAAAAATATTTAAAATTATTGTTAGGACCAAAAAAAATGAGAAGATTAGCTGTACCCCTTCTACCCCCTCCCATACAAAATGACACAATTTCGTAATTTCACAATAAACAGATTTGCTCGAAAAATATAAATGCTATTGATCTGAAATTTGGAATATATTACTTTTATGATGATATAAATCTACTGTACATAAGTTATTTGAGTCCTCCCCTTCCTTCCACCACCTCCCATACAAACTGCACTTTTTCATGAAATGCTCTAAGCCAATTTACTCAGTGCGTATAAAATTGACCGAGCTGAAATTGTGCACTAAATATTTATTTAGAATTATTAGTAAAATCAAAAAAAAATTAGGCGATTAGCTTTACCCCTTCTACCCCTCCCATACAAAATGACACAATTTCACAACTTTATAAAAAGTAGATTTTCATGAAAAGTATGAATACTACTGATCTGCAATTTAAGACATGTCAAAAGCATGATATTTATAGTTATTTCTGAAAAGTCATTAAAAACTCGCCCCTTTTTCTATCACCTCCCATACAAACTGTACTACTTCACTACTTCCAATACACTAATTTTCTCAGTACCTATTAAATTTTTAAATCCTAAATTTTGTATAAAACATTTTGATAGCAACCTTACCGTCATGTGAAAAATTAGTTCAATGTCGTCACCCCCTCTACCACTTCCCCTACAAAATTTCTTAAGATACAAAAATTTCTCTTTCATCTAGAGTATCGCACGATTGGGCTTTATGCCCAATCGTACCCTGTTATGTTTTTTTAATTAATATAATTTAACTACACCTATTTTTCGTTTCATAATTTCCATTGATTATTTATTTCCAGACACGATAAGGAGCCTTGCATATATTTTAAATCAATTGCTCAACAGGCAATTAAAACGAACTTATTGCCAAATATCATCGGATGTGCAAAATTGGGAAAAGAAAACCCAGCAAAATTTATTATCTCCTCTGCTGCGATGGATCGATGTAAGAGTCAATGCAGCATATAAACAATCAACATGTCGTTACAACTATTATACATTTTTATTTGCTAGCTTGAAGATGATGTTGAGAACGCGATTTTTAAGATAAAGGAGCAACAACCCTATATTTTATGTAGGGCGGAGGAGCCATTATCTGATGGGCACTACTTCTTGGATGGCCAATTACCGACACAGCTGTGCATAGCATTATAGGGTGACCCCCTAAGTTGTGTTCGGTTCCTTGAAAAAAAAAATAATAAATTTATCGATATAGGCAATGATGCCCTAGAAGCATTTGATGTGGTCTATAAGGCACATTATGTTTATACTCTAGATGAAATCTGAGAGTATATTGTGTTTGCCTTACCATTTGTAACGCTAAGAAATAATGCTCGCACAGAGCCGCCAAGGGTACAAAAATATTTGTTGTCGCTCAAAAACTTCGATTCCGAGTTGCTGTCTGTCCGTCTGTCCGTCTGTCTACAACATAACTCTCGAACGCTTTGAGCTATCGTGCTGAAATTTGTTGTGTGTCATTTTTAGCAATAAAGAAACTTTAAGTTCGTGAACGGGCCACATCCCCCTACTTCTTCTACCCCCTCCCATACAAATTTCACGAAATTCCGAAATTTTCAGAAATTGATTTTTCTTGTAAACTAATTAAGCTATCAATTTGAAATTTGGGGCGAAGTATTATGGTATAAATGTCATTAATATGACAGAATATTGATCCGATCCCGTCACTTCTTCTACTCCCTCCCATACAAATGCATAATTTTGAAAAATGCAGTTTTTCGATTTTCATTGAAACTAACACAGTTAAAAAAACGAATTTTTGCCGGAATTAATTTTATTGTAATTGCAATTAGAATTGAAAAAATTATCAACTTCACCTCACTCCTTCTACCCCCTCCCATACAAATTTCACGAAATTTTGAAATTTAAATTAAATTATTTTTCATCGAAACTGTTAAAGCTATCAACTTGATATTTTGCATAAAGTATAAAAATAGAAATATCAATAACGAGAAAATGTTTTGATCCGTACACTCCTTCTACCCCCTCCCATACAAATGTATAATTTTTGTTAAGTGCGTTATATCGATTTCCATTAAAACTAGAAACAGTATAAACTTAAAATTTTGCCAGAATTTGTTTTTTAATAATTGCAATAAATGCTAAAAAAATTATCAGCTCCTCTTCACTCCTTCTACCCGTCCCATACAAATATCTGTATTATAAATTCAAAAAAAGCATTTCTTCTTCGAATATATTAGAACTATCGAATTTGAAATTGAATCAAAGCGTGGTGATAAGGATGATGATAAGCAGTTTCAAAATCTTAAACGCTCCATTTCCTCTGCCACCTCCCATACAAATGCCTCAATTTCAGGAAAACTATGTCAAATTGAAAATAATGAAAGCTACAAACCTTAAATTCAGCACGAAATATTTTGCATACCACATTAGGTGTCATATCCAAAAATTACAAACCTTCCTCCTCTCCTTCTATCACCTCCCATTCAAAAGTCACTATTAATTATTTAAAAGAATTGTATGTGACATATTTTCCGGTACATTGAACTCTTTCTCATTTCATATCACTGAAAATCCATTAAATCATTTAGCACTGGATTTTCAGTTAAATTAACTAAAAATTCAATATAATTTGAAACTAGAGTGATCTAGTTACGAGTACGAGAAATCAGTATAATTAACTGAGACCTCAGTGAATTGAATGTACTGGATTTCTAGTTGAACAAATTTAACTAGATTTTTACTAGAGAGGCTAGGAGTTCCACTCTAGTTAAATTTTAGTGATATCCAGTTAAAAAAACATTATTGTGTACTTCATTAGCAACGTTACTTTTTGCACTTGAATCCAAATGAAATAAACTGCCAACAAGTCGGCCGAAACGTTATTAATCTTGGGAAAAGTTGCGGATGTGTGGAAAGTCAATATGCAGGTTAGAATGGTGAATGAAGACTAAGTGAAAGGGGTTTCTTGGGCAGGGCAATTGTCAATTTAACACTTTGCGGAAACGTTCAAAAGCTACAGTATAAGGGGGGGAGGACACGCATAATTTTTTTACGATAGATTGGTATTATCATAAAAGTAATATATTCCAAATGTCAGGCCAATAGCTTGTATACTTTCCGAGCAAATCCGTTTATTGTCAAAATGCGCAATTGTGTCATTTTGTATGGGTGGGTGTAGGTTAGGTTAGGTTAGAGTGGCGGCCTTAGCCCACATAGACCCTTTGGGATCCATAGTGATACCACATCGGAAAATAGGGAAAACCTAATGGTTCGCTGGTATTGCGAGTTCCTTGTTGAGCTCAAAGGATTTCGCTGCTGCCGCAAAGTTCAGAACGTTTCGCATACTACAGCTCGACACCTGTTTCAGATCGGAGAAGAACGGAGAGCCGAGGGTTTTAAGCCTTCTTCTAGCAAGCGCCGGACACTTACATAACACGTGCTCCATTGTTTCTCTTACTCCCGGCTGGTCGCAATTCTTGCAGCGATCATGGGTTACCAAACCCATCCTATAGGCCTGTGCTCCTATAAGACAATGGCCAGTGATGATGCCAACCATTGTCGCACATTGCTTCCTGGGTAGTGATATCAAGAGTTTTGTTTTCTTTGCATCATACCTGTTCCACATTGATTTTGTGGTTCTACAAGTTGTGGTCGTATGCCATCTAGCTTCGTCTAGATATGTGAACTCTGTGTCCAAATATCCTTTGGTAATCATTATAGGCGGTGGTACGTTTTCTGCGAGTTCGTGATCAAGATTTGCCCCTCTTTTCGCCAGGTCGTCCGCGGCCTCATTACCTGTTATGCCGCTGTGGCCTGGAACCCAGCAGAGTTCTACCCTTCTGTTGACACATAGATTCTGTAACGCGCGATGACAGTTAAATACTACCCTAGACTTTATAGTACAGGCTTCTAGTGCCTTTAGGGCAGCCTGACTATCTGTGTATATAATTATTCTTTCGTTACCATTTCGCGATGATCTGCTGGCGATCTCGGCTGCTCTCTGGATTGCCAGGATTTCCGCCTGAAAGATACTGCAGTCGTTTGGTAGCCTGAGAACTAAATCCGTTGTGAGGTCAGGTGTGTGCACTGCTGCGCTCACCCCTCCCTCCATTTTGGATCCATCCGTATAGATATTTATCGCTTCCTTAGGGTCTCCGGTTCTTGTTGACCAGTATTCCTTATCCGGTATACGTATCGAGAACTTCCTGTCGAAAATTGACTTCGCAATCATAGAGTCCGTGTTTCCCGCGGGTAGACTTATGTTGCTGTGACCGTACGGTCGTGTACTAAGTTGCTTGTGCTCCTTGAGTCGTAGAGCACTCTTGGATGCCACTTTTAATGCGGCTAAGTCTATTGGTGGTAAAGACAGTAACACGTTCAGTGAATCAAATGGCGTGGTCCTAAGAGCGCCAGTGATTCCCAGACATGCCTGCCTTTGTACTTTTTCCAATCTTTGCCTGTAGGTCGTCTTATTTAGAGCGGGCCACCATATCATTATGCCATACAGGAGAATTGGCCTTACGATAGCCGTATATATGCAGTGCGTTATGTTCGGGTCTAGTCCCCAGCTTCTTCCGAACATCCTTTTGCACGAGTAGAAAGCGATGCTAGCCTTTTTTGAACGCTCTTCAATGTTTAGTTTCCAGGTTAGCTTACTATCTAGGATCAGTCCCAGATACTTTGCGTGGCTGGTCAGAGTTAGTTCGGTGCTTCCTATTTTAGGTAGCCTAAACTCCGGAGTTTTAATTTTTCTCGTAAACAGAACTAGTTCCGTTTTTAGCGAGTTTACGTTTAGTCCGGCGCTTTTTGCCCAGTCGTATAGTTTTCTGAGTGCTCCTTCCGTGAGCTCGGATAACGTTTTTGTGTACTTGCCTGATACCATTATCACTACGTCGTCAGCGTAGGCCACCACGTTTACCCTTGAACTGCTCTGGACCTTAAGTATGTTATTGAGAGTCAGCACCCACAGGAGTGGAGATAGTACCCCTCCTTGTGGCGTTCCCCTACAGCTATGTTTGCGAGAACTAGCATTACCCCATTCCGACGCTATGGTTCGATTTTTATACTCTAGATGAAATCTGAGAGTATTATAAGTTTGCTCTAAGGTTTGTAACGCTAAGAAATAAGGCTTGGAGAAAAAAATGAATGATACAGAAGTTAATGTTATCACTAAAAAATCTCAAAACCGGATGTCCGTCTGTCCGTCCGTCTGTCCGTCCGTCTGTCCGTCTGTCCGTCCGTCTGTCCGTCCGTCTGTTCGCTCTCTAGCTTGAGAACGCGTTGAGCTAGATTGTTCAAATTTTTTACACGTCGTTTTTGACAAAAAAGTAAGGTCAAGTTCGTGAACGGGCCAAATCGCTCCACCCCTTCTACCCCCTCCCATACAAAATGACACAATTGCGCAATTTGACAATTAAAGGATTTGCTCAAAAAGTATAAAAGCTATTGGCCTGAAATTTGGAATATATTACTTTTATGATAATATCAATCTACCGTATAAAAATTATGCGCGTCCTCCCCCTCCTTCTACCACCTCCCATACAAACTGTACTTGTCATGAATTACTCTAAGCCAATTTACTCAGTGCGTATAAAATTTGGCGCGCTGAAATTGTGCACCAAATATTTATTTAAAATTGTTAGTAAGGCCAAAAAAAATTAGACGATTAGCTTCACCCCTTCTACCCCCTCCCACACAAAATGACGCAAATTCGCAATTTAACAATAAATTAATTTACTCGAAAAGTGTAAAAGCTATTAGCCTGAGTTTTGGGATGTATTACTTTCATATTGATTTAAATCTACAATAGAAAAATTATTTGCGTCCTCCCTCTCCTTCCACCCCCTCCCATACGAACTACACTTTTTCATGAAATGCTCTAAGACGATTTTCTCAGAACATATAACATTTATAGAGCTCACATTTTGTAATAAATACTTATTTAGTATTATCACTAAGATCAGAAAAATATATTTGATTAGCTTCACTGCTTCTACCCCCTCCCATACAATATGACACAGTTTCACAACTTCACAAAAAATAGATTTTCTTAAAAAGTCTGAATGGTACTAATCTGAAATTTAAGGGTTGTCATTTTTATAATATTCCTAGTTATTTCTGAAAAAATCACTAAAATCGCTTCACTCTTTCTACCACCTCCCATACAAACTGCACATTTTCACTAAATCTAACTCACTAATTTTCTCAGTCCCCATTCAATTTTTGGAGTAAGCATTTTGTATAAAACATTTTTATAGCTACTTTAGCATGATGGGGAAAAATTATTTCAATGCTATCACCCCTTCTAACACTCCCCATCCAAAATTTCTTGGGATGACATCTAGAGTATCGTAAGATTGCGCTTTATGCGCAATCGTAGCCCTGTTATGTTTATACTCTAGATGGAATCTGAGAGTATTATAAGTTTGCTCTAAGGTTTGTAACGCTAAGAAATAAGGCTTGGAGAAAAAAATGAATGATTCAGAAGTTAATGTTATCACTCAAAAATCTCAAAACTGGATGTCCGTCTGTCCGTCCGTCCGTCTGTCCGTCTGTCCGTCTGTTCGCTCTCTAGCTTAAGAACGCGTTGAGCTAGATTGTTCAAATTTCTTATACGTCGTTTTTGATAAAAAAGTAAGGTCAAGTTCGTGAACGAACCAAATCGCTCCACTTCTTCTACCCCCTCCCATACAAAATTACACAATTGCGTAATTTGACAATTAAAGGATTTGCTCAAAAAGTATAAAAGCTATTGGCCTGAAATTTGGAATAAATTACTTTTATGATAATATCAATCTACCGTATAAAAATTATGCATGTCCTCCCCCTCCTTCTACCACCTCCCATACAAACTGTACTTGTCATGAATTACACTAAGCCAATTTACTCAGTGCGTATAAAATTTAGCAGGCTGAAATTGGGCACCAAATATTTATTTAAAATTGTTAGTAAGGCGAAAAAAAATTAGACGATTAGCTTTACCCCATCCGATACAAAATGTCGCAAATTCGCAATTTAACAATAAATTAATTTACTCGAAAAGTACAAAAGCTATTAGTCTGAGTTTTGGGGTATATTACTTTCATAATGATTTAAATCTACAGTAGAAAAATTATTTGCGTCCTTCCTCTCCTTCCACCCCCTCCCATACAAACTACACTTTTTCATGAAATGCTCTAAGACGATTTTCTCAGAACATACAACATTTATAGAGCTCACATTTTGTAATAAATACTTAATTAGTATTATATTAGAAAAAAATATTTGATTAGCTTCACTGCCTCTACCCCCTCCCATACAATATGACACAGTTTCACAACTTCACAAAAAATCGATTTTCTTGAAAAGTATGAATGGTACTAATCTGAAATTTAAGGGTTGTCAATTTTATAATATTCCTAGTTATTTCTAAAAAAATCACTAAAATCCCCCCACTCTTTCTACCACCTCCCATACAAACTGAACATTTTCACTAAATCTAACTCACTAATTTTCTCAGTCCCCATTCAATTTTTGGAGTAAGCATTTTGTATAAAACATTTTTATAGCTACTTTAGCATGATGGGGAAAAAATTATTTCAATGCTATCACCCCTTCTAACACTCCCCATCCAAAATTTCTTGGGATGACATCTAGAGTATCGTAAGATTGCGCTTTATGCGCAATCGTAGCCCTGTTATGTTTATACTCTAGATGGAATCTGAGAGTATTATAAGTTTGCTCTAAGGTTTGTAACGCTAAGAAATAAGGCTTGGAGAAAAAAATGAATGATACAGAAGTTAATGTTATCACTCAAAAATCTCAAAACCGGATGTCCGTCTGTCCGTCTGTCCGTCCGTCCGTCCGTCTGTCCGTCTGTCCGTCCGTCTGTTCGCTCTCTAGCTTGAGAACGCGTTGAGCTAGAAAGTTCAAATTTTTTACACGTCGTTTTTAACAAAAAAGTAAGGTCAAGTTCGTGAACGGGCCAAATCGCTCCACCCCTTCTACCCCCTCCCATACAAAATGACACAAGTGCGCAATTTCACAATTAAAGGATTTGCACAAAAAGTATGAGAGCTATTGGCTTGAAATTTGAAATATATTACTTTTATGATAATATCAATCTACCGTATAAAAATTATGTGTGTCCTCCCTCTCCTTCTACCACCTCCCATACAAACTGTACTTGTCATGAATTACTCTAAGCCAATTTACTCAGTGCGTATAAAATTAAGCGCGCTGAAATTGTGCATCAAATATTTATTTAAAATTGTTAGTAAGGCCAAAAAAAATTAGACGATTAGCTTCTACCCCCTCCCATACAAAATGACGCAAATTCGCAAATAAACAATAAATTAATTTACTCGAAAAGTGTAAAAGCTATTAGTCTGAGTCTTGGGATATATTACTTTCATAATGATTTAAATCCACAGTAGGAAAATCATTTGCGTCCTTTTCCTCCTTCCACCCCCTCACATACAAACTACACTTTTTCATGAAATGCTCTAAGACGATTTTCTCAGAACATATAACATTTATAGAGCTCACATTTTGTAATAAATACTTAATTAGTATGATAACTGAGATCAGAAAAAAATATTCGATTAGCTTCTCTGCTTCTACCCCCTCCCATACAATATGACACAGTTTCACAACTTCACAAAAAATCGATCTTCTTGAAAAGTATGAATGGTACTAATCTGAAATTTAAGGGTTGTCAATTTTATAGTATTCCTAGTTATTCCTGAAAAAATCACTAAAATCCCCCCACTCTTTCTACCACCTCCCATACAAACTGCACATTTTCACTAAATCTAACTCACTAATTTTCTCAGTCCCCATTCAATTTTTGGAGTAATACTCCCCATCCAAAATTTCTTGGGATGACATCTAGAGTATCGTAAGATTGCGCTTTATGCGCGATCGTAGTCCTGTTATGTTTATAGCTAATTTAGCATGATGGGGAAAAAATTATTTCAATGCTATCACCCCTTCTAAAACTCCCCATCCAAAATTTCATGGGATGACATCTAGAGTATCGTAAGATTGCGCTTTATGCGCAATCGTAGCCCTGTTATGTTTAAGCATAGTCTCGATCCATGCGCTGATCGTTTTGTTTACTTGAGCAGAGCGGAGAGCTTCCCCAATGGCATCCGTTGTGACATTATTGAAGGCTCCCTCTATGTCTAGGAAAGTGCCTAGAGTGTACTCCTTATGCTGCAGTGATTTTTCGATGTTTATCACCACCTCGTGGATGGCAGTCTCCACTGATTTCCCTCTCATGTATGCGTGTTGAGCTTGGGATAGATGTTCTGGGTTCATCCTATCTCTGATGTATACATCAAGGACCCTTTCTAGTGTTTTTAACAAGAAGGACGTAAGACTAATGGGTCGATAGTCCTTAGGGTTAACGTAATTGCCCTTACCTGCTTTCGGTATGAAAACAACCCGTGCTTCCCTCCATAGTTTGGGTACGTAGTTTAGTCTAAGGCATCCCTTAAAAATCGCCGCGAGCCATGGTGCAACCAGTCCTTCTACATTTTGTATCATGGCTGGTATCATCCCATCCGGTCCTGGCGACTTATACGGATCGAACGAGCCAATTGCCCACCTTAGTCTATGTGGTGAGAATAGCCCTGGAACATTCTCCAGGCGTTCATTGTTTACCTCTTGGCGGGTGGCGCCGGGGTCCTGGCAGCCTGGAAAGTGAGTGCTTAAGAGAGCCTCAAGCGTACCCTTGCTGTCATTTGTCCAGCTTCCATCCGTGTCTTTTAGTAAGGCTGGCGAAGCTGGATTTTTGGAAAGCAGATTCCGAAGTCTAGAAGCTTCTGAGGTTTGCTCTATTCGGCTACAGAATTCTCTCCAGCCTATTCTTTTGGCTTTTCTCAGTTCCCTTTTGAAGACTTTTAGGGAGCTCCTATATTCAGTCCATGCTTCGGTCTGCCCTGTGCGCTTTGCGATGTTAAAAAGCGAATGAACTTTTTTACGAACTTCGCCCAGCTCCCTATTCCACCATGATGGTTGGGATCTTTTTGGCGGATACTTAAAGGTGCACGCCTTTGCAAAGGCATGTTTCATAGTGTTTGTTAGAAAAGTGGTGGCGTCATCCAACTTTTGTGTATTCCAAATATATGGGTGGGGGTAGAAGGGGTGGAGCGATTTGACCCGTTCACGAACTTGACCTTACTTTTTTGTCAAAAACAACGCGTACGAAATTCGAGCTTCCTAGCTCAACGCGTTCTCAAGCTAGAGGGCGCACGGACGGCCAAACGAACGGACATTCGGTTTTGAGATTTTTGAGTGATAATATTAACTTCTGTATCATTCATTTTTTTCTCCGAGCCTTATTTCTTGGCGTTACAAACTTTAGAGCAAACTTATAATACTCTCAGATTTCATCTAGAGTATAAAAAACAAAAAAAAATCGTCTGTCTGTACGCCGTGCGCCGTACGCCGGTGTGTACGCTCAGCGCACATTAACTCCCAAACCCTTCAAGATAGAAAGTTCATTTTTGGAGGGATTGTAGATAGCGGATCTCAGGCTGATACCTATTTTGGTGGGTGTACGGGTTCAGGGGGAGGCGAGGGAGCGCTTAAGCCGAAAAATACGAATTCAAATATCTCAAACACGGTAACAGCTAAGAAGAGAGAGGTTTGTGGGACAACTTTTAAAAATAATTTTAATTTTTTTATCCATTGCGGTGCGAAAAGAGGGTGATTAAAACTAATTGTCAGATTGTATTATATCTTCGAAATTACTTACCATAAAAAATTGAAATTTTGAGACCATTAAAGTGGCATATAGGTCCACTAGAATCAGTTTAGATAAAAGATAATTATTGTAAGAGGGAGGGTCAGTGGGAGTGCAAAGAAAAACACTTAAAAATCAATATCTCGGCTATTTATCAAGCTATGTAATTGAATCTTAGAACCTATATTAAGCTATACTTGGGAAATACAGAAAAAATATAACATTTGGACAAAATAGTAGTGTGAGGAAATGGGGAGCATTTCAAAAATGATGCACTTTCCAAAATTTCAAACCTTTATAATTCAAAATTGAGTGCAGACATAAAATTCAAATTTTGTCGAATTATATAACTAGATAGTTTTTAAATTTGGTAAAAATTTTACGTCGGGAGGTGTAAGGGGAGGGAGGTGGTAACCAAAAATGTCGGAAATTTTGAGAGAAATTAATGGCTCTGGTGAAAGATACAAAATTTAAATTTTCCATGTGGATACATCTATTTGTTGTACATACAGAAAAATAATAAAACTTCCACAATTGTTATGCACCGACCCCCCTGGTCTACCGTGCACAAGGTGTTTCATGTGCAATGGAAAAACCACATAAACTGAAAATTTTTGAATGAAATTTGAAGGTAGAAACTTGAAAATTTGCGAAATAAATTTAAAAAAAATTTGTAAAATAATGAGATATTAACTGGTCGAATACCTTGAAAACTTTTACTCCCTCCCATACAAAATGATTTTTTCGACCATTTTTAAGAAATTCATTATCATCTAATTAGTAAAAGCTATCAATTTGAAATTTTGCACAATATCATTTGAAAATAGTTGAAATGGAAATACGTAAAAATTTTTGAGATCACACTTGCCGTCCTACCCCCTCCCATACAAAAGTATGATTTCGACCAATTTCAATAAAACAAATGCTAACCAACAAAATAAAAGCTACGAACTTAAAATTTTGTACGAGCACCTTAAAAGAGAAAAAAAAAGAAAATTGAATCACAGATTTTGCAATTCCCCTACCTCTTCTACTCCCTCCCATACAAACTCTTAAAAGCTATCAATTTCAAATTTTACACAAAAACTTATAAAAATAATTGAAATGATATTACTTTAAAAGTATTGCAATCGGGCTTACCCTTCTACCCCCTCCCATACAAAAGTATCACTTCGACCTATTTCATTGAATCAACTAATAACCAACAAATTAAAAGCTACGAACTTGAAATTTTGTACGAGCACACTAAAAGAGAAAGGAAATAAAATTGCGTCACAAATTTTACGATTCCCCTACCTCATCTACTCCTTCCCATACAAATGTTTGGTTTCGTGAATGTAAAATACACCGAATCCTATGAAAATTCTATGCAACTTCGTCTATGAAACTGACATTCTATACAGAAAATATTGGACGTAATTCAATCAATCAATTAAAAAACTATTAACATCCACCCACTCTTACTATCACCCCTCACCCCTCCCCTCATAAAAACTCAAACTTGCATAAATAAACGAACGAAATATTGATTATATGTGCAGGAGCTTTTGAACGTTTCCGCAAATTGTTAAATTGGCAATTTCCCTGCCCAAGAACCCCCTTTCAGTTAGTCTTCCCTAACCACTCTAACCTGCACATTGACTTTCCACACATACGCAACTTGTCCCAAGAATAATAAAGTTTCGCCCGACTAGTTGGCAGTTTATTTTAATCTAAGAAAAAAAAATAATGGCGCAGTGAAAAGAATTAGTGAAATCATTAATACTGAAGTTTAATACATCAAGGCATATAAAAATAATTAGTTAAATCATTAATACTGAAGTTTTAATACATCGATTGAACAAAAAAAATGTTTTCGAGACGGCATGAGGCAACAAAAGCGGCAACTGGATGCAGCTAGGGCCCCATCGAATAGTAAAAAAAAGAAAACAGTTTTTATATATTTATTAATTTTTATTATTGCATGAATTTTCTTTACATATATTTCAATAATTATAGTGATTAAAACTTAAAATATTACTGCACGTTTTTTTCTAATGTTACGATTTATGTTCATATTTAGGAACACTTTGCGTTTTTCTCGAATATTTCTTTCTCTAATTCCTTTCTCCCGCATGTATTGAAAGATGAATAAGGAGTAAGCCCCCATCTGGGAGCCCTGAGATGGATTGCCTTGGGACACTATTTTCTTACAGCTTCTCGGACTCAGAATTTTTCGTTGATTTTTATGATAGTAATTTGCAGCACGAACAAGGAAGGGTGATCTTCCAAGTTCCTCCTCCCACCCCCATTGCTCCTGATCTAGCCGACAGGAAGTGCTGATCAAACTTGGAAGACTCCTTTAAAAAAATCTGTAGCGGGGTGAGGTTATGCAAATTTTCATTTCGTTACAGTTGGCTCCCAAAGTCTCTTTTTGGCTTGTTATTTCCTAATTTGCAGTATTCATTTTTTTGTCTAATCACAATTTTCTTTAACATAAATTTAGAATTTTCAGCTTTGTTTCTCAGTTTTTTTTTTGTGTGCTAGAAGTAATCAAATCAAATTCATGTTAAGACCCCCTATAGAAGCATAGGACAGAAACAACTCTCTTCCACAAGGCGCGATCCTGAGCATCGGCCTTAAGCTGTTGCCAGGACTTGTTTATTCCTCTGGCCTCCTGCTCAACTGCTCGCTTCCATGTGTTACATGGTCGACCAACCCGACGTCTTCCTTGAGGATTATAATCCAGAGCCTGTTTGGCGATGTTTCGCTCTGATTTCCTCAAAGCATGACCGATCCACTGCCACTTCCGCCTTTGAATCTCAATACCTATTTTAGTCTGGCCAGTTCTACTCCAAAGTTCGTCGTTGGAGATCACTTCTGGCCAGAATATTCCTAAAATGCGTTGGAGGCATTGGTTCACGAAAGTCTGTAGTTTCTTGGTAAGTCGAACGGTCACTTTCCACGTAGTACAACCATATAACAACAAGGATTTGACGCATGCGTCAAAAACAAGCTTGGTATTTGTCGCAGTCTGTGTAAATTTTGCTGGAATTAGCTTTGTTAAAGAGATTCCTTGCTCGTTTTTTCAGAATATCGAGATCGTTATTCCACCTGACAGCGTTCTTAATATCTTTGGCGGACTTCTAAGGGCAGGAACTCTTGTATGAGTTTATTAGTATATATGTTAACATACCCACTCTTTTATTTAAGAAATCTGGTGTTTTTATTGGGTAAGTAACTATTGCCGGTAGTTTGCGGCTTATTAGCTCCTGATATTTAACCCAATCCGTTCTTGCTGAATTCCAGTAAAAGCTGCTATGTTTTGCTGATCCCACTATTTCAAATCTTATCGACATGTGGTCTGACAGGGATGGTTCTTTCGGAACTTTCCAGCTGCGCACCACTAGTGATATAGAGTTAGCTGCAAGAGTCAGGTCGATTACCTCGATTCTTGCCTATTTATGAAGGTGGGACTGTTACCAATATTACAAACATTTAGATTGTTCATGCTAAGAAATTCTAGAATCGACTTAGCGCGATCGTTGCAGTCTGTGCTAGACCAGTAGTTGTGATGGGGATTGGCATCACTACCTTTTACCAAGTCCCCTGTGTTAACAAGCTGGCACAGGTCGGTCGTTGGAACATCCCTTGCTTCTTATGACTGGTATGATGAAACCAGCTTAACTGGCTGCGGTGTTTCGTTAAATGACCTCTCCCAGAGCGTTGTTGTTTGATCCGAGCTGCTGAATTAATGTCAATTTTAGTGCTTCTTTTGCAACGACACATGTAGCTTACCTGTTTTGGGTCCGTAAAGGACTGTAAAAGTTTTGTTGCACCATCCTAGAATATGGTTAGAGCCACTCAACCACGGTTCCTGGACAAGTGCAATATCCGAGTAACCTCTTAAGAGGTGGTGTTGAGAATGGCGGTCGCTCGGTCACTCCTAGCGACGTCACCATAGGTAGCCGATCTCGGCTGTTTCTTTTTTGCTGCAGGTATCGGCATATTGCTATCATCCGATCGGATGCGCTTGTATTTCTGCTTCAGTGGTTCGAGCTTATTACCGGCGACTGTGCTCGCGGACGATGAGGAATCTTTGGCATTGCCAGATGCGGTTCCACGAACCGATCGTCTCGAAGCAAGCGGGGATGAAAGTGTTTGAACCACTTCGACATTCTCCACTGACGGTTGCAAAATGGGAGTAGCAACTGATTTGGGACCCGGAGTCAAGCAATGAGTCTTGCTCCGTTGGGCTGCTCTTCTAAGCATCCTCCTTTTCGTTGCCGACAGTTTGGGAACCACAGCGCTTTCCGTTGCAATGTTTGACACTATCAGCAGAGTGGTCGGAGCTTGCTTTACTACCCTGCCCACATTCGCTTCGGAAGTACTAGCTTTATTAATCAGAGAGGTTGCTGGGATACTGAGATCTTTCACCTCCACTCTGATTACTTCGACCGGCACGCTGGCTGGATGTGAAGCACCAAAATAAATCAATCAAAAATAATATCTTCCAAATTTCAAATGTAAATGGTTGAAAATGAATCATTTTGTATGGGATGGAGCGATTTGGCCGGTTCACGAACTTGATCTTACTTTTTTGCCAAAAACGACGTGTACAAAATTTAAACTTGCTAGCTCAACGCGTTCTCAAGAAGAGCGGACGGACATCCGGTTTTGAGTTTTTTGAGCGATAACAAATATTTCTGTACCCTTGGCGGCTCTGTGCAAGCATTAATTCTTGGCGTTACAAACTTTAGAGCAAACTTATAATATTCTCAGATTTCATCTAGAGTATAAAAATTTCATATAGGAAAATTGTGACATTTGTATGGGATGTGGCATGGCGTGGCGGATATTGACTATTCTTGCGGGAATTACTATAATCACTAACAAAAACTCATTTTCAGAAAAAAGCCATCAATCAGACGTACCTCGACTTATGACATAACCTAAATCGAAGTAGTTTGAGATATTGAAATAAAACCAAAAGCAGATCATGTCTCGAAGTACTCCCAACAAACAGTGAAAGTTTCAATAGAATCGGTTCAACCGTTTTTGAGTTAAGTCCGGACAGACAGACAGACAAAAATCTTAAAAACGTGTTCTTACGCTTAGCATTTTAATATCCAAATGTTGCAAAACAATAGATTTATGAACTTCATTGCTAACGGTGTAACGTTCCTCCATCTACTATCTGGCCCAAGTTTAGATAAGTTCTTAATTGCGAAATCCTTCAAGCAAAAGCATAAGCATCATCAAGCCATGAAAGACTTCATCGATAATTTAAATCTACTTGCGGTAGCGATTCAATTACTATTGATAATAATCGACAGACTGGTTCCCTACAGACTCTCTCAAGAACAATATCTCCATGTACTCTTGTTTTTCAGGTTGGCCAACAACAACAGCTCTATTTCTTGATTTCTTTGTTTTTTTCGCGCCTAGTGCATAATTGATAGCTTGTGATTATTCTTTTGTGCTTTCTAAGCGTTTAATATATCTACAGCTAAAAGAAGGATATGCCCAGAAAGCCTTAATACTATATATACACAGAAAGGATTGTCTTAATGAAAACAGTAAATTGCTTGCCTTATTTATATTCCAGAGTGGTAACTTTTTCTAAAAAGTCAATAACCCAGCCAGAGTCTCGAAGGTTGTGTTCTGTAAAAAAGAAACTGTGAGGCTAATACTCTGAACTTTTATAGTTAGCAATTAAGAACACTGAAACAAATAAGGAATAATTTGAAGAAATTTATTAAGGCACTCTACAAAACATAACAGAACTGCAATTGCGGATAAACTTCAGTCATGCGATACTCCAGCTAAAATAAGGATTTTCGCATAACTTTAAGAAATTATTACACTTTGTCTAGGAAGTGGTTGAAGAAATGACGACATTGAACGAATTATTTTCATTTCATTTTATAGTTTCAACCAAAATATTTTTCACCAGATTTCAGCTTCATAAATTTGATATGTATACTGAGAGAATTGGTGTATAGTATATTGCATTTTCGGGAAATTGTGCAATTTTCGTGGATTTTATGAAGACTTTAGTGAGCATTCTTACTTTCTAAGAAAATCGGAAAATCAATACGTGTACGCTCCGAAACCCTTATAGACAGAAAATTCATTTTTGGGCTGATTTTGGACTGGGTATTTTCTAAGTTTAGGTGAGGCTGGAATGAAATGGGGAGGCGGGAGAGGCTTATGGTCGAAAACTACGCTTGTTAATATCTCTAATACGTATGCAGATGAAAAGCTGAAACTCGACATTCTGTTATACTGATTTATCGGGGAAAAATTAAATTAATATAGTTATCTAGTGGGGTACAAAAGGGAAGGCTAACCAATTGTAGGCTGAGTTTTTTTTTTCAAATGTTTATGTCTTTGAAATTACTTACGGCAATAAGTCCAAATTTTAGAACCAATTAGATCCAGCACAATAAACTTAGAGGGAGACCCAGTTCATTTCATAAATTTTTAAGTCTTTAGCTTAAAATTTCAATTAAAAAATTTGAGTTTCAATGTTTTTGTGTTATTTTTTCCAATGCACACAAGACATCTTTTGCAGCTTAGGGCCACGCATCAGTGCATTACAGTTTTGGCTCAAACTATTATTTGTTCTTCCTATGTATATCAAATAGATGCGTCCACCTGCGAAATTTGAACTTTTTATCTTTTGACAGAGCCCTAAATAATATTCAAATTTCCGACATTCTGGCTCACCAATTCCCTTGCCTTACACTCCCAAACTTAAAAATTTAACCAAAATTATAGATATGGCTCTAAAATTTAATGTAATTTCAATTTAAAATCTGTATTGCATTTTCCGATTTAACGTTTTGAAATGTCGAAAGGTTCACCACATCTATTAGCACCAGCCAGTGTTATGTAAACGAACATTGCATTTTTTACTTTATTATTTTAATAATAAAGTGTTGTGATCGACTTGGAAAAAAAAAATTTGCTACCCTGAAATTTTGTTTTTTCGCGTTTCATGACTAAATTAGCTTAAAAATGCAAAAAAATAAATAATTTAATTTTTTTATCCATTGGCGTCCGAAAAGGGGGGGCTAAAAACAAATTGTCGGCCGAATTGTTTTTTCAAATGATTATATCTTCGAAATTACTTATTGTAAAAAATTCATATTTTGAGACCAGCAAG
The DNA here is from genome assembly GCA_963669355.1 of Chorisops tibialis. NCBI lineage: Eukaryota > Metazoa > Arthropoda > Insecta > Diptera > Stratiomyidae > Chorisops > Chorisops tibialis. The sequence continues at coordinate 126,788,516 of OY770264.1, forward strand.
ATAGAAGATAGTTCCATCGGAATCAGCTTAGAGAGTGGTTAATTATTGTAAGGGGAGTCAAGGGGGGGTGGGGTGCAAAGAAAAACACTTAAAAATTAATATCTCAACTATCTCTTAAGCTATGTAATTGAAACTTGAAACGTATATTAAGCTATACTAGGAAAATACAAAAAAAAATATAATACGTCGAAATAATAGTAGTGGGGGAAATAGGAAGCATTTCAAAAATGGCGCACTTTCCAAAATTTCAAACCGTTATAATTGAAAATAAAGTGTAGATATCAAATTCAACTTTTGTCAAATTGTAGAACTAGATAGTTTTTAAATTTGGTAAAAATGTTGCGTCGGGAGGTGTAAGGAGAGGGAGGTGGTAACCAAAAATGTCAAAAATTTTGAGTGATTTTTTAAGGGCTCTGATGAAAGATACAAAATTTAAATTTTGCATGTGGATACACCTATTTATTGTACATCCAGAAAAAATAATAAAAATTCCACAATTGCTATGCACCGAAACCCCCTGGTCTACCGTGCACAAGGTGTTCCATGATGAAAAAATCACATAAACTGAAAATTTTTGAATGAAATTTAAATTTAGGAACTTGAATATGTGCGAAATGCATTTAAAAAAAAACTGTAAAAGAATGAAATATTAACTGGTCGAGAACCTTGAAAGCTTCTACTCCCTCCCATACAAAATTATTTTTTCGACCATTTTTAAGAAATTAATTATCACCTTATTAGTAAAAGCTATCAATATGAAATTTTGCATAAAATCATTTGAAAATAGTTGAAATGGAACTGCGTCAACATTTTAGAGATCACAAATATCCTTCTACCCCCTCCCATACAAAAGTATGATTTCGACCAAATTCAATAAAACAACTGCTTACCAACAAATTAAAAGCTCCGAACTTGAAATTTTGTACGAGCACCTTAAAAAAGAAAGAAAAGAAAATTGCGTCACAAATTTTGCGATTCTCTTACCTCTTCTACCCCCTCCCATACAAAATTATTTTTTCGAGCATTTTTAAGAAATCAGCTATCAGCTAACTCTCAAAAGCTATCAATTTCAAATTTTGCCCAAAAACTTATAAAAATAATTGAAATGATATTATTTTAAAAGTTTTGCGATCGCGCTTGCCCTTCTACCCCCTCCATACAAAAGTATGATTTCGAACTATTTCATTGAATCAACTAATAACCAACAAATTAAAAGCTGCGAACTTGAAATTTTGTACGAGCACACTACAAGAGAAAGGAAATAAAATTGCGTCGCAAATTTTACGATTCCTTTACCTCCTCTACCCCTTCCCATACAAATGTTTGGTTTCGTAAATATAAAATACACCGAATCCTATGAAAATTCTATGCAACTTCGTCTATGAAACTGACATTCTATACAGAGAATATTGGACGAAATTCAAGCAATCAATTAAAAAACTATTAACATCCAGCCACTCTTACTATTACCCCTCCCCTCATAAAAACTCAAACTTGCATAAATAAACGAACAAAATATTGATTATAAGTACTGGAGGTTTTGAACGTTTCCGCAAAGTGTTAAATTGACAATTGTCCTGCCCAAGAACCCCCTTTAACTTTGTCTTCCCTAACCACTCTAACCTGCATATTGACTTTCCACACATCCACAACTTGTCCCAATAATAGTAAAGTTTCGCTTGACTTGTTGGCAGTTTATTTGTCATATTAAGCAACTGTAGCTAAATATATTTTTCACGTTCCATTTACATAGCTTAAAAGCTAGTCGAGATATATACATATAATAAAATCTTTCAAACGCGAAAAGAAAAAAAAAATAAAATAAAAAACAACAAAATTATTATCTCAAAAAAAAACGCAACTTTATTAGAAGATTTTATTTATTGTTAGATGCGGCCAACTGAGCGAAGCGCGGACGTAAGACTGACTTACTTTTCTATTCCCGAGTTAAATTTCATATTTTCGATAAGGTGCTGCCACGTGACTTTATGTCGGTGCGAAAGGAATGTTTCCCACGGACGATTTTCTGCTGCGTCTGCTGGGAAATTGTCTTGCAGCGATTTTCCGTCGTGTCAGCTATGTGAAATCTCATTTTACGCGAATGGAGAGGTTGTCTTCTCGGATGACTTATCCGGTGATTTAACCCCTCCCTCCTTAGGTATCGACTCCGGACGATTATTCTTTAGCGTGACCATGACCTTTGTTTGGTTTTTACGCCGTATGAAAAGGTAAGCAGATGCACATATTATGATGATACCAATGATGATCATGTCAGTGGTTATGTTTACGTACCATTTCAAATTCGAATCGTATTTAACCTCTTGAATGTGTTTTGTGTTGTTAATGTTTTGCAGGTGCATTTCTTCTAAAAGGAATTTTCTTTCGATGTTCGCTATTGTAATATTCCTGTTTATGTTTGGCAGCACCATTTCGGGATAAAAACGTTCTGAATTTTCGTAATTAAAGTTTTCGATTGAAATTTTGCAATTTTTAATTTTAATAATGTTATTTTTCCTAATCTTTATTTCGCTTGGTTGCCCGCAGGTATTTGACAATATTTTTTCTTTCAAGTTTTTTGTTACTACAATACTATTTGATACAATTTTGATTTCCTCCTTGATATTTTTATAGTAGTTACAATTCATTTCTCTTGTGTTTAAAATATTGGAAATACATTGATCTTTATGGAGCACTAGGTCGTCTTTCAAAATGTGTTTTTTGTTTATATTGACAAAAATATTTTGCTTACATGTAATTACTTTACTAACATTAGTGCTTATTTCTAATGAACCATTTTTATTTGGAATTTTTTCAATATGCATTCTAAAATATGAATTTTGTACAAAATTTGGTATGGATAATACAAAAATTATAGAGTTATCTTTAAATAATACACACGACTTTATATAAGGTAATTTATCTGTAGTAATGTTATTGAATCTTATTTCTTCTTGTGTTAGAATATCTCTAGGTAAAATTTCTAACTTACTAGCTAAAATTATTTCTTTTACATTTGTAATTTGCTTTGACAATATGTTGATATTTTCATTAATTTCTGTAATGATCATAAACATTTTTAATTTTTCATTTATTTCGTCGACATGATGCTCGACTTTATTTATTTCAACAGCTATCCTGTTTTGAACATTATTTACATGATTCGTTATGTTTCTAATCTGATCCGAAATTTGGCTATTTATCGTAACTTGATTGTTCAAATTCGCGATAATATTTCTATTATTTCTTTCTACTACTTCGAAGTGTTTCTCAATGTCCTCGCGGTCATTGTTATCCATTACACCGGCTACAAATCGTAAACTATTGCCCCAAATATTAATTAATCCCCTTTTATTTACGTGATGAGGAATGATATTATTAAGATTTTCGCGAAGGTGTTTAAGATTATACAGTAAGGTTATAGGTATTTCTATTTTTCCGTTAAGTTGAACTAAATTTGATTCTATTTTATTTGTACTGTCCTCGTATTGGGTTAAATTTATTAAGTGCATGATTCTATTATAATTACTAATTATTTTTATTTCCGATTCCTGTAGAAGAAAGTATCCATTTCCAAAGGGTATTTCCTCTATCTCGATTGATGGCTTGACAAATGTGAGGTGTAAGATTAATAAAAAGATGATGATTCCTGTAAGAAAATATTAATTTTGATATTTCAGTTGTCTTTGGAATTGGCTAATGTATCGAGGTAAGTTTTCTTGATTTACTTTAAGGTGGTCTTCCCCAGATTTTTCTACATGTACTTTCTTATGGTGTGGTTGAAGTTTAGTAATTCTATTAAGCTTAAGATAATTTGAGGGTTTTCCTTTGTGTCTTCCCCAGTTGCAAGTTTTAATTCTTTTTGTTTTGTTAGCATGGAGAGTTGTATGTATTGCCTGGTATTCTTCCGGTCTAATTTTTCCATTTAGAAAGTCTAAGGGTTTCCTGTTTGTGGATGAGTGAGTTGTTTCATTGTAAATTTTCAAGGCTTTGGTGATCGGATCATCATCAGGTGGTAGCCCTTCTTCTTTCTCAATAACGTTAAGTATACGTAAATGTTCATTTAGAGTGTTGTGGAATCTCTCTATGTCTCCATTACTCGTGTGATTATTAGGGGTGGTGAAGTGAATATCAATTCCTTCGTTATTCAAGAAATTAATGAAATTTCGACTATTAAATCCTCTTTCTCTATCTGTAATGATCTTTGCGGGTTTTCCGAAAGACGCCAGATATTGCATTAGGCCATTTTTTAAGTCTGACCAGTTTCTAGATTTAATTGGGATTATTTGCGCGTGTTTAGAAAATTTATCGATTATGGTGATATATGGGTTACCTTTGCTTTTAAACCAAATATCCATATGAATCACTTCCAAAGGTTTCTTGGGTGTTTCTGTAACTTTGTAGGGAAGTTTGAGGGGGTGCCTTTCGTATTTGGCGGTATTACAAATATGACAGTTATTTATTACTCTTTGTATTTCTAGTTTTAATTTTGGAAAATAATATTTCCTTTTTATTTCGAAATAAGCGTCGTTGATACCTCTATGGTTCGTTCTATGATGTTGCTCTAATATTCTCTCCTGCAATTCCTGGCGATTTAAAATATCTTCCAGTAGTATAGAGCATTTATTTAGTTTCAGCGCTTTATTTTTCGAAAAATGCTTTAGGTATGTATTTTGGAATTCGCGGTAAATGTTAATGTCATCGATCATAATACCTACTATTCCTTTAGGAGGGACATGTTTTTTCATGATATCGATGAAATAATTTTCTCCAGGATTGGGATGTGTAAAGGTTTTTCTAGTCCTGCCGTGAAATTTTTGAATATTTACTTCTAATTCGGAATCTTTTCTTATAATGATCTGTGTTTTATAAAAATTTAAAGGAGATTCTGAGATTGGGATATATTCTGTATTGTCTTCATCAGCTGAGTGTATTGTTGCATCTGTCGAATTAATTTCGTCAGCCTCCATTTCGTTCGAATGGATTTCTATTCTTGATAGAGCGTCAGCGACTTTATTTTCTCGGCCTTCTAAATACTCGATGTCGAAGTTGAATTCTTCTAGTTTAACTTTCCACCTTTGCAATTTCGCATTAGGTTCTTTCAAGTTATGCAACCACTGTAAGGGTTTATGGTCTGTTTTAATCAAGAATTTCCTACCATAAAGATATGGCCGAAAGTATTTGGTAGCCCAAACTATCGCAAGCAATTCTTTCTCGATTGTTGAATATCTGCACTCATGTTCATTGAGTGTTCGAGAAGCATAGCAAGTTGGATGACTATCCTGGGAAAGTACAGCACCAATAGCAAAGTTACTAGCGTCCGTAGTTAGAGTAAACTTTTTTGCGAAATCGGGATAAACTAGTATAGGATCTGTGGTGATCAAATGTTTTAATTTATTAAAGGATTCTTTGTATTCAGGATTATTCACGTCGATGCGTTTGTTCTTCTTTAAATAGTTCGTCATGGGTTTCGCAACCTTGGCGAAATCTTTAATGAATTTGCGGTAATACCCGACTAAACCTAAAAAGGATTTAATTTCTTTTGGGGTTTTCGGTATTGGAAATTTGTTGATTGCGTGAATTTTGGTAGGGTTAGGTTTTATTCCGCCGACAGTGATTATGTGACCGAGGAATTCGGTCTCTTGTTTAAAAAATTCGCTTTTATCTAACTGAATCTTCAGGTTCGCTTCCTGAAGTCTGTTTAATATTTTTTGTAGGGAATCGAAGTGTTCCTCTTTGCTAGTACTAAAGATAATGATATCGTCTAGGTAGACGTAGCAGATCTTGCCGATGTATTCCTTGAGTATCGAATTCATGAGCCGTTGGAAAGTTGCCGGGGCATTTTTTAGCCCAAATGGCATCCTGGCAAACTCATAATGTCCGTTGTCGGTGCTGAAGGCTGTCTTTTTTATGTCTTCTTTGGCGATTTCGATCTGGTGGAAACCCTTTGCCAGATCCAAAGTTGTAAAATACATGGCTCGCCCTAATTTGTCCAAAATATCGTCAATATTTGGGATAGGGTATTTGTCATCGATAGTGACGTTGTTTAGTTTCCTGTAATCGATGACGATACGCCACTTTTCTTCGCCTGACGCGTCCTTCTTCTTCGGAACAACCCAAATTGGGGAAGAATAAGGAGAGTCACTGGGTTTAATGATACCTTGCCTTAGCATGTCGTCGATTTGTTTGTGGACTTCTTGACGGTGGATCTCAGGATATCGATAGAGTTTTGTAAAAATTGGAACTTCGTCGGAGGTATTAATTTTATGCTTGATTTCATGCGTAAATGTAAGGTCATCGCCTTCACGATAGAAAGCTTTGTCGAATCTTCTCACTAACTTTAAAAGGTCGACTTTAGTTGATTGATCTAAATGATCACATCTTATCTCGTTTGCATCGAGAAATATTTCGTTTTGGAAAACTGTCAATTCTTCGAAAGGTACAGGGACAGCATATTCCCTTTCTTCATTTTCGTTGAAGAAAAGAGGAATTTCGTTTCCTGTTTTTAATTTCAGAATTTTATTTTTGTAATTAATTTCGGCTTCAAGTGGGAGCATAATATTGTTTCCTATTAGTCCATCGAAGTCGTCGTGGAACTCCATTTCTAGGAACTCAATTTTTTCCACTGAATCGAATTCAACAAAAGGGTCGATTAATAATTTAGTGTCACACGCGATCACATTTTTAAGGGTTTTAACATTCACAGGATTTATTTTATTTTTATAAATGGGGTTGCAGATACCCGTATTCAGGATACTCATAGTTGCGCCAGAATCCACTATGAGCCTTAAGGGTCTTCCTCTAGTTTGAACTTTTATATAAGGAAGTGATTGCTGTTTTCCGAGGCTGCTAAGGGAAAATTTCTTACTGTATTTTCAGTTTCTAAAGAGTTAATTCTGGAATTGATGGATGCATCGACATCCATGGGCTCTTGTCTATTGTTTCTATTGTTATTATAGTAGTTATTATTTTGTCTGGTATTTTGTGATCGATTGGGGTTAAATGGTCTAGAGTTTGAACTTTGTGGATTTCGCCTGTTATCAGATTGGTGGTTTCGATTAGGGTTAGTAGAGTGATTGTTATCGGTAGGTGTATGAAAGTTGTTATAGTGGCTATTTCGGTTTTTATTATAATTTGGGCTAGTAGAGTGATTATTATAGCGACTATTTTGGTTTTTATTGTTGTTGTTTCTGAAGGGATTAAAGTGTGCATAGTTTCCTTCAAATAGAATATCAATGGCTTCTTCTAAAGTTCTTGGGTTTCTACTGAAGAGGATTGATCTCATTGGCTCTGGTAATTTGCTTTTGAAAACAGTTAGAGCCGTTGCGATATTTGCTCTAATAGTAAGGGCTGAATTAGCTTCATCCTTAGCTTTATTATTCAATCTTCTAAGAATGCCTTTGATTTTATTGTAGAGGTCGACACTGTCCGTACAGAAAGTAACACCTCGAAGTTCGTCGAGAATTTGCAAACTACTTTTTTTATCACTAAAATTGTTAAGTAGCACTATTTTAATTTCGGACCAGGTTTTCACATGATTATTTATTTCAATAATTTCTCTAGCTTCATTAATTAATTTACTTTTAATTTTATTATAGAGAATTGTTTGGCTAGGTACATCATATCTTAAAACTAATGGAAGGATCTCTTCAATTAGATCTATAAAAGTAAAGAGGTCCTCACCCTTTCCTCCAAATTCCGGGAGTTGTCCAATATATTTGAGAGGATCGATGTTGAGACTCAATGGCTGTTGTTGTTGCATCGTTGTTGTATTGGTTGCAAGATTTCCTTCAAGTTGCAGCAGACTTCCTTCTTCTTCTTCCAAAATGATTTCCCCGTCGAAATAGCGTTGTTCTAATCGGTGAGTTCGTCGTCGTTGCTCCAGTTTGGTCGCACTTTTTGATTAGTCACAAAATTTTTCACTGTTGCTCTGCTTTCTTTTTTTTTTTTTTATTTCACTAAATTTTTTCTTTTTTCAATTCACGATTTTTATCACTGGATCCCTTTATTCGGGATCCTACCGACTGCGCCAATAAAATCTTTCAAACGCGAAAAGAAAAAAAAAATAAAATAAAAAACAACAAAATTATTATCTCAAAAAAAAACGCAACTTTATTAGAAGATTTTATTTATTGTTAGATGCGGCCAACTGAGCGAAGCGCGGACGTAAGACTGACTTACTTTTCTATTCCCGAGTTAAATTTCATATTTTCGATAAGGTGCTGCCACGTGACTTTATGTCGGTGCGAAAGGAATGTTTCCCACGGACGATTTTCTGCTGCGTCTGCTGGGAAATTGTCTTGCAGCGATTTTCCGTCGTGTCAGCTATGTGAAATCTCATTTTACGCGAATGGAGAGGTTGTCTTCTCGGATGACTTATCCGGTGATTTAACCATATATATAATCGTATGAAAAAACAGCAAGACTACGATTGCGCGTAAAGCCCAATCATACTTTAGATGAAATAGAAAATTTTATACCCTAAATGAAATCTGAGAGTATTATAACTTTGCTCTAAAGTTTGTAACGCTAAGAAATAAGGCTCGGAGAAAAAAATGAATGATACAGAAGTTAATATTATCACTCAAAAATCTCAAAACCGGATGTCCGTCCGTCTGTGCGCTCTCTAGCTTGAGAACGCGTTAAGCTAGATAGTTCAAATCGTATACGTATACGTCGTTTTTGACAAAAAAGTAAGGTCAAGTTTGTGAACGGGCCAAATCGCTCTACCCCTTCTACCCTCCCTTCTACCCCCTTCTACCCCCCCCTACCACCATACACAATTTGACAATACACGGATTTGCTCGAAAAGTATAAAAGCTATTGACTTGAAATTTGGAATATGTTACATTTATGATAATAACAATCTACCGTATAAAATGTGTGTCCTCCCTCTCCTTCTTCCACTTCCCATACAAATTGTACTTGTCATGAATTACTCTAAGCCAATTTACTCAGTGCGAAATAAAATTTACCGGGCTGAAATTGCGCACCAAATATTTATTTAAAATTGTTAGTAAGACCAAAAAAAATTAGACGATTAGCTTCACCCCTTCTACCCCCTCCCATACAAAATGACACAATTTCGCAATTTGACAATAAATGGATTTACTCAAAAAGTATAAAAGCTGAATTTTGGGATATATTACTTTCATTATGATTTAAATCTACAGTAGTCTCCTTCCACCCCCTCCCATACAAACTACACTTTTTCATGTAATGCTCTAACACGATTTTCTCAGAACATATAACGTTTCTTGAGCTCATATTTTGTAATAAATACTTGATTAGTATTATCACTAAGATCAGAAAAAAATATTTTATTTGCTTCACTGCTTCTACCCCCTCCCATACAATATGACACAGTTTCACAACTTCACAAAAAATCGATTTTCTTGAAAAGTGTGAATGGCACTAGTCTGAAATTTAAGGGTTAAGTCAATTTTATAATATTCCTAGTTATTTCTGTAAACATCCCTAAAATCCCCCACTATTTCTACCACCTCCCATACAAACTGCACATTTTTACTAAATCCAACTCATTAATTTTCTCAGTTCCCATTCAATTTTTGGAGTAAGCATTTTGTATAAAACATTTTTATAGCTACTTTGACATGATGGGGAAAAAATTTGTTCAATGCTATCATCCCTTCTAACACTCCCCATGCAAAAAGTCGGTTTGCGATTCGACATCGGAACTTGGTCTTTACCAAATAGTGGTGATCTGTGTCGCAATTAGCACCGCGACATGTACGCACGTCGAGAATGCAGGAGGCCGTCCTTTTCTCTATTAGAACATGGTCTATTTGATTGAATGTTCGTCCGTCGGGAGATGCCCACATTCTCTTATGAATGTTACGATATGGGAAGCATGTTGAGCTTACAATAAGATTTTTGCTGCTGGCGAAATTCGTCAGTCTCTGGCCGTTGTCGTTACTAATATCATGGAGACTGTTCCTTCCAATTGTCCCTATGTAAGTTTCTTCTTTGCCCACTTTCGCGTTAAAGTCACCTAATACTATTTTAATGTCGTTCGACGGAAGGGAGTCGAATGTTGATTCTAGGGTGCTGTAGAAATCGTCTTTAACTTCGTCGTCTTTGTCTTCCATTGGGGCATGAACATTAATAAAAACTTGTTGTCGACGACAAACGCAACCCCAAATACCCGGCTTCCCGATGATTTCCCACTTTTGAAAATTCTGTGCGATCTATGTCAGTAATCTCGCTACCTAACAATTTAGTTTCTTGGAGTGCAATTATGTTTATACTGTATTTGGCTGCCTGTTCCAGAAGCGCTCTCACTGCTTCTGCTCTGTACAGGGATCGCATGTTCCAGGATAAGAAGGAATAGTCCATTTTTCGTTTGCGTGGTCGTTGCCGTTGAATCAATCCAGTCCGAGGCGTTGCTTCAGGTTTCGAAACGGGTGTGGTTTCTTCGAGGATGAGCTGTTAACACATCGCCCAACCCAGCGAGATTACTGACATAACTAAAAACAAATTTTTTGCCACCTTAGAGACAAACTATGATTCACTGACCTCGAATGGCCTAAAAATTGTCTCAGGAGATTTTAATGCAAAAGTCGGAAAGGAGGGGACTCATAGAAGTTGAGGGCACAGTCTCCATGACATAACCAACGACAATGGCCAACGTCTATTGTATTGATTTCGCAAGCAGCAAAAATATGATTGTAAGTTCTACGTGCTTCCCACATCGCGATATTCACAAACGAACGTAGGCATCACCAGATGGTCACACCTTCAACCACATAGACCACGTTCTAATTGAGAAAATGGCTGCTTCCAGCAGACTTGATGTACGAACCCTCTGCTGTGCGAATTGTGACTCTGATCACTATCTAGTCAGAGCTAAGTATCGATGCCGAATAGCTTGTCGTGGATATTCGAAATCGAGTAGAGCTCGCAAATTCAATGTCGACAAGCTTAAAGACGAAACGGTGGTGGAGGCTTACATGTCAGCATGTAATAAACACCTGACACCAATATATGAAAACATCAAAAACATGCCAGTGGAAAATGTGTGGATGAAAATACGAGACGGCATCTAATCCTCCACAGAACAGGTGTAAGGATATCAAGCATGGCGAAAAAATATCGATTGGTTCGACCAAGAATGCCACTATCCAAATGACAGAGAGAACGAGGCTTACAAATTTTTTACGGAACGACCAACATGAGCCAAAAAAGAAAGGTATGACGAGATTAGGCGATAAGCGAAAAAGTCCTGCAAGCGAAAACAAAGGATGTACCATAATGACAAAGTGCAAACGGCAACAATATGAGACGGAATAAAACGCGGGACGCATAGGCAATAGTAAGAGTACGTCTAGGGATATAAGCCAAGAACCTGTCTCTGCAAAGACACAGAGGGCAACATTATCAGCGACGCACAAGAAATCAAAAGGAGATGGGCTACCTACTTTGAACATCTTCTCAATCCCACCACATTAGCACCTATCACGGCAAACAACATTTCAATTGAGGCCTCAACTGATGAAGAAGAACCATCATCGACACCACCCACGTTTGCTGGAATCAAAGCAGTGTTACCAAAAACGAAACAAAACGCCGGGAATTGACGAAATACCAGTTAAACTTCTGAAAAATGGTGGAAACTATGTCGCCGAAAACTGCACAACATGATATGCAAAATTTGGACAGAGGAAATCATACCCGACGACTGGCGAAAAAGTATTATACGGTATTACAAGAAAGGAGACAAACACTGCTGTGAGAATTACAGAGGAATATCATTATTGTGTACGTCCTATAAATACTGACAAAAATAATTGAACGTCGTCTTAAGGTGGATTCAGAACCTAACGATCTACAACAGACCAGATATTTTCGGTGAAACAGGTGCTTGAGAAATGCTGAGAATATAACACAGACGTGCACCAAATCTTCTTAGATTTTAAACAAGCATACGACAACATTGACATTGCACAGTGATCGAGTGCAGACGCGCTCCGAGCCATTTGGTTTAATTTTTATTTTTTTTTTTTTTTTAATTTCCGTTTTAATTCGTTTTGCTATTGTTTTTTTTTCTTTTTAACTCAATTTTTGTTTTGTTGTTGTTTTTATTTAACTTACTTTGCTTTAATATAAAGTCTGGTGCAGTGTGATTTTGTGCTGTGCTAAAAATTAAACCTAAATATAATTCATGATTTTCATCATGCGCGCGTTGGCATCATGTAACAATCGAAGCTAAGTATCAGTTAGTCCGGAGTCTGCAGTGTTTTGTTGTTGCCCATGCTAAGGCATAGAACTGCATGGGTAACAGTTTAACGCTGCTGATTGCGAACTGGCTTAATTGTTTTTGTAGTCATTTCTGTTTGTGTTTGTTTCCATTTTGATGTTACCTTAGTATTGTTTCTTTTTATTTGATTTTTTTATTTATTTTATGGTTTAATAATAGTAGAATTAGATGTATTTTTTTTTTTTGTTGTTGCCCTAGACAAATTTTTTTAGCACAATTTTTTTTTTCTTTTATTTTCCTAGGTAATTTTACATAAATTTATTTTTTTTTTTTTTATTTTTAATCTAATTTATTTTTGTTTCCGTATTAGCCAATTTTACTTTTAATGTCCTAGCAAAATTTAATAGTTAAATCTTTATGTACATTGTCGTAGGTATTTTATTTTTTGCTTTTTCTCTGCTTTGTGTTTTCTCCTCTATCCCATTTTTTTGTTTACTTCTTCTTGGCTGCACGATTTTGCAATTATCTTTTGTTTTTTTCGTCTTGTTGATCATGGGTAGTTTCACTTTCGATCAAATTAATGTTCGTGGACTGAACTCTGCCTATCTCTCGCTGTATAACCATACCCAAACCGAAAGACCGGATATACTAGCACTTGGCGAATGCAAGGTGTTACCGGGAAGTGAACAGTTTTATTCTGTTCCCGGTTATCACCTTATTCCCGCATTTTTTCGCCAACGGGGTGTCGCACTCTACATCCGCGATGATGTGTCTTTCCAATTAGTTCCCTATTTAGGGACCTGCTCCAATCCAGAATTTAATTATATCTGGATAAAATTGCTGATCCAAGGACATGTCATGTACTTCTGTTATGTGTATAGAAGCCCAGCAATGACTGCAGCGAACACTTTATTTGAACTGGATGGGTTAACTGAATCTATCCAGTCAATAAACACTGCAAACCCTGACGCTGAAATCGTTATCGCGGGCGATCTTAATGTTCATAACATTGCCTGGCTTAAACATTCCTCTACTACGGACCAGGAGGGGCGTGATACTGAGCTTTTTGCTTCTTTAAACGGTCTAACACAGCTGGTAGATGAACCTACTCGTCTACCAGATGTTGCAGGACATTTTTCCAACCTTCTTGACCTTTTTCTCACCAGCCACCCAGAGAAATATTCTGTCTCTGTTCTATCACCATCGCCAATTGGAAATACGGACCATTTTTTGATTCGTGCACAATTTCCAGTTGCAGCACTTACACCGCTGACAATAAAGGCACCCCGAAGAAATATTTGGCATTTCAAAAGAGCAAATTGGGGGGCGCTAAATGACTTCTTCAATGCCTTTAATTGGAAATTGTGCTTTAATTCCAATGACAGCGATGAAGCTTGTAGACTTGTCACCGAGATTATCCTGAAAGGTATGAAGCTCTACATACCTTCCAGTCATAAAAGAGTTAGACCGTCGAAGGACTCTTGGTTCAACAAAGAATGTCTCGATGCAATTCAGGCCAAGAAACAAGCATTTCAAACTTTTAAAGGCAACAAAACACATGCCAACAGAGAACTCTTCAATGCGTCAAGAAATGCCTGCAAATCCATCCTCAATCGTGTTAAATTTGAGCATGACCAAAAACTTCGACGGAAGATCCTTCAGTGCCCTAAAGGCTCGAGATCTTACTGGTCATTCGTCAAAACGGTCAATAACAATTTCATTTCTTCTTCTATACCACCTCTTGTTGATGGCGACCGTACCGTTATTGATCCTGTCGAAAAAGCTAACTTACTAGCAGCAAGTTTCGCTAGAAACTCACGCCTTCCACCTTCAAAGCAATCGCCCCCTTTTCTAAGTGATTCGGGTTTCTCACTACGTAAATTGCATTTTCGCACGAGACTTATTTCTAGGATCCTTCAAGAGCTCAATATTCACAAGTCCGCTGGTCCGGATGGTATTCCCCCCATTACCCTTAAAATGTGTTCCTCTTCTTTAGCTAAACCTCTTCGCAATCTTTTTTATCTTTCCCACTCTTCTGGGTGCTTTCCACGTTTGTGGAAAGTTGCGAATGTTCAGCCAATCCCAAAGAAAGGAAACAAAGCGAACCCCGCAAACTACCGCCCAATATTAATGCTTGTGTGCAACCCTGAATATTTCTGTGGTCGAAAAATGATGCCCCCAGCAATTTGCATGAAACAAGCACCACAATAATATAATCTATTGTACCCTCTCTATATCTCGAAATGCTGTGAAAAGCATAACGAACCATTGTCGCACTCTGTTTACGATAATACTTTTTTTTTAAACGATTAAAAAACCAATTTAGAAAGTAATACTAGTCTATTTTTTATTTATTCAAATTAATGGAAACTGCTGTCAATCGCAAAATTGTTGAATATCTCGAGGATAATCATCTAATCCATGATCGTCAGTATGGGTTCCGTTCTGGAAGGTCGACGGGAGATCTTTTGGTCTACTTGACAGAACGTTGGAACTCGTGCTTACATAAACACGGCGAAGGTCAAGTTCTTGCACTTGACATTGCAAAAGCTTTTGACAGAGTTTGGCATGAATGTCTCATAGTTAAGCTTAGGGCTATAGGTCTTAATGCTACCCTTGTTCAATGGATTGAGAGTTTTCTTTCTGAACGCACTATACGAGTAGTACTAGATGGCGTTACTTCTTCCTCTTTCCCAATAGATTCCAGCGTCCCTCAAGGCTCTGTTTTATCTCCGACTCTATTCCTAGTTTTTATCAACGACCTTCTGTCGTCCACTCTCAATCCAATCCATAGTTTTGCGGATGACAGTACTTTAGATAACACCTATGAATTTAACTCTGCTGCGGAATCTCACAAGCATTCTATTGCTTCCAATCGCGTGGAGATATTCCGTTCGCTGAACTCAGATCTCAACTTAATCCTGGAATGGGGCAGGAAAAATAGAGTAGAGTTCAACGCCTCCAAAACACAGGTCTGTCATCTATCCCTCAAACGTGATGCTCCAGTATCATCTCAAAATGTGACCTTTGGTGGCGCACTACTATGCACCTCGGATAACTTCACACTTCTTGGCGTTAAAATTAATGACCACCTGAATTGGGCACAGCACATCTTTGATGTTGCCCTCGACGCCTCGAAACGTCTTGGTGTTCTCCGAAAGTGCGAAAAGTATTTCACGCCGAACGACCTAGCAACCATCTATAAGGCATACATTAGACCACGTTTAGAGTACAATTCGCATGTTTGGGCTGGGGCACCCAAATCACACCTCGCGTTGCTCGACCGTATTCAAAAACATGCGTTCCGACTGATTGGAGACGAAACCATCACGTCTTCTATCGATTCTCTCGAGCATCGCAGAAATGTCGGAGTACTCAGCATTTACTATCGCTACTTACATGGTAAATGCAGTGCGGAATTAAGCGCACTCATTCCTTCAATCTATAATTTCCCCCGTGATACTCGTCAAGCTGAACGCGCTCACAAGTACACCGTTAAACTCATGCCTTCTCGTACAGTGAAATTTAGGCAGACATTCATTTCCCGAGCATCAAGACTGTGGAACGCATTGCCAGCCAAAGTGTTTCCCAATGATTACAACCTCCAGTGCTTCAAATTCAATATACACCGTCACTTTCGTCTTTCCCCACCCGAATTTAATTGACTCAACTTCAGTTTTTTGGTTTTTTTTCCTTTTTCTCCAACTCCTATACTGTGTCAACAGCTGTGCATTGCATTATAGGGTAGCCCCCTAAGCTGTGTTCGGTCCCTTAAAAAAAAAAAATAAAATCAACAGGAGCGTACTGTACCAAATCATGCTTGACTTTGTGATTCCCCAAAACTAGTCCGACTAACAAGACTCACAATGACGAACACTGAATCCCAAGTAAGAATACAATCCGATTCCACAACCAGCTTTCGAACGGAATGTGGGTTAAAGCAGGGAGATGGTCTAGCCCCCATGCTTTTCAACTTGGCACTAGAGTATGTCGTCCGAAAAATCCCAGTCGACACCAACGGGACACTACTATTCAAGTCCACCCAACTAGTAGCATACGCTAACGACATTAACATCCTAGCAAGATCCTTCCCTAGTGCTAAGGAGGTATTAGTCAATCTTGACTCCGCCGCAAAAGAAGTATGGTTGCGCATTAACGAAAGCAAAACAAAAGTAAGAACGCAAACAAGAAGGAGAACGCCAAACAGACAAAACATAACAATTGCGGAATTTTGTTCACTCTTACAATAATAATATTGTATTTGACTTCCGTAGTGCTGACTTCAATTGCATTAATAATAAACTGTCTTCGATAAAATGGACATCCGTTTTTACATCTAATGATCTTAAAAATGTCATAACATCGTTCTATGATGTGATCTTTAATATTTTCGATACTTATATTTCTTTACTAATGCAAAAATGTAAAGTATTAGAGCTCTGGCTACATAAAAACCTCAGACCACTGCGGAATCGAAAAAATAAACTATTTAAAAACTTAAGAGATCGGGCGCGATTATTCCTAATCTTCAGAGAAGATATCACACGCTCGCCTCAGAGTTTTCTCTTAAGTCCCGTGTAGCGTACGAGTATTATGTAAAACATAACAGAATTACAATCTACAAGAAATGGGAAAGAGTTTAATGTACTGGAAAATGTGTCATCTCAAATTCTTTCGAATATTGTTTTGTGACTTCTGTATGGAAGGTGGTAGAAGCAGAGTGGGAAGTTTGTAATTTTTGTACATGACACCGAACGTAGCTTGCAAAATGTTTCGCACTGAATTTGTAGTTTTTATTATTTTCAAAGAAATTAGACACAGTTTGCCTGAAATTGATGCAATTGTATGGGAAGTGGTGGAGAAAGTGGAGGGTTTTATATGATTTTGAAACTGTTTACCAACATCCTTATCAACATACTTTGTTTTAATTACAAAGTCGAAGGCACTCATATGTTCGAAGGAGAAATGCTTTTCTTAAATTTATGAAATAGATATTTGTATGGGAGGGGGTAAAACGAGTGCAGCGAATCATTTAATGAAATTATTAAGAAAAATTCTAGCAAAATTTTAATTTTGTACTTTGTCTAGTTTTAATTTAAATTGATATTTGAACGTGAAAAGCTGTTAACCTCAAAACATTGAGAGGAAAAATAAATTTATTAAAAGAAATTAAATCAAGGTGGGAAGTCGCCAACACGAATAGCAGTAGGGAGAAAATCTTACGTAATCGAAAAGCGCGTATATCTTGTCGACCTGGAACGAGAATAGAGGTCCAACGAGGTGCCGAAATAATTCCTATAAAAAATTGTAAAATTATTTTTAAAATTTTTTTTATTATCAAATTAACTTAATATACATATATATATATTATGATGAACATTATTTTATTATTCTCTCTAACATAAAGTGCTAGGTGCGAGATATAGGGGGACGAAGCAGATTATGGGGCCTGTGAAGGAAAAAGGAGTGTACAATCGGGACTACAGTGAGTAGCGTGTGATTTAACTAGTGTGTGTTAAAAAAAAGGTGATACAAAAAGTATCTATCCCATCAGCACAAAGATGTTGTGGGAGTTTTTGGATCTAATCATAAAACAAATTTTGGATCTCTGCGCGAGGACTGAAAGAGACAACTGCAGAGCCAGGAATAAGTAATAATCTGAAGGAGCTATGTCTGATGAATACAGCGTGTGGAGTAGAACTTCCCAGTCCTCGCCTTTTAAGTAATTTTTCAAAACTTTTCCAACATTTGATTTTGCATTGTTATGCTGAAAAATTAATTTGTTGTGTCTATCCACACATTGTGGTTGTTTTAATACTTGTTGTTTATACTTCAACCAAATATCACAAAACAGTGTTTTACAGGTGACATCAAGTACTACCAAATACAAGTATTGTACACATACATGTTACTAACGACACCTATTAAAGGGCGGAGTCATATTCACACACCCTACATATTAGGCTACATTAAATTAAATTAAATTAAGCAAATTATTATGTAACTAGTCATCTTGTTATGATAAATAAACAAACGCATATGCAATATAATGTATAGCAGTAATAGTATTAAAATAAACTGCCAACAAGTCGGGCGAAACTTTATTATTCTTGGGACAAGTTGCGGATGCGTGGAAAGTCAATATGCATGTTAGAGTGATTAGGGAAGACTAAGTGAAAGGGGGTTCTTTGGCAAGGCAATTGTCATTTTAACACTTTGCGGAAACGTTCAAAGGCTCCAGTACTTATAATCAATATTTCGTTCGTTTATTTATGCAAGTTTGAGTTTTTATGAGGGGAGTGGTGAGGCGTGATGATAAGAGTAGGTGGATGTTAATAATTTTTTAATTGATTGCTTGAATCACGTCCAATATTCTCTGTATGTCAGTTTCATAGATGAAGTTGCATAGAATTTTCATAAGATTCTGTGTATTTTACATTCACGAAACCAAACATTTGTATGGGAGGGGGTAGAGGAGGTAGAGGAATCGTAAAATTTGTTACGCAATTTTATTTCCTTTCTCTTTTAGTGTGCTCGTACAAAATTTCAAATTTGTAGCTTTTAATTTGTTAGTTATTAGTTGATTCAATGAAATTGGTCGAAATGATACTTTTGTATGGGAGGGGGTAGAAGGGCAAGCGCGATTGCAAAACTTTTAAAGCAACTCCATTTCAATTATTTTTATAAGTTTTTATGCAAAATTTGAAATTGATAGCTTTCTAAGAGTTAGCTGATAACTGATTTCTTAAAAATGCTCGAAAAAATAATTTTGTATGGGAGGGGGTAGAGGGGAATAGTAAAATTTGTGACGCAATTTTCTTCCTTTTCTCATGTAAGGTGCTCGTACAAAATTTCAAGTTCGTAGCTTTTAATTTGTTGGTTATTAGTTGATTTAATGAAACTGGTCGAAATCATATTTTTGTATGGGAGGGGGTAGAAGGGTAAGCGCGATTTCAAAACTTTTAACGTAATTTTATTTCAATTATTTTTGTTAGTTTTTATGCAAAATTTCAAATTGATAGGTTTTAATCAATCAATCAATCATCATCGTCAGGTTTTAATAGTTAGGTGATAATTGATTTCTTAAAAATGGTCGAAAAAATAATTTTGTATGGGAGAGGGTAGAAGTTTTAAAGGTTTTCGACCAGTTAATATTTCGTAAATTTAGGGATTTTTTAAATGCATTTTGCAAATTTTCAAGTTTCTTCCTTTAAATTTCATTCAAAAATTTTCAGTTTATGTGATTTTTTCATTGCACATGGAACACCTTGTGCACGGTAGACCAGAGGGGTCGGTGCATAACAATTGTGGAATTTTTATTATTTTTTCTGTATGTACAACAAATAGATGTATCCACATGGAAAATTTAAATTTTGTATCTTTCACCAGAGCCCTTAAAAAATAACTTAAAATTTTCAACATTTTTGGTTACCACCTCCCTCCCCTTACACCTCCCGACCCAAAATTTTTACCAAATTTAAAAACTATTTAGCTCTACAATTTGACAAAATTTAAATTTTATATATGTACTCAATTTTGAATTATAATGGTTTGAACTTTTGGAAAGTGCACCATTTTTGAAATGCTCCCCATTTCCTCCCACTACTATTTTGTCCAAATACTATATTTTTCTCGTATTTCTCTAGTATAGCTTAATATAGGTTCTAAGATTCAATTACATAGCTTCATAAAAAGCCGATATATTGGGTTTTAAGTATTTTTCTTTGCATCCCCCCTGACCCTCCCCCTCACAATAATTAGCTTTTGTCTAAACTGATTCTTCTTCTTCTTCAATGGCCCTACAGCCCAAATCGGGCCTTGGCCTCCTAACCTTCAGGTTCCTTAACATTTTTCATTATTTATTGCGGAAGAGTTGTTAGCTCTTCGCACAACCCTCTATCTACGAATTTTTCATTTTCGTAGATTGAGGTAACCAAGGTATATTCAAGCAGGTAGTGTGGTAGAATTATGCGTTGACCGAAACTGATTCTAGTGGATCTATATACCAGCTTAACGGTCTCAAAATATCAATTTTTTATGGTAAGTAATTTCGAAGATATAATCATTTGAAAAAAAAATTCGGCCGACAATTTGTATTTATTTGTATTTTTGCACCCCAATCGATAAAAAAATTGAATTATTTTTAAAAGTTGTCCCACAAACCCTTCTATATGTATGTTGATTTTTAACTTCCTAGCTGCAACCATAGTTGAGATATTTGAGTTCGTATTTTTCGGTTTAAGCGCTCCACCCGCCTCCCCCTGAACCCGTACACCCCTCAAAATTGGTGTCCGCCGGAGATCTGCAACTATCTACAATCCCGCCAAAAATAAACTTTCCATCTTGAACGGTTTGGGAGTAATGTGCGCTGAGCGTACACCCCGGCGGACGGCGTACAGACAGACGGATTTTTTTTTTGCATTTTTAGGCTAATTTAGTCATGAAACGCGAAAAAACAAAATTTCAGGGTAGCAAATTTTTGTTTTTTTCAAGTCGACAACAATACTTTATTACTAAAATAATAAAGTAAAATCAAATATCATAGATAGAGGGTTGTGCGAAGAGTGAACAACCCTTTCACAATAACAAATAAATTTTTAAGGAACCTGAAGGTCAGGAAGCCAAAGTCCGAATTGGGCTGTATTGCAATTGAAAAAGAAGGAGAAGATACCAGTTATATAACTAGCTTCCCGTTGTTCTGGATGTACATATATCTGCCAGCGTTGAACGATTTAATAGAACTAGTTATTTATGCTAGAATACAAACATTATATTAAAAGTGACAGGTGTTTAGTGGGATAAAATACATATTAATCGGTAGTGTAGCTTTTCCCTATAAAGTGTATAAATAATAAAGCGAAATCAATTAAAAGTTCAACGGAACATAACAGAAATATGATTGGGCGTAAAGTACAATCAAGCGATACTCTAGGTGAAATAGGAAAACGTTCAATCTACCGAAAATTATGTCATCTCAAATTCTTTCATTGTTCTTTAAATCGTGACATTTGTATGAGAGGTAGTCGAGGGATTGAAAGGTCTTAGATGATTTTGAAACTGCTTTTCAATATTCTAATCATAATGCTTTGCTCCAATTTTAAAGTCTATAGCTCTCATATGATCGAAGAGAAAGAGCTTTTCATGAATTTCTTAAATAGAAATTTGATATTTTTTTAGCATTTATTGTAATTTTTAAGGGACAAATTCAGTCAAAGTTTCTACTTTCTATAATTTTAATGTAACCTTTATAACGCGTTTACCAAAATTACGCATTTGTATGGAAGGGGTTGGAAGGAGTTTACGGACCAAAACAACGTTAATGATAATTGCATTTGTATGCTTTTCTCAAAATTGCAAGTCAGTAGCTTTCACAGTTTCGAAGAAAAATAAATTAAATGAAATTTCGTGGAATTTGTATGGTTGGGATAGAGAGATTAAGGTGAAGTTGATAATTTTCTAAGAATTTATTGCAATTCTATTAAAAATAATTCTGACAAAAATTCGTTCTACTAGCATTACCGGTTTAAATGAAAATCAAAAAAATTCATTTTTCAAAAGTGTCCAGTTGCATGGAAGGAGGTAAAAGGAGTGAAGGGATCGTAGCAATATCTTTTGACGTTAATGATATTTACATCATTATATAATACTTTAACTTTATTTTCAAGCCGATAGCTTAAAAAGTTTCGGAGAAAAATCAATTTCTCAAATTTTCGAAATTTCCTGATAATGTATGGGAGTGCGTAGAAGAATGGAGGGATATATCCCGTTCACGAGCTTAAAGTTTTTTTTTTGTTAAAAATTACATAAAACAAATTTCAGCATGATAGCTCAAGGCGTTCGAAAGTTATGTTCTAGACAGACGGACAGACATACAGGCATATGGTCACTCGGGATCGATGTTTTTGAGCATCAACAAATATTTCTGTACCGTAGGTGACTCTGTGTGAGCATTATTTATTAGCGTTCCAAACGTTAAGGCGAACAATATATTCTGAGACTAGCAAACGCCCGCGACTTCGTCCGCATAAAAATCGCATTAATAAGCAATTTTTGAGAATGTAGTTAGTAATACATTATATGGGATGTATAATCCGCTTACTTTAATGGCTGTTTGAACACAATGGTTTGTATTTTGTTCGAGTCAGAACCATAAATTATTAAGAATGATAGCATGATACTCGCATTTGAATAGGAGAGGCTCGTGATCAAATCAAACCCGTGATTCGAGACCATATGTACATATACGTGTTAAGGACATGTGAATAGTTGTAGCTTGTGTTAATTGAAAAAAGCCCAAATAAAATGACATTAAGCTTAAAAACATAACAGGACTTCGATTGTGCGTAAAGCCCCATTATATGATACTACCGATGAAATCGAAATTTTTGTAATCTTAAGAATTTTCGTGTGGGGAGTCCTTCATGACAGCACTAAATAAAATTTTTTCACACCATGCTAGAGTAGCTATAAAAATATTTTCCACCAAATTTAAGCTTGAAAAACTGAATAGGTAACTTGAGAAACTTAGTGCATTGGATTTAGTGAAATTGTGCAATTTGTATGGGAGGTGGTAGAAGGAGTGGGGGGTTTTTGGTAATTTTTGTAGATACAACTATCATCACCATGCAATTGATATCTTTTAAATTTCAGATCAGTTAGATTCACACTTTTCAAGAAAATCGAGTTTTTGCAAAGTCGTGAAATTGTGTCATATTGTAAGGGAGGGGGTAGAAGGAGTGGAGCTAATCGGTTAATTTTTCCCGATAATAATAATTATGCTAATTAAAGATTTAGTACAAAAATTTTAGCTCGATCAAAGCTACATGTCTCAGTACATGTAGCTTTGGTTTAGAATATTTCATGAAAAAGTGCAGTTTGTATAGGAGGTGGTGCAAGGAGTGGAGGGCTTTTAGTTATTTTTTGAGAAGCAACTACAATTATTATTGAATTGATATATTTTATATTTCAGAACAGTAACATTCACACTTTTCAAAAAAATCGAATTTTCGCAAAGTCGTGGATTTGTGTCAGATTGTATGGGAGGGGGTAGAAGGAGTGGAGCTAATCGGTTAATTTTTCCCGATAATAATAATAATACTAATTAGGGATTCATCAGAAAATTTTAGCTCGATCAAAGTTATACGTACTGGGAAAATTGGCTTAGAGTATTTCATGAAAAAGTGCAGTTTGTATGGGAGGTGGTAGAAGGAGTGGAGGTTTTTTGGTAATTTTTCTAGAAACAACTATAATCACCATGCAATTGATGTGTTTTAAATTTTAGATCAGTGTGAATCTACACTTTTCAAGAAAATCGTTTGCAAAGTCGTGGAATTATGCCACATTGTATGGGAGGGGGTAGAAGGACTAAACCTAATTGGTTAGTTTTTTCCTGACATTAATAACAATGCTAATTAAAGATTTAATACAAAATCTTAGCTCGATCAAAGTTATACGTACTGAAAAAATTGGAGTATAGTATTTCAAGAGAAAGTTTAGTTTGTATGGGAGGTGGTGGAAGGAGTTGGGGGATTCAAACTATTTATATACTTGAAGATTGCATTTATAACAGAAATAATATGTTTTAAATTTCAAATTAATAGATTTCATAGTTTCCATGAAAATTTGATTATTATAAGTTTTTCAAAATGAGTCACTTTGTATGGGAAGGGGTAGAAGGCGTGAGGGGAGAAAAATAAAACCTAAAGCGGATTACTCCCCAAAATAGAGCCAATAATATGTGAAAGTAACTCCGCCATAGACGGTCCCAAGCCCGAGTTGAGAAAGGAGGAGGGAACATGGAGTTAACCTGAATGGCCAGTAACACCAGTGCGTCTCAGGAAGTAGGCAAAAAGTATGACATAGTTGGACTTGCAGCATAGCTGTGAGAACTCCAGCATGTCATATTTAGCTCAAAACTCCCACCCTTTTTCTACTAGGGTGTAATAAATAAGTAGGACCGGTCCTCCAGGTCGGGGGTTGGGCGAGGCGCCGACAACGCATCACCGGAAAAAGAACACTGTCCAGAAACCTGAAGAACAGCCTCGGAAAGGATGGACTCAACGGCAACGACCCCGCAAACGAAAAATGGACTACTCTATTGGATCTTGGAATGTTCGATCCTTATTTAGGACAGGAGCTCTGAAAGAGTTTCTCGAAGAAGTGGCAAAACACAACATCAACATAACTGCCATCCAAGAAACGAAATGGCTCGGTCGCGAAATCATGGACATGAGATCACACACAATCTATCCAAGTGGAAAATTGTCGGGAAGCAGAGAGTTTGGAGTCGCTTTTGTCGTTGACAAAAAATTTAAACAGCAGGTCACGAGCTTCAAACCAATAAGTGAAAGATTGTGTGCAATCCGAATAAAGACTAAATTTTTCAACACTTGGTTGATCAACGTTCACGCACCAACAGAAGACAAGGACGATGTAACTAAAGACGAATTTTATGCCACCCTAGAGACAACCTATGACTCACTGCCATCGAATGACCTAAAAATTGTCTTAGGGGATTTTAATGCAAAAGTCGGAAAGGAAGAGGCTCATAGAGGAACAACAGGAGGGCACAGTCTCCATGACATAACCAACGACAATGGCCAACGTCTTATTGATTTCGCAAGCAGCAAAAATATCATAGTAAGCTCTACGTGCTTCCCACATCGCGATATTCACAAACGAACGTGGGCATCACCAGATGGTCACACCTTCAACCAAATAGACCACGTTCTTATTGAGAAAAGGGCTGCTTCCAGCATACTTGATGTACGAACTCTCCGCGGTGCGAATTGTGACTCTGATCACTATCTAGTCAGAGCTAAGTATCGATGCAAAATAGCTTGTCGTGGGTATTCGAAAACGAGTAGAGCTCGCAAATTCAATGTCGACAAGCTTAACGACGAAACGGTGGCGCAGGCTTACATGCTAGCATGTAATAAACACCTGACACCAATATATGAAAATATCCAAAATATGCCAGTGGATAATGCGTGGATGAAAATACGAGACGGCATCAAATCCTCCGCGGAAGAGGTATTAGGATATCAAGCACAGCGAAAAAGTAATGATTGGTTCGACCAAGAATGTCGCGACGCAATAGATAGAAAGAACGAAGCTTACAAAATTTTTACTGAACGACCAACACGAGCCAAAAAAGAAAGATATGACGAGCTTAGGCGATATGCGAAAAAGACCTGCAGACGAAAACAAAGGAAGTACCATAATGACAAGATACAAAAAATGGACGACGACATGAGAAAAAATAATACGCGGGACGCATACGCCATAGTAAAAGACTTGAAAAAGGGATATAAACCAAAAACCAGTCTCTGCAAAGACGCAGAGGGCAATATCATCAGCGACACAGAAGAAATCAAAAGGAGATGGGCTTCATACTTCGAACATCTTTTGAATCCCATCCCAGTAGCACCGATAACGACAGACAACATTTCAATTCAAGCCTCAACTGACGAAGATGAACCATCATCGACACCACCCACGCTTCCTGAAATCAAAGCAGCCCTATGTGACCAAAAACGAAACAAAGCGCCGGGAATTGACGAAATACCAGTTGAACTTCTGAAAAACGGTGGAAACTGTGTCGCTGAAATACTGCACAGCATGATATGCAAAATTTGGACAGAGGAAATCATACCCGACGACTGGCGAAAAAGCATTATATGTCCAATTTACAAGAAAGGAGACAAACTCTGCTGTGAGAACTACAGAGGTATATCATTGTTGTGTACGTCCTATAAAATACTGACAAAAATAATTGAACGTCGTCTTAAGCCCTATACTAATCAAATAATTGGCGAATACCAAGGCGGATTCAGAACCGGACGATCTACAACAGACCAGATATTCTCGGTGAAACAGGTGCTTGAGAAATGCTGGGAATATAACACAGACGTGCACCAAATATTCGTAGATTTTAAACAAGCATACGACAGTATCGATAGGAGCGTACTGTACCAAATCATGCTTGACTTTGGAATTCCTCCAAAACTAGTCCGACTAACAAGACTCACAATGACGAACACTGAATCCCAAGTGAGAATACAAACCGATTCCACAACCACCTTTCGAACGGAATGTGGTTTAAAGCAGGGAGATGGTCTAGCTCCTATGCTTTTCAACTTGGCACTAGAGTATGTCGTCCGAAAAATCCCAGTCGACACCAACGGGACACTACTATTCAAGTCCACTCAACTAGTAGCATACGCTGACGACATTAACATTCTAGCAAGATCCTTCCCTAGTGCTAAGGAGGTATTTGTCAATCTTGACTCCGCCGCAAAAGAAGTCGGGTTGCGCATTAACGAAAGCAAAACAAAAGTAATGACGCAAACAAGAAGGAGAACGCCAATCAGACAAAACATAACAATTGCGGAATATAATTTGGAGAGTGTGGACAACTTCATATATCTTGGGGCTAATCTAGCAAAGGACGGTAATGAAACAGACGAAATCAAACGACGGATAATACTAGCAAATAAGACGTATTATTCGGTACTTCCAATAATGAAATCCAAGAAAGTGCACAGGAACAATAAGCTGCGGATTTATAAAACTATTATACGACCTGTGCTCTGTTATGGCAGCGAGACGTGGACATTAACGCGAACTTCCGAAAAAGCAGTTAACACATTCGAAAGAAAGGTCCTCCGAAGAATTTTGGGACCTGTGAAGGAAGGAACGGAATGGCGAATAAGATACAACCATGAGTTGTATCAACTCTACGACGAGCCAGAAGCTTCAACGTTCATCAAGCTACGTAAACTGCAGTGGGCTGGCCATGTAGAGCGAATGGAAGACAGAAGAATCCCCAAACGTGCTCTTAAAGGCAAAACGAGTGGTAACCGGCCAGTAGGCAAACCACGCAAGCGATGGGAAGACTCGGTTGATGAAGACAGCAAAGCCATTTTAAAAATTAGCAGCTGGAGGACGCGGTCTTTGGATCGAGACGATTGGAGGCGACGACTTCAGGAGGCCAGGGCCCGATTTGGGCTGTCGCGCCATTGATGATGAATATGTGAAAGTGTCATTGCAATCGGTGTAGCCGATTCCAATTTAGGAATAGTGTAAATTAAATAACATTTAAACACGATCACGATCAATAGCTCCAGAAAACATAATCAATATTTCATTTGTTTATTTAAGTAATTTTGGGCTTGTAAGAAAAGAAGGGAAAGGGGAGTAGAATGGATGGGTGAATTTTAATAAGTTTTTTATTTTTGTATATATTTTATATGCACATTTGTATGGGCGGGGTAAGAGCAGGCAAAATGTGTGATGAAGCTTTACTAAGTTTCTCTTGAAAGGTGTTCGTGCAAAATTGCAAGCTCGTAGCTATTAATTTGTTGGAATTCGTCGAAATCTTACGTTTGTGAATATATTACTTATATAATAATATGAATCTACAGTATAAAAATTATGCGTGTCCTCCTCTTCCTTCTACCACCTCCCATACAAACTCTACTTGTTATAAATTACTCTAAGCCAATTTACTCAGTGCGTATAAAATTTAGCGAGCTGAAATTATGCACCAAATATTTATTTAAAATTGTTAGTAAGGCTAAAAAAAATTAGACGATTAGCTTCACCCCTTCTACCCCCTCCCATACAAAATGGCACAATTTCGAAATTCGACTATAAATGGATTTGCTCGAAAAGTATAAAAGTTATTAGTCTGAAATTCGGGATATATTACCTTCATAATAATTTCAATATACAGTACAAAAATTATTTGCGTCCTCTCTCTCCTTCCCCTCCCCTCCACTTTTTCATGAAATGCTCTAAGCCGATTTTCTCAGAACATATAACATTTATCGAGCTCACATTTTGTAATAAATAATTATTTAGCATTATCACTAAGATCAGAAAAAAATATTTGATTAGCTTTACTACTTCTACCCCCTCCCATATAATATGACACAGTTTCACAACTTCACAAAAAATCGATTTTCTTGAAAAGTATGAATGTTACTAGTCTAAAATTTAAGTGATGTCAATTTTATGATATTCTTAGTTATTTCTGAAGAAATCACTAGAATCCCCCCACTCTTTCTACCACCCATACAAACTACACATTTTCACAAAATCTAACACACTAATTTTCTCATCTCCTATTCAATTTTCGGAGGTAGCATTTTGTTCAAAACATTTTTATAGCTACTTTAGCATGATGGGGAAAAAATTAGTTCAGTGCTATCACCCCTTCCAACACTCCCCACACAAAATTTCTTGGGATCACAAAAAATTCTATTTCATCTAGAGTATCGTAAGATTGCGCTTTATGCGCAGGGCTACGATCCTGTTATGTTTTTAATTGTTTTTAAAAGTGTTTGTACAAAATTTCAAGTTGATAGCTTTTAGTGGTTTAGTGATAAGTGATTTCTTAAAAATGGTCGAGAAAATACTTTTATATGAGAGGTGGTAGAAGTTTTTAATTTATTCGAACAGTTAATACTTTAAACTTCTAAAAACTTTTTTTAAATGAGTTTCCTAAGTTTTGATGTTTGTAGCCAAAAATTGCAATAAAAAAATAGAAGTTTTTGTGTTTTCTTTTTATTTTACATGAAGCACCTTGTGCAGCTTAGGGCACCCGTTCGGTGAATAATAGTTATGGTTCAAATTATTACTTTTCTTTATATATATCAAATGGATTTATGCACGTACAAAACTTGCATTTTGTATCTTTTACCACAGTTATTAAAAAAATTACTCAAAGTTTCGACTTTTTGGCTGACCACCTCCCTCCCCTTACAATCACCAACACAAATATGTTACTAAAATTATAAATCATATATTTCCACAATTTGATAAAATTTCAACTTAATATCTGTATTGGATTTTGAGATATATCGGTTTGAAATTTTGAAAAGTGCGCCATTTTTAAAATGCTTCATATTTCCCCCCACTATTATTATGTCCAAATTTTATGTTTTTCTCATACTTTGCTAGTATGTACATTTAATGCATGCAATAAGTGTCAATTAAATAGTTTGAGAAATAGTCTTGATATTAATATTTAAGTGCTTTTCTTCGCACCCCCTGACCCTACTCCTTAAAAGGGTTTGCCTCCCTTGATTATGGTTGACCTAAGAGTCACCTCGTTGATCACAAAATTTGAACTCATTCTGTTAAGTTTTTTCGAAGATATAATCGTTCGAAAAAATAAATTCGGCCAAGAATTAGTTTTTAACCCATCCTTTTTGTACCCCACTGGATAAAAAAATTAATTTATTTTTACTTTTCTCCCCATAAATAAATATAACCGAATATCTATTTTTAGCTTTCTTTCTGTATTCGTAGCTATTAGCAAGCGTAGTTTTCCACCTTAACCCTGCTCCAGCCTCCTTCTTTCACTCCACACTCCCCAAAATTGATGTAATGGTCCTCACTTACCTAGTCTATAATCCACATAAAAATTAACTTCCTATTCTTTAGGACCTCAGTGACATGATTTCATATATACGGCGTACGGTGGACAGATTTTTTTGCATTTTTATGCCAATTTAGTCAGAAACGCGAAAAACAAAATTTCAGAATAGCAAAATTTTTTTTGTGTCGATCAAAATACTTTATTATTAGAATAATAAAGTAAAATTAAGTAGCTTCTTTTGATTATTAATGTCATACAGAATTTTAAATGATGGTCTGAAATTACTAGTTGGCAAAGACATCATTATCGATACTTCGTTAAAATATTCTTCTTTCCACTTTCGAGTAACTTAAGCTCTTTCGCTGTCATCTTTAAAAGGATGCTTTTCTATCTAAGATACCATGTATATTGAGTAACATGCTCATTATAAATTCAGTATAATTTCGAAACGTTTTGCTTTAAAAGTTCTTAATATGCATGCGAAAAAGGAGTGCTAGTAGAGCAGCGCCATATAATACCGAAAAGTAATTCCATTCTCTGGCTCCATTTTAATGTAGGGACTTATAGCTAAATACAGGGAGAAATTTTATGATGAAGTTTTTGACATGGCCTTTAGTAAATATGTGGGAAAATTCATAATGTGATTTAATTGGTCGTATCAATTTCATGCTTAGAAAAAAGAGGAAAATAACATAATTACAGAAGCATGAAATTTTCTACTTAAAAATACTAAACGATGTGTATCTCTCTACTAGGAATTATAAGTACACATCCAGTATCAGTTCAATTAAAAAGAAAAAAAAGTATAGTCCAGATGGAATCTGGGAATATAGTATATATTATGTTTGTTGTAAAACCAAGAAATGATTATCTCATATAATCGACAACAAAGGCACCGAAAAGTTTATACCTCATATACATCGATTCTCTCCATCAGTCAGTCTGTCCGACTGTCTGATAACATAAGTCGTGAGCGATTTCAGCTATCGAGCTGAAATTTTGTTCGTCATTTTCGTAGAAAAATGCTGAAAATCATTATACGTATGGAGAGGGTTGTGGAACAAACTTTAAAAATAATTTAATATTTTACCTATTGGCGTCCGAAAAGAGGGGGCTAAGAACAAATAAACTGCCAACAAGTCGGGCGAAACTTTATTATTCTTGGGACAAGTTGCGTATGTGTGGAAAGTCAATATACAGGTTAGAGTGGTTAGGGAAGACTAAGTGAAAGCGGGTTCTTGGGCAGGGCAATTGTCAATTTAACACTTTGCGGAAACGTTCAAAAGCTCCAGTACATACAATCAATATTTCATTCGTTTATTTATCCAAGTTTGAGTCTTTATGAGGGGTGATAGTAAGAGTGAGTGGATGGTAATAGTTTTTAATTGATTGCTTGAATCACGTCCAATATTCTCTGCATAGAATGTCAGTTTCATAGACGAAGTTGCATAGAATTTTCATAGGATTCGGTGTATTTTACATTCATTGTATGGGAGGGGTTAGAGGAGGTAGGGAAATCGTAAAATTTGTGACGCAATTTTATTTCCTGTCTCTTGTAGTGCGCTCGTACAAAATTTCAAGTTCGTAGCTTTTAATTTGTTGGTTATTAGTTAATTCAATGAAATAGGTCGAAATGATACTTTTGTATGGGAGGGGGTAGAAGGGCAAGCGCGATTGCAAAACTTTTAAAGTAATAATATTTCACTTATTTTTATAAGTTTTTGCGCAAAATTTGAAATTGGTAGCTTTTAAGAGTTAGCTGATAACTGATTTGCTAAAAATGGTCGAAAAAATAATTTTGTATTTTAAGGGGGAAGAAGAGGTAGGGGAATCGCAAAATTTGTGACGCAATTTCCTTTTTTTTTTCTTTTAAGGTGCTCGTACAAAATTTCAAGTTCGTAGCTTTTACTTTGTTGGTTAGCAGTTGTTTTCAATAAAACATTGAAAATTGTCGAAATCATACTTTTGTATGGGAGGGGGTAGAACGGCAAGTGTGATCTCAAAAATTTTGACGCAGTTCTATTTCAACTATTTTCAAAAGATTTTGCGCAAAATTTAAAATTGATAGCTTTTACTAATTAGGTGATAATTGATTTCTTAAAAATGGTCGAAAAAATCATTTTGTATGGGAGGGAGTAGAAGCTTAGCTTTCAAGGTATTCGACCAGTTTATTTTTCATTCTTTTAAAGATTTCTTTTAAATGCATTTCGCAAGTTTTCAAGTTTCTACCTTCAAATTTCATTCAAAAATTTCCAATTTATGTGGTTTTTTCATTGTACATGAAACACCTTGTGCACGGTAGACCAGGGGGGTCGGTGCATAACAATTGTGGAATTTTTATTATTTTTTCTGTATGTACAACAAATAGATGTATCCACATGGAAAATTTAAATTTTGTATCTTTCACCAGAGCCCTTAAAAAAACACTCAAAATTTCCGACATTTTTCGTTACCACCTCCCTCGCCTTACACCTCCCAACGTAAAATTTGTACCAAATTTAAAAACTACTTAGTTCTACAATTTGACAAAATTTTAATTTTATATCTGTACTCAATTTTGAATTATAACGGTTTTTTTCGAAGATATAATCATTTGAAAAAAAAATTCGGCCGACAATTGGTTCTTAGCCCCCCCCCCCCTTTTCGCACCCCAATGGATAAAAAAATTAAATTATTTTTAAAAGTTGTCCCACAAATCCTTCTATATGTATGTTGAGTTTTAGCTTCCTATCTGTTACCATGGTTGAGATATTTGAGTTAGTATTTTTCGGTTTAAGCGC
Organism: Chorisops tibialis; assembly: GCA_963669355.1. Classification (NCBI taxonomy): domain Eukaryota; kingdom Metazoa; phylum Arthropoda; class Insecta; order Diptera; family Stratiomyidae; genus Chorisops; species Chorisops tibialis. Next base: position 126,820,896 of record OY770264.1, read on the forward strand.
TCCCCCCGCCTCCCCCTGGACCCGTACACCCCCCAAAATGGGTATCCGCCTGAGATCCGCAACTATCTGCAATCCCCCCAAAAATAAACTTTCTATCTTGAACGGTTTGGGAGTTAATGTGCGCTGAGCGTACACGTCGGCGTACGGCGGACGACGTTCAGACAGACGGATTTTTTTTTTGCATTTTTAGGCTAATTTAGTCATGAAACGCGAAAAAATAAAATTTCAGGGTAGCAAATTTTTTTTTTCCCAAGTCGATCACAATACTTCATTATTAAAATAATGAAGTAATTGTTGGCCGAATATTTTTTTAAATGATCATATCTTCGAAATTACTTACCATAAAAAAATGCATACTTTAGGACCTTTAAGGTGGCATACAGATCCATTAGAATCAGCTTAGAAAGAGGCGAATTGCTGTAAGGGAGAGTTTCAAATTGGTTATAGCAGTAGTGGGGAGAAATGGGGATCATTTCAAAAATGGGACACTTTTCAAAATTTCAAACCGTTATATCTCAAAACTGAGTACATATATCAAACCGAAAATTCGTCAGAATATAGAACTACATAGTTATTAATTTTAGTAAATTTAAGTTGGGGGCTGTAAGGGGAGGGAGGTGGTAAGCAAAAATGTCGAATATTTTGAGTAATTATTTTAGGGCGCTGGTGAAAGATACAAAGTTTAAATTTTGCATGTGAATACATCTATTGGGTATACAAACAAAAAAACTGATAATTTGCTCCACAATTGTTATGCACCGAACCCCCTGGTCTAACGTTCACAACATGTTTCATATGTAATGAAAAAAACACAAAAACTGGAAAATTTTAAATATAATTTTAAGATAGACATAAATGTATGAAATATTAACTTCTTGAACACTTTACATACTTATACTCCCTCCTACACAAAATTATTTTTTCGACCATTTTTAAGAAACCATTTATCACCTAAGTATTTAAAGCCATCAATTTAAAATTTTGCATAAAAACTTTTAAAAATAGTTGAAACGAAATTGCGTTAAAAGTTTTGAGATCGCGCTTACCCTTCTACCCCTCCCATACAAAAGTATGATTTCGACCTTTCAATAAATCAACTAATAACTAACAAATTAAAAGCTACGAACTTGAAGTTTTGTACAAGCACCTTACAAGGGAAACAAAATAAAACTACATCACAAATTTTACGATTTTCTTACCTTTTCTACCCCTTCCATACAAATGATTGGTTTCGTGAATTTAAAAAACACTGAATTTTATGAAAATTCTATGCAACTTCGTCTATGAAACTGACATTCTGTACAGAGAATATTGGACGTGATTCAAGCAATCAATTAAAAAATTATTAACATTTACCCACCCTTACCTCCCCCTCGAAAAACCCCAAACTTGCATAAACGAATAAAACATGTACTGGAGCTATTAATCGTATCCGCAATTAAATGTTAAATTAACAACAGCCCTGACCAAGAACCTCCTTCCTTAGTCTTCCCTAACCACTCTAACCTGCATATTCACTTTCGACGCATCCACAGCTTGTTCTAAGAATAATAAAGTTTCGCCCGACTTATTAGCAGTTTATTTAAAACTACATAATTCCAATATAATAAAATTGCAAAAATTCGTCCTTTCTGCAGAACTTTGCTAGTTTCAATGAAAATCGATAAAATAGTTTTTAGTTAGAAGGAGCGAGGGAATCAGTTCAATATTTTGTGATGTTAATGATTATTACACTTTCACCTCAATTTCAAATTGGTTCAAAGAAACATGAATTTCTTAAAAATTCGAAATTTCATGAAATTTTTATGGGAGTGGGTTGATGTAGCCCGTTCACAAACTTAAAGTCTTTTTATTGCTAAAAATGACATCAAACAAATTTCAACACGATAGCTCAAAGCGTTCTAGAATTATATTGTAAACAGGCGGACAAACAAACAGATGAAGAGGTGGACAGACAGACCAACAGACAAACGGACAGACACACAGACGGACATCTAATTACCTGTTACCGAGGTTTTTGAGTGATAGCATTTCTGTACCCTTAGTGAATCTGTGCGAGCATAACAAATGGTGAGCAAATACAATTTACTCTCAGATCTCATCTAGACTATAAAAAACACAGCAGAATTATGATTGGACTTAAAGGCTTAAAACTCTAGATGAAATGGGAAAGAGAGAGAAAATATGTCACCTCACATTCTTTCGAATAGGGTATTGTGACTTCTGTATGGAAGGTCATAGAAGCAGAAGGGGAATGTTTGTAATTTTACTTTATTATTTTAATAATAAAGTATTGTAATCGACTTGGAAAAAAAAATGTATTACCTTGATATTTTGTTTTTTCGCGTTTCATGACTAAAATAGCCTAAAAATGCAAAAAAAATCCGTCTGTCTGCACGTATACGCTCAACGCACATTAACTCCCAATTTTGGTACAAATTTTGAGTTGGGAGGTGTAAGGGGAGGGAGGTGGTAAGCAGAAATGTCCAACATTTCGAGTATTTTTTAGGGTTCTGGTGAAAGATACGAAGTTTAAATTTTGCATTTGAATACATCTATTTGATGTACATAGAAAAAAATAATAATTTGTTCCACAATTGTTATAAACCGACCCACCCGGTCTAACGTGCACAAGGTGTTTCATGTGCATTGGAAAAAAAACACATAAACTGAAAATTTTTGAATGAAATTTTAAGGTAGGAACTTGAAAATTTGGAAAATGTATTTAAAAAAAATCCTTAAATATATGAAATATTAACTGGTCGAATACCTTTAAAACTTCTACCCTGTCCCATTCAAAATTATTTTTTCGACCATTTTCAAGAAATCAATTATCACCTAACTATTAAAAGCTATCGATTTAAAATTTTGCATAAGGACTTCTAAAAATAATTGAAACAAAATTGCCTGAAAAGTTTTGAAATCGCGTATGCCCTTCTACCACCTCCGATACAAAAGTATAATTTCGACCCATTTCATTAAATCAACTAATAACAAACAATTTAAAGCTACGAAATTGAAATTTTGTACGAGCACCTTACAAAAGAAATGAAATAAAATCGCATCACAAGTTTTACGATTCCCTCACCCGCACTACCCCCTCCCATACAAAAGTATGGTTTCGACCAATTTCATTAAATCAGATTCCCTTACCCGCTCTAACCTCCTCCCCCCCCCCGCCACCATACAAATGTTCGGTTCCGTGAATGTATAATACACCGAATTTTATGAAAATTCTATGCAGCTTCGTTTATGAAACACATTTCATACAGAGAATATTGGTCATGATTCAAGCAATCACTTTGGCCCAAAAATAATAAAGTTTCGCCCGATTTGTTGGCAGTTTATTTATTATGTTCAGACCGACCATTTGGTTATAAGACGCTGATGAAGAAGATGTCTCCTTGATGTGCGAGCGAAACGTGGAGCTGACGTGGGGAGCTATCACCACCTGATGGTTGCCTGCTTGAGATTGTGTACAGCAGCTATCCGATGACCACAAATTCTTCAAATGAAGCACAAGCTTAATGTGGATAAACTCAGAGATCCCAACAGAAAACGCGAGTACACCACCATTCTACGCGAAAAGTCATACACATTGGGCGAATATGAAATACGCACACTGAACGCCAATTGAGAGGCAACCAGAAACACTTTTCTAACTAGTGCTGAAGAATCTGTGGGATATGTGCAAAGCGGTGAGAAACCTTGGATGTCACAAGACAAATGGGACGATCGGAAAAAATTCAAATTGACAATCATCTCTCAACCCGATGTCAACCAACGAACGCCCGACCTGAGGCAGAACTACCGCGATGCTCATCTACAGCTTACAAAGGCTATTAGACTCCTCAAGAGAAAGGCCATTGAAGATCTGGCCAACAAGGCAGAATCTGCGGCTAACGTTGGGGATATGGGTTCACTATTCAAAATCATGAAACATTTGACGAACAGGAATTTCACCGCCAGCCACCTGGTGAGATGTCAACGGAACTCTCCTTAATATGAGTGAACACCAGTTGCGGCGATGAAAGGATTACTTCTCTGATATTTTAAACATCTTGTCAGAGGAAGATATTTCAGAAACAGAACAACTACCAAACATCCAACCGCAACAATCCTCTGTTAGGGACGATCCGCCAGATAAGGAAGAGATAGTTTCCGTCATTCGGTCAATGGCGGGAAGGAAATCCCCAGGTATAGACGGACTACCAACCGAATTCCTCAAAGCGGACCCGGAAATATAGCCGATATACTCCTCCCACTCTTTACTGGAGTGTGGTATGAAGGAAGATATTCGACTGAATGGAAGGAGGGCGTCATTGTGAAAATTCCGAAGAAGGGCGACCTTCGGGATTGTGACAATTGGCAAGGTATATGTCTTCTTACTGTCGTATCGAAAATCATGGCTAAGGTATTATAATTCTCAATAGGATTACTGATGTTGTGGAGAGCACTCTCGAAGTTTATCAGGCTGGATTCCGTAAAGGGTCGTGTTGTACAGACCACACAAATACCCTATGGATAATATTGGAGCAGTCAGCCAAATGGGTTCGCCACGTCATCTCATGTTTGTGGACTTCGAGAAGGATTTCGACATCGTTAAGCGAGATTACATATGGAATGCTTTGTGTAGGAGAGGTATTCCAGATAAGGTCATAGCTATGATTAAAGAGTCCTACAAATAATGAGCTGTGGTAAATGTTCTCTTCCCCTGGATAGGGAAATGAATACCGTTAACTATGCCAAGATCATCGAATGTGATGGAATATGTGGACGTTCCTTCCATCTTTCATGCACGGACTCTGCCTCAAGTTTCCAATCCACATCCGGCTTTACATGTTTCGAATGCTGTAATATTAAACCGTGTCACGTCCTTAAACTGCTTCACGTCATCACTACACGGTTAGATTCAATGAGCACAGCTATTATATCGTTGAATAACGATTCTGAGTTCTTGACTAATAAAGTCGGTGAAATCAGTAATACTTTAACCATTCTGAATAACTGCTTCGACGACATCCGTGAACATGGTACTCAGATTGATAAGGTTGAGTCGTGTTGCTCTCTCATGCAACATGATGTTTCGAAAATGTCTAAAAAAGTTTCTAACTCGGACATTAAATTGACATCCTTATCCAACAACATTACCGATCTTTGTTCTAGCTTCACTGGGTGCAGTGAGATTGGACCTGTTGTGGGCAACGTGCAAACACTACACAAATTAGATGTGTTAAATGATAGCGTGAAATCACTATCATCTAATTTAAAAATTTGCAAAGAGCATGTGCCAGTTGCTAGAAGTAACTTTGGCGTCCAAACCGATCCGAATACCTCATCCTGCTCTATTGGCTGCCAGACGGATTCCAACACATTGCCTTCTGGTGCATTCAAATCACATCCGCAAGCAGTAAACATTAAACGCAGAAAGAGCACGAAAAAAAATAAGGATACTCAACGGAAAGCTGCTAAATCTCCTAATGTCGTTCGCCCACGGCCGAATCTATACGTTGATGACATCGGTACCTTCCCATCATGCGATATATCGAACCTAGAGAGTGTTCCTGAATCTGGTAATGCGCCACAACGTAGAGCTACTGCGGTTGATTGCGTCAACAACAAAACGGATATTGTGCATGAATCTTCGACTACGTCAATAGACTTTCGCTGCACTTTACGAGCCGCTGAACAGCCAAAGCTTCTTTTTGTATCACGCTTAGCATCTGACACAACGGAGAAGGAAATTACTGACAACGTTCTTGGTATCTTACGCTGTGCAAGAGTTGACTTATCACCCGACTTAGTATCTTGTAAAAAGATTACTCCTATATCCCGCGATGGTGGCGCGAGAGTGTCTTCGTTCAAGGTTGTTCTGCCGGACGCATGCTTTGCCCATATTGTGTCATCGAAACTATGGCCGAAATCTGCTATCGTCCGTGAATTTTTACCCCGAAATCGTCTTTCGCGGTTATCATCTCAAAATCCATCGTCAAAAAACGGGCAAGCTCTATCTCGATATCTTACAGCAACGTAAGCGGGATGCGTACGAAAACTCAGGATCTGTATCTCGCTGCTGCTGTTTGTTCCTTTGATATCGTGTGCATTTGTGAGACATGGTTGTCCTGTCAGTTCAGAGACTCTGAGCTTTTCGATTCCGACTTTGAAGTTTTTCGTCGTGACCGCCACCCCAACTTACTTGATCCACCGGTTGGGGGTGGAGTCCTCTGCGCCGTTCGTCGCCAGTTTGCTTCTACGATAATCGATGTCCCAGGAACCGAGAATCTAGAGTTCTTGTGTGTAGCTGTAACACTTGGGAACCGTAAGCTATACGTTGTGACTGTATACATCACATCGCCTTCACCTTCATCAGTTTACGATGCGGTTTATAATGCGTTTGAAACATTGCTTGGTCTTCTTCATCCATCAGACGATATTTTAATTCTGGGCGACTTTAATTTACCGCAAATACAGTGGCTACGCTCTGATGATAATGAGGTTTGTATGACGCCTTCGTATTCCTCCTGTACCCGACACGAAATACAATTTGTGGACAACATGCTTGCTACAGGACTTTTCCAAGTGTGTTCGATTTCGAATGATCATGGTAGATTTTTGGATCTGATCTTCTCATCTGATGCCAGCCTTACGACGATTGATAAATGTCACAGCCCTTTGCTGCCTGACTTGCCTATTCATCCTGCGCTTCACGCAACATTCAACTCTCACACAGAATTTACGAACTCGAAATGCATTGCTAGTAATTATTTTAATTTCGCCAAAGCTTATTTTGAAACTTTAAATCTTGACATATCCAATTGCGATTGGTCGTCTGTGTTGAATGAATCTGATGTTGACAAAGCCACTTCTAATTTTTACACGATTTTAAATGGCTGCTTTCTGCGTTGTGTCCCTGTAGTTTGTTCGAAACCTACTAGGAGGTTTCCCTGGTTTGACGATGATTTAATCAATTTGAAAAATCGGAAAACGAAAGCTTGGAAAACTTACTCGCTCTCAAGGAGTGATACGGACTACATAATTTACATAAACCTATGTAATTGTTTTATAAGTCAGTCTCGAGCTGCATATAACCAATACCTTTTTAGAATTAAAAACTCTTTTAAAGATAAACCGAAACAATTCTGGAATTTTGTCAACTCTAAGAAAAACTCTGATGGTTATCCTTCCAGTATGTTTTTTAATGATGTAGTCAGTGCTGATCCTACTACAATTAGCAACTTATTTTCCAACCATTTCCGCACCGCCTTCAATTGCAGTACGCCGCTATCATCCGTTGGTAACTTTGAATACATGTCAAAGTTTCCTTCTTCGTCCTTGGTTCCTAAAGATCTTTTCATTGACGACTCCACTATTTTGAAATACATTGATAAACTTGCTATTAATTTCTCTAGAGGACCAGATGGTGTTCCTTCTTCTGTGATTAAAAAGTGCAGTTTATCCCTTTCACCTATCCTTGGGTATCTTTTTAATACATCGCTTCGTAGTGGAGTTTTTCCTATGTCATGGAAATACTCAACTATAATGCCCTTACTTAAGTCTGGTAAAAGAGACAATGTAACTAATTATAGGCCTATAGCGAATCTTCCATGTGTTGCTAAGCTATTTGAATCCATTGTGTGTGATGTAATGTATTTCCATTCCAAGTCGATTATTGGATCATTCCAGCATGGCTTTGTCAAAGGCAGATCTACTGTAACTAATCTTATGAAATTTTCGAACTTCTGTCTTTCTGCTATCGAAAACGGGCAGCAGGTCGATTGCATATACACTGACTTCAGTAAAGCCTTTGACAAAATTGACCATAACATTCTTGTGCATAAACTCCGCCTGCTTGGTTTTCCTGATATTTTCGTCCTTTGGATTAAGTCTTATCTTAGTGATCGCATTCAGAAAGTATACTTTCGTGGAGCCTTATCTTCTGAAATATATAATACTTCTGGCGTTCCGCAAGGTAGCCATCTGGGTCCACTTCTATTCCTTCTCTTTATTAATGACGTGAGTTCGTTTATCTCTAACTCGAACATTCTTCTCTATGCCGATGATGCGAAAATCTTTAAGATTATCTCCAGCAGCAATGATTGTCTATTATTGCAAAGTGATATCTTGCGTTTTCATGACTGGTGCTTACTTAACAATTTACATCTCAACATTAATAAGTGCACTGCTGTTTCGTATTCTAAGAAGAGAATATCAATGAATTTTGACTATGTTGTAGATGGATGCTCTTTACTTCGTTCTGACAAAGTACGTGATTTGGGCGTACTATTCAACTGTAATTTTACCTTTGATGATCACGTGAATCACATTGCTGGTAAAGCGAACGCTATCCTCGGTTTTGTTAGGAGACAATCGAAAGAATTTAATGATTTCTTTACAACGAAAATGTTGTATTGTGCATTTGTCCGATCTATCCTAGAATATGCTAGTCCTATCTGGTCACCATTTTATTCCATTCACATAGATAGGATCGAAGCAGTTCAGCGTCGGTTCTTAAGGTTTGTCCTTCAGGGCCTTCCCTGGTCCGATCCACTCAGGTTACCGCCATATGTTGATCGTTTAAATCTGCTGTCTATGGATTCCCTTGAGAAACGGCGTATACATGCCAGAGTTGTTTTTGGTTTTAAAGTAATTACAGGTATAATTGACTCTGACAAATTGCTGTCTATGATTAATTTCAATGTTCCATGTCGCCCTTTACGAAATTATGAGCTTTGTAGAATTCCGCAGCATCGCACAAACTACGGGTTTTATGAACCAGTTTCATTCATGTTAAGAGATTTCAATAACTTCTTCTCGCAATTGGATTTTCACATAAGTGTCCCACAAGTAAAAAGTCAGCTTTCTTGATGTTCATAATGTTTGATTTTGTATAAAGTTTAAATTTCTGTGTACCTAATTCTGTTTAATTGTTATTAATTAATTATATTATTAATTTATATTATTATAACTGTTGTTAAATGTAGTAATCAATTTTTTGATGAATAAATTATTATTATTATTATTATCAAAGATGCAAGGTGTCGCATCTTGCATAGAGGAGAGCTGTCCGAGAGCTTCCCTGTGCGAACGAGTGTCAGACAAGGCTGCATATTATCACCAGCCCTGTTTCTGGTGGTAACAAATGACATCTTGAAAGCTGCACTGGAAGGTGGCGAAGGTAAAGATCTTCAATGGAGACTATTTAACATCTTAAGTCACCTTGATTATGCTGATGACGTGTGCTTGCTTGCACATAACCGTTCGGACTTAAAGTGAAATGTTCGCTTGTTGCATTCTAAATACAAAGAGGCGGAACTGAAAATAAATATGCGTAAAACCACGGACAAGATGTTGAAGAGGTGCAAGATTTGTGTTATCTCGGAAGCATTGTCAGCATGGACGGCGGAGCCGCAAAGGATATTGAGGCTTGTCTAAATAAACCTCGTCAGGCCTTCGGTATCCCTTCCCCTTTCTGGACGTTAAGAGAGATCTCCCTTCACACGAAGCTGCGAGTTTTTGACGCATGCGTCAAAACCGTGTTGTTATATGGTTGTACCACGTGGAAAGTTACCGTTTGATTTACCAAGAAACTACAGACTTTCGTGAATTTCAGGAATATTCGAAAATGGTATATGGGTTGATGACATTGAACTAATTTTTTCTCATCACGCTAAAGTTGCTATCAAAATGTCTTACACAAAATTTGGAATCAGAAATTTCATAGGTACTGAGAAAATTAGTGTATTGGATTTAGTGAAATCGTGCAGTTTGTATGGGAGGTGGTTGAAGCAGGGGCGAGTTCTTAAAGGTTTTTTTCCCGAAATAACTATAAGTATCATACATTTGTTATGATTTAAATTGTAGATCCGTAGCATTCACACTTTTCAGGAAAATCCACTTTTTGTAAAGTTGTAAGATTGCATCGGATTGTATGGGAGGGGACAAGGAGTAAAGTTAATAGTCTAATCCTTTTATGGCCTTACTAGTAATTTAGATTAATATTAAGTGCACGATTTCAGCTCGATAAATTTTATATGCACATAAACCAATTTAGAGTATTTCATGAAAAGGTGCAGTTTGTATGGGAGGTGGTTGAAGGAAGGGAAGGACTTCAATAATTTTTATATAGTAGATTGAAATTATAATAAAAGTAATATATTCCAAATTTCAGATCAATAGCATCTACACTTTCAGAGCAAATCCTTTTATTGTCAAATTGCAAAATTGTGTCATTTTGTATGGGAAGGGGTAGAAGAGGTAAAGCTAATCGTCTATTTTTTTTTTTTTGATCTTACTAATGACTCCAAATAAGTGAATAATGCACAATTTGAGCTCGATAAATTTGATACGTACTGAGTAAATTGGTTTAGAGCATTTCATGAAAAAAGTGCAGTTTGTATGGGAAGGGGTGGAAGGAGAGGGAGGACACAAATAGTTTATATAGTAGTTTATATAATATAATTATTATGAAAATAATATATTCAAAACTTCAGACTAGTAGCTATTATACTTTACGAGGAAATCCGTTTATTGTCGAATTGCGAAATTGTGTTATTTTGTATGGGAGGGGGTAGAAGGGATAAAGTTAATCGTCTTATTATTTTTTTTTTCGTCTTTCTAATAATTTTAAATAAATATTTGATGCACAATTTGAGCTCGCTAAATTTTATACGCACTGAGTAAATTGGCTTATAGTATTTTATGAAAAAGTACAGTTTCTATGGGAGGTGGCAGAAGGAGGAAGAGGACACGCATAATTTATACGGTAGATTGATATCATCATAAAAGTAATATGTTCCAAATTTGAGATCAATAGCCTTTATACTTTTTGAGCAAATCCGTTTATTGTCAAATCGCGCAATTGTGTCAATTTGTATGGGACGGGGTAGAAGGGGTGGAGCGATTTGGCCCGTACACGAACTTGACCTTACTTAGCTCTAGCTCAACGCGTTCTCAAGCTTGAGAGCGCACAGATGGACGGACGGACGGACATCCGATTTTGAAATTTTTGAGTGATAATATTAACTTCTGTATCATTCATTTTTTTCTCCGAGCCTTATTTCTTAGCGTTACAAACTTTAGAGCAAACTTATAATACTCTCAGATTTCATCTAGAGTATAAACATAAGAGGACTACTCTAGAATCTAGAAAGAGAAATTTTTTAATTTCAAGAAATTTTGTAGGGGAAGTGGTATAGGGGTTGACGACATTGAACCATTTCTTTCTCATCACGCTAAAGTTTCTATAAAAATGTTTTATACAAAATTTAGGATTGAAAAATGTAATAGGTACTGAGAAAATTAGTGTATTAGATCTAGTGAAATTGTGCAGTTTGTATGGGAGCAGGCAGAAGGAGATGCGAGTTCTTAAAGACATTTTCAGAAATAACTATAAACATAACGCTTTTGAAATTTTTTAAATTGTAAATCAGTGGCACTCATATTCAGAGAAATCGACTTTTTTTAAAATTGTGAAATTGAGTCAGATTGTATGGAAGAGGGTAGAAGGGGTAAGGCGATCTTTTAATTTTTTTTTAGTGTTACTAATAATTCTAAATGAATATTATAATAATCTGCAATTTCAGCTCGATAAATTTTATACGCATTGGATAAATTGGTTTAGAGTATTTCATGAAAAGTGCAGTTTGTATGGAAGGTAGTGGAAGGGGGATAAACATAATTTTTATATGGTAGATTGAAATCATTATAAAAGTAATATATTCCAAATTTTAGACTAATAGCTTTTATACTTTTTGAGCAAATCCGTTTATTATCAAATTGCGCAATTGTGTCATTTTATATGGGAGGGGGTAGAAGGGGTGGAGCCATTTGGCCCGTTCACGAACTTCACCTTACTTTTTAGTAAAAAACGACGTGTACAAAATTTGAACTATCTAGCTCAACGCGTTTTCAAGCTAGAGAGGACACGGACGAATGAACGGACGGACGGACGGACAGACAGAGGGACGGACGGACATCCTTGTTATGAGATTTTTGAGTGATTATATGAACTTCTGTATCATTCATTTTTTTCTCGGAGCCTTATTTCTTGGCGTTACAAACTTTATGGCAAACTTATAATACTCTCAGATTTCAGATCAATAACTCTCATAATTTTTATTTGAAAAGCTCTGATGTTTTTAATTTTAATAAAGAGTGTAAACACAAATCCTCAAATTAGTTTTAACAGTCAATAAAGTTGCATCTACAGTGACCGACAAAAGTCTACATACGACCCCTATTTTCGCTACTAGACGAGCCCCATGGAACTAATTAAAAAAGTAACGATGCAGTTATGTCGTAAGTGTATTTTATTTGATATTTAATAAAAAAAAAATTTTCTCGAACTAAAAAAAATGCATTGACAAAAGTCTACATACGGCTAGGTAAATCAATCTTTATGCTACTGTGCGGTTCTGTTTTATAACGAGAAGTACCGTTTATCAAATTTTGGCATTTGCGCCTAACGTGAAGGCTACCGTTTGGGCAGTTTCGATAAGACCGCAGCTGTAACGATGGCTTCTCGGAAAGAAATGTCATCAGAAGTACGGAAATAGGTGGTAAAACATCGAAATGAAAGAAAATATTTCGGAGAAATAGCCAAATTGTTGAAATTAAGTAAATCGACAGTTCAAACCATATTCAACAACTACAAAAGCAGGTTCTCTGTTGAAAATAAGCCATGCAGTGGTCGACCGAAGAAGCTGGTTTGCAGAGATGTCTCCTTTATTTTGAAACAAGTGAACCAAAACTCAAAGGCGCATGCCACAAAATTGGCGGAGGACATAGCAAAACGAACCACTGTGCATCCAAGTTCAGTTCAAAGAACATAAAATAATAATGGTTATCACAGCAGAACACCAACTTCGCTTAGAATTTGCCAAAACGCATCTAGACAAAGGGCTTGATTTTTGGAAGAAGGTTTTACTCACCGATGAATCGAAGTATAACATATTTGGAAGTGACGGTAGAGCTAAAGTTTCTACTTCTACAATGGCGCTACAGCCCAAATCGGACCTTGGCCTCCTGATATTCAGGTTCCTTAACATTTTTCATAACTTATTGTGGAAGGGTTGTTAGTCCTTCGCACAACCCTCTTTCTACGCATTTTTCATTTTTGTAGATTGAGGTGACCAAGGTATATCCAAGCAGGGAGTGTGCTGGAATTATACATATATTGCGTCGACCGGGATTTGAACTCACGACTCATCTTGCAATACAATTTAACGGAATCGATCGATAAGTTGGACCTGGGTGAAAGCTGGATACTCCAACAAGACAATGATCCCAAGCGTACCGCTCAAATCGTGAAGGACTGGCTACTATATTATACTCCAAGACAGCTCCATACACCTCCACAAAGTCCGGACTTGAATGTCATCGAGCACATTTGGGAGCTTCTGGATCGAAAAATAAGAAAACACGATATTAGGAGTGCCACAATGCTATTGAGTAATCGGGTAAAATAACGCCTAACGAGTTAGAAAATTTGGTCGCATCATTGCCAAGACGCTTGCAGGTAGTTATATATGCCCATGGTGGGCCAATAAAATATTAATATTAAGTTTTGAAATGAATGTAAATTCCTTAATGAAGTTTTTGGTGGGTCACATGATCGTACGTAGACTTTTGTCAATGCTAGTTTTTAATTTTTTTATGAATAGATTGTTAATTTTATATTGGAGAAGATTTTTTTGTTACATGTCAATAAAAATAGATTATAAGCAAAACTACATCATTACTTTTTCAAATAGTGCTGTTGGGCTCGTCAAGCAGCGAAAATAGGGGTCATATGTAAACTTTTGTCGGCAACTGTATATTCTTAGCAAGCACTGCTCACTACGATTTTTTTACACTCTGTCGCTTTGTCATTCTAACTGTTCCACCATCCACGCTTCGGTTTTAAATTTAGAAATGCCCAACTCTTAATGTCGATCACTACTCTCTGTGTGTTTTCCCTCCACCCCTCTGACCAGAATATTTCAAAAATCGCTTCTTTTATATTGTTCTAGTCAATTTTTTTGTTTTTGCTTCATGGTTAAGCCTTATATGGTACATTGGAGGTTTCATAAAAAGAACGGAATGATAACGTAGATTTACCTGATGCCATATTCTATTTTGAAAACAAAAATATACATGAGAGGTTTCATCAAAATAACTTCGTTTTTTTTCGAAATAGTAGAGATCTTTAGTCATTTTTCAAATTTTCTGCGAGATCAACCCGCTCGCCAGCCTAAGTCAGCGTGTAGGCGCAGCTTTGTTGCCTTTAGACGATGAAGAAAAAAAGAAGGAAAGCCTCTAGATCGTAAATTGGCCTATAATTCGGTCAAAGTTTTGTTTTGCACAACGCTAACTGCCTTTTCGGCATTTTCAACACTAAAGATTACTAAGGACTGCTTTTGAAGCAATAGTAGCGCATTGCGATCAGTTCAAAAACGCAGTGACTGGACTTTTTAAAGAAAATATAACAGAATTATGATTGGGCGTAAAGCACAATCAAGCGATACTCTAGATGAAATGATTTTCATGTATCGGAAAATATGTCATCTCAAATTCTTTCAGGAGGTGGTAGAAGCAGAGGGGGAGGTTTGTAATTTTACCTTATTATTCTAATAAAAAAAGTATTGTGATCGACACAGAAAAAAAAAATTTGTTACCGTGAAATTTTGTTTTTTCGCGTTTCATGACTAAATTAGCCTAAAAATGCAAAAAAAAATTTCATCCCGCCGTACGCCGTACATATGGACTCATATCTCCGAGACCGTTAAAGGTAGAATGTTCGTTTTTGGGTGGATTGTTGATTGGGTAAGTGAGCTCTATTTTCTAAATTTTGCGGGGTGTTAGGTGGAAGGAGGAGGCGGGGGAGGGAAAGAGTCAAAAACTACACTTGCTAATATCTCCACCACGAATGCAGATAGCAAGTTAAAATCAGTAGAGATATAGTGAGAGTTGTGGGACAAACTCTAAAAATAATTTAATTTTGATGAAGTTTGTGTTTTTATGAGAGGAGGGGTGAGTGATGATAGCAAGTGTGGGTGGATGTTAATAATTTTTTCATTGATCTCTTGAATCGCGTCGAATATTCTCTATATGTAGAATGTAAATTTCATTGACGAAGTAGCATAGAATTTTCATAAAATTCAGTGTATATTACATTCACGAAACCAAACATTTGTATGGGAGGGGCTAGAGGAGGTAAGGGAATCATAAAATTTCTGACGCAATTTTATTTCCTTTATCTTGTAAAGTGCTCGTACAAAATTTCAAGCTCGTAGATTTTAATTTGTTAGTTATTAGTTGATTTAATGAAATTGGTCGAAATCATAGTTTCGTATGGGAGGGGCAGACGGGCAAGCGCGATTTCAAAACTTTTAACGCAATTCCATTTCAACTATTTTTACAAGCTTTTATGCAAAATTTCAATTTGATAGCTTTTAATAGTTAGGTGATTGTTTAAATTAATTTTTTATAAATGGTCGAAAAAATAATTTTGCATGGGGAGGGGTAGAAGTTTTAAATGTATTCGACCAGTTAATATTTCAAACTTTTAGAAAACTTTCAATTTTCTACCTTAAAATGTCATTTAAAAATTTTCAGTTTATGTGTTTTTTTCATTACACATGAAACACCTTGTGCACGTTACACCTCCACTTCGGTACATAACTAATTATTATTTTACTTCTATGTATGTCAAATTGATGTATCGACGAGCAAAATTTCAACTTTGTATCTTTTACCAGAGCCCTAAAAAAATCACTCAAAATTTTTAGCATTTTTGCATTCCACCTCCAAAATTAAAGACTATAAAGTTCTACAATCTGACAAATTTTAGATTTGATATCTGTACTCATTTTAATTTTGAGATATAACGATTTGTAATTTTGGAAAGAGCACAATTTTTGAAATGCTCCCCATTTCTCCTCGTTACTATTTTGTCCACATGTTATATTTTTTTCGTATTCCGCTAGTATAGGTTAGTATACGTTTCAAGTTCCAATTACATAACTTAAGAGATAGTCGAGATATTCATTTTTAGTGTTTTTCTTTGCACCCATCCTGACCCTCCCCTTTCAATAATTATCCTCTTTCTAATCTGATTCTGGTGGATCTATATGCCATGAGGCTTCCGTGGCGTAGTGGGCAGCGTGCTTGCTTTTCAGTCAATAGGTCGTGGGTTCGATTCACACTCCAGACGAGATTTTTTTAAGCACAAATTTTTCAGTTGCTACTGGTGATGAAAAATTATTCGAAATAAAATGGGCAAATGGTGTAAAAGTGAAACAGTTCCACTTCAAGAAGGCCTAGATACTCAGTAGATGGATTCTGTTCGCTTTCTATCATTCTGTCCCCCATAACATCTGCAAATATTTGTCAGTAGCAGCCAGCACAGCTGAAAAATATATATCAGCTTCTCCACTCGTTACGGTCGTTCTCACTCCTCTTCCCCTACCTTCCTAATCCCATTCCTTCCCTCCATGACTGTGTTTGTACATTGCACATAAACGCCGAAATTGCCTATAACACAGGTCATTCTGTAAAAAAAAACACAATATACTCTCAGATTTCATCTAGAGTATAAAAAACCTTAATGGTTCCAAAATATGAATTTTTTGTGATTAGTAATTTCGAAGATATAATCATGTGAAAAAAAAAGGGGCGACAATTGGTTCTTAGCCCCCCCCCTTTTCGGACGCCAATCAATCAAATTCCTGTTAAGACCCCCTATAGGGGCATAGGACAGAAATAACTCTCTTCCACAAGGCGCGATCCTGAGCATCGGCCTTAAGCTGTTGCCAGGACTTGTTTATTCCTCTGGCCTCCTGCTCAACTGCGCCAATGGATAAAAGAAATTAAATAATTTTAAAGTTTGTCCCACAACCCTCTTCATACCTCTGCTAATTTTTATTTACCTATCTGCATTCATGGTGGAGATATTAGCAAGTGACGTTTTTGACTCTTTCCCTCCCTCCACCTCCCCCTTTCACCTGACACTTAACAAAATTTAGATAATGGAGCTCACTTACCCAATCAACAATCCACCCAAATACGAACAATCTACCTTTAACGGTCTCGGAGATATGCAGTCACGTGCAAAACTGAACCACCCTGAGGTATTTTTCAACACAAAGTCATCTCTTAATCAGCGAAAGAAAATTTTATTTCAAAACTTAGCAAAAATTGAACTTCAAACAGTCTTTTATTGGAAAGTAACACAAATATTATATACACTTCATTTTCATAATAAAAAAATTAAAAATCTTAAGACTCAGTTTTGCTCGATAAAATATATTTGTTAGAAAGTAACTATTTCGGGGCAGTTAATATTTTGTCCATAGACCCTTAGCTTTCAAAACCTCATTGATACGGTTTGGCATACTTTCTACTAATCTTTTAACATAATCGGGATTAATACTTTCCTATTGTTCTTTCAATCTGTGCCACAAAATGTCAACTGAAGACGGGGGTTGGTCATACCCATTGTGTATTTGAGTTTTCAAGTAGGCCCACAAATTTTCAATTGGGTTGAGGTCGGGGCTTTGTGCCGGCCACTCTAGCTGCGAAAATGGCTGGGTGCTAATCCAATTTTGTACCAACTTGGAGGTGTGCTTGGGGTCCCGATCTTGTTGAAAAACAATATCCGTCTCAGGTAGTGGCAAATTTTCTATGGTTTCCCATAAATACTCTTTTAAAATATTTAAATAGTAATGCCGGTCCATGATTCCACTAATTCTGTGCATTGAACTGACTCCCGAAGCGGTCATACAGCCCCAAACCATGACCGATCCTCCACCATGCTTCACAGTTTGCTTAACGTGTTTCGGTTGCAGCTTTTCATTTGAACGTAACCATGCCCAGGAACGCCCATCCAATAAAAATCTATTTACTTTGACTTCATCTGACCAAATAACATTTTTCCATTCATCTATTGTCCAATTTTTATATTTTTTTGCAAATTGTAGTCTTGCAGCAACATTTTTTTTTGAAAGTGCGGGCTTTTTTGGCTTCTCTATTGATGTAAAACCAGTTCCTTTTAGAGATCGACGGGCTGTCCATTCATTTACTTTGATCCCAGTGCGTTCGGCCAATATTTTAGTAGCTATTGTAACAGATTTGGCTTCACCGCTTGAAACGCAACGTCCTAAAGATCTCACATCTTGCGGAGAAAGTATTTTAGGACGTCCACCCAACAATATTGGGGTATCAACAGATAACTTTTTTTTAATTCTCACAACTGTACTTTGACTTACTTCGCATTTAGTAGCAATATGACGAGTTGAGAGTCCTTCTTGTACAAGAATTTTAGCTTCGTCTCTGATATTTTTGTCTATTTTCACCATTTTATATTAAATTTACAGTCGAGTATGATTACAAACGTAAATTAATACAAAAAGTATCTTTATTATGTCCACTAAGTATATAAAAAAATTAACTTGAATTCCCGTTAGCGAATAATTCATAAGCACACCTTCCCGATCACATTTAATTGACGACTAAATGTGTTCCGATCTGAGCGAGCAAAACTGAGTCATTGTAACGGTACTGCATTTTCCAATTGCAGAAGCTGCTTGAAATTATTTGTGGATCTGAACTACGCAGTAGGCTTTATTCTTTCAGTGAAGAGTAAAAATGATTTGTACCTTTAATTTTTTTTGTTACAAATGACAAAAAACCATAAATTATGGCATTCATGGTTCAGTTTTGCACGTCACTGTAAGTCCGTATGTACGGCATACGGCGGGACAGATTTTTTTTGCATTTTTAGGCTAATTTAGTCATGAAACGCGAAAAAAAATGTCAGGGTGGCAAATTTTTTTTTTCTATGTCGATCACAATACTTTATTATTAGAATAATAAAGTAAAATGACTTAAAATTGCTCCGCCTCATAAATCGGATTCGCTTCGAACCAGAAATTTTAAAATAGGGTTTTTTTTTATTTGAAATCTGGCAGCACTGTCGCTCATCGTACATTGAGCAGCTGTCAAAAACTTTATCTTTGTTTCGGCTTCTGCGACTGGCAGATTTAAGGTTAAAAGCGTTCTTGATTTGTATGAACTAGAAGCTTAGCATTTATTTATTGTAATGAGACGGTAGAGTTATAAGTGATATAAATTCGACTAATAATTGTAAAAGTGTCTATCTACGATGAATCGATCGGGATTTGGTAATTCTGCGGCGTCACGGCGCGGTTTGATTCGAACCGGCCTCGGCTTGGAGGCGGTAAAAGATTCAAATGAGACGTTGGACAGGATGGAAATGGACAATTCCTTGACAATGGCTCCGTCAGAGATTCTTCGCCTCTTGGATTCCACGAATATGAGCAATACGTCCCTGGATATGTCCAATGTCCTGCTCTCGTCGCTCATGGAAGTTGATCGAACCAATAAAGTGTCCTTAGACGACGGAATCGTGAAGGAAAAGACTGCCGTTCTATATCCTCAGTTCCTTGAGATCCTGCACAGTCGCACTAACGACTCCGAAATTTTTGACATCGTTCAGGATCTGATTCAAGCTTGTTCCGACGTTCTCGATGAAGTAGTGAAGTCCGGGCGACGTCTAAACGAAAAGTACAGACTCGGCGACAATGTCTGGTTGCAGCAGGAGCGAAATACGTGGCGGTTACTGTACTGTCTCTACAAGGATCGCAGCATGGTTCAGAAAAGCGACGTAGATTGTGACGAATCGCCGCCCCTCGATGGATCAGAAAAGGACGTTATTGCACAGCTCTACTCAAGTAAGACTTGCTTCGCGCAATAACCATACATTTTTTTCAAAATTCGCTCCTCATTTTCAGCTAATGCGAACCTCCGAGAATATCAGCTAATCGTGGATTGGCTGGAGCTGTGCGCTCTCGAAACGAACACAATTCAAATCGGTCATTTTACTGACCGAACAGTAGCGTGGGAAAATACTCTGCTGCAGTTAAAAAATCCGAAAAAGACAGCTTTCGAAAGCAGACGTGCGATAGTCGACAGTCTCGACCCGGACGCCCCGATCCGGGAACGTAAGCCACTCCACGACTTGGACATGGAAGATGAATCGCGTCTCTCGCTGCAAATTTTCCTAGAAATTCGCCAAGGACGAATCGAGGAAGCGCAGGCACTCTGTGAGCATTGTGGTCAGCCATGGCGGGCCGCGATTCTCGAGGGCTGGCGTCTCCACGAGGATCCGAACTACGAATCGAACAATACCAGCCAGAAACTTCCAATCGAGGGCAACCCGCGGCGCGATATTTGGAAAAAGTGCGCCTGGATGATGGCAGACAGTAAGAAATTTGATGACTACACGCGTGCTATCGCTGGCGCTTATTGCGGGCATCTCGAGTCGCTCCTGGGCTCTGTCGCTAACTCCTGGGAGGACTTGCTGTGGGCGTACATGAAAGTGCAGATCGACATCCGCGTCGAGAGCGAAATCCGATCGTGTTGCATGCGGAACTATTTGCCGATGCCCGACAAGTACTGGAATGGAAAAATGTCGCTCGAGCAAATTTTCGATGAGCTGTCGGCGCACAAAAACATTCAGGTGCGAAATGTGTCCAAGGATCGTATGTACGTCATTCAGAAGTATTTGATCTTGGACGATATTCCTGATATGATGCGGGAAATTAATGGCTGGGTGGCCGAGAAGAATCTTGGACCACACATGCTACGATTCCTCAGTCATGTCGTCCTGTTCATGAAGCAAATTGGCAAGGAGTGCCAGGAAGATGTGGCCGACAATGTTATTAAGGCTTACGTCGAGTGTTTAATCGAAATGAGCGATCCGCAGTTGGTTGCTTTCTACACTGCAGCTCTACCTGGCGACTTGCAAATTTTATTATTCTCGCAGTTCCTGGAAACGATAAAAGAAACTTCGGCGCGGAAAATTACATTAGAAGAAGCCTCGGCCTGTGGACTCGACGTCGAATCGATCACCACCTACACCGTGGAAACTATTCGAAATAGGGAATCCGATAACAATGCTACGAAACAGCTCCAAACTGCTACCCTGCCTTTGGACGAGGAAAAAATTGCAGCCCTGGAATGGTTGACATTCTACCCTCAGCAACGGGGTGAACTTTTGTGGCAAGCCAATGCCATGATTCGTTCATTTCTGGCCGAGACTAAAATCGAATGTGTTCGAAAAGCTTTCAAAATTGTTCCGATCGATTCTATCGGGCAAATCATTTCCACGTATGGTTCGAAAGAGAATCTTCCCTGCAAGGAGGAGTGCAGTATCAAGGAATACCTATGCCATCAAACGTATTTGGCTGCCATCGATGGATTTAACGATTGGACACATCTATTTCACAATCGCCCAAAAGAACCGCAACTCTCAAAAAACAGCACAAATTTCACAGAACGTATTGCCTCCGAGCACAAGGAGCAGACCTACAAAATCGAATTGGACCGATGGAAAATAAATTTGGACGAGCAATCACGCAGTAAGTCAAAATCTTAAAGTTTCCTTAATTAAAAATTTGAATCGGCTTTTATTTCAAGCCACTCGTGATCTCCTCTTCAATGTCCTCCTGTTTCCGGACAAGGGCTGGCTTGTCGATCCTGACACATCTAAAGATATTCACGAAGACGATATACTCGTTTGGGAAAATCGCACAATACAAATGGAGAATTTACGGAAACTGTGCATACCAGAGGTGGTGCTGTTGCTTCATAAAGTCCTTCATTCGTCCGAGGACTATCAAAACTGTGTCCGTTTGGCCGACGAATTAGCATCCGAGCAGCGTCAACTTTACGCTGCTTATCCAAAACATAAACTGGCGGAGATCCTATCGAAAATGGCGGAGTCGTCGTTAGCGCTTATGAACGAGAAATTGGACCCGTGGGGTTACGTTCCGACCGCTTAAATTTGTCACTTGTTAGAGAGTTTTTTTTGTACGCGGAAAAATATTTTGTTTCGAGAATAAAATGATTAATATGTATTTAAAACTAAGTTCCAAAACCTAAAAGTATTTAAATAGAGGATCCGTTTTCTGCCGGGTGCGTATAAAAAATGTAACACTATTTACTTATTGATCTATTAAATAAGTAATGCCTGCTTTCGCTTGTAGTTAAGGCTAGAGTCATTTCATGCAAGAAGGAAATCAGACTGTGGCAGAAATGTCACAAACGGCACCCGCGAAAGTGGTTAGTTTATTGATTTTCTTTTGCTGATTTCAATCACCCTAAGACAAAGTATTCCTTCAAAATTTTTGTTTGTGACTTTTTTGTTAAGTATTAAAAACTCGGCAGAGTTGATATTAAGAAAGTACCAAAAAAAAACTCGACACTTTTTTTAAATTTCGCTCCAAATATCGGCCTTTACCTTTGCCAAACTATGGTAAAGCGCCTCTAGTGTCCCCATGTTAAGGCTGTGCTGTGCCGAAAGTCGCAAAATTTCCATTTTGTCACTAGTTAGTCCCGCTTGAGTGCTTATCTCTTCTATTCCATTTAACCTTTTCGACTCCAACATTGCTTGAGAGAAATTTCGCTTGCTCATAGGCTTAGAGTTCTTTTTGTTTTTGTTTGCTGAACGGTAGTTTCACATGTCTAAACGAAGTGTGATCAATAATAACTCAATTTTTGGATCATTTAGCAAAGTAACTTCAATAAAGTGCAGCTGTGTCGGCGAAAATATTTTTGTGAAGTTAATAAGACGTGTGTAAGTAATTGATTTTTTAAAGTAAAGTTAAAAAAAGATTAATATATAAAATATATACTAATCAGCACCGATTACATTAAATATTTGGACAAGTGAAATTGTGTAGTTTTAAACACTTTGGGTAATTGTGGAAATAAATTTATTTATACTTAGTTATGAGACCACAAGGGAAAGGTTTGACAACAGAAGATGTACAGCTGATTTTAAACTTCGATTAAAATATTTCTACTGATGAAGAAAGTGGAGATGAAGTTGAAGATATTTCTCCAGTGCTAGAGCAGAATTTGGAACGGATCGTGGAAAGAGGCGAAAGTATAAGGATCGGCCTTCTCGACAATTTAATTCAGGAACAAGATCAGCAAGAACCTTGCAGTACTACTGATACTAATTTCGAAAAGTTGATTTGAAGACACTTAAATTGAGAGGTCATTTGAAGCTCCAGGAAGTATTTGGAAAGAAGATTCCAATTTACGAGTTGATGGCGTTATGACACCTGTGGAATACTTTCCAGCTGTTCATTTGATAAAAGAGCAAGCTAATTTGTATGCACTGCAAGAACTGGACATATAATTAATTGTACTGAGCAGGAAATAAGGCGTTATTTTGGTACTCTCTTATACATAGGCATTTTGTAATTGCCCCAATTTAACATAGCTAGGGTGTAGCTTAGTGGGTAGCGTGTTGGTCTTGTAATGCGAAGGTCGTGAGTTCAAATCCCGGTCGACGCAATATATAATTCCAGCACATTGCTTGCTTGGATATACCTTGGTCACCTGAATCTACGAAAATGAAAAATTCGTAGAAAGAGGGTTGTGCGAAAGGCTAACGACCCTTCCACAATAAGTAATAAAAAAAAGTTAAGAAACCTGAATGTCAGGAGGCCAAGGTCTGATTTGGGCTGGAGCGCCATTGTAGAAGAAGGTCTCAAAATATAAAGCTTACCGCTATTACATACTCAATACCTCGCGGTAGATTTGAAAAAATGAAGCAATGTTTAAATTTTAATGACTACTAAGCAACCTAAAAAGAAGATTTAAATTATGACAAGCTGTATAAGATACGTCCTTTACTAAACATCCTCAAAGAAAACTTCAATAATTTACCTCAGGAAGAACATTAAAGTGTGGATGAACAAATAATTGCGTTTAAAAGTATGTATCTATATAAATTTCTAAGTCAATTTTTGCTGTTACTTTTGGTTACAAGTCCGATCAACAATGAAACAATACAACCCAGCTAAACCTCACAAATAGGGTTTGAAAATGTTTACGCGCTGTAACATCCGGAATTGTATATGATTTCACGCTCTATGTTGGCGAAGGCACCTGTCCGTCATATGGATTGGGAATATCCTCGAATGTAGTTCTATATTTGGCCTCTACTCTTCCCAAACACAAAAACCTTAAATTTTATTTTGATAACTGATTTACGTCAGTGAGTCTTATCATTGCGTTGAAAGAAATGGGCATATTTGCAACAGGTACTGTGCGTAAAAAACGAATAAGTAATTGCCATTTACTTTCAGATGAACTGAAAAAACGGGGAAGAGGATCTTATGACATGAGATGTGAAACTAATACATAATAGTAAGTGTAAGGTGTTTTGACAATAATCCAGTTCAACTTATCTCTTCGTACATAGGCCTACAACCTGTTGGGGTTCGCAAACGTTGGAGCTCAAAAGAAAACTCTGAAAATGAAATGAAATGAAAATATACCTATACAGAGTGTAACTTGTGTGAAGCGTCAAACGAAAATGGGAGATAGAGGAACTTGTCCTGAGTGGAAAATCGTTCCACACATACTCCCGTTTTTGCACCGTTAAGGAGATAGCGCGATTGTAAAGACGAAGGATTTTCATCGTACCTGTGATCACTGTTTGATCTATAACTTCTGCCGTACTTAGCGTAACGTCATTCACCGAAGGAGTATGATTAATAATAGTGAGGACGAACTAAAAGAGTTGAAGTATAGTTCAGTACGTTTATTTAGTTTATAAATAATTTTTAACATGTCCGCCGTTGTGAAGCAAGCACAATTGGTATCGCCGACGAATGGCATTGGTGGGGTTCAGACGCAGTAGTTGGGCTAGGGACCCCACAATAAGCACCCCGCGCATCGGCCATCGATTAGGCATCAGCCACATGCAAGTATTCCGAATTCTGCAAGGAGAAGGACTGTATCCCTATCACAATACACCGGTACAACAACTGTTGCCCGGTGATCATGAACATCGCCTAAACGGCTGGGGGTTGTGATTTGAAATTTTGTGTGTACACTCTTTTGGTAAGTATTTTATGATCGAAATACAAAAAAAAATTGTCCAAGCACAGGAAAAAAGTCGGAGTCGAAAGGATTAAAAAATGTTGTCCTATTAATTCTAGAATTTATGTGAGTCGCCTCCGGTAAACGAAAATTTGGTAAAGTATTTTTGCTTTGATTGCCAAATTGCGTAGTTTACGTTATTTTTAATGTTCTTATATCCTTAGAGTAGAGTATTTTCTTATCTAGCCTTCAATAGTTCCTTGTAGATATGTTGCCCGCGCAATCAATATAAATACTTCCTGCGTTATGAACTGTTGCTTCTAGTACGCGTAGATTTCATTTTAGTGGTGAACATTTTTGCTTCTGTAACAGAATCTGATTGTTTCGATTGATTGATATTCCTATTGAAGTTCTTTGGAGGTACTATAGTTTAACTTCAACTGGATAAAAATAAATGTCCAAATACACATCCTTTATTTCTGCTATGTTTACAGAAGTCGGGCAATGAGTACAGTAAGCACCACCATAAAACTTGACAATCTATCAACCGCTATTCAAGCTATATATGTGTGCTGCACAGCCTGACGCTGAGATCGTTGTCGCGGACGGTTTCAATGTTCATAACGCTTAGTACAGCTGGTAGACAACTCCACTCGTCTACCTGACATTGCAGGCCAGTTTTCAAATTTGCTTGACCTCTTTTTAATCACCAACCCACTTAAGTATGAGGTCTCGCTGTTGGCTTCAGTTGGTTCATCTGACCATTTTATGACTCGGGCACAGTTTCCTAGCACAGCAGCAAATCCACCAACTATAAAGACATCATGTAGAATGGTATGGTACTATAAAAAAAGCCAATTGGGAGGATCTTAATTCATTCTACCGCGCCTTTAATAGGAGGCTGTGCTTTGAGTCCGGAAATTGTGACGTCGTCTCGCAGCTTCTAACCGAAACAATCGTAAAAGGCATGAGGTTTTTTATTTCATGCAATTTTAAAAGGATCAGACCTGCAAATGATTCATGGTTCAACAATGAGTGCCTCGAGGCAATTAGAGCCAAAAAGCAGTTTTTTCTTATTTTTCACAACAATCCGACGGTAGAAGCCGGAGACTCATTAAAAGTGGCAAGAGACGCCTGCAATAAAATTTTAAAGGGAGCTAAATTCGAACATGATCGGAAACGTCGACTTAAGATCATTGAGAATCCCAAAAACTCAAGATCTTTCTTGGTCATTTGAGAAATCGGTCAATAACAATCTCGTCACATTTTCAACACCTCCTCTTCTCGATGGTGACCGAACCGTTGTTGATCCAGGTGAAAAAGTAAACCTTTTGGCAACAAACTTCGCTAGGAACTCGAAGCTTCCACATTCGAACGAGAGTCCTCCATACTTACCTCTAGCTTCTCGCTACCACTACTTTGTTTTCGAACTAGGGTTATTTCCAGGATCCTGCAGGAGCTCAATTTCCACAAATCTGCTGGACCAGATGGCAACCTCCCTATTAACTTTAAAAACTGCGCTTCCTTTCTAGCTAAGCCTCTTCGTAATCTCTACCATCTTTCATACTTTTTAGGATGCTTTTCTCGGATGTGGAAGGTCGCGAATGTTCAGCCAATTCCAAAGGAAGCAAAGCGAACTCCATTAATTACTGCCCAATAGCCATTACCTCAGTGCTTTCAAAAATAATGGAAACTACTGGCAATCGCAAGATAGTAAACTTTCTTATGGATAAAAATCTCATTCGTAAGCGCCAATATGGAATTCGCTCGGGTCGTTCTACAGGCGATCTCCTGGTCTATCTTACCGAACGTTGGAATTCAGGGCTCAGTTTTATCTCCCATATTCTTCTTAGTCTTCATAAGCGACCTTCTGGCGAAATTTAAAAAAAAAAGGTAGGCGTTTTTTTTTAGTACTTTCTTAACATCAAGAGCTGTACGAATCATTTCATACTTAACAAAAAAGCCACAAGCAAAAATTTTTAAGCAACAATTTATCTTCGGGTGCATAAAATTTGCAAAAGAAATCATTAAACTCACCACTACACGAATGGTGAATTGTGTAAGGCGAATTCGCAGGTGTCGATTGTGACATATCTGCCATACTCTACTTCTTGCATGCAGTTACTCTAACATCTACAAATTTGACTCTCCTGCAACGTTTTTGTGTCGCAGTCAGCAATGCAATGAAATATTGTAAAAACGAAAAATATGATTTTAATCAGAAAATTCAAAACTTGCATAACGATATATTAAACGGTTCTCATCATATTCTTGGAAATCATACACAATGTAAAGATAGGCCTTATTTTTTTTAAAAAACCAGTGGTTGTCCAAAATAATTATGTATCTGATTTTCAAAAGTCGGGATTATGAGATCAGATACTAAAGGTCGCGTCATATTTAACACAAAATTCGAGAAGCTTAATTCATGATGTAGACAGCAATACAGTTGAATCTTTCAACAATGTAGTCCCGTTGAAAAATTTATCTTTTTTCCTCTAACGGCCCTTGTTGGAGGAAAAAAGATAAATTTTTCAACGAGGCGAGGATACCAAAATCGATGTTCTGCAGGGCTTGTATCTTTTAATACAAAATCGCGGTTGTACTCAAAACTACAAAAAGAAATTTTAGGTAAAAAGTCCAATTCCATAACAAATAAAATGGAAACCCGAATGGCTAAGCACACATTAAGTCAATTCGAAATAGAAAACATGTAAATACTCGAAAAAGAAAAGATTTTGACTATGGCAAAAATTGTAAAAAACCAGATCACGATTTACATCGCATGTAATGAGAAGCTTGTAAAAGATTTAAGATATTAGTTAAATTGAAAAAAAAAAATCGAAAATGGTACCATTTTGGAAGCAAATAGTAACTGAGACGAAAATTAGATATATTATATTGAGTCGAGACGAAAATTATTAACGATTTGGAATTTTGGAAAAATCTGTAAAGGGCAAAATATTATTTCAAATTCCTGTTAAGATCCCCTATAGGTCATCGGACAGAAACAACTCTCTTCCACAAGACGCGATCCTAAGCATCGGCCTTAAGCTGTTGCCAGGACTTATTTATTCCTCTGGACTCCTGCTCAACTGCTCGCTTCCATGTGTTACATGGTCGTCCTACCCGACGCCTTCCTTGAGGGTTATAATCCAGAGCCTGTTGGCGATGTTTCGCTCTGGTTACCTCAAAGTATGACCGATCCACTGCCACTTCCGCCTTTGAATCTCAATACATATTTTAGTCTGGCCAGTTGTACTCCAAAGTTCGTCGTTGGAGATCACTTCTGGCCAGAATATTCCTAAAATGCGTCGGAGGCATTGGTTCACGAAAGTCTGTAGTTTCTTGGTAAGTCCAACGGTCACTTTCCACGTAGTACAACCACATAACAACACGGATTTCGTCAACTCGCAGCTTCGTGCGAAGGGAGATCTCTCTTAACCTCCAGAAAGGGGAAAAGATACCGAAGGGCTGACGAGCTTTATTTAGCCGAGCCACAACATCCTTTTCGGCTCCGCCGTCCATGCTGACAATGCTTCCGAGATAGCACAAATCTTGCACCTCTTCCACATCCTGTCCGTTAAGAACAATCGGTGTGCTTGCGTTCGAATCCATATGCATATACAGTTGGTTTTACGCACATTTATTTTCAGTCCCACCTCTTTGCATTTAGAATGCAACGAGCGGGCATTTGACTCTAAGTCCGAACGGTTATGTGCAAGCAAACATACGTCATCAGCACAATCAAGGTAACGTAAGATGTTAAATAGTCTCCACTGAAGACCTTTACCTTCCCCACCTTCCAGTACAGCTTTTAAGATGTCATTTATTACCACCAGAAACAGGGCTGGTGATAATATGCAGCCTTGTCTGACACCCGTTCGCACAGGGAAGCTCTCGGACAGCTCTCCTCTATGCAAGACGCGACACCTTGCATCTTCGTAGGATTCTTTAATCATAGCTATGACCTTATCTGGAATACCTCTCCTACGCAAAGCATTCCATATGTAATCTCGCTTAACGCGCTGTCAAAAGCCTTCTCGAAGTCCACAAAATGAGATGTAGTAGCGAACCCATTTCGGCTGACTGCTATAATATTATCCGTATGGTATTTGTGTGGTCGGTACAAGACGACCCTTTACGGAATCCAGCCTGATAAACTTCGAAAGTGCTCTCGACGACATCACTAATCCTATTGAGAATTACCTTAGCCATAATTTTTATTCACAGTGGGCAAAAAATATCTTTTATATTGTAAAAGGGCTTGTCATTTATTCAGAAATCACGTCATCATGCATAGAAGAACAAATAATGTTTTTAAGCAATCGGTGTAAAATTGTGTTATTGTAGATATGTTAAAAAGATGGAATACTTTGCGATTGCATTTAAATATTTCTAAATACCTTTGCTTTTTAGCTGAGAGCCAGCCAACCGAAGAGTTTTACGGCGAACTACACTCATTCATGGGTCTGCAATTATCCAGCATTGCTTCGAAAATTGGCGAGACTTTCACGAAAACATCGACACCAAACAGCAAAGCACCGACCGACCAGGACAGTCTTGGGCCCCGCTATCTTTCCATAAACGAACTGAGTCTGCGACATTCTGGACGTTGCGAGGAAGACGAGCATTATCTTTACCACTGTCCGCAAATCACCAACAGTCGTCTCTTTGTGTAGGCTCTAGATTCTCTAGAATTATAGGACCTCAATATACCAACGACATCATGTATATCAAGGGACGCGATATGGGATGAGAGTTCAATGTTCAACATCTATCATGCAGTTGTTTCTAATCCAGAATTGGAAATATCTAAATGCTTGCAATTTCTCACAAAATGAATTGAAACGTAAGTCGTTAATAAAATACATACCTGAAAAATTTCAACGATATTCTCCAAGTCCGCTCCTGTGAAAAGATACCTCAATTTGAACTGAAAATAACTAATAAAATGAATATGTTAACAGGCAACGTTTCCAAGTGGCCAGAAGTGTGGCAGTTGCACCACTCGTTTTTTTTAATGGGGTTTCGCCGGTAGCCCTAATCCCCAGCGGAAGAACATAACACAGTTACGTATACCCCTGAGCAAACTGAGACACGTGCAGAAGATCCTGCATCTATTTTTAAACCTGCAAAGGGAAACTCAAGGAATCAACCAAAACAGGTACCAACATTTTCCTTTGTGTGAATACTCGTACACACCATGTGGCTACAACATGTCGACATCTTTAGGATACGCAACGTTTCTGCGTCCTCGACTATAAGAAGTCTATGTAATAAAAATATAAATAGATTTATAAATAGATTTAGTGGTTAGTATAAATATCGAGTACTCAATCGAGCTCGCTCTCTTGCCTTTTATATGTCTTAGAGTTAAGACCTTTGCACTTCATTACAATAAAAAAATATATAAAAAAACTAATAACGTAATTCCTTTGTACTTAATTACAATAAAATAAAATATTAAAAAACTAATAACATAATTGGCGCAGTCGGTAGGATACTCACAAACTGTGTGTATCCTAAAAAAGAAAAATTAGTTCGCGACTAAGAGAACTAAGTCTACACTCTTTAAAATCAAAAACAAAATAAATAATAAATAAAGTGATTTTTTTTTTTGCGTCTATCCTGAGAAAAAAAAAAAAAGGAAAATTAGTTCGCGACAAAGTGAAGTCTACACTTTTTAAAACCAGAAAAAAAAATAGAGTGATTTTTTTTTTGTGTCTAATAATTCGGTACAACACAAGTACAAGTACCATACCATATACTAAAGCCACCTGACGCTATAAGTCAGAACAGTGGGATAATAAAGTCCAAAATATATAAAAGATCCCTAAGTGGACAATATTAGTTCAAAGAATTGCTTAAGACTACGAGAGGAAATATTGATTGCAGAAAAGATGGAGTGGCAACCTAACCCGGATACTTACATCCGTGACCTTCACGAGTTTAATGGAAAAAAAGATGAATTGGAACCATTCCTGGAAGCAGTGAACCACATTACACCTACAATTGCAGCATTACCGGCAGCAGCATCACCCTACTACATGCAGAAAATAAAAACAAAAATTACAGGTAAAGCTAGGTTAATATTAGATTTAAATACAAATTTACATACATGGGATCAGGTAAAAACAGTCCTAAAAAATAATTTTGGTGAAAAAAAAAACATATTCAGCTTAACTGATGATATCAGAAATGTAAGATACAGGGGCAATGTGTTGGAATTCTTAAACGATATTAGGTACAAATTAAGAGCAATAGTGTCTAAACTTAAAAGTGACTCGGAAGATATGGATTTAATTTCCCAAGACGTTACGTATTATAAAGAATTAGCACTGAAACTTTTTATTAATGGCCTACCCGAAAGTCATAGTACAATCCTGTACGCCCGAAATCCCATTTCACTCGAAGACGCCGAAAAAATACTTGGTGACACAAATCATTTGTACAATAGTACTACCATAACTAGAAATAGCCAAAGACAGCCGAACAATTCGAATCAAAGATTCAACAATAATCCAAGATACGACACAAATTCGAACAGCACAATATTAACGAAAGTGGAAATAATAACACACGACATACACGTTTTGGTCAATCACGAAACATAGGTCAACAATTTACTCATTCAAATGTACAAAGACAAGAACCTATGGACACAAATACAAACACTGTAAACCTTAATCAGGATTTTTGCAAAAGAGCCTCGGACAATCTAAACGATTTGGAGTACCTTTTATTCTAATTGATACTCCAAAACGTAAAATGAAACTTATGATCGACACCGGCGCCTCCATGAGTTTAATCAATCCCGGTGTAATACATCCTAAATTTATAACAAAACTATCAAACCCATTACATATCAGATTTAGAAACGAAGAAATTAGAAGAGATGAAATATTCACAGTCCAAACCTTTAAGGAATTTGATATGGATCAAGCTTGCAAAATCCAATTTGCACAAGTCAAATTCCACGAACACTTCGATGGTTTACTTGGCAACAATATTTTACGAATGATTAAACCTACAATAAATTACTCTGATAGATCTATCACTATCAAGAATAATAAAATGAAATTGTACTGGCATCCAGATTCTGAAGACGAAGAAGTTTTACAAGCATATGAAGTGGTTAATTGTAATGACAACTTATATGACTCACCCTATCCGGAGATCGACAAAGATATCCGTACTTCTCATCTGAATAACGAAGAAGGAGTCAAGCTAATAAAGTTGATTAAAACTTATTCTGACATATTTTATCGAAAAAATTCAGACCTAAGCTTCACTAACGTCATTAAACATAGAATCAACACTACTGATAATAATCCAATCTATACAAAAACTTATACTTACCCTCATATTCATAAAGATGAAGTTAAGAAACAAATTACCGAAATGCTTAATCAAGGTATCATACAGCCCTCTGAATCTCCATACTCATCCCCTATATGGGTAGTTGGAAAGAAAACCGATGCTTCTGGTGAGAAAAAATGGCGAATAGTAGTTGACTATCGCAAGCTTAATGAAAAGACTATAAGCGACAAATTTCCAATACCACGAATCGACGATATACTGGACAAACTTGGAAGGTGCATGTACTTTACTACATTAGATCTTGCAAAAGGGTTTCACCAAGTTGAAATCGACGGAAAAGACATAGAAAAGACAGCCTTCAACACTAATCTTGGACATTATGAATTCCTTAGAATGCCTTTTGGACTGAAAAATGCTCCAGCCACATTTCAAAGGATGATGAATAATGTCTTACAAGAACATCTGGGAAAAATCTGTCTAGTTTATCTGGATGATGTAGTTATTTTCAGTACATCATTAGAAGAACACTTAAGTTCACTAGCAAAAATTTTTAAAACATTAAGACAAGCAAATTTAAAGGTCCAACTTGACAAGAGTGAATTCATGAAGAAAGAAACTGAATTTCTTGGACATGTAATATCAACAGATGGAATCAAACCCAATTCGAATAAAATAGAAGCTATTGTTAAATTCGAAAAACCTAACACTTCTAAACAAATCAAATCATTTCTTGGGCTTGTTGGCTATTATAGGAAATTCATTAAAGACTTTGCCCTTATAGCCAAACCATTAACACTACGCTTGAAGAAAAATTCAAAAATTAATGCTGACGACCTAGATTTTACAAATGCATTTGAAACACTGAAGACATTGATCACAACAGATCCAATTCTCAAGTATCCAAATTTCGAAAAGAAATTTACATTAACTACTGATGCTTCCCAATTCGCGATAGGAGCAGTCCTTCAACAAGACTCTCATCCAATTTGTTTTGCATCCAGAACGCTAAATACCCATGAAATAAATTACAGCACTATTGAAAAAGAATTGTTAGCGATAGTTTGGGCATGTAAGTATTTCAGACCCTACATTTACGGAGTTAAATTCGATATCTTTACGGATCACAGACCATTAAAATGGCTTCATAATTTAAAAGAGCCTAACTCTAAATTAGTAAGATGGAAATTAGCCTTGGAAGAGTATGATTATTCAATAGAATATATAGAAGGCAAAGCCAACTTAGTAGCAGACGCATTAAGTAGAACAAACATTAATACAAATACAATTGAGGAAAGAAATATAAATAGCACGGAAACAGCAAGTTCGAATAGTGCTAACACACATGGCTCATCCCAAGATAATTCTGTGTATATCCCTATATCAGAATCACCTCTGAACATATTTCGAACACAAATTGTAATAAAGAAAGGTCGAACGAATCAAACCAAACTCATTAAGCTCGCAAACAATAAAGTGCGAAAAGAATTTATATTTACTACTCCTGATAACAAATCATACCAATACATCCTAAAAAATCATATCCCAAATAAAGGAATAATAGGAATCTATATACCTGACCTACAAATGTTTTCAGATTTCCAAAGGGAAGTAATAAAACTTATAAACCCAAATGCACAAAATAAACTGTTGAAGTGCAACCTTATTTTATACGATGCAAACGATGAGGAAATATCTGCATACATTACGGACGAGCACCACAAGAATAATCACAGAGGAATAACTGAAGTATATAACGAATTGAAAACAAAATATTATTACCCAAATTTGAAAGAAAAAATAAACAGAATAATAAACAAATGTAAAATCTGCGACAAAGCAAAATATGAGAGAAATCCTATTAAATATAAACAGGAAGCCAAGCCAATACCTGATGGACATCTCAAATAATGGATCCCCTAAAAAAAATTACGACAGATAACGAATCGACACTTGTGCGAAATATGAAAGAATTTCTAGATGAATTACAAATAGAAGTTCACTTCACATCCCCAAATGTTCATACAGGAAACAGCGAAATTGAACGTTTCCACTCAACGCTAAATGAACATATCAGAATACTGAGAATCAAACAACCAAATATCATGATTCCTGCTTTAGTGCCTACTGCAATTAGACATTATAATAACAGTATACACTCAACGACGGGTGTAAAACCAATCGATCTACACTTGCGATTAATAGCCCCCGAAGAAATTTTAAAAATAAATAAAAATATGATAGAAAAACAAACAAAACGATTAGAGAAAGCAAATAGAAACATCGTAGAAAAACCAATTAACCCCGAATATGTTAGAGCTACACCGCGTCATAAACTAGAACCAGTCTTTAGGAAAAACAGAGTAACAGAGATAGGAAGAAACTATTATACAGTTAGGACGAAACGCAAAGTCCACAAAACAAATTTAAAACGATAAAAGAAATTCACGTGAACCTTCCCATTACAGGAATCATCATGCTGTTATTAATCCTTCCACAACTTATAAATACAGAACATTTAAAATTTATAAAACTCGCAATCGCACATCAAGAAGACAAAATTTTAATTATTATCCAAATTCCAAAGTTTTCAAATCAAAAATATTATCAGACACACATTCTCCCAATACCAACTAAGAACAACTTAGAACTTGAAACCAATATAAAAGAAATTATAATCCATGAGAATGAAATTTTCGTAAACACCGAAAACAGAGAAATAAAAAAATTAGAACCACATAATGATATATGTATTAGAGATATTATTAAAGACAAAATGAGCAATTGTAAAATGTCAGAGAATTCGAACGAAGAAGTCGAACTAATTAATAAAGATATTGTAATAACTAGAAATTTAGAAATAACAGATGTATTGAACACATGTAATAATCATAAAATTAGGATTAAGGGCAATAATGTAATTAAGTTCAAAAATTGTACTGTAACCATAAGAAACAAAACTTACACAAATGAAAATGTAAAATATCAAGAAACAATTATCTTACCAAATACTATTAGAGAAATTCAATATAAAGAAGAGCAAAACATAACATTAGAAGAACTACATCAGCTACATATAAATCATAATCACGAAATCGAAATGATGAAATATGAAACTTTTAAATCATCATGGACCTCATACATATCTGATGGAATAATCATATTTATAATCATCGGTATTGCAATGTATTTGTATATACGATGTCAGCCACAGTCAATAATACTGAAGACACTTCGCCAGGAGTCGAAGCCTAAGGAGGGGCGAGTTACGTATACCCCTGAGCAAACTGAGACACGTGCAGAAGATCCTGCATCTATTTTTAAACCTGCAAAGGGAAACTCAAGGAATCAACCAAAACAGGTACCAACATTTTCCTTTGTGTGAATACTCGTACACACCATGTGGCTACAACATGTCGACATCTTTAGGATACGCAACGTTTCTGCGTCCTCGACTATAAGAAGTCTATGTAATAAAAATATAAATAGATTTATAAATAGATTTAGTGGTTAGTATAAATATCGAGTACTCAATCGAGCTCGCTCTCTTGCCTTTTATATGTCTTAGAGTTAAGACCTTTGCACTTCATTACAATAAAAAAATATATAAAGAAACTAATAACGTAATTCCTTTGTACTTAATTACAATAAAATAAAATATTAAAAAACTAATAACATAATTACACATGGAATTCCCGACCTACTAAACTTGTAGTCCATGCACTTCCTTAACGTGCCGCGTAAGGTTTGTATTGGTTTTGAAGGTTTTGTAACAATTTACCGCAGTGTACTCAAAGTTTCTCTCAGTAGAATGTGATTTTTTGTGGGTTTCAAGTTTGCTTCGGCAGCTGAAACTTTTTTTGCATACCACACACACATATTCAAAGGCAATTACATCCATTTTTTTTTTTTGCGTCAGGGTGCTTTCGATTAGTGTGGACTTTCAGTCCCCACTTGGGGAGATATTTTTTTCCGCACGCCTGGCATGCGTAACTTTGCTGATTAGATACGGCGATTTCCGTTGTTGTGGCTTTGCTTTTTGCTTCTTCCAGCCGAATTTCGTGCTGATTACATACGGCGATTCCCGTTGTTGTGGTTTGGCTTTCTTCTTCTTCCAGCCGAATTTCGTGCTGATTACATACGGCGATTCCCGTTGTTGTGGTTTGGCTTTCTTCTTCTTCTTCCAGCCGAATTTCGTACTGATTACATACGGCGATTCCCGTTGTTGTGGTTTGGCTTTGTTCTTCTTCCAGCCGAATTTCGTGGCCGCTGGAGTGATCTCCTTCTTCGTTTTCGCTGGTGTCAGTCTAATTAAAAAAAAATTAAGTTCTTGGTTTGACGAAATTTTTTCATAACGTTACCGATTCGCAATTCTCATCACGCTTGTCGAGCTGTTGTTCCAAATTTATGAGACGCTTCATATAGGTGGCCTCGGACGCCTCCGCATGTAGTAGCCGCAATGAGTTGAGAGTAATTTCGTGGAATTCGCGATTTTTCTTACCATATAGTGCAATTCTGTTTTGACCGCGTGTTACATAATTTTTGGTTAAATGATCCGCTATTTCTATTTTTCTTGGATCCAGAATTTCGATGACGACCGTTCGCGTTCGTCGCTACTATCCAACTCCCGTCGCCAGGCCACTTCTCTCCTGAAGAAAATTTTTCCTAGCGGTATTTTGCTTTGGTTTTGCGCACGCCACCACAGCACGAGGCTGAGTCCTACTGTCCGCGGCTCCATCCCGTGGCGACTAAGGTGCCTACAACGTGATTTAAGAAAACTAACAACTTACCGATCTGGCCGTTAAAATCGGGGATCAGGTATTTCTATTTATGCGTTGCGGAAAATTTGCTCGTTTCTCTATTTTTATGCCGTTTCACCACAGGTTCCTCGGTGATACCTGTTAGAAACCGAGGAAGCTGATTCTGAGGTACAGAGTGGGTTTAGTTGTTGACTCGACCCATCCCTGAGTTACAAAAAAAAATCGTGCCAACAATTCCATCTATCAAGTCTCGATACAAGATTATTATAAGATAAAATGACAGGCCAGAATAAAGAAAAATATAATCTCCAAGTATTCCAATAAATCCGGTTTCAATCAGTCTCTTCCGTATTCTGAGTCTCCTATCCGATGAATCTTTACCTCATTTGAATCAAAGAATAGCCCTTTCCCTGGAATTGGTTGCTGATGAGCTTGTATCACCATCCTTCTTTTCGATTGATTTGTAAAGCCCACCATATCATTGGAAAAATTTGGAGGACAAACGGAATCTTCTACTACAATGGCGCTACAGCCCAAATCGGACCTTGGCCTCCTGATATTCAGGTTTCTTAACATTTTTTATTACTTATTGTGGAAGGGTTGTTAGCCCTTCGCACAACCCTCTTTCTACGAATTTTTCATTTTCTTAGATTGAAGTGACCAAGGTATATCCACCAAGCAGGCAATGTGCCGGAATTATATATTGCGCTGACCGGGATTTGAACTCACGACCTTCGCATTACAAGACCAACACACTACCTACTAGGCTATACTAGCTACAAACAAAATCTACTTGTCGTAATAGTAACATCCGATCGTGCTAGCATGACCAATGTTGGCACCTACTCCTCGCCAGACATTGTCGCTGCCACCTTTGATTCCCCTTACTAGACGCGAATGCTTTATTTTGTCCATATCCCCGTGGACTGTGAGTTTGGTTTTGAGATAAAAAAACAAGAACTAATACGAATGATTATTTTATCTGGAAGCGTAGGAATCCTGGGTTACTCGATGATCAATCTCATCCTCCACAAAATCAACTTTGGCTAAAACCAAAGAATCTCCTCGGGTTTGCTTCCTGTGTTTCGTGAGTGGCCTTGTGGGTGATGTGCTGTGCTATGGTTGGTTTAGGAAATGGTATCACCCTATTTCGTTTGATAGATCGCGGATTAAGTTAAAGTTGGGGATTTTCCACGGTACGTCGCGAAGCGTAGAAAACCGATGGGGGGGAGAAATAGGAACCCGAGCAATGTATCTAATTCAATGTCATATATATTAAATTAGATACATTGCACATGCGACACACTTCATTCCGTCCGGTCATGGATCTTCGATTACGTATTTATTTGTTGTTTAGTGTACCCTGTGCTGATAGGATGTTTATTTATATATCATATATTTTTTTTTTTGTACATTGCTTCTTTGTCCGAAGCGAATGGTTTCGGAAAGTGCTTGTGGTTCCAGCCTCCAAAGGTGAGAAAATCGTTTCGTAGACTGGTTAGCATGCCCGTTCATAACATACCAGCGATTTATTACACTGCCACCAGTGGGGTTGATCCAACTTACCGTCACTTTCCACTTAATGATTAATATTACGGGTTTTAGGTGTATTTATATCCTTCAGCCAGCAGGGACATGCCAGTTAGTATCAGAGGTCGTGTACCTAAGGGAATGGTTGTGTGATGGTGTCGATCCTATCGTCATAGGAAGAAGTTTTATTGTTCTGATACAGTTTTTTTTTTTTTTTCTTTTTTTTCATCTCCCTCATCCGTCATTCATCGTACCTCGACTCCTAGACTAAAAAACGTGAAATGCTAGCAAGGGGCATCACACAGAAGGCCTCCCTTTGACAGGCTCACGCTGACATAATAGTCGCCCGTGTTTCATTTTATTTTAAAAGTATTACCAGTAATAAATTCCGTGGAGAAGAACAAAAATCATCGCGCATATGTAAGATTTCCTACTGTATTATTAGCTTTCAGTTCATTGACTCTATTTAATACTCGCTACTATCAGAGATGTTAGTGAGGTCCAAAAAAAAATTGTTGTGGTAATTAGATATAATTACTATTAACGCGGCTTCCTCAAAACCAATCACTGTCCTTCGGGAGGTGAGTAACCCCAGGATGTTAAGATCTCAATTTAAGCATTAGTCTGTCAATCAACCAATCAAATTCCTGTTAAGACCCCCTATAGGGGCATAGGACAGAAACAACTCTCTTCCACAAGGCGCGATCCTGAGCATCGGCTTTAAGCTGTTGCCAGGACTTGTTTATTCATCTGGCCTCCTGCTCAACTGCTCGCTTCCATGTGTTACATGGTCGTCCAACCCGACGCCTTCCTTGAGGGTTATAATCCAGAGCATGTTTTGCGATGTTTCGCTCTGGTTTCCTCAAAGTATGACCGATCCACTGCCACTTTCGCCGTTGAATCTCAATACCTATTTTAGTCTGGCGAGATGTACTCCAAAGTTCGTCGTTGGAGATTACTTCTGGCCAGAATATTCCTAAAATGCGCCGGAGGCATTGGTTTACGAAAGTCTGTAGTTTCTTGGTAAGTCGAACGGTCACTTCCCACGTAGTATAGCCATACAACAACACGGATTTGACGCATGCGTCAAAAACTCGCAGCTTCGTGCGAAGGGAGATCTCTCTTAACCTCCAGAAAGGGGAAAAGATACCGAAGGCCTGACGAGCTTTATTTAGCCGAGCCTCAACATCCTTTAGGCTCCACCGTCAATGCTTCCGAGATAGCAAAAATCTTGCACCTCTTCCACATCCTGTCCATTAAGAACAATCGGTGTGCTTGCGTTCGAGCCCACGTTCATGTACTTGGTTTTACGCACATTTATTTTCAGTCCCGCCTCTTTGCATTTAGAATGCAACGAGCGAAGATTTGACTCTAAGTCCGAACGGGTAGGTGCAAGCAAACACACGTCATCAGCATAATCAAGGTGACTTAAGATGTTAAATAGTCTCCATTGAAGACCTTTACCTTCCCCACCTTCCAGTGCAGCTTTCAAGATGTCATTTATTACCACCAGAAACAGGGCTGGTGATAATATGCAGCCTTGTCTGACACCCGTTCGCACAGGGAAACTCTCGAACAGCTCTCCTCTATGCAAGACGCAACACCTTGCATCTTCGTAGGATTCTTTAATCATAGCTATGACCTTATCTGGAATACCTCTCCTACGCAAAGCATTCCATATGTAATCTCGCTTAACGCTGTCGAAAGCCTTCTCGAAGTCCACAAACATGAGATGTAGTGGCGAACCCATTTCGGCTGACTGCTCTAATATTATCCGTAGGGTATTTGTGTGGTCGGTACAAGACGACCCTTTACGGAATCCAGCCTGATAAACTTCGAGAGTGCTCTCGACGACATCACTAATCCTATTGAGAATTACCTTAGCCATAATTTTTGATACGGCAGTAAGTAGACATATACCACGCCAATTGCCACAATCCCGAAGGTCGTCCTTCTTCGGAATTTTCACAATGACACCCTCCTTCCATTCAGTCGGATATCTTCCTTCATTCCACACCTTAGTGAAGAGTGGGAGGAGTATATCGGCTGTTATTTCCGGGCCCGCTTTGAGGAGTTCGGTTGGTAGTCCGTCTATACCTGGAGCTTTCCTTCCCGCCATTGACCGAATGGCGGAAACTATCTCTTCCTTATCTGGGGGATCGTCCCTAATAGAGGGTTGTTGCGGTTGGATGTTTGGAAGTTGGTCTGTTTCCGAAATATCTTCCTCTGACAAGATGTTTAAAATATCAAAGAAGTATTCCTTCCATCGTCGCAACTGGTGTTCACTCATAGTAAGGAGAGTTCCGTTCACATCTCTCAGGCATGGTGATCGCTCCCCACGTCAGCTCCACGTTTCGCTCGCACATCGAGGAGACATCTTCTCCATCGGCGACTTATAGCCAAATGGTCGATCTGGTTCTGAGTAACACCATTAGGGGAAACCCAAGATGTTTTATGATGACTCTTGTGTGGAAAAAGGGTCCCTCCAATGACCATTTGCCGAGTACTACAAAACCCCACAAATAATTCGCCGTTTTCGGGTCTCTTAATCCAAGGTCGTGACGCGTCGACCCAAGGGTCACCATGCCTCCCCATGACGTGTTCTAGTCCAGTGTTGTCTGATCCAACCTGGGCGTTCATATCTCCCGAGATGATAATAATATCACCTCTTGGAACACGTTCGAAGGTGGCACTCAGTTGGCTATAAAACTCCTCTTTATCACCAGATGTTGCGGTATTAGTTGGTGCGTAGCACTGCAGAATTGTGACGTTTCTGACACTGGTCCTGAGTCTGACGACGATAATCCTATCCGAGATTGGTTCCCAGCTAATGAGACTGTTTCTCGCTCTCGGCGTAAGGACGAACGCCACGCCATTTCTGGCTTCACTTTCAGGGCCAATGTACAGAATAGTGTTTCCGCTAGGGGTTCGTTCTTCTCCTGATCCTGTCCACCTGACCTCGCTCAAGCCCAAGATTTGGATGTTGTAGTGCTCTATTTCACGGTCGATCACTGATTGGTGGTGCAAGGACCGAGTAACCCCAGCTCTTCCCCCGTCATTCAATGTTCGAACGTTCCAGACGCCAATCATAATCCGTTTTCGAATGCCAAAAGTCGTTACCGTAGAATCAGTCCGTATCCGAGGCGATGTATCCGTTTCTCGTATCATTTGGGTCTTAAGATCACGGGTGAGTGAGTGTCCATTTGCCATTTTTTAGGGCAAGCAGGACTGGCAAGCATTAGTCTGTAAGGATCTATTACAAGGGTAAAGAATCTCGTGGAGCGTTATATTGGAAGTGGTGAGGGTTCTCGTATGCTAAGTCTGGTTGATCTGACTCAGGGTCTCAGGTCTTTAGCATGATACGTGCCGAAGTGGGTATGTGCCGAATCGGAGACCTCATACATCGAATTGCCAACTGTATCAACTCTATTACATTTAGTATGCAAATTACTTTGCAATAATTTGATACTAAATGTAATCAAAGCAAACCAGTTTTAATTTTTATTATAAAACTTCTTATTTTCATCAGATTCAATTAGAATGTTAAATTAATAACTAGCTTTTAATATTTGATTTTTATTTATATTAATAAATACAATTTCATAAATAAAATGATTTAACTGTGATAATATATATATTGTAGTGTATTTTAAAATTATTATACCCTACAAATTGGTGACCCCGACGACCCCGAGCTACTTCAAGAGGTTACAAATTGGTGACCCCGAAGTCAAAATCGACCTGGCTTAAAAGCCAGATTAATTAAAGATCTAATATAAAATATTCTGCGTCGGATTTTGAACGAGAATTCTTATAATTTAAACTCTGGGATGAAATATGTCAAGAATTTGTTGCTGATCATCAATTTTATTAATTTGCTGTGAAAAATCAACATCATTGAACAACCAAGAACGACCGAATGCTGATTACATTGAAAAATATGAACAATTTAAACATCCTATTATCATTGAGAGAATTTCAAGAATTTTTTTAAAGAGGTTGTACAGTTTTTACTATTAATTACTAGTTGTTATTCTATACACTTAATATAAAATACACATTATTTTTAATTTTGAATAACATCATTTAAATTATATTTAAATTGATAATATTTTTTTTTTTTTGTACAGTGAAGATCGCATTGTCAATAGCGATTGACACATATTCGGAGTCGAAATATTTTCTCGATTCATTTTAAAATTATCAATTTTTATCAACATTGAAGCTATTTTTATCAACGTTAAAACTTCTCTGGTTGTGAATTTTTATAATAATTCTCTCCCTATTATTATCTAACGTGTTTGGATTTTACTTTATTATTTTAATAATAAAGTATTGTGATCGACTTGGGAAAAAAAAAAAATTTGCTACCCTGAAATTTTTTTTTTTCGCGTTTCATGACTAAAATAGCCTAAAAATGCAAAAAAAAATAATCCGTCTGTCTGTACGCCGTACGCCGTACGCCGTACGCCGACGTGTACGCTCAGCGCACATTAACTCCCAAACCCTTCAAGATAGAAAGTTTATTTTTGGAGAGATTTTAGGTAGTTGCGGATCTCAGGCGGATACCCATTTTGGGGGGAGGAAGGGGGAGCGCTTAAACCGAAAAATACGAATTCAAATATCTCAACCATGGTTACAGCTAGGAAGCTAAAAATCAACACACATATAGAAGAGTTTGTGGGACAACTTTTAAAAATAATTTAATTTTTTTATCCATTGGGGTGCGAAAAGGGGGGGCTAAGAGCCAATTGGCGGCCGAATTTTTTTTTCAAATGATTATATCTTCGAAATTACTACCCGTAAAAAACTGATATTTTGAGACAATTAAGATGGCATCAAGATCTACTAGAATCAGTTTAGACAGAAGCTAATTCTTGTAAGGGG
The DNA here is from genome assembly GCA_963669355.1 of Chorisops tibialis. Classification (NCBI taxonomy): domain Eukaryota; kingdom Metazoa; phylum Arthropoda; class Insecta; order Diptera; family Stratiomyidae; genus Chorisops; species Chorisops tibialis. The sequence continues at coordinate 126,864,293 of OY770264.1, forward strand.
GAGGGTCAGGGGGGGTGCAAGTAAAAACACATAAAAATTAATATCTCGACTGTCTCTTAAGCTATGTAATTGAAACTTGAAACGAATACTAAGCTTTACTAGTGACATATGAAAAAAATATAATATATGGACATAATAGTAGTGGGGGGAAATGGGGAGCATTTAAAAAATGGCGCACTTTCCAAAACTACAAATCACTAAATCTCAAAATTGAGTACACATATCAAATTGAAAATTTGTCAGATTGTAGAGCTATATAGTCTTTAATTTTGGTAAAAAATTTAAGTTAAGGGGTGTAAGGGGAGGGAGGTGGGAAGCGAAAATGTTGAAAATTTTGAGTGATTTTTTTATGGCTCTGGTAAAAGATACAAAGTTTGAATTTTGCACGTCGACACATCTATTTAATGTACATGGAAAAAAAATAATAATTTGTTCCAAAATTGTTATGCACCGAAGTGGGGGTCTAACGTGCACAAAGTGTTTCATGTGCAATGAAAAAAACACATAAACTCAAAATTTTTGAATGAAATTTTTAGGTAGAAACTTGAAAATTTGCGAAATGCATTTAAAAAAAATCTCCAAGAGTTTAAAATATTAACTGGTCGAATATCTTTAAGACTTCTACCCCCTCCCATACAAAAAATTTTTTTCGACCATTTCTAAGAAATCAATTATCACTTAACTATTAAATGCTATCAATTTGAAATTTTGCACAAGAACTTACAAAAATAGTTGAAATAAGATTACGTTAAAAGTTTTGAGATAGCACTTGCCCTTTTACCCCCTCCCACACAAAAGTATGATTTCGACCAATTTCATTAAATCAACTAATAACTAACAAATTAAAAGCTACAAACTTGAAATTTTGTACAAGCACCTCACAAAAAAAAGAAATAAAACTGCATCACAAATTTTACGATTCCCCTACCTCCTCTACCCCCTCCCATACAAATGTTTGGTTTCGTGAATTTAAAATTCACCGAATCCAATGAAAATTCTATGCAATTTCGTCTATGAAACTGACATTCTATACAAAGAATATTGAATTTGGTTCAAGTAATCAATTAAGAAACTATTAACATCCACCCACCCTTACTATCACCCTCCCCCCTCCCTTCATGAAAACTCAAACTTGCATAAATACACCAATGAAATATGGAGCTTTTGAACTTTTCCGGAAAGTGTTAAATTGAGAACTGCCCTGCCCAAGAAGCTCCTTCACTTAGTCTTCCCTAACCACTCTAACCTGCATATTGACTTTCTACGCATGCGCATTTTGTCCCAAAAATAATAAAGTTTCGCCCGACTTGTTGGCAGTTTATTTACTATTATTATCTAACGTGTTTGGATTTTTACTATTTTTATCTAACGCGTCTAGTTTTTCAATATGTCTAACGAAAATGAAATTAACTTATATGAAACAGGCGACACCCAAGATACACACGGAGCTAATGTTACAGAAACGCATTCCGTTTATGTAATTAAATTGCCACCGTTTTGGGAAAATAGGCCTGACTTATGGTTCCTTAAAGTGGAAACTCAATTTCGCTTAAAAGGAATCACACAATCCAGCACAAAATATGATTACATTGTTTCTTCTCTGAAATCAGAAACAATGGAACTTATAGCTGACGTTTTATCGAATCCTCCTGATTCAAATAAATATGAGCACTTGAAAGAAGCTCTTTTGAAAAGAACCAGGGACACAGAAGAAAAACGTTTAGATTCACTATTACTTAGAATTGAGCTATTCTACCTAAAAATGTTTTCCTAAATGCCTGCATGATTCAAATTTCATTTTAACTGCGGCAAATGATTCAAAAATTTCAACCTATGGGCTAAAACAATTAACATTAGTTTCCCACCTTAATTTGACATAACACTGATTGATCCGATGGTCAAAACTTAAACAGAAATCACAGTGTTCACTGGTTTCTCTGGGCATTTCCAATCGGTTTATTTTTTGTGGTTCTCTACGCGCCTGACATTCATTGTTGTAATGCCCAGGTTTTTGGCAGATATTACAAAATTTGTTACCTGACCTGCACTCCCTAGAAGTGTGGCCAGGTTTACCGCACGTGTAGCATTGTATCGGTCTGCGGTTCCTGTTTTCTTGGACCGTATTTCTGCTATTTATTCCCATATTGTTATTGTTATTATTCCTGTTATTATTGTTACCCTGATATCCACCATTAGATCTTTTATGGTCGTAATTATTGCCATTATTTCGGTTTGACTGCGTATTATTAAAATTTCTTCGGTCGTTATTGTAGGACCGGTTTTGTGTACTTGATTGGGGTTTTGTAGGTTGTCCCCCTGTAGTTAGTTTGTTTAATACTTCTGCGATTAGTTTCGGTGTAATCGCATTTAGATTAGTTATTCCAGCTGTAGCATTTTCTAATCGTTCCATATCACTGACTTTGTGCACGATTTCCTTCAAGGTTGGTTCTTTTAATGTCAATGAATATTGTCTTAGAGATTGACTAATTATACCTGTTCTGAATACTAATATGGCATTCTTTTCGTATTCTTTTAACAGGGCATCGGGATTATTTGGATATTTTATCTCGATAACTGACTTACAATCTGACAGTTTTCTATTCAGCTTGTTTGCATATTGTAATATGCTTTCCCCATTGACCTGTCGAATGTTACGTAATTCTTCGTAAAGTATCGTCAAGTCCTTTTTTGGCAAGTAAAGCTATATAAGTTTATCTTCAATTTCAGAAAATTTTTCAAAATTATGATTACGGAGGGTTTGATATGCGTCTCCGCTTACTGCCATTTTTGGAAAGAGGCTGAGAAAGATTTGTTGTTCATCCGTTACCAAGGTGCTGTATGTTGCTCTTGATAATGATAAAAACTTATCTAACTCAGTTTGTATGCTGGTGGAGTTTTCTCCTGTAAATACCGGGATCTTGGATATTATCTCTAAAATGTCTTTTAAAGACGATGGGGTCATACTGACGTTCATTTTGTCTGTGGACATTTTGGATATTTTTTCTGTTACTTGACTTGTAACAATTTTTTTTGTAGGTTGTTTCTGTATATCTGTTATATCCGTAACAGATTGACTGCGCGTGTTTATTTGAAGTTTTCTATCTATAACTTCTATGTGGCGATTAGCATCTAATAAGAGTTTCCTGGCTTCTTTAGCGCTTGAAGGAATTTCTCTTGGCATAATTTGGTTCGTACTGCTTCTTGAATGTTTTTTATTCTCACACAGTACTGAGTTTTTATTCCTATGTGACAACTGCTCTTCTAGTTCTGCGTTAATTACGTCTGCAGACTCGAGTTGTTGTTTCAGTGTTTGGATTCTTTTCTCTAAATGTTTGTTTCTTTTTCCGCAATCTTCCAAATTCTTATTCAATATCTCTTCTTGTTTGGCTATCACTTCAAGTGTTTCAGTCAAGAGATCGTCGACCGTTTCGGCATTCTCTCCTGAAATTCTATCGTAATTATTCCTAGGACTTCTTTTTTGAATCTCTTCATTCAATCTGTCCGATATAAATAACCAATCTCTTTTAGTCGATTGGGCTTTTCTAAGTAATGTTTCTAACTCCTTCTCTTTTTCTTTAAGAGTTAGGAATTGTTCCAATTCCTCCTTTGTTAGAACGTTGCTCCTACTGGTATCTTTATTCATAACCAGTGTACTTATATCTTATCATCTAGCCTGGGCGCTAGTTTATTTGTATCCTATGGGGAAGAGTTGTAGCCAGAAAAGATAGAAAATAAGAAAAATGTAATTGTGTTCGTTTTTGTATGTTTTTATTTATTTATTATTATTATATTTTTTTTTTTTTTTTTCAGAAAATTTTTTTTTTTTTAAATATTTGACAGTTTTTTTTTTTTTGTTTTTGCTTATTGCTTATCCCTGTTGTAAATTTCTTGCCACTTGTTCCATTCCTGGTTGAATTCCTCATTTAATGCTCGTTTAAAATTTAAGGTGTCTCGGCCTTCACTTTTTTCATACAGTTGCTGTATTGTTTCTTTCTTTTCCTCCTGGACTGCTTTTCGCCTTCTTTCTTCGTTGAGGGCTCTCAATTTCTCCTGGAACTTTCTCCTTTCACTTTCCCAGTTCCTGTATTCGTTTATCTTATTTTGGCATTCATTTGCCCATTCTCTGTCTCCGTTTGATGCCGCTGGGGTTGTATGTTGTTCTGTATTGTTATTTTTTTTATTAAAGTTTAGGCCTTTCAGGGCTAATAATTTCGCCCTGAAACCTTCCCTTTCCTTCTCTGATACTGATATATTAATCAGTCGGTGGAGGTCCTTTCGGCTTTTCCGGAGTCTCGCTTGTTGAACGCCGCGGGTCTTCTGCCTCTCCTTGTGCGGTTGGGGTGTTGGTTTCCGCGTCCTTCTCATGTATTCAGCCAAAGTAAGCGGTTTGGGACCGCTTTCCGGGTGTTTTTCGATTATTTCCTCAATAGATTGTTTCTGCTGAGATAGAAACAAACAACAAAAAAAAATAAAGCAACCGAAGAAAAAGAAAAAAAATAATTGTGTAAAAAATTATTTGTAGGTACAACGTTACACCATCGTTGTACCCTTAACCTGACCGCTTAATATATCTATAGATGTTCTATTTTTTTTTTTATGGAAATAAATGTGTAAAAAAATTATTTGTTGGTACAACGTTACACCATCGTTGTACCCGTAACCTGACCGATTAATATATCTATAGATGTACTATTTTTTTTTTTTTATGGAGCTTAGTCGTTGGACTTGCTCAAGCAGAGAAAAAAAAGAAATAAAAATTTTTTTTTTGAAGTGTCGGTTGTGAAATTCACACCCGACAAAAAAAAAATCGACTGCGCCAGAGTGGTGTTCCACTCGAATTGTAATTTTGTATTGAAATTATCGGGAAATCGTCATGGATAAACGGCAAGGTGTCGTGAGGTACGACTACCGACTGCACCAAATGTTATAATATGATAATTTGTCCATTGTTAAAAATGGAGGAATATTCTATTAACATGGAATATAGTAATGTGTCCTCCCAAAGGATAATACGTCCAAAAGCGGGTATAACGATGGTTCGTTAAAGAGTCCCGGAGGCGGTATAGATTTACCTTATGTAAATCTATACCATAGAGAGAAAACGGAGACATGGACTTACCCAGTGTAAGTCCATATAATTTCGTGTCTTTTGAACAAATAATAGGGTTCAAAGGCCATACGTACGAATGATTCTGAGAGCAAAAGCGTAGTTTTGGGGGAATACGGCCCAAAGGCCGGACGCACGTTTGGCCCTAAGGCCAGAGGCGATCCAGAGACTTGAAGATCAGTTGAATACGGCCGGAAGGCCGGACGCACGTTTGGCCCTGAGGCCAGAGGCGATCATGTAGCTGTTAATGCCGACCATGTATAGCCATTTGGCCAGATCTCACTTCAGCAGAAGAAATGAAAGTTGTTACTTTATTTACCATTGTGTTTATTCAGATATTCCTTGTTTAACAAAGCTTGTCTGGAACTGTGCTCCTCGGTGTTCTTGTAGTGCGGGCTTCTGGTATGGCTCTGCTTGTAGGTTCTCCGGTTGGTCGGGAATAGATGGACAGCTACCTTGTGTTGTTCCGTTTATTAACTCGGCAGCCACTATTTGTTTCACAGAACTTGGTTTCGCAGTTTTAAATATTACTTGCCGGAATGAATCGGCAGATACTTCGTTTTCGCAGAATTAATATTACTTGCCGGATAATCGGCAGCTACTTTTTCACTTTCTTAGTTCAGTTAGTAAAAGTACACAGAGAGCGTATGTAATTCGATTCTTAATTTTATAGTTCTTTTTTGCTGAACTTTACAAAAAGAAATATGCAATCGAATGCAATTGTACAGATTCGCATAAGCAAATTTCGATAACATCGGTCGCGTCTGCAATCAGACGCCCGGTGAAGAATTTTTCTATGATAAAATTCTTCACATAAAATTCTTCCCACGAAATTTGCTTATGCGAATCTTTTCACCTTGCACTTGTTGCTTTTGTTTTTGCACTTGAATTAATTTTGTAAACATTACGTAAGCGAATTAACTGTATAAATTAGCGACATTTCTAGAAATAAAGTGCAGTCTTATATCCATAACAAGGTATTAAGGTTGTTTAATTTTCCAATCCCTTTTTGGCTAACTGGTTAAAGTGCTAGTTTAGCTACTCCTCCTTTACGCGTTCAACTTAGACCAATTGGTTACAAGTGCCACATTGGGCCTAAGTTTTCTCATTATCTATTTCGGTTCATGAGCCGAAATATCAGCTTTAAGCAACATTTTTGGTGACCCCAAACAAACCGCAGCCTATCCTACGAAGCTCAGATAGCCTTAGGTTGCAACAAGTCTTGCTACGAACAGCCTTACTACGCATTACACAGGCCGGCAGACTTATAAAATAGATAACCTATACCACGAAGGTAGCACTCAATACCAGTAGGTTATCCTTCACAAACAAGCATTGCAGTTCAACATACAAGCTGCTTCAAGGAGCGAAAATAAAGCCTATTCTGCGAAACTTGCCGCAGGCGCTCTAGATTCAGAGTCTATCCCACGTAGCCCAGCAAGTGATAGGTAGCTCATTCGTAAAACATCAAAATGGAACCGTTAGCAGCCAAACAGATATCCACAGGTGGTGAAATTAAACAGCTCATCACCAACCTTAAAAAGGATCCGGCCAGTAGGAAGACGCGTTCTTATTTCGAAGTAAGGAGGAATCGACTTCAAACGTTCTGGAACCAGTTTCAAACCACCGATGAGGAAATTCAGCTATTGCCAGACATCTCATTCGAACACGAATATTTCGTAAAAGATTTCTTCAAAGGAATCTCACAGCTCGTCGCAGAACACCTCAAAATTTTTGAAGACAACATTGCTGCCTTCGACGGTCAGAATGCTTCCGATCCATCAAACACGGAGCATAAGCCAGAGAGACCAGCTATTGTTCGGCGCCAGCAAGCCATTATGGACGCGCTTGAACGGCTTTTCCTGTCCCTCGAGCACCAAACGGTAGAACAGCCTATCCAGTTCTATCAAGTAAACATCAAAACTTTGGAACAGCTGTGGGACAACGCAACGAAGCTCCACTACGAAATTTTTGAACTCTACAACGATCCGGATGCAGCCGGATACAACGAATCAAAATATATAGAAGTGGAGTCCAGAGTCCAGCATTATCGCGTTGCCTTGATGATGAAGCAAGAGCCAACGAACGCATCAAGCACATCGGCTCAACAATCGACAGCAACATCAGACAAATCCAGCGTTAAACTGCCCAGGGTCACCATACCAACTTTCGATGGTGACTACTTGAAATGGCAGCAATTCCACGATATGTTTGAGCAAATTATCAACACGCAGAATATCCCTAGTATCCAGAAAATGTGGTTTCTGAAGGGCAGTGTAGCAGGTGAAGCCGAAAAACTAATTCGACATCTTTCGCCCTCCCAGGAAAACTACCACACTGCCTGGGAGGCCTTAAAGGAAAGATACAACAACACCAGAGTCCTAACCTCAGTTCTCATCCAAAAAATAATTTCACAACCGAGCATCTCAACAACTGGTATCACCGCAACCACGTTCAAGAATTTTTTCGACACAACCAAGGAGAGTCTTTTGGCCATCAAGAATCTTGGCGTTGACACTTCTACATGGGACCCGTTGCTGCTACACCTTTTAATCAAAAAGCTAGATCCAGATAGCCACCTGCTATACGAACAGTCTCTCGAGAACCCTAGAGAACTCCAATCAATAAGCGATTTCCTAAAGTTCTTGGAGAGGCGCTTCCAATCCCTCGAGGCCCTGGGAACCAAGGACAAACAATCTTCCAAGGCCTTTACCGTCACAAAAGGGCATGATACAAGGCCAAAGCACGAAGTCCAGTGCCAGCTATGCAAAGGGGAAATCCATCAACCATACGGATGCAAACAGTTTTTGAAACTATCTCCAGGTAAGCGACTGGAATTCGCGCGAAAGTACAAACTCTGCATAAATTGCTTGAAATCCGGGCATCAAACGAAGGATTGCAAATCACGAAATTGCCTGAAATGCAATAAAAGGCACAATACGCTTCTTCATTTCGAACATCAAAACAATAACACGACAGCTGCAGACAATAATGACAAGGCGAACAGTTCCAATAAAACCCAGGCATCAAACCAAACAGAAGGCGCTCTAAGTTTATCATCATCTGCGCCAACGCTTATTCAATCCATATACGTCATGCTGGGTACCGCAAGGCTAAAGGTGGTAACCAGCGATCATCTAGAGGTTGAGTGCACAGCCATCTTGGATTCAGGGTCCCAGGTGAACTTGGTCACCGAAAGACTTGTACGAAGGCTTGGTATCGTGCCGAAACATGCCAATCTACGCATCGAAGGTATTGGTCAAAAGGCAGCCAATGCTCAGCAGCGGATAAACGTCGAGATTCGATCCAAAATCTCTTCCTTCTCAAGTCGTTTGGAGGCATTTGTGCTTCCTACAATCGTGTCGCCACAGCCAAGCCAATACATTGAGGTCTCATCATGGAACATACCAGCGAGAATAAAATTAGCAGACAAAACGTTCCATTCACCCAAAAAAATCGACTTACTACTTGGTGCAGAATTTTACCACCAATTACTTGTCAGCGGTCAAATCCGTTTGGGTGCAAATCTACCCATACTGCAGAATACAGCTCTCGGCTGGGTAGTCTCCGGCTCGGTCGATCTTCAACACAACACTTCAACCACTTGCGGCGTTTTTACCAGTCAAAGTGAAAAAACTGACGAATTGATCGAACGCTTCTGGAAAATTGACAACATCGATGAAAATGCTCAAGTGCTGAGCACAGCAGATCAACTATGTTTGACTCACTACATCCAAAACACTACGAGAACCCCGGAAGGACGCTTTATCGTCAAACTACCCTTTACGGACTCTCCGTCAAATCTAGGCGAATCGAGAATTATGGCACTCAACCGGCTAATTGCTCTCGAGCGACGCTTGGCAAAAGACGACAATTTAAGGAAACAATACGTCAACTTCATGCACGAATACGAAGCTCTGGGACATATGTCAAAAATTAAACCCAACCTCTTGCAAGTCAACCATTACGTCATTCCTCACCATTACGTACTGAAACCGGACAGCACCACCACAAAGCTACGTGTCGTTTTCGACGCATCGGCCAAGACATCATCGGGGCTCTCGTTAAATGATATTCTACACGTCGGGCCCATGGTACAAGCCGACCTTTTTACGATCCTTCTACGCTTTCGAATGCCACGTTTCGTTTTCACAACGGATATCGAGAAAATGTACCGGCAAATATTGCTGCACAGCGATGATAGACCCTTTCAAACAATCATTTGGAGGGACGATCCAAAGGAGCAGCCAACATACTACCAGCTAAACACAGTCACTTATGGCACGCGACCCGCGCAGTTTTTAGCGACTAACGCCTTAAAACGAATCGCCACGGACTGCAAGATAAATTATACATTGGCAGCTGCAGCTCTAGAGGACAACTTCTACGTCGACGACGGATTGGGCGGATCTGATTCCCTTCCTGTAGCGATCGAAACACGGCACCAGTTGACCGAGGTGCTCAAACTTTACGGATTCACTCTTCGCAAATCGTGTGCCAACCACCCTAGCTTACTTAACGGTATTCCCGTTGAGCATCAAGAAGTAAACCTTGACTTCGATAATACGGACACAGAGTCAATCAAAACGCTTGGGTTAACGTGGAACCCCAAGAAAGACGAATTCTGTGTAAAGCCAAACAAAAACACACACCAAATAATCACCAAAAGGACAATCAACTCCGATCTCGCTCGAATTTTTGATCCATTGGGAATACTGGGACCAGTAGTCGTTACTGCCAAAATATTTGTTCAACAATTATGGCAACAGAAAATTTCATGGGACGAGCCTCTTTCGGAGGAATTGCAGCGAAGCTGGAACAATTTTCGAAACGACTTGAACGTTCTAAAAGACGTCTCTTTCCCCCGGCATGTTTTCGCCCTGCAGAAATCAAAATCAACGGAAATTCATGCCTTTGCTGATGCCTCAGAAAAGGCATACGGGGCAGCGGTTTACATTCGCTCCATCACCGAAGACGGGAAAATCATCGTGAGGCTACTCTGCGCTAAGTCTCGCGTGGCACCGCTCCAGAAGCAAACATTGCCCCGATTAGAATTGTGTGCTGCTATGTTATCATCCCAGCTCACTTTCAGAGTAAAAAGAGATCTTCGGTTGGAAGACAAGGTCACGAATTACTGGTCTGACTCCGAAATCGTACTTCACTGGATAAATTCTACGTCATCAAACTTTCAAACTTTCGTTGCTAATCGAGTCGCGAAAATTCAAGAATTATCCTTGCCTAGTCAATGGCGACATGTATCTTCCGGAGACAACCCTGCAGACTGTTTATCCCGAGGACTGCAACCGAAGAAATTAGCAACATGGAACATTTGGTTCTACGGTCCGATGTTTTTGCATGGAAAGGAGTCACTCTGGCCTAAACCCTTCTTCACAAATACCACCATTGAGCCTTTTCATGATGTCGAAAGAAAAAGGTCCAAGCAGCCCGTCGTTTCTGCTTCAGGTAGTTGTGTGGAAGATATGATATATAAAATACAGCATGGAAATTCCTTCCTATCACTCCAACGTATCGCTGCATACATCATACGATTCGCAACAAACACGAGGAAATCAAATGACCAGCGTCCAAGCAGCATAGCATTGGCTCCACAAGAGTTAGACGATGCACTCCTACTCATCATCAAAACTATTCAAGCAGCTGATTTCAAGGAAGACATACAACAGTTGAAAAAACATAATTCAGTTAAAAAGACGAGCACTCTCAGCGGATTATCACCTTTCATCGACGAACGAGGAATAATACGCGTTGGAGGCCGACTAACAGAATCAACTATACCCTACGACGCAAAACATCCCATGCTACTACCTTACAACGACCCCTTAGCAAAACTGCTCATGATAAGGATCCACCAAGATAATTTACATTGTGGACCGCAAGCTCTACTATCAACCACCCGCCAGAGGTTCTGGCCAATAAAAGGGAAGTCCATGGCGAGATCCATTGTTCAGCATTGCATTCGCTGCAGCAAGCTTCGGCCCAAATTCATGGAGAGCGTAATGGGAAATCTACCCGCAACCAGGATCACGCCATCCAGACCATTCATCAACACTGGAGTTGACTACTGTGGACCCTTCTGGGTACATTTTAAGGTTCGAGGAAAGAAACCGCAAAAGACTTATCTGGCAATTTTTTGTTGCTTCGCCACCAAGGCAGTACACCTCGAACTCGTCACAGATCTTACAACGGAAGCCTTCATCGGTTGTCTTAAGCGATTTATTGGTCGAAGAGGACATTGCCGCAACCTTTACTGCGACAACGCTACAAACTTTGTGGGAGCAAGAAACCAGCTTCCAGAGGTCAACACCACCGTTTTCTCTGCGAACGCCCAAGATGACATCTCTCGCGCATGCAGCAGTCGAGGAATTCAATTCAACTTCATTCCTCCCAGAGCTCCTCATTTCGGAGGACTTTGGGAGGCAGCAGTCAAGTCGGCCAAACACTTACTATCAAGGAGCGTAGCAACCGCATCGCTTACATATGAAGAACTCGAAACAGTAATCATCGAAATCGAAGCTATCCTCAACTCACGGCCGATCTCTGCATTGTCAAACGATCCATCAGACTTAACCGCATTAACGCCGGGGCATTTCCTCATCGGCGAGCCACTTACGGCACAAATCGACGTGCAAGCCGGCTCATCCAAAGCAAGTCTGCTAACAAGATGGAAGCTTGTAGCCCATCTTAAACACGAATTTTGGGCAAGATGGTCAAAAGAATATCTCCATGAGCTGCAATATAAACAAAAATGGACGCATCAAAAATCAAATCCGGAACCCGGAATGCTAGTAGTAATAAAGGATGATAATCTTCCCATCATGCAATGGCCATTAGGGAGAATCGTCACCACGTATCCAGGACGAGACGGTGTAGTTCGAGTGGTAGATGTCAAAACAGCGAACGGAATCTGGAAACGACCAATTCATCGATTGGCTCCCTTACCTATCGAAGACGCAATTCCATGTCGAACTGAAACCGGCGACAGCCTCAACGAGTCATCATCGAAAACCCAACTGCCACGAAGCCGTGCAAGACCCAATGACGACAATGAGGAAGAAAGCGATAATCCCGAGACTCCTCGAAAGCGATGCTGTCTGCCAAGCATGCCACTCTTGCTCATCGCCTTGCTACTGTTACCACTTTGTATTGCAAGCCCGATCAACATGTCGAAATCGGAGAATAGCGTAGGATCAAACCCCGAAACTACCGACAGTCCAGTTCATGTCACAAAATTTGGACCAGCACCAGGAATCCACTTCGAGGGGATCGGGGTGGTGAAACTAGCTACCACTGATTGGAAACTGGTCGTTTTCTACGATTTGAACCCTTTGCGCGACCAAATTAACATTTTTAATAATGGAACGTCGTCCTTGCAGCGAATATGCGACTCCATACAAGACGGGCTCATGTGCAGATCACTAACAAAACAAATCCAGCACATTCAAGCCGAGTTGTTTATAGACGATATGCTCCTCTCCTCTCGTCGTGTGAAAAGAGGCGCCCTCAACCTGGTTGGCAACGTCGCGCACTCCTTATTCGGTGTTCTCGACTCCGACTACGAGGAGCAAATGTCAAAAACAATAGACAGTGTAAAGAAAAACGAAGACCATCTCTTAAACCTGCTCAAGAATCAAACATCGTTCCTGGATTCTACACTGAACATAATAAAGCACGACCAACTAAACATCAGGGACAAATTCGATCAATTCGACGATCAAATTAAGCAAATCGAAAATACCATCAAGGTCAATGGCGACGCCACTCACCAATTGCACATAGTTCAAACATTCTTGGCCTTATCACTACAAATGAGCCTGCTCGCGTCCGATATACTACGAATACAATCATCGTTTTTGGATGTTCTCATCAACACTCACCACGGAAAAATCAGTCCCTTCCTGCTATCACCTGAACAATTCCACAAGGAGGCTCTAAAAATCAGAGCACATCTACCACCGCTTCTTCAATTACCCGTCGACCAAGATAATCTTCTATCATTATACAAGCTAGCAACGGTGAAGGGAGCGTTAACAGCCTCATATCTGATGTTCAACATCGAATTACCTCTCATTCAACGAGAAAGATTTGAGCTATACAACCTGGTCCCGGTTCCCGCTGAAGTGAACAAAACGCTAGTTAAGATCGAGGCATCAACACCATTACTAGCACTCAACCTGCATCGAGACGAATTCTTTCCTATAGATCAAGACCAACTGCATACCTGTTCGAAAATCAAGGAAGACGAATTTCTTTGACACAACATTAGATCCGTCTACAGCCAAGGATCAGGAATGCTTGAATGCGAATTAGGTCTATTTAACAACGAAGACAGCACGCATTGCAGAATCTCCGAAATATCTAAGAATTCCGTATGGTTGCAGCTAAAACGTCAAAACGAATGGGTTTTTGCACTAAAATCACCAGTTCGTCTAAATGCTGTTTGCGACACAAGGACCCGCTCAATAGTATTACAGGGATCCGGCCTACTGAGAATAAATAGCGATTGCACATTAAAATCAAAAACGATCAGTATACAAGGCCAACCCGACGTCGTCAGCAATACGTGGGCATCATACACAAGCTTCATCGACCTGCCCGGTACCAACGAAACGCTCTGGTCAAGGTCAACTTCACTACCCGTCATCAATAAAAACGACAGACATAACGTATCCAAATACAGCACGCAGATTGAGGAACTCTCCGAACTTCATCATCAGTTAACCAATCAGCAGATCCTCTCACTTCCCGATAGGCTAGAAAATCGTACACTGCATCATCACCTAACTGGGTATACGGCTCTAACCTTATCGGGATTGATCGCAACCTGTTGGATAATCTGGCAAATTAAGAAGCGATTTTCCAGCCCCTCAACGGCAACTTCACGGCAACCAGAACCACAATCCAGACGCTGCAGCTCTACATCTTTCGAAGCGCGCAGGCAACAGCCTCATCATTCACGCCAAGAAGATTTCAGCATAACAGTGTAATTTCGAATCATACTTAAATTCTCCAATTTTGCAATTTCCAATTCACTTCACTAATTTGTTGATATTCACATATCAACGCGGGGAGAATGTACAGATTCGCATAAGCAAATTTCGATAACATCGGTCGCGTCTGCAATCAGACGCCCGGTGAAGAATTTTTCTATGATAAAATTCTTCACATAAAATTCTTCCCACGAAATTTGCTTATGCGAATCTTTTCACCTTGCACTTGTTGCTTTTGTTTTTGCACTTGAATTAATTTTGTAAACATTACGTAAGCGAATTAACTGTATAAATTAGCGACATTTCTAGAAATAAAGTGCAGTCTTATATTCATAACAAGGTATTAAGGTTGTTTAATTTTCCAATCCCTTTTTGGCTAACTGGTTAAAGTGCTAGTTTAGCTACTCCTCCTTTACGCGTTCAACTTAGACCAATTGGTTACAAGTGCCACATTGGGCCTAAGTTTTCTCATTATCTATTTCGGTTCATGAGCCGAAATATCAGCTTTAAGCAACAGCAATGTTCAATAATTTTCGATCTGGATTGCGAAATCCAAACGCACTTAAACTAGTCCATTTCTGGATGTCGCAATCCAAACCTACTTTTCAAATTATTAATCCACTTTTTAAATTGGTAATCCACTTTGCGAATCCGATTGCGATTTTTCTTCATCGCATTGTTTACCTTTTGCAAAAATTGCTTACATAGTGTAATGACACGAAACTAAGTCAGTATGGTGGTTAGTCATACTTAGTTAGCAGGTGTGTTCGAGGGATTCCCTCATGTTTTGAAACATGAGTCAACAACTTGCCATGTGTTTTAATTTTGTTTTTTTTTTCTTTACTAGCGTCACCGTAAGCATTTCTTTGCCGAACTGATATGCATATGGCTTTTGCCATATGAGTTTTTGCTCTTGGCATTGAAATCGCCGGTGCGCGTAATTGAGTGGCAAGTGTTTATTGTTTTTGGAATCTCCCTCGATTTCGTGTCATCACAGATTTCAACTTACGTCGAAATTTTAATTATACCTAGCTTCTGTTGAATATGCAATGATTGGTGCAGATTTTTCGCACAAATTCAATTTTTAGTTGATTTACGTGAACGCAAATTGACTAACAAACAAACACTTCATTCTGTTAATAGCATTTCCAAAATAGTAGAAATGTTCTCTCCGAAGTTGGTTTTAGTACAAGGTGAATTCGGTGCTATTTTCAACGAATTCCTTTCAATTAAAGCTCCACCTAATTTTAACATCGATTTTTCGCATAACGTTCTACATAAAATAAAAACAACTGGATCACTTCTTTCATCACTTCCTAGGAGATTAAATGCTAAAGATACCAGATTGCAAAAAACGAATTCGAAAATATTATTAAATTAGGAATCTGTCGAGCTTCTTCTTCATTTATTTCATCACCTCTTCACATAGTTCCTAAGAAGGACTCAACAGATTGAAGACCTTTTGGGGATTATTGTTTTCTTAATTCGATAACCACTTTTGACAAATATCTATTGCCTAATATCTAAGATTGCACATCAAATCTTTACGACTGCATGATATTTTCAAAAATTAATCTCGTAAGAGCACTCAATCAAATACCGGTTGCTACTATTTCATTTGATAGACTTCAACCTGCTTTGATTTTAGATGAAGAAACTTTTAATAATCCTCAGAATCTGTCGCTTTCTCAATTCCCTCACACAATCAAATACCGGTTGCTACTATTTCATTTGATAGACTTCAACCTGCTTTGATTTTAAATAAAGAAATTTTTAATAATCAAAAGACAATGCGATCCGAAACTAAAAATTTTCATTTAAATTATAATTTAAAAATTTCAAACTTAATTATATATTATATGTAATGTTTATATAATTTAATTTTAAGTACACAATTATTTTTTTTCAATGAGGGAGAGTACTGTGGCAACTCTATTACATTTAGTATGCAAATTACTTTGCAATAATTTGATAATGTAATCAAAGCAAACCAGTTTTAATTTTTATTATAAAACTTTTTATTTTCATCAGATTCAATTAGAATGTTAAATTAATAACTAGCTTTTAATATTTGATTTTTATTTATATTAATAAATACAATTTCATAAATAAAGAGATTTAACTGTGATAATATATATATTGTAGTGTATTTTAAAATTATTATACCCTACACCAACCTTCTTCTCTATCACGCACTTGGTGAATTTGAGAGCTAGCTTGGCGTTATAGCCTTTGGACGCGTCGCTTGCAGTAAAATTCCGTCTAAATACAATTTGACCTGGAGTGAAGTCTGATTTCCTGGTCCTAAGGTTATATCGGTTAACGTTTTTCTGATGTGCTGCGGACATTTTCTTGGAAATCGCGCCTCGAATAATTTGTAGCTGGTCTGCGCTGGACAAGCACCTTATTTCATCGGTGGGTGTCTTCGGTAGTCGTTTCAGAAGGTTATAGGCTTCCCCATGACATATCATTTGCTCTCCAAAAAGTACGTAATATGGTGAATTACTTATCACTTCGTGGATGGTGGTACGCAATGCACACGCTATCTCGCTCAAATGTTCGTCCCAACATTTGTGCTGTTCCTTCAAGTATGCTCGGATTACCGCTAGGATGGATCTGTTCACCCGGTCGGAGGCATTTGCCTGGGGGGAGTACACGGCTGTCTTCAAGTGTCTAACCTCATACTTAGAAAATAGGGCGGAGAATTCTCGTGAGGTAAATTGCGTACCATTGTCGGAGATCAGGGTTTCGGGTACTCCAAACATGTGGAACACGTCTGATTCCAAGTATTGCAATATTGGTTTAGTACGGGCCGTGCGTAGGAGCTTGAGTAATACGAACTTAGAAAAATGGTCCAAAATGATCAGAATGGTGGTATTCCCTTTGTTTGATCGGGGATAAGGCCCGAGTAGGTCGATAAAGATCCTTTGCCATGGGCGTAAGGGCAACTCTTGTGCCACCATCGGTGGTCTTAAACAGACGTTAGGAGCCTTAGTGGTTTTACACACTTCACAACCTCGGACAAACTCCGCCACTTGTATGGGCATTTTAGGCCAGAAATACCGTTGACGCAGCCGGAATAGGGTTTTACTGATACCGCCGTGTGCCGCTCGGGGAGGATTATGAGCGGCTTGTATTAGAGCCGGTGTCAACTCTTCTGGTATCCACAATCTCCAGACGTCATAATCATCCTCCGGATGTCCTGAACGTGGCAAAACTCTTTTATACACATACCCGTCAGATATCTGCAGGTCGGGAAGTGTGGTTTGGTGGTTGATGATATTATGTAACAAGGCAACATATTCGCATGATTTGAATGCCGGTGAGTTTAGGTCCACTTCTGGTGAAATGCTGGTGGGGTTCAAGTGTATTTCCTCCGCGTGCATTCGCGGTAGAGCATCGGGCACCACGTTTAGTGAAGAAATATGAAAACGAAATCGCAACACGGCAATAAAATTTTTTGGAATAAAACAGTGTTATTTTGTGATATCTATGAAACTGGTATTTTTGATGTAATTGTATGTTTTTTATCAATATTCTAACTTCCTTCCTCTTCGCTAATTTTCACGAATAAAAAATTATGCAGATTTGTTTTTGCCAAGATTACTTATAATAGACAAATAGAAGGAATTTTCAGAGCCCTTAAAAATGTTTGATTTTACTTTATTATTATAATAATAAAGTATTGTGATCGACTTGGGAAAAAAAAAAAAATTTGCTGCCCTGAAATTTTTTTTTTTCGCGCTTCATGACTAAATTAGCCTAAAAATGCAAAAAAAAAATACGTCTGTCAGTACGCCGTCCGCCGTACGCCGACGTGTACGCTCAGTGCACATTAACTCCCAAACCCTTCAAGATAGAAAGTTCATTTTTGGGGGGATTGTAGATAATTGCGGATCTCAGGCGGATACCCATTTTGGGAGGTGTACGGGTTCAGGGGGAGGCGGGGGGAGCGCTTAAACCGAAAAATATGAATTCAAATTTCTCAACCATGGTAACAGCTAGGAAGCTTAAATTCAACATACATATGGAGGGGTTTGTGGGACAACTTTTAAAAATAATTTAATTTTTTATCCATTGGGGTGCGAAAAGGGGGGGCTAAGAACCAATTGTCGGCCGAATTTTTTTTTCAAATGATTATATCTTCGAAATTACTTACCGTAAAAAGATCATATTTAGAGACCGTCAAGGTGGCATATAGTTTCATCGGAACCAGCTCAGAAAGCGGCTAATTATTGCAAGGGGGAGGGTCAGAGGGGGTGCAAAGAAAGACACTTAAAAATTAATATCTCAACTATCTCTTAAGCTATGTAATTGAAACTTGAAACGTATATTAAGCTATACTAGGCAAATACAAAAAAAATATAACATGATAAAATAATAGTAGTGGGGGGAAATGGGGAGCATTTCAAAAATGGGGAGCATTTCAAAAATGGCGCACTTTTCAAAATTACAAATCCTTATATCTCAAAAAATAGTACAGATATCAAATCAAAAATTTTTCAGATTGTAGAACAACACAATGGTTAATTTTGGTAAAAATTTTGAGTTGGGAGGTGTAAGGGGAGGGAGGTGATAAGCCAAAATGTCGAAAACTTTGAGTGATTTTTTTAGGGCTCTGATGAAAGATACAAAGTTAAAATTTTGCATGTGAATACCTATTTATATTTAATGTACATAGAAAAATAATAATAACTTGATCCATATTTATTATAAACCGACCCCCGGTCAAACGTGCACAAGGTGTTTCATGTGCATTGAAAAAAACACATAAACTGAAAATTTTTGAGTGAAATTTAAAGGTAGAAACTTGAAAATTTGCTAAATGCATTTAAAAAAAAACCCCTAAATATACAAAATATTAACTGGTCGAAAACCTTTAACACTTCTACCCCCTCCCATACAAAATTATTTTTTCGACCATTTTCAAGAAATCAATTATCACCTAACTATTAAAAGCTATCAATTTGAAATTTTGCATAACAACTTACAAAAATAATTAAAATGAAATTGCGTTAAAAGTTTTAAAATCGCGCTTGCCCTTCTACCCCCTCCCATACAAAAGTATGATTTCGACTAATTCATTAAATCAACTAATAACCAACAAATTAAAAGCTACGAACTTGAAATTTCGTACGAACATCTTACAATAAAAATGAAAGAAAATTGCATCACAAGTCTTACGATTTCCTTACCTCCTCTACCCCCTCCCATACAAAATTATTTTTTCGAGCATTTTTAAGAAATCAGTTATCAGCTAACTCTTAAAAGCTATCAATTTCAAATTTGGCATAAAAACTTATAAGAATAATTCAAATGAAGTTGCTTTAAAAGTTTTGAAATCGCGCTTGCGCTTCTACCCCCTCCGATACAAAACTATGATTTCGACCAATTTCATTAAATCAACTAATAACCAACAAACTAAAAGCTACGAACTTGAAATTTTATACAAGCACCTTACAAGAGACGCGAAATAAAACTGCGTATCAAATTTTACGATTCCCCTATATTCTCTACCCCCTCCCATACAAATGTTCGGTTTCATGAATGTAAAATACACCGAATTTTATGAAAATTCTATGCAAGTTCGTCTATGAAACACATTCTATGCAGAGAATATTGGACGTGATTCAAGCAATTAATTAAAAAGCTATTAACATCCACCCACCTTTACTATTACCCCTACTCCTCCCCTCATAAGGACCCAAACTTACAGAAACGAATGAAATATTGTTAAATTCACAACAGCTCTGCCCAAGAACTCCCTTTCACTTAGCCTTCCCTAACCACTCTAACCTGCATATTGACTTTCCACTCATCCGCAACTTGTCCCAAGAATAATAAAGTTCCGCCCGACTTGTTGGCAGTTTATTTGTTTTGTCTAGGAGTTCCAACTGCTCTGGTGAAAGGGTCGCCGCGGCTTGCGCGCTTGTAATCTAACCGAGATTTGTTAGGATTTCGTGCTGGATCAAACAACAAAGCGCGTTGAGTTTTTTTCGGTCATGCAGTATCCCAAAGTGCCGGTTAATTAACTAATTCAATAATCAAAAGCCCCGGAGTTTGCAAAAAAAGTGGAAATCGAAAATCGCTTTAAAACAGAACAACCGTTTTAACCAATGTGCGCGCTTTTTTTCATCGGTGTCATCGCACAGCGGCAACTTCATTGCCCCCGTCCCAGATAAGTTTATGTTGGCCGGCTAGCGGGTCGTAATCTAGCGGGTACCGTTGTTTGTGTTAAAGGCCTAGTTCCTGGCTCGGACGAGGTGCTCGTGTGGATTACGACTCGCGGTGTTGTTTGTTTATTTATTGTTGTTGTTTTTTTTGCTCGGGTTAGAGATTGTCTGTTTATTTATATTTACATATTATTTTTTACTTTTATACTTTTGACCTTGATATTGACTTTTTAATTGTTCTTTTCATTTCCTTTTAACTTTTAATTTTTATATTGACTCTTTTCCACAATACTGTTTTTTGCAATGGTCAATTTTGTAATTGATCAAGCAAATATTCGAGGGTTAGAATCTGCTTACCTCTCGCTATACATCCACACACAAACACAAAGATCGGACATACTTGCACTGAGCGAAAGTAAAGTATTGCCAGGTAGTGAGCAGGTTTATGCCATACCTAATTACCATCTTCTGCCTACTTTTTTTCGCCAACGGGGTATCGCTATTTACATCCGCGATGATGTCGCTTTTCAGTTAGTTCCACATTTGGGAACATGCTCCAATCCAGAATTCAACTTCAACTGGATAAAAATACATGTCAAAAAGCACATCATTTATTTCTGCTATGTTTATAGAAGTGCGGCAATGAGTGCAGCAAATACCAACATAGAACTTGATAAGTTATCAAGCGCTATTCAAGCTATATATAGTATGCTGCACAACCTGACGCTGAGATCGTTGTCGCGGGCGATTTCAATATTCATAACGTTGCCTGGCTTAAACATTCCACGCATACGGACCAGCCGGGTCGTGACGCTGAGCTCTTCGCATCTATCAACGGTTTAGTGCAGCTTGTAGACAACCCCACTCGTCTACCTGACATTGCAGGCCAGTCTCCTAATTTGCTTGACCTCTTCTTAACCACCCACCCACTAAAGTTTGAGGTCTCGTTATTGGCTCCAGTAGGAACATCTGACCATTTTATGATTCGAGCACAGTTTCCTATCACAGCAGCAAATCCACCGACTACAAAGACACCACGTAGAACGGTATGGCACTATAAGAAAGCTAATTGGGAAAATCTCAATTCATTCTACCGTGCCTTTGATTGGAGGCTGTGCTTTGAGTCCGATAATTGTGATACCATCTCGCAACTTGTGACCGAGACAATCTTAAAAGGCATGAGGCTTTATATTCCATGCAACCTCAAAAGGATCAGACCTGCAAATGATTCATGGTTTAACAATGAGTGCCTCGAAGCAATTAGAGCCAAAAAGCAGTCTTTTGCTACCTTTCGCAATAATCCGACGTTAGAAACCAAGGACTCATTAAAGGTGGCAAGAAATGCCTGCAATAAAATTTTAAAGCGAGCTAAATTCGAACATGATCGGAAACGCCGACTTAAGATCATTGAGAATCCCAAAAACTCAAGATATTTCTGGTCATTTGTGAAATCGGTCAACCAGAATTTCAGCACATCTTCAACACCTCCTCTTCTTGATGGTGACCGAACCGTTGTTGATCCTGTTGAAAAAGCAAACCTCTTGGCAGCAAACTTCGCTAGAAACTCGAAGCTTCCACAGTCAAGCCAGAGTCCTCCGTACTTACCGGACTCTGGTTTCTCGCTGCCACCTCTTCGGTTTCGAACGAGAGTTATTTCCAGGATCCTGCAAGAGCTCAATATTCACAAGTCTGCTGGGCCTGATGGCATCCCCCCCATTGTCCTTAAAAACTGCGCTTCCTCTCTAGCTAAACCTCTTCGTAATCTCTACCATCTTTCATACTCTTCAGGGTGCTTTCCTAAGATCTGGAAGGTCGCGAATGTTCAGCCAATTCCAAAGAAAGGAAGCAAAGCGAACCCCGCCAATTACCATCCCTTAGCCATTACCTCAGTGCTTTCAAAGGTAACTGCTGTCAATCGCAGGACAGTCAACTTTCTTGTGGATAAAAATCTCATTCATGATCGCCAATATGGATTTCGATCGGGTCGCTCTACAGGCGATCTCCTGATCTATCTTACCGAGCGTTGGAATTCCTGCATCCACAAATTTGGTGAAGGTCAAGTTCTTGCTCTTGACATCGCCAAAGCGTTTGACAGAGTTTGGCACAAATGCCTCCTAGCCAAACTAAAGGCCTTTGGTTTAAACACTTTATTTCTTCAATGGATTGAGAGTTTCCTCTCCGAGCGCTCTATTCGAGTCGTACTAGACGGAGTAACTTCTGCACCCTTTCCTATTGACTCCGGCGTCCCTCAGGGCTCAGTTTTATCTCCCACTCTCTTTTTAGTCTTCATAAACGACCTTATGTCGTCTCTCAATCCTATTCACTGCTTCGCAGATGACAGTACTTTAGATAGCACCTACCAATTCGACTCTCCCGCGGACGCTCGTCCGATATCGGTGGCCTCTTGTCGTAATGAGTCGATACAGTCATTGAACTCTGACCTCAGTTTAATCCTGGAATGGGGCAGGAACAACAGAGTAGAGTTTAATGCCTTAAAAACGCAGTCCTGTCATCTATCTCTTAAACATAACGTTCCGACGTCGGTCACCAATATGTCCTTGAATAGCGTACAGATTCCACCTTCTGCAGATTTTACATTACTAGGTGTAAAACTTAACAATCGCCTAGATTGGAGCCAACACATTTACGAAGTCGCTCTTGATGCTTCGAAACGCCTAGGTATTCTGCGGAAGTGTAAGAAATACTTCTCTGCCACCGAACTAGCTACCATCTATAAGGCTTATATCCGACCACGTCTGGAGTACAACTCGCATGTTTGGGCTGGGGCCCCAAAATCACATCTGGCCCTTCTTGACCGTATCCAGAAATATGCATTCCGATTAATTGCAGATGAAGCTATATCGGCCTCAATTGACTCCCTCGAGCATCGTCGAAATATCGGTGCACTCTGCATTTACTATAGATACTTCCATGGTAAATGCAGCAAGGAACTAAAAGCTTATACCACCACCTACATTCAATGCCCCCCGAAATACTCGCCAAACTGCACGCTCACACGAGTACACCGTGAAGCCCTTGCCGTGGAGAACGGTGAAGTTTAGGCAATCCTTCATCCCTCGGACGACAGTGTTGTGGAACTCATTACCAGGCAATCTCTTTCCGACAGGATATAATCTCCAGCAATTTAAGAACAACGTTCACCACTTCAAAATTATCCTCTCCTGTGTTTCCCTACTAATTTTCCTCTATCCACTTGTTTCCCCATACCCGTGTCGACTTAACTGTGCATCGCGCATTAAAGGATGACCCCCTAAGTTATTTTCGACGGCGGTAAAAAAAACAAAGAGTTTTCAGATAAAAATCTCGTCAACAATCAATCTTACAGATTTTTCAAAATAAATTCCTCGAAAATCGTCCAACTAAGTAAAATAAAAATCTTTCACGCTGAAGTTAATTTGTTTAATTATAAAAACAAATAAGAAAACAATGCAATTTTTTCCTTTAGTTTAAAGCACAGCAGTAAAATTTGTTTGATTTAAATAGTTTATACGTTTTTTCGTTGAAATTATTTATTCGGTTATAAGAGCTTCGACGCTTCAAAGCCATATTTTTGCTTGCAAATCGGGCAATTCAATGTTATACGTTATCTTTCGATAGATTTGGATTCTTCCAATTGGTTTTTTTTTTGTCAAGATTATTTACTATGGAAAATTTAGGTGTGCAACTGGTGTGTGTGTGCAACTGCAACTGAACTGTTTCCATAAATTGAAAATTGACTACCTTTTTTGCACCTCAAAATTCAAAACGCTATACTTTGTCAGTTGTTGTGCGTTTCTTGTGCTTGAGCCACATGTAACGAAGAATTATCACAAATTTGTCGCCTCCTGTAAAACGAAATCTTTGAAAGACCTACAAATTTTATTTATTAGCAATTTAATGAGGCAAAATCGTTAAGAAT
The DNA here is from genome assembly GCA_963669355.1 of Chorisops tibialis. Lineage (NCBI taxonomy): Eukaryota > Metazoa > Arthropoda > Insecta > Diptera > Stratiomyidae > Chorisops > Chorisops tibialis. Next base: position 126,888,500 of record OY770264.1, read on the forward strand.
TAGCACTAAAAATTTCGAGTCTACACATTTCCAAAATTGAAAAACTAAACATTTCAATATATTCGTAAAAATTTTAACATAGTAAAACGGATATTCTTTGAACACTTTTCATGATCTCCTTTATACTGTAATCCTGTTTTAAAAGCCGAAACAATTTGCAACGACGGCCAACTGTCCAATTAGATGGGGATATGTATCTAATCTGGAATTAATTCAACTATGTTTATTGCCAATTTCCCCAATTTTCACTGAAATCAGTTTCAATTAGGTAAAAAATGCTTCACACATTCCGATTGAGTCGCATTTTGGACCAATACTTTTTCGATAACGACGTGCGAGATATTAACGAAATGTTTGCGGCAGTTTGGTGTATTCGACGTAGTACACAACAACATCATCGTCGAATTGCATCCAAAATTAGAAGCAAAGACCATTTCAACAGAATTATTTGAACCATTGAAATTTATTCACAAAATTTTTGGACTTCATATAATAGTATAAATGAAAAGAAAAACTCATTCCTTTTTCCATTGTTTTTCCGTCATTGTGCAGGCGAAACGGAATGGTTCGCTGTTGTTATACTGTAGATGAAATCTGAGAGTATTATAAGTTTGCCACAAAGTTTGTAACGCCAAGAAATAAAGCTCGAAGAAAAAAATGAATGATACAGAAGTTCATATAATCACTCAAAAATCTCAAAACTGGATGTCCGTCTGTCCGTCCGTCCGTCCGTCCGTCCGTCCGTCCGTCCGTCCGTCCGTCCGTGTCCTCTCTAACTTGAGAACGCGTTGAGCTAGAAAGTTCAAATTTTGTACACGTCGTTTTTAACAAAAAAGTAAGGTCAAGTTCGTGAACGAGCCAAATCGCTCCACCCCTTCTACCCCCTCCCATACAAAATGTCACAATTGCGCAATTTCACAATAAACGGATTTGCTCGAAAAGTATAAAAGCTATTGGCCTGAAATTTAGAATATATTATTTCTATGATAATATCGATCTACAGTAAAAAAATTACGTGTGTTCTCCCCCTCCTTCTACCACCTCTCATACAAACTGAACTTGTCATAAATTACTCTAAGCCAATTTACTCAGTGCGTATAAAATTTAGCGGGCTGAAATTGTGCGTCAAATATTTATTTAAAATTGTTAGTAAGGCCAAAAAAAATTACACGATTAGCTTCACCCCTTCTACCCCCTCCCATACAAAATGACACATTTTCGCAAATTGACAATAAATGGATTTACTCAAAAAGTATAAAAGCTATTAGTCTGAATTTTGGGATATATTACATTCATAATGATTTCAATCTACGGTAGAAAAAATATTTGCCTCCTCCCTCTCCTTCCACCCCCTCCCATACAAAATACACTTTTTCATGAAATGCTCTAAGCCGATTTTCTCAGAACATATAACATTTATCAAGCTCATATTTTATAATGAATACTTAATTAGTATTATCTCTAAGATCAGAAAAAACTATTTGATTACCTTCACTGCTTTTATCCCCTCCCATACAATATGACACAGTCTTACAACTTCACAAAAAATCGATTTTCTTGAAAAGTATGAATCGCACTAGTCTGAAATTTAAGGGATGTCAATTTTGTAAATTGCTAGTTATGTCTGAAAAGGTTACTAAAATCCCCCCACTGTTTCTACCACCTCCCATACAAGCTGCAAATTTTCATTAAATCTAACTCACTAATTTTCTCAGTTCCCATTCAATTTTTTTAGTAACCATTTTGTATAAAACATTTTTATAGCTACTTTAGCATGATGGGGAAAAAATTAGTTCAATGCTATAATCCTTTGTAACACTCCCCATACAAAATTTCTAGGGATCACAAAAAATTCTATGTATTTCATCTAGAGTATCGTAAGATTGCGCTTTACGCGCAATCGTAGCCCTGTTATGTTTTTTTTTTATGTTTTTTTCCTTAAGGCAGGAGTGGTATGACAAAATTCTTCGCATCTGTCCACAGAATGATTTTTCAAGTGAAGGGACTTATCCATAAAGTCTTTTCCTCCAATCAAGATGATGTAGATCGTCCGGTTCTGAATCCACCTTGGTATTCGCCAATTGTTATAATTCTCTTTATCTTTCAGAAAATTTCTTAGCACTTCTTCACTTCTGTTTATTTTTGCAGCGATTGCTCTGTTGCTCCGTCCTTCGTCCTTATACGCAATAATTTTCCCCTTTTCTTCTTCGGTGAGAGAAGTTCCACGCGGCGTTTTAATAATTCCGCAATACTCGAAATTACAGGATTTATAAATTTACCGCTAAGTTTTATAAAGTTTATTCGAACCGATCACTTGAACTGCAAAAATTGGTCGAGTGCCAATTGCAATAGCACTCATTATACTCTAGATGAAATCTGAGAGTATTATAAGTTTGCCACAAAGTTTGTAACGCCAAGAAATAAGGCTCGGAGAAAAAAATGAATGATACAGAAGTTCATATAATCACTCAAAAATCTCAAAACCGGATGTCCGTCCGTCCGTCCGTCCGTCCATCTGTCTGTCCGTCTGTCTGTCCGTCTGTCTGTCCGTCTGTCTGTCTGTCCGTGTCCTCTCTAGCTTGAGAACGCGTTGAGCTAGAAAGTTCAAATTTTGTATACGTCGTTTTTAACAAAAAAGTAAGGTCAAGTTCGTGAACGAGCCAAATCGCTCCACCCCTTCTACCCCCTCCCACACAAAATGACACAATTTCGCGATCTGACAATAAACGGATTTGCTCGAAAAGTACAAATGACATTGATTTGAAATTTGGAACATAATACTTTTATGATGATTCCAATCTACTCTATAAAAATAATTTGTGTCTTCCCCCTCCTTCCACCACCTCCCATACAAACTGCACTTTTTCATGAAATGCTCTAAACCAATTTACTCAGTGCGTATAATAGTTATTGAGCTGAAATTGTGCACGAAATATTTATTTGAAATTATTATTAAGACCAAAAAAAATGAGACGATTAGCTGTACCCCTTCTACCCCCTCCCATACAAAATGACACAATTTTGTAATTTCATAATAAACAGATTTGCTCGAAAAATATAAATGCTATTGATCTGAAATTTGGAATATATTACTTAAATGATGATATAAATCTACTGTACAAAAGTTATTTGAGTCCTCCCCTTCCTTCCACCACCTCCCATACAAACTGCACTTTTTCCTGAAATGCTCTAAGCCAATTTACTCAGTGCGTATAAAATTGACCGAGCTTTGTGCGCTAAATATTTATTTAGAATTATTAGTAAGACCAAAAAAAATTAGGCGATTAGCTTTACCCCTTCTACCCCCTCCCATACAAAATGACACAATTTCACAACTTTATAAAAAGTCGATTTTCATGGAATGTATGAATACTACTGATCTGCAATTTAAGACATGTCAAAAGCATGATATTTATAGTTATTCCTGAAAAGTCATTAAAAACTCGCCCCTCCTTCTATCACCTCCCATACAAACTGCACTACTTCACTACATCCAATACACTAATTTTCTCAGTACCTATTAAATTTTTAAATCCTAAATTTTGTATAAAACATTTTGATAGCAACCTTACCGTCATGTGAAAAAATTATTTCAATGTCGTCACCCCCTCTACCACTTCCCCTACAAAATTTCTTAAGATACAAAAATTTCTCTTTCATCTAGAGTATCGCACGATTGGGCTTTATGCCCAATCGTACTCCTGTTATGTTTTTTACTGCGGCCACACTTTCCACACAGCTGAAATTTGAATTTACGCACTTAAAAAGAAATAAAAGCCTTACTAGCAGAGAAGAACCGTTGTAATTGTGGTTCTCAAAAAACGACATGGAAGTTGATAAACGTGTTTTTATCTAAGGAATGCGTTAAAAATAATTGCTAAAAAACGTTTAGTATGAGATGTCTAATAAAGGAAAGGACATTGAATTTGGGGGAAGGAAAATTATCGTGGATTTGTGGAAAACAGGAACGTCATATCGAGAAATAGGTGCAATTGTCAGCAGAAGTCATTCATCTGTCCAACGAGTCGTAAACAACTTCAAAAGCACAGGAGTTTTGGTTTCAAATTTGGAATTTGCTCCGAACGATGAAGGCTAATCCTAGATTAACTGCAGCTACATCCGCGATGATGTGTCCTTTCAATTGGTTCCGCATTTAGGTTCCTGCTCCAATCCGGAATTCAATTTTATCTGGATAAAATTATTGATCCAAGGTCACATTGTGTATATCTTTGTTACGTCTATAGAAGTTCGGCAATGAATGCAGCCAAAACAACTCGTGAGCTGGATAGTTTGTCCGAGTCTATCCAGACCATATACACTGCAAACCCTGACGCTGAAATCGTTGTCGGGGGCGATTTCAATGTTCACAACATTGCGTGGCTTAAATATTCCTCCTGCACAGACCAAGAGGGACGTGATACTGAGCTCTTTGCTTCTTTAAACGGATTAACACAACTTGTAAATGAGCCAACTTGTTTACCAGAAATTTCAGGACAGTTTTCCAATCTCCTCGATTTATTTCTCACTAACAAACCAGAGAAATACTCCCTCTCTGTAATATCTCCTTCGCCAATTGGAAATACGGACCACTTTCTGATTCGTGCACAATTTGCAGTTGCAGCACTAAAACCGCTGCCAGTTAAGGCGCCTCGAAGAATTGTTTGGCATTTTAAAAGAGCTAATTGGAGGGCACTAAATGAGTTCTTCAATGCCTTTAATTGGAAATTGTGCTTTGATTCCAATAGCTGCGATAAAGCTTGTCAACTTGTCACCAAAACTATTCTGAAAGGCATGTAGCTCTACATACCTTCCTGTTTTAAGAGAGTTCGGCCGTCGAAGGACTCTTGGTTTACAAACGAGTGTCTTGTTGCAATCCAGGCGAAGAAAAAATCGTTTCAAAATTTTAAAAATCATCAAACTTTAGCTAACAGAGAGCTATATATGAAATCAAGAAATACCTGTAAATCTGTCCTCAATCGTGTTAAATTTGATTATGACCAAAAACTTCGACGGAAGATCCTTCAAAGTCCAAAAGGCTCAAGATCTATCTGGTCATTTGTCAAAACGGTCAACAATAATTTCATCTCTTCATCAACACCACCACTCGTAGAGAGTGACCGTACTGTAGTCGATCCTGTTGAGAAAGCTAACCTATTGGCAGCAAACTTTGCGAGAAACTCCACACTACCACCTTCAAACCAAGGCCCTCCCATCACAACACCTGCTGGTTTTTCGCTGCCTTTGCTACATTTTCGCACACGTCTCATTTTCAGGATTCTGCAACAGCTCAATATTCACAAGTCCGCTGGCCCTAATGGCATTGCCCCCATTACCCTTAAAATGTGCTCCTCTTCTCTGGCTAAACCTCTTCGTAACCTTTTTCATCTATCCTACTCTTCTGGGTGCTTTCCACAATTGTGGAAAGTTGCGAATATTCAGCAAATTCCCAAGAAAGGAAGCAAAGCGAACCCCGCCAACTACCGCCCAATAGCCATTACTTCAGTGCTCTCGAAAGTGATGGAAACTGCTGTCAATCGCAAAATCGTTAAGTATCTCGAGGATAAACAGCTTATTCACGACCACGGTTTCCGCTCTGGAAGATCGACGGGAGATCTCTTAGTTTATCTAACGGAACGCTGGAACTCTTGCTTGCATAAATACGGCGAAGGTCAAGTTCTTGCGCTTGACATTGCGAAAGCTTTTGACAGAGTTTGGCATGAATGCCTTCTTGTTAAGCTCACGGCCATTGGCCTGGATGCTACCCTCATTCAATGGATTGAGAGTTTCTTGTCTAAACGCACTATACGAGTAGTATTAGATGGCGTTACTTCTTCTTCATTCCCAATCAATTCCGGTGTCCCTCAGGGTTCTGTCTTATCGCCGACCTTGTTCTTAGTATTTATTAATGATCTCTTGACTTCTACTCTCAATCCAATCCACTGTTTCGCGGATGACAGTACCTTGGATAACACCTATGAATTTGACTCTGTTGCGGAATCAAACAAACATTCTATTGCTTCCAATCGCAGAGAGTTATTCCGTTCGCTGAACTCAGATCTCGATTTAATCCTGGAATGGGGCAGCAAAAATAGAGTAGAGTTCAATGTCACTAAGACACAGGCCTGTCATCTATCCCTCAAACGTGATGTTCCAGCGTCGTCTGCTAATGTAGCCTTTAATGGTGTACAACTCTGCTCTTCCGAAGATTTTATTCTTTTAGGCGTAAAGCTCAATAATCATCTCGATTGGAGTCAACACATCTTCGAAGTTGCCCTTGACGCTTCCAAACGCCTTCGTAAATGCAAAAAATACTTTACGCCTCACGACTTAGCTACCATCTACAAGGCCTACATACGACCTCGCTTAGAGTACAACTCGCATATTTGGGCTGGGGCTCCCAAAACTCACCTTGCGCTGCTCGACCGAATCCAAAAACATGCGTTCCGACTAATTGGAGATGAAACCATTACGGCTTCTATTGACTCCCTCGAGCATCGTAGAAATGTCGGAGTACTCAGCATTTACTATCGCTACTTCCATAGTAAATGCAGTTACACTTTTCCACGTCATACTCGACAAGCGGAACATGCGCACCAGTACACAGTGAAACTTTTATCTACCCGTACAGTGAAATTTAGGCGGTCACTCATTTCCCGAACATCCAGACTCTAGAACGCATTGCCGGCTAGCGTTTTTCCGAACGGGTATAACCTCCAGTCCTTCCAGAATAATGTTCACCGTCATTTCCTTCTCTATTCATCCGAATTTCAATAATTACTTCAAATTTTAATCCACTTCCTCTACCGACTTAACTGTGCAATGCATTAAAGGGTGACTCCCTAAGTTATACTCGGTGCCTTAAAAAAAAAAAAGCTGATATGGCAAAGGACATCTAAGCAAAGTACCGAGAAGCATATTTCTGATGATGTTGTTCGTAAAATTATTACCCAGCAGTGTCTGTCACGACGGGACTGATTTCAATTGAAATAAGTAACGGTTGTCTCATATTTGCTAACAAATAATTTTGTGATGCACATAGTACCATTTATCAATGAACAAAAATATATATGTCATTGCAAAACGCAAGAATTAAAGAAGCAAGTAAAAAATAGACTTAACAAGACTTACCGCAAATATCGCCTCGCTGCCTGGAAGGGCCTGCCGAAGACGACGGCTGTGGAATCAACTCCGGGAGATTCTCTGGAAGACACAAGATTGAATTATATTACAGGTCTATGTTACTCTTAATGTAAATAAGACTTACTGCATCTCGCACACTGGCATGTAATCCTGTGGGTCCAGACGATTCTCTGGCGCGCTAGTTCTGCGATGTTCCGTCCATATTGATAGCTCCAAATTTGATGTAAAGGTTTGCTGCCCACACCGGCGAGAGTCGCGAAGGAGTATGGCGTATACCACACCCCATCGCTTTCGATACACTCGCCTCGGTTAGCTGACACCAACCGACCAGTGTGGAAGTCGCCGTCCACGTCACCGAATGTATCTTCGTCGACTGCCGGCGTTGAGTCGCGCTTGTCCTGGCGGCTGAGACCTAGCGAGAGCCTTTTTTTCTTTGACGGACTCGGAGCAACGAATGTATCTTCGTCGACTGCCGGCGTTGAGTCGCGCTTGTCCTAGCGGCTGGGACCTAGCGAGAGCCTTTTTTTCTTTGACGGACTCGGAGCAACGAATGTATCATCGTCGACTGCCGGCGTTGAGTCGCGCTTGTCCTGGCGGGTGGGACCTAGCGAGAGGCTGTTTGTCGTTGACGGACTCGGAGCAACGAATGTATCTTCGTTGACTGCCGGCGTTGAGTCGCGCTTGTCCTGGCGGCTGGGATCTAGCGAAAGCCTTTTTTTCTTTGACGGACTCGGAGCAACGAATGTATCTTCGTCGACTGCCGGCGTTGAGTCGCGCTTGTCCTGGCGGCTGGGACCTAGCGAGAGCCTTTTTTTCTTTGACGGACTCGGAGCAACGAATGTATCTTCATCGACTGCCGGCGTTGAGTCGCGCTTGTCCTGGCGGCTGGGAACTAGCGAGAGCCTTTTTTTCTTTGACGGACTCGGAGCAACGAATGTATCTTCGTCGACTGCCGGCGTTGAGTCGCGCTTATCCTGGCGGCTGGGACCTGACGACGCGAAGAGATTACGATATGCAAAGAAACGCATGTTTTTAATGGCCGGCTGTAGATCCTCCACGAATGTTCGGAGCTGCCGGCGCCACACCTCCTTCGGAGTGTCCCTCCGATGTGCCTCTAGCTCCGCTTCTTTCGCCCTAAGCGCCAAATCGCAGGAGCGTTTGCACGCAGGAGCGTTTGCACGCAGCAGCGGATGATATCAGTTCTTCTCGAGCTACCTCGATGGTGCGCAGCTGTTCACACCACCGCTTCTCGAGAGCAGCCAACCGTTGTTCGACGAACTCCACCAAAATATCATCTAGACTCTCGAATCTCCTCAATTTGTTGTGTCGGTCGAAAAGGTACATGCTGTCTGTATTAAACGTAGACAACAAACCGAGCGCATCTTCAAGAAATTCCCGGTCACCTGGGGTCTCCTGCCTTTCTTCGTTAAGAAATAGCGTACATTCGAATCCAATGTCGGTGTGACGAATTTCATATGTACAACCAAGTACCTTGGTCAGTGGTTTTATAACATTTTTTTCGTACACCGCGGGGCTTGTTCCGGGCGGAAGCGATGTGATTTTCAGCGATCTTGCTCCGTAGATCAACGTGCCCTTGCACAAATATCTCCCGCCACCTTCATGCAGGATTGTACCGTAGAAGCTTCCCAAATACGGGTGTAGGGGACGTGAGGGCTGCCCACTGAGCAGCGCATCAATTTTGATTGCCAAGTCTAGCGGATTGCAGCTAGGCACTACCGAACATATCCCGCCGCAGCCTGCACCCTGCGAACCGTTCAGTAGACATATTGGGAGGAGCGGAGAAAGAAATTTCGGCTCCAGCTCCCCCATTACAGTTGTTCGCCACTCAATGCTAGGTCGATCGCGCTCGGTCAGTAGTAGCGGGGTGTTGGGCACCAAACTAACAAGGCCGTAGTAAGGACTCACGGAGTCCTCACCACCCCACTGGGCCGTGCCCTGTTTGGTCCGCGCCTCCAGTAGCGGGTAATTGTTTCTGGAAGGTGACGCCATGCGAGCAATCACATCATGGAGAATTGTCGGCCTGTGAGTGTACGTTGTGCACGATGAGGCAACCGTTGCAATCAGTCCTTCCTCACCATTTAGCTTACGACACGCCTCAAGGACGTGACTTTCACACGGCAGCAATCCGTCTGCCGTGTGAGGAATACGACGAATCTGGGCGGACTGCCAATATTCGCCCATTCCAGTCTCGACAAAGTCTTTAATTGAAATGGATGTTGTGGCGGCGTCGTAGAGCACGGGCTTTTCTACGCTCCATCTGTCCGTCAATTCGATCCGCGCACTCGGATTTTTGCCGAAGGCCGCGTCCAGGGCATCATCCCCTTCGCGGCCACCGCCTATCACCGCCACGCAGTGTTGATCCAAACTATGTAGATACAGTTCCATTTCCGCTATACTAGTGAAGCTAAAACTGGTACACAGTTTTGCCTTGAAGGGCTGTTCGGCTGCAGCCCTCCACGCCTCGAACGCGGCAGTGGAGTAAAAAACGTGCGTCCCCGTCGCGTCCGCTGCTTTTACTGCCGGCGTTTTGAAAATAAACACAGCCCCAAGATCTATGAGTGTTGGCCAAAATTTATTGATGAAACTCAGAATGAGCCCCTGAATGTGTATTCCGCCCGAATCCGCGTCGGTACAGAAAACCATGCGGCCGTACCGCAGTAGGTGCATGTTCTCTTCGGTATATATCATTCCGAACTGTAGGCCCCATGCATTGACCAAACTATTCAGCTAGTGGTCCTTTTCTGTACGCTCTTGCATGCGCCAGGCGCTGCGTACGTTCAGCGGTAATCCGCACAGAGATACTACGCCGATTCGGTATTGGCTCTGTGTTCTTGAAATGCCGTCGGCTATTATGCACTTGCCGGAATTTCCTTCTGTCACCAACAAGGTGCAATTCCGCGCATTTATTCCTCCCGCGTCACGCGCATTCACGCACTTAGGTATCACTGTAGAAAGGGAGAATTATGGTTAAGCGGAAACTGAGGGACTAATAATGAACTGTTGATCATTATACTAAAAAGCAGAGCGATCTGTTAGTCAGCTGGTTGAATGGCCACCCCACGCCGTTTCTAGTTTAAACTCATGAACTCATGACTCATCAATAGTTATGATGCACTCCTTGAGTGAGGGGTCAGAATTGTCATGAATATTATAAAGTGTGAACGTTGAAGATCTGCGATTGCACTTTATCACGCGGTTCACACCCACCCGATTTTTACTCACCTGGACAACTCAGTGGAAAACCGCTACGGCTCTGTCGTGATACCTGCACGACAACCAGCGGTTGCGCAGTTGTTTTCAGCCGATTATTATCTCTTCTAGTCCAGTTGTAGATCTGTCGATAAGGCATGAAAGTTTCGGCATAGCGGAAGATGAACGTCTTACCTGTAGGATACTGCATTCCAGCTCTTTCGCAATTTCCACCAAATCGTTTATGCTAGGTAAATCATTGTTTGGATAGTTTGTTCGAAGAAATTGCCTGATCCTAGCCCTGGCGTATTGACTCAGTATCCGTTTCTGTTTTCCACTTCCAGGTTCTACATTTCCATCCCTCTCTTCTGCTTCTCCATTGTCCCGCGGGACAATATCCCAAGTCTTTCGGAATTTTGCATTACTCATTCTTCACACTAATTTCCTGGCGGTTCGTTTACAGCTTCCGAAAAGAAAAATAAAATCGAAAATCGCCGAGGACTAACTAATTTCAGATCAGCGACAGACAGACCACCCAAATTTTTGGTATAATGATCATTTTATAATAGAAAAAATAAAAAATAAATAAATATAATACCTAGTCAAGTCATAACTGTTGACACACAACTAAACGCATTCATTACGAACGCAATATTTACAGGAAGGACCGCACTCAACTCTTCAAGCAGATGAATTCTTTGATGCCTTCGAAACGGGCATGGATAAGATTGAGGAGGAAACTCAGCTCCGTTTTCGATTGCAACTGCAGTCGCAACAATCGCAAATCATTTCGACAAATAGTTCGCAAAATCAACCGGAAACAGTGCCCGAAGAAGATGAATTCGGTACTGGAGTATTGGCTGAATGCCATCGATTATGTCTAGATGTACATTCATTTTAAAATTGTTGAACGCAATATTTTTCAAGCATATTTGAAACTTTGCTTTAATAGATCGACAACGTATGCACTGAGCAGCTGAAATATGCTCGGAAGGGTGTCGGTGAAGGAGGTAATGGTTGGCAATGGTTGAAGTAAAGGCATGAAAAGCAGAGATTTGAAAAAAAACTTAAACAATATCGGAATTGCGGAAAAAAATAATAAACAAACAGAATAAAGTGATTATTTTGTAGCGTTACAATATTCCCAAAAAAAAACACTTTTTAACGACGCCACTGCTCACACATACATAGCGATTTGAGTGCTTATGTATTCCATTTTTGCTTTATTTCCATCGACGATTTTCAGTTCCTTCTATTCTTCTTCAAGGACTGACAACTCTTCCACATTGCAAGAAAAGATTTCCGGACTCTACGCTGTCACGCTTTATTATTCGTGACGTTTCGGTCTCTGCTGAGACCTGACCGACAATTACAGGAGACTATTCTTTTGTACATTACATATTTTATATATTATTTATTATACTAATTGAGTGTGGGAAGGGTAACTTAACAGCCTGGTACTAATTAACTAGCCGTTACGAACTAATTTAATCCTAAATTACCCTTTCCACACACAAAACTCCGCAAACCCCACCGAAAACCCACACCTTTTTTGCTATTATTATGACAAATATTAAATAAGATTAAATTTAAAATTGGATAAAAACAAAAACGTCAATAAATTAAAATAAATTGAGTCTTTTTTTTTAAATATCAACTAAACATTTAAGTTTGTTTGAAGTGGAAACTTCTTCAGCCTCGTTGTGATTTGAAAATCGATGGAACGAAAAAGCGGCACTAAAAACAAACAAAAAAGCGTCATAGCCAGCGTGGTGAATTATACAAATATTGTACACGTGTATCATTTCTGTCGATATCTTTGTCTTTTTAATAATATATATGATTTTATAAATACAAGGACAGGGTTGTCACTGTCTAACTTTAACTGCCAAAGTTTGAGGGTTCATGTACAGGATCTTCAATTAGACGTAATAGCATAGTCGTCGAATTTTCTAATTCTTAACGAGACATGGATGGATAATGAAATAAATGCAATAAAAAAATTATTTGTTAATTATTTTATTTCTGTTTTTCCAGTTACTTCGATTAACGACTAAGCAAAAAAGTAAATTTCACTAAAAAAGAAAAGATCGGAATGAGTAACAACGATAATCCCGACATATATTATTTTGTTCATGCATTGCTTGCGGAACAAGTAAGAAATGTACTACTGGAAATTAAGACACTCCCAAAGAGCTCGTCATTCCGGATTTTCGATCGGAAGATCATCTAATACTTTATAGATATACTAGCAAACGCCTGCGACTTCGTCCGCGAAAAAATTGCAATAATAAGCAATTTTTGTGAGTGTACTTAGTTATGCATTATGTGGGGTATACAATCTGCTTGCTGCTTACAATATTGTTGGAATCAGAACCACAAATTATTAAGAATGAAAGCACGATACTCGCATTTTTATGGGACAGGCTCATGATCAAATCAAACCCGTGATTCGAGATCATATACGTGTTGAAAAGCGTTAAGGACATGTCAATAATTGTAGCTGGTGTTATTTAAAAAAAAAAAAATAACATCAATCTTAAAAACATAACAGGACTACGGTTGTGCGTAAAGCCCGTATGATCGTATGCTGATCGGGTACTGTGCATAGATGAAATCGAAATTTTTGCGGCCAGATGGCTCACTATGAAGTCAGTAATACATTATGTGGGACATATAATCTGCTTACTGTACTTGCTCTTTGAGCACAATGTTTTGTATTTTGCTGGGATCAGAACCACAACTTATTAAAAATGAAACCATGATACTTGCATTTGAATGAAACGGGCTCGTGATCAAATCAATCCCGTGGTTGCACCCTTAATACGTTTCGAACAGCATTACGGACATGAGGTAAAAAAAAACAAATGAAATGACATTAAGTCTAGAAACATACGACACTACATACGATCCAAATTTTTGTGATGCTAAGAAATTTATTGTGGCATGGGATGACAGCACTGAACTAATCTGTTTCCCATCATGCCAGAGCAGCTGAAAAATGTTTTGTACCAAACTGAAGCTTGAATGATTGAATAGATACTGAGAAACTTGGTGCATTGAATTTAATGAAATTGGGCAATTGGTATGGAAGGTGGTAGAAGGAGTGTAGGATTTTTGGTGATTATTCGAGAAACAACTATAATTGATTAAATTTCAGATCTGTACCATTCACACTTTTTAAGAAAATCGAATTGTCATTCAGTCGTGGAATTGTGTCACATTGTGTGGGAGGGGGTATAAGGAGTAAAGCCAACCGATTAATTTTTCCCCGATATTGATAATATTGCTAATTAAGGATTAAATACAAAATTTTAGCTCGATGGAGGTTACACGTACTGAGAAAATTGGTGTGAAGTGGTTCAAGAAAAAGTGTCGTCTGTGTAGGAGGTGGTTGAAGGAGTGACGGACCTCAAATAATTTGTATATCAATAGAAATAATATAGTCCAAATTTGAAATTAATAGCTTTTACGGTTTCCAAGAAAATTTGATCACTATATATTTTGAAAATGGGTCACTTTGTATGAGAGGGGGTAGAAGGCGTGAGGGGAGTGAGGTGATCCCAAAAGCGGATTTCATACCGATGGACACCCAACAATTTGTGCAAGTTTCATCACAAACGGTTCAGCCGTTTGTGCGTGAAAAGCGGTCGTGCAGACAGACAGACAGACAAAAATTTCAGAAATGTGTTTCTATGCTTGGTTAGTACTGAAGTAACTCAAAAAACTAACTTATAGCCATTTCTAAGCAAATACCGGACAGACACTACAATAATATTTCTATGTATGGGTATAGTCGATTTTCCGCAAAATATTTTATGGTCTCGATACGGGCCCAACTCAATCTCTGACACTGTCGCTAGCGTTTGCTTTGAATAAGCAGCTGGTTGTTGTATACCGTGCTAACATGCACACACCAGATCTACGGTCCGGATCGATTTTGCCTACACTTTGGCGCCGGGCTACAACCTCGCAGCGGTTAGAACAATACCTGCAGGAAAATCTGAAAAATCGTAGTCCGAATAGCGGCTATGTTCCGCAATGTATTATTATACCGGATGCAAAACATATTGGAATACAGTTAGAATTTACTGAATTCGTGGTAAAAAGATTCAGAATTTTTTTTTCGTATTTTAATTTTGTGGTACCACTGGAAAATTCTGCACGACGGGTAGCTGTAACTTTAAAACCATGGATTACCGAATAAAGCCCAGGGTCAAAGACGATGGAAAACCGCACCTAAGTGTTATTATGATTGATTTTGTAGATATCGGTAGCTGTGATCTGATTAGAACTATTGTCGAGTGAAATAATTAATTCAATAATGACTTGACTAGGTAAATAAAAATAAAATTGAATGAAAAAAAACATTAATTAAAAAAAAATTTACTTTTTTGCGAGTTTTTCTCCAAATTTCGCACAAATTGAAACAAATGACACTGTTTTTTCTTCGATAACTCCGCCGATTCGCACAAATTTAAACAAAGGACACTGTTTTTTCTTCGATAATTCCGCCAATTCGCACAAATTTAAACAAAGGAAACAAATTTTTCCTTAATAGCTCCGCTAATTCGCACAAATTTAAACAAAGGAAACTAATTTTTCTTTAATAACTCCGCCAATTCGCACAAATTTAAACAAAGGAAACTAATTTTTCTTTAATAACTCCGCCAATTCGCACAAATTTAAACAAAGGAAACAAATTTTTCCTTAATAACTCATGAAGGAGAGTTTACCACCAACTTCAATAGCTGTAACATCTCTTCAGTTTCTACTGTCCTTCCAAATCCTGGTAGATCTCGTGATATACTTTGCACACTAAAGGCGGTAGAAACACCTTAAGTACTTTTTGTGTCACGGCTAGATCCTGCTACTTCTGAAACGGATGTTCTTACTAACTTCATGAATATATTGAACCATGAAAATATTAGTATATCTCAAAATGCTATTACATGTAGAAAATTAGCTTCAGCTACTCATCGTGTTGCCGATATCCTGTTTTGATATGGTTTCCACATCCAACTGTTGGCCGACATCAGCAATCGTAAGGGACTTTGTTCCAAAGAGTCGACACAATTCAATACAGCATCGTTTTGACACTAAGTCGAAAAAGGGATGGCTCTATTTCAATATATTACGCCAACGTAAGTGGTATGCGAACCAAAACCCGTCAAATTTACATCGCTGCTGCTAGTTCCTGCTTTGACGTAATTTGTCTCAACGAAACATGGCTCTGTGGTAGTTTCCATGATGCTGAACTACTTGACTCTGAATATCAAATTTTTCGCCGTGATCGTCATCTTGAACTTTTGGATGCCAATGTTGGTGGTGGAGTCCTATGTGCGATTCGAAATCAATTTCCGGCAGAATTTGTCGCCATCACGGAAGTTACTGATATTGAAATATTATGCGTTGTTCTCACACTTCAGGACAAAAAACTATATATCATAACTTTATATATACCACCACTATCACCCTATGTTGTCTACGAGGCTGTATACAATGGTATTGATTATGTCAGTAATCCTATGCAATCTCGTGATGAGCTACTTGTATTTGGAGTCTTTAACTTGCTTCTTGTCACTTGGTTTCTCTCCGACAGTGAAGATTACCTACTGCCAGCTCTTTCTTCCTGTTCACGGCAAGATGCAAAATTTTTGGATAGTATGTTTTCAACGGGCTTAGTTCAATCCAATCCAATACCTAACCCGTTCGGAACATTTCTTGACCTAGTGTTCTGCTCGGATGTGAGATACTTAACGATCAACAGATGCAACTCACCTTTGCTTCCAGAATTAGCACGCCATTCTGCGTTTCATGCTATTTGCTTTTCAAATACTGGTGTTGATAATGTTAATAATTTTGATACTGCTATTTCTCATCGTTTTAACTTTAATAAAGCTGACTTTGTTGCCTTGAATGAAGATATTTCAAAACGTGGTTGGTCGTGCGTACTTAACGAAACAGACATTGAAATTGCTGTTAATAATTTTTACAATATTATATTTGGTTGTTTCACTCGGTGCGTGCCGGTTCATGTAAAAGATTTCCATGGTTTGACGACGATATAAATAAAAATAAATCTAAAAAATTTGAAAACTAAAGCATGGAAGACGTACTGTCTCTCAAGGATTGAATCTGACTATAAGCGGTACTCTGAGTTACGCGATTTATTTCTTACCAATTCTAAATCGTCATATCAAGGTTATCTGATTGATATGAAAAAAAAACAATTAAAGACAAGCCTAAGCAGTTCAAGGTTATCTGATTGATATGAAAAAAAAACAATTAAAGACAAGCCTAAGCAGTTCTGAAATTTCGTCAATTCTAAAAGGCGAACAGATGGTTTTCCTGCGACTCTGTCTTTTGACGGGAAAGTTAGCAACGACCCCAAAGTAATTAGCAACTTTCTTGGGGACCATTTTCGTGCTGCATTTGACTGTGATATTAATTTTAAGAATTTTCAATACTTGACACTACTACACTAGAGATGAAGGATCTCTTTATTGATGAGCCCACTATTTCGAAGTTCATCCCGAACATCTCTGAGAGTGTCAATAGCGGCCCAGATGGTATAACGTCCATTGTGCTTAAAAGGTGCTCCTCTGCATTTTTACCTCCACTGAGCTCCTAATTTAACGCATCTCTTCTTTGTGGGGTTTTCCCTAGTTTATGGGAATACTCAACAATAACTCCCCTGTTCAAGAAAGGCAAAAGGAATGACGTATGTAATTACCGGCCTATAGCTAGGCTGTCTAGTGTTCCAAAATTATTTAAGGCAATTGTCTGTGACGTAATGTACTTTCATTGCAAATCAATAACTAGCCCAACCCAACACGGTTTCACCAAAGGTAGATCCACAACAACAAACCTGCTGGAATTTTCAAATTTTGTGATTCCAGCGATTGAAGCAGGCAAACAATTTAACTGTATATATACAGATTCTAGTAAAGCCTTTGATAAAATTAATCACAACTTACTAATGTACAAGCTTTGCTCACTCGGATTTCCTGCTATTTTTACTACGTGGATCAATTTCTATCTTTCTAATCGAACCCAACGAGTACAATTTCGAGATGCTGTCCCATCGATTATTCCTAACACTTCTAGTGTACCTCAGGGTAGCCATCTTGGTCCACTTCTGTTTACTTTATTTATTAATGACGTGAGTTCGTTCATCTCCAACTCAAATATTCTCTTGTATGCTGACGATGCAAAAATATTTCGTACTATTACCTGCACGAATGATTATCTACTTTTGCAAAATGACTTAAAGCTATTTTTTGACTGGTGTACCTTGAACTGTATGCCTTTGAATGTTGGAAAGTGCACCATGGCATCTTTCTCCAGGAAAAATAATCCATTCGAATTTATCTATGTTTTAGAGGGAATTGCTTTACAAATAAACTGCCAACAAGTCGGGCGAAACTTTATTATTCTTGAGACAAGTTGCGGATGAGTGGAAAGTCAATATGCAGGTTAGAGTGGTTAGGGAAGGCTAAGTGAAAGGGAGTTCTTGGGCAGGGCTGTTGTCAATTTAACAATATTTTTTTCGTTTCTGCAAGTTTGGGTTTTTATGATGGGAGGAGCAGGGGTAATAGTAAGGGTGGGTGGATGTTAATAGCTTTTCAATTAATTGCTTGAATCACGTCCAATATTCTCTGTATAGAATGTGTTTCATAGACGAAGTTGCATAGAATTTTCATAAAATTCGGTGTATTTTACATTCACGAGACCCAACATTTGTATGGGAGGGGGTAGAGAAGGTAGAGGAATCGTAAAATTTGATATGTAGTTTTATTTTGCTTCTCTTGTAAGGTGCTTGTATAAAATTTCAAGTTCGTAACTCTTAGTTTGTTGGTTATTAGTTGATTTAATGAAATTGGTCGAAATCATAGTTTTGTATGGGAGGGGGTTGAAGGGCAAACGCAATTTCCAAACTTTTAAAACAACTTCATTTGAATTATTTTTATAAGTTTTCGTGTAAATTTGAAATTGATAGCTTTTAAGAGTTAGCTGACAACTTATTTCTTAAAAATGCTCGAAAAAAGAATTTTGTATGCGAGGGGGTGGAGGAAGGAGGGGAATCGTAAGACTTGTGATGACATTTTCTTTCTTTTTTGTTGTAAGATGCTCGTACAAAATTTCAAGTTCGTAGCTTTTAATTTGTTGGTTATTAGTTGATTTAATGAAATTGGTCGAAATCATACTTTTGTATGGGAGGGGGTAGAAGTTTTAAAGGTTTTCGACCAGTTAATATTTCGTATATTTAGGTATTTTTTTAAATGCATTTTGCAAATTTTCAAGTTTCTACCTTAAAATTTCAC
Organism: Chorisops tibialis; assembly: GCA_963669355.1. NCBI lineage: Eukaryota > Metazoa > Arthropoda > Insecta > Diptera > Stratiomyidae > Chorisops > Chorisops tibialis. The sequence goes on from OY770264.1 coordinate 126,907,177, forward strand.
TCAAAAATTTTCAGTTTATGTGTTTTTTTTAATGCACATGAAACACCTTTTGCACGTTAGACCAGGGGGGTCGGTTTATAACAATTATGGATCGAGTTATTATTATTTTTCTATGTACATTAAATAGACGTATCCACATGCAAAATTTAAACTTTGTATCTTTCACCAGAGCCCCAAAAAAATCACACAAAATTTTTGACATATTTGCTTATCACCTCCCTCTCCTTACACCTCCCAACTTAAAATTTTTATCAAAATTAACTATTATGTAGTTCTACAATCTGACAAATTTTTGATTTGATATCTGTACTCCTTTTTGAGATATAAGGATTCGTAATTTTGAAAAGTGCGCCATTTTTGAAATGCTCCCCATTTCCCCCCACTACTATTATTTCAAAATGTTATATTTTTTTTGTATTTTCCCAGTATAGCTTAATATAAGTTTAAGGTTTTAATTACATAGCTTAAAAGATAGTTGAGATATTCATTTTTAAGTGTTTTTCTTTGCACCCCCCTGACCCTTCCCCTTACAATAATTAACCACTCTCTAAGCTGATTCCGATGGAACTATATTTTATATATTTTACGATAAGTAATTTCGAAGATATAATCATTTGAAAAAATAATTCGGCCGACAATTTGTTTTTAGCCCCCCCTTTTCGGACGCCAATGGATAAAAAAATTAAATTATTTTTAAAAGTTGTCCTACAAACCGCTCTATATGTGTGTTGAGTTTTAGCTTCCTAGCTGTTACCATGTTGAGATATTTGAATTCGTATTTTTCGGCTTTAGCGCTCCCCTGCCTCCCCCTGAACCCGTACACCCCTCTAAAATGAGTATCTGCCTGAGATCCGCAACTATCTACAATCCCCCCAAAAATGAACTTTCTATCTTGAAGGGTTTGGGAGTTAATGTGCGCTGAGCGTAACACCGGCGTACGGCGGACGGCGTACAGACGGATTTTTTTTTGCATTTTTAGGCTAATTTAGTCATGAAACGCGAAAAAACAAAATTTCAGGGTAGCAAATTTTTTTTTTTCCCAAGTCGATCACAATACTTTATTATTAAAATAATAAAGTAAAATTAAGCAAAATACGCGATCTAGGTGTACTATTCAATGATAAATTGACCTCCGACGACCATGTCGATTGTATAGTTATCAAGGCTAACTCCATTTGGGGCTTTGTAAAACGATGGTGTAAGGACTTTAACGACTCTTACATTACAAAGTAATTTTTGTGCTTTTGTTCGTTCAATTCTTGAATATGCCTGCCCTGTTTGGACTCCGTACTATGATATTCATATCAATAGGATAGAGTCTGTACTGCGAAGATTTTCGAGATTTGCTCTGAAAGGTCTTCTCTGGTCAGATCCGATATGTCTTCCTCCTTATCAAGAACGACTTCAACTTCTTTCGTTGGAGTCACTCGAACATAGGCGATTAATTCTTAGTGCTGCAGTTGCAGTAAAATTAATTTCAGGTGAGAATGATTCTCCGCCCTTGTTAGGAGCTCTCTCCTTCAAAATACCTCATCGATCCTTGAGAGACTACGTACTTCTCGACATTCCATTCCGTCTCACTAATTACGGCCAGCACGAACCGATAACTTCCATTCCACAGGCTTTTAACGTTAATTATAGCAACATTGATTTTAATCTTAATAATGCTCAGATAAAATCAGCTTTGTTAAAATAACAATATGATGTTTTCACTGTAATCTTTGTAATATATATGGTAGTATAATTTGTAAGTAATCATTTGTTGATGAACTCTAAATGAATAAATAAATAAATAAATACACAATCTCAAGCAGGCAACCATCAAGTGGTGATCGCTCCCCACGTCAGCTTCACGTTTCGCTTGCACATCGAGGAGACACCTTCTCCATCGGTGACTTATAGCCAAATGGTCGATCTGGTTTTGAGTAACACCATCAGCGGAATCCCAAGATGTTTTATGGTGACTCGTTTGTGGAAAAAGGGTCCCTCCGATGACCATTTGCCGAGTACTAAAAAACTCCACAAATAATTCGCCGTTTTCAGATCTCTTAATCCAAAGTCATGACGCGTTGACTCAAGGGTTACCATGCTTCTCCATGACGTGTTCTAGTCCAGTGTTGTCAGATCCAACCTGGGTGTTCATATCTCCTGATATGATACTACCTCTTGGAACACGTTCGAAGGTGGCACTCAGTTGGCTATAAAACTCCTCTTTGTTACCCGGTGTTGTGGTATTAGTTGGTGTAGAATTGTGAGGTTTCTGACACTGGTCCTGAGCCTGACGACGATAATCCTATCCGAGATTGGTCCCTAGTAGCCTCCGAACTAGCTACCATCTATAAGGTTTATATCCGACCACGTCTTGAGTACAACTCGCATCTTTGGGCTGGGGCCCTAAAATCACATCTGGCTCTTCTTTACCGTATCCAGAAACATGCAATCCGAGTAATTGGAGATGAATGAATACTGTCGAAATATCGGAGCACTCTGCATTTACTATAGATATTTCCATGGTAATCGCAGTAAGGAACTAAAAGCCCTAATACCCCCTCTATTTAATGCCCGAATCCTTCTGTAAACGTCTTGGAATACTCTCCTGTCACGTATCCGACGATTAGGAAATCTCTGATGATACAAAGATCGCGCCGCTCGTGTATTTCCCTGACACTCTCCATAAATGAAAATGATTTCTGCATATTCTTCATTCGTGTACTCAGGCATTTCGAACTTATTTTCTAAATTTTAGTGACACCTTGTACTTTTAACAATGTAACTAAAACTGATAAAAATATGAAGTAAGATTTGCTTTTATACGCTTTTCATTTTGTTAGGTACCCTATTAAAAAAGGCAAAGTGTTGCACCTAGTTGTGTTGAAACTCATTTTAATTTAATTCATTTTCTCGATAATTTAAATACTAATTAAAGGACATTCCCCGATAATTCAAATAGTAATCAAAGGACAATAACATTTAACAACATTTCAGGCAGTATTTTTAGAACGAGGGTTGCTTAATGGCATATTTCATTTTTAAGCCATATGTATTTTCGCTTATTACCTGGAAAACGGGAAAACCTAAGTCATAAGTATTTATGCATCTTTTATAGTCAATAATATGGCACATAAAAAACAACATTAAAATGACATTTTTATAATGCGTTTTTTTGAGAAAAACTACATTGATCCCAGAATTTTGAGTATCAAAAATTTGAGTTCTGAAGCAAATACCTTAGAATGGGGTACAGTTACAATGCGGACTATTACATGAAAGGTAATTCGATTCCCTAAAAAACAAGCTATAACACTTTGAATAATGATTATTAGTTTTCAAGATATGTAGCGTTTAGAGTGATTGAGGGCACAGTTCCGAAACACTTTTCCTGATCATCCTGTGTCTCCGCGGATGTTGAAAATTGACCATCTCCGTAGAACAATTTTTTTTTCAAAATATATCTAGGAATAACCCATTACAAGGTGGAGCACGGAGTACCAAACACCCTGTATAAAGAAAACAACAAAGACTAGATTCAAATCAAAAATTCTAAACTATGCAATAGTATAAACCAAGCAATAAAGTAACAAAAAATACCAAAAGAATCCGTTATTTCTTTAGAAAAACGAAAAAAGGGGCGATGAGAACACCACAAAAGTCTAAATACAGCAAAATTATACAAATACAGCACAATGAGCTCTAGAAAAGAAATTTCGAAGGTTATACGCCTTTTAGTTGTTAGATTGCGACAGGAAGGAAAATCTTTGAGCGAAATCGCTCGAATAGTTAAAGTGAGTCGTCCCAGCGTTGTAAAAGGATTTAACTTAACTGGCAGTATAAATAAAAGGCAAGATCCGGGCGACCTAGAGTTTTAAGTCATCGTAACATTTGATCAGTTTTAGAAAGAGTGAGAAAAAATCCTAAGATAACCGCCTGAACTGGCGAAATATATTGAGAATGATTTCAGTAAAGTCTTACACCCTGAATCCGTGCGAAGAACATTACAATCTGCTGGCTATCATGGACGAATCGACTTGATTTCCCTAAGATGCATCTAAGAAAGGACTTCGAATTTTGGAGAACTTTACTTTTTACGGATGAAAGTCGCTTTAATATGATTGGTTGCGATAGACCAGGAAATATTTGGAGGAAGGCCAACACTAAAATGAAGAAAGAAAATCTCGTTCCAACAGTTAAACATGTTTTTTTTTTATGGAACCGAACACAACTTAGGGGGTTACCCTATAATGATATGCTCAGCTGTGTCGGTATAGGAATTGCAGAAAAAAAAACTAAAGTTAGATTAACTTTTAGGTGGAGGAAACGTAATGGTCTAGGGAGCCATGGCGGCGACAGGGGTAGGAAAGTTACACTTCATTGAAGGAATAATGGACCGAAATCAATATTTGAATATATTGTGGGAAAACCTAAGACCATCGGCAGAGTGCTTAAAGCTCGGAACCAACTGGGTATTCCAACAAGACAGTGACCCAAAGCATACCGCTATGATCGTTAAAAAATGGATCCTGTGTATTGTTCCAAAGCAATTGCATTCACCACCCCAATCGTCGGATCTCAGCCTGATGGATCATATTTGGTATGAACTAGAGAGACGCGTACTTAAATATAAAATAACCAACAAGAACTCACTCATAAAAGCGCATGCTACAAACAGCATGAAATGAAATAACGCCATCTATTACTGAAAACCTTATTATTTCGATGCCAAGAAGACTTCAAGCGGCCATCTATGCTAATGGATGGTAACTAAATACTAAGTGTAATTTAATTTCTATAAAAAATCTATATTTCTTTATTTTTTCTCTTGCATGAAGACTTTTGTGGTCGAGTTTTTTCAGTTTTTTTATTTTTCTATGTGAAGGTTGTTATGAAAATTTGAATTATGTTGAATATATTTATTTTTGTATTCAAGAGCTTCATATGGCTTATATTTCATTTGGAAAATATTTATCTGTTAGCCTATAAGTGTATGAAGACTTTTCTGAACGTGGTTATATATGACCAGAAGAGCTGATGAACTCCGCCATAGACGGTCCCAAGCCCGGTTTGAGAAAGGAGGAGGGAACATGGAGTTAACCTGAACGGCCAGTAACACCAGTGCGTCTCAGGAAGTAGGCAAACAGTATGACATAGTTGGACTTGCAGCATAGCTGTGAGAACTCCAGCATGTCATATTTAGCTCAAAAATCCCACCCTTTTTCTACTAGGGTGTAATAAATAAGTAGGACCGGTCCTCCAGGTCGGGGGTTGGGCGAGGCGCCGACAACGCATCACCGGAAAATAAAACACTGTCCCGAAACCTGAAGAACAGCCTCGGAAAGGATGGACTCAACAGCAACGACCCGCAAATGAAAAATGGACTACTCTATTGGATCTTGGAATGTTCGATCCTTATTTAGGACAGGAGCTCTCAAAGAGTTCCTCGAAGAAGTGGCAAAACACAACATCAACATAACTGCCATCCAAGAAACGAAATGGCTCGGTAGCGAAATTATGGACATGAGATCGCACACAATCTATTCAAGTGGAAAATTGTCGGGAAGCAGAGAGTTTGGAATCGCTTTTGTCGTTGACAGAAAATTTAAACAGCAGGTCACGAGCTTCAGACCAGTAAGTGAAAGATTGTGTGCAATCCGAATAAAGACTAAATTTTTCAACACTTGGTTGATCAACGTTCACGCACCAACAGAAGACAAGAACGATATAACTAAAGACGAATTTTATGCCACCCTAGAGACAACCTATAATTCACTGCCCTCGAATGACCTAAAAATTGTCTTAGGGGATTTTAATGCAAAAGTCGGAAAAGAGGAGGCTCAAAGAGGAACAACAGGAGGGCACAGTCTCCATGACATAACCAACGACAATGGCCAACGTCTTATTGATTTCGCAAGCAGCAAAAATATCATAGTAAGCTCTACGTGCTTCCCCCATCGCGATATTCACAAACGAACGTGGGCATCACCAGATGGTCACACCTTCAACCAAATAGATCACGTTCTGATTGAGAAAAGGGCTGCTTCCAGCATACTTGATGTACGAACTCTCCGCGGTGCGAATTGTGACTCTGATCACTACCTAGTCAGAGCTAAGTATCGATGCAGAATAGCTTGTCGTGGATATTCGAAAACGAGTAGAGCTTGCAAATTCAATGTCGACAAGCTTAACGACGAAACGGTGGCGCAGGCTTACATGTTAGCATGTAATAAGCACCTGACACCAATATACGAAAATATCCAAAATATGCCAGTGGAGAATGCGTGGCTGAAAATACGAGACGGCATCAAATCCTCCGCAGAAGAGGTATTAGGATATCAAGCATGGAGAAAAAATAATGATTGGTTCGACCAAGGATGTCGCGCTGCAATAGATAGAAAGAACGAGGCTTACAAAATTACAATAGTGAAAGCTCTAAAAAAGGGATATAAACCAAAAACCAGTCTTTGCAAAGACGTGGAGGGCAACATCATCAGCGACGCACAAGAAATCAAAAGGAGATGGGCTTCTTACTTTGAACATCTTTTGAATCCCATCCCAGTAGCATCGATAACGACAGACAACATTTCAAATATTCGTAGATTTTAAACAAGCATACGACAGTATCGACAGGAGCGTACTGTACCAAATCATGCTTGACTTTGGAATTCCTCCAAAACTAGTCCGACTAACAAGACTCACAATGACGAACACTGAATCCCAAGTGAGAATACAAACAGATTCCACAACCAGCTTTCGAACGGAATGTGGTTTAAAGCAAGGAGATGGTCTAGCCCCCATGCTTTTCAACTTGGCACTAGAGTATGTCGTCCGAAAAATCCCAGTCGACACCAACGGGACACTACTATTCAAGTCCACCCAACTAGTAGCATACGCTGACGACATTAACATCCTAGCAAGATCCTTCCCTAGTGCTAAGGAGGTATTTGTCAATCTTGACTCCGCCGCAAAAGAAGTCGGGTTGCGCATTAACGAAAGCAAAACAAAAGTAATGACGCAAACAAGAAGGAGAACGCCAATCAGACAAAACATAACAATTGCGGAATATAATTTGGAGAGTGTGGACAATTTCATATATCTTGGTGCTAATCTAGCAAAGGACGGTAATGAAACAGACGAAATCAAACGACGGATAATACTAGCAAATAAGACGTATTATTCGGTACTTCCAATAATGAAATCCAAGAAAGTGCACAGGAACAATAAGCTGCGGATTTATAAAACTATTATACGACCTGTGCTCTGTTATAGCAGCGAGACGTGGATATTAAGGCGTCTCTTAGTGAAACTTAGGGCCATCGGCCTTAATGATACCCTTGTTCAATGGATTGAGAGTTATCTCTCAGAACGCGCTATACGAGTAGTATTAGATGGCGTTACTTCTTCCTCTTACCCAATTGATTCCGGCGTCCCTCAAGGTTCTGTTTTATCTCCGACTCTTTTCTTAATTTTCATAAACGACCTTCTGTCGTCCACTCTCAATCCAATCCATAGTTTTGCAGATGACAGTACCTTAGACAACACCTATGAATTTAGCTCTGCTGCTGAATCAAACCAACATACTATTGCCTCTAATCGCAGAGAGTTATTCAATTCGCTGAACTCGGATCTCAGTTTAATCCTGGAATGGGGCAGGAAAAATAGAGTAGAGTTCAACGCATCCAAAACACAGGCCTGTCATCTATCCCTCGAACATGATCTTCCAGTATTGTCTCACAATGTAACCTTTGATGGTGCACAGCTTACCACTTCGGAGAATTTCACACTATTAGGCGTCAAAATTAATGAACACCTGAATTGGGCCCAGCATATCTTTGATATTGCCCTCGACGCCTCAAAACGCCTAGGTGTTCTCCGGAAATGCAAAAAATATTTCACACCTATAGACATAGCAACCATCTATAAGGCTTACATTAGGCCACGATTAGAGTATAACTCGCATGTTTGGGCTGGGGCACCCAAAACACACCTCGCATTGCTCGATCGTATTCAAAAACATGCGTTCCGACTGATTGGAGACGAAACCATCACGTCTTCCATAGATTCTCTTGAGCATCGCAGAAATGTCGGAGTACTCAGCATTTACTATCGTTACTTCCATGGTAGATGCAGTACTGAGCTAAGCGCACTCATTCCTCCACTGCATACTTTTCCCCGAAATACTCGTCAAGCTGAACGCGCACACGAGTACACGGTTAAATCCTTGCCTTCGCGTACAGTGAAATATAGGCAGTCTTTCATTTCCCGAACGTCAAGACTTTGGAACGATTTACCAGCTAGTTTGTTTCCCAACAAGTACAACCTGCAGTGCTTCAAGAACAATGTCCACCGTCATTTTCGTCTCTCTCCACCTTAATACCTCCTTTTCCTATACTGACATAACTGTGCATCGCATTAAAGGGTGACCCCCTAAGTTATACTCGGTGCCATAAAAAAAAAAAAAAAAACTTCCGAAAAAGCAGTTAACGCATTCGAAAGAAAGGTACTCCGAAGAATTTCGGGACCTGTGAAGGAAGGAACGGAATGGCGAATAAGATACAACCATGAGTTATATCAACTCTACGACGAGCCAGAAGCTTCAACGTTCATCAAGCTACGTAAACTGCAGTGGGCTGGCCATGTAGAGCGAATGGGAGACAGAAGAATCTCTGCTCTTAAAGGCAAAGCGAGTGGTAACCGGCCAGTAGGCAAACCACCTAAGCGATGGGAAGACTCGGTTGATGAAGATAGCAAAGCCATTTTAAAAATTAGCAGCTGGAGGACGCGGTCTTTGGATCGAGACGATTGGAGGCGACGACTTCAGGAGGACAGGGCCCGATTTGGGCTGTCGTGCCATTGATGATGATGAGAAGAGCTGATGAGATATAATGTGTCGCCATAGTGAAATACATACAATTTGTCTCACCTCAAATGAGCTATGAATGCGAAATTGTAGCACTGTCACATGGCGGAATCGCATGCATACAATTTGTCTTAGTGAGGCGCATTAGTGGCAAATAAGCGAATGAGGTAATGAAATTGACATGTATGCATAATTAGGAGAGCTTCGGCCAGGGCCACAGACAATATATTGAGCTCTTATGCCGTGTGCACAGAATGTTTAGTGTTTTAGCCCTATGTCTTTACCTCATTCGCAATTTCACATTCATACCTCATTTGAAGTGAGACAAATTTTATCTATGCCCAGAAGACAAATTTTATGTTTGCGAACCCGCCACGGGATTTGGTACATTTGAGGTGGGACATTTTACCGCCGCAAATTGCAAATGAGCCCCTCATACAAACTTGCGACAAAAATTCTTGTCCTAACCAACACAATAAGCTGCACGCTCACAAGAGTACACTGTGCAGCACTTGCCGTGTAGAAGAGTGAAATTTAGGCAGTCCTTCATTCCATAAACGACAGTGATTTGGAATTCATTACCAGGCAATCTCTCCAACGGTATACAACCTCCAACAATTTGAGAGAAACGTTAACCGCCACTTCAAAATCATGAGGTAATGAAATTGACATGTATGCATGATTAGGAGAGCTTCGGCCAGGGCCACAGACAATATATTGCGCTCTTAAGCCGTGTGCACAGAATGTTTAGTGTTTTAGCCCTATGTCTTATTCGCAATTTCACATTCACACCTCATTTGAAGTGAGACAAATTTTATCTATGCCAATAAGACAAATTTTATGTTTGCGAAGCCGCCATGGGATACAACCTCCAACAATTTAAGAGAAACGTTAACCGCCACTTCAAAATCTTTCCTCCTGTGTTTATAATCTAGATGGAATCTGAGAGTATTATAAGTTTGCTCTAAGGTTTGTAACGCCAAGAAATAAGGCTCGGAGAAAAAAATGAATGATACAGAAGTTAATATTATCACTCAAAAATCTCAAAACCGGATGTCGTCCGTCTGTCCGTGCGCTCTCTAGCTTGAGAACGCGTTGAGCTAGATAGTTCAAATTGTGTACACGTCGTTTTTGACAAAAAAGTAAGGTCAAGTTCGTGAACGGGCCAAATCGCTCCACCCCTTCCACCCCCTCCCATACAAAATGACACAATTGCGCAATTTAACAATGAAGAGATTTGCTCGAAAAGTATATAAGCTATTAGCCTGAAATTTGGAATATGTTATTTTCATGATGTTGGAGACGCTACTTGGCAAGGAGAATTCCTTTCAATCGTCGTAAGAGCTGGACTGCCAATTGTTTTCCACGTTGTTCGTGAAATGATGGAAATATCCGAAACGTACTCGTACAGCTCCTAGACGACTTCAACCAACACACCACGGAAAAAGACATCCTTCAAGTTGAGACTCTTCACCAGTTTTGTTTAAGGGAGGGAGATGTTGGAGACGCTACTTGGCAAGGAGAATTGATAGTCTAGCGCAGGAGGCTAGGAATGTCGATAAAAAAGAGGATCGACGAGAAAATAGTGAGTTAGTTGTTGGGAACTGTTTTGGAATGATTGTTGGTTGTCACGAGAGATTTAATTTAAAAATAAATAAAATAATTTATATGTTAATCCATAGCATATTTGGCGATGAGGATTTGTTTTAAAATGGACCAAGCGATTCAAGATTTTTTTAAATTAGATGCAGAGGCAATCGGAAATCTTGAATGCCGCTTTGGATAAACTCACTTCAACTAGCTCAGCACCTAGCGATGTACTTGAGACTCAGTGATCGGTGGAAAAGACAATGGAATTTTTATCAAGAAGCATGAATGAGTTTAGTTATGATCCGGATAATGGCATTATTTTCGAGACGTGGTACGCTCGATATTCAGACCGTTTTGAAGAAGATGCCGCTGCAAAAGTTCGCTTGCTGATAAAAAAACTAGATTCGGTAGATCATACAAGGTATGCAAATTATATTTTGCCACAAGAACCACGCTCAGTTTCAAAGAGACAAAAGTTAAATTGAGTGAGATTTTCGGCAAACAGATGTCACTGTTCAACGCTCGCTATAACTGTTTTAAGTTGCAAAAGAAACACAGTGATGACTTCATTACATATGCTGGAATAGTGAACAAACACTGCGAAAATTTCAATTTGAAGAATCTTACTAACGCGCAATTTAAATGTCTGATATTTGTGCGTGGATAAAGTGCAAGCTCCGAAGCAGATATTCGCACGCGGCTTCTATCCAAAATTGAAACGGATTCCGAAGTGACTATTCATGCACTTACTGAAGAGGCAAATCGTTTGATGTCTTTGAAACATGACACTAAGATGATTGAGAAGCAGTCACTCGCGGTTCAATGGGTAAAAAAGAACGCCCATAATCATGAAAAGTACTCAAACGAACATCAGAGTCCGACAAAAAAACCATCACGCGCATGCTGGTTTTGTGGTGACATGCACTATGTTCGATTTTGTAAGTTTAAAACACACAAATGTACTCAATGCGGAAACATGAGACACAAAGAAGGTTTTTGCCAATCTTCCAAACCAAGAACCAGTACTGGGAATAACAAACCGAAGACTAACAAGTTTGTAAACAAACCAAAAACCAACAGCCTGTTTATGGTATCGAAGATAGACTACGAGAGACGCCGTAAGTTTGTCAACATCAGGATTAATTCTGTTCCTGTTCGATTGCAACTCGACACCGCTTCGGATATTTCCATCATTTCACGAACAACGTGGAAAACAATTGGCAGTCCAGCTCTTACGACGATTGACCAATCAGCAAGAAATGCATCCGGAGGTATTTTTCAACTATCATTTTTGCTCAAATGTGAAATCGCTTTTGGCGAGAAGTCGTCATATAGCGAATGTTACGTTTCCGATACCAATAAGGACATTATGGGCATTGACTGGATCGAACAATTCGGGTTATGGGAAGTTTCGATAAGTTCAATTTGTAACAAAATCACGTCTGTTTCCAGTTACCCGTCTTCGTCAAGTGCTCAGAAGATTGTTAAAACATTAGAGCAGAAATATCCTGAAGTTTTTGCTCAACCAGTTTTTCGACCAAAAAGAACGGTTTCCTATGCCGCTCTACCTATTGTGGAAAAAGAACTGCAGAGACTCGAAGATCAAGGAGTGTTAAGCAAAGTTGAATTTTCAGCATGGGCCGCACCCATCGTAGCAATTAAGAAGGCTAACGGGAATATTCGCATCTGTGCGGATTTCTCAACCGGTCTCAATAGTATGGAGTCACACAACTATCCACTTCCTGCTCCAGAGGACATTTTCGCTACATTAGCTGGTGGTAAATTTTTTTCAAAGATTGACTTAGCTGATGCGTATTTGCAAATACCAGTCGACGAAGCTTCACGCTCTCTACTTACAATCAACACTCACAAAGGACTATATCAGTACAACCGACTTTGTTTTGGCATAAAGTCAGCTCCAGGAATTTTCCAACAAACAATCGACACTATGTTAGCCGGAGTGACTGGCGCTGTTAGTTATTTGATTATAGTAGCTAAAACAGAGAAAGAACATGAAGAGAACTTATCGAAGGTTTTTCAACGTTTAAAAGAATGGGGACTCCGTGTCAAAGCAGAGAAGTGCGCATTATTTCTTCCTCGAATTAAATATCTAGGATTTATTATCGACCAAGAAGGAAGACGACCGGATCCTGAGAAGATTCAAGCCATCCAAAACATGCCACCGCCAACTGATATAACGACGTTACGTTCTTTTATCGGCATGATTAATTATTACGGACAGTTTGTACGACAAATGCGGGAACTTCGTTTTCCATTGGATAAACTTCTAAATAAAGACGCAAAGTGGAACTGGTCAGCAGAGTGTCAACGGTTATTCGAGAAAACCAAAGCAATTCTGAATTCTGATCTGTTACTTACACATTTTGATCCGCAATTTGAAGTGAAAGTAGCAGCAGATGCCTCGAACTATGGTCTCGGAGCGGTACATCGTTATCCGGACACATCGGAAAAGGTCATCGCACACGCAGCGCGGGCTCTTCTACCCGCCGAAAAAAACTATAGCCAGATAGAAAAGGAAGCGTTAGCATTGATTTTTGCGGTAACCAAATTTCACAGGTTCCTGTATGGACGTAAGTTCACGTTATCAACGGACCATAAACCGTTGATATCAATTTTCGGAAGTAAGAAAGGAATTCCAACACACTCTGCTAACCGGCTACAACGTTGGGCGTTGATTCTTCTTTCTTACGACTTTATAATCGAGCATATTGGTACCACCAAATTTGGTTATGCCGATGCGCTATCTCGATTATTGGTTCAACAACCAACGGAAGTTTCCGACACTGTCATCGCATCCACTTCCATGATTGACTCCGAGCTAAATCAAATCATCGTGGAAAATGTGCGTCGGCTTCCTGTCACGTTTTCGATGATCACTAAGGCAACATCCGAGGATGAATTACTGCAGAAGGTTTTACAATATATGCGTTCATCTTGGCCTACATTGATCAACGAACCGAATCTGAAGATGCTATTCAATCGGCGGGAGTCACTTGCCGAGTCAAAAGGCTGTATACTAATGTCGGATCGTATAATAATTCCGGATACATTACAAATGGTTGTCTCAAACAACTTCATTCCAGCCATCATGGAATGAACCGAATGAAGGCTTTGGCTTGAAGCCATGTTTACTGGCCAAACATTGATCGACATATCGAAGATATGGTGGAGAAATGTTCGCGATGTGCTACCGCTGCCAAATCTCCAGTAAAGACTACGCTGTCATCCTGGCCGATAGCGATTAAACCATGGTCCAGAATACACCTAGACTACGCCGGTCCATTCCAAAACTTAAACTTTTTGGTTATTGTGGATGCCTACAGCAAGTGGCCTGAAATTTTTATAATGCCATCTACTACCACGTCGGCAACGCTAAACAAACTGGAAGAAGTTTTTGCTAGGTTTGGATTTCCGGAAATACTAGTTTCCGATAATGGAACACAATTTACATCACATCAATTCGAGGAATTTTGTACATCCAGCGGAATTCAACACATTCGTTCACCGCCGTATCACCCTCAATCAAACGGTCAAGCGGAACGATTTGTTGATACTTTTAAGCGAGCTCTCTTAAAAGCAAAAGGGGAAGACATGACGGCTTCCGCGTTGTAACTCTTTTTAAGGTGTTATCGTACCACACCAAATGCAGCACTGCCAAATTCAGCAATACCTTCACAACAGATGTTCGGCAGGAACATACGAACGTTGTTGGATTTGATGCATCCAACAGAATCAACAGTTCCGTTGCAACGAAATACAGAGATGGAACAAAACTTTAACGATCGACATAGCGCTGTTTCTCGTACCTATCAATTTAATGATACTGTCTATATGAGGAACTACAAGAATAACAAGATATTGTGGGTACAAGCCACGATTCTGAAGCGCATTGGAACGGTCAAGTACAAGGTTCGAGTGAGTGACCAAGTTTGGATTCGACACGCAAACCAAATTCGGCGCCGTCACTCAAATGCTACTGCACTGTCAACAGCAGAGCTTCCATTGGACATGTTGCTTGACACATTCGATGTTAAGCCTATCGCTAGCAATCGCAATCCACCAATATTGGAAGAACCTCTACAACCAATATTGGGGCAACATCAATATCCGAAACGTACTCGTACAGCTCCTAGACGACTTCAACCAACACACCACGGAAAAAGACATCCCTCAAGTTGAGACTCTTCACCAGTTTTGTTTAAAGGAGGGAGATGTTGCGCGCAGGAGACTAGGAATGTCGATAAAAAAGAGGATCGACGAGAAAATAGTTAGTTAGTTGTTGGGAACTGTTTTGGAATGATTGTTGGTTGTCACGAGAGATTTAATTTAAAAATAAATAAAATAATTTATATGCTAATCCATAACACATGATAATATCAATCTATCGTATAAAAATTATGCGTGTCCTCCCCCTCCTTCTACCACCTCCCATACAAACCGTACTTGTCATGAATTATTCTAAGCCAATTTACTCAGTGCGTATAAAATTTTGTTATGATTTAGGCCCGCGGAAAGAATTATTTTGACTTAAAGCCAAAATAATTCTGAAAGGAAACGAAAACGTCAATGTTCGGGACAAGAAAGGGCCAATTCCTCCTACTTTCGAATTGGTGGCTGACTAAGGAACGGAAGCGACACGCTTGCTGGCGGCCGGGACTAGCTACGGCAGTGTGGGGGGGGTACTTGTTCCTTAATCAGACCATAAAACCCATGGCCTGTATAACAAAAATTTCGTGTCGGCTTACTCCGGGTTAGGGTGAAAATTGGGATAATTTTCCCCAGTGGTCGTGAAAGACCATGAAGCGATGGAGTTGCCGACTTCGCGAGTTGTGTTAGGGCGCTAAGGTGGTTTTTAGCGCCCTCTCTGCCCTCCCTACCTCAGCCACGACTTTCCAAAGAAATAAGTTTGTCGTGGCCCCATATTGAGGTTCGGGGGGTAGTGAGCTAAGCGCTCGGGTTCATTTAAAAATAACGGCCAATTTAGCCTCTAAACATCTTATTCGAGCAAAATTTTACCCGACAAAAAAAAACTGAACAACATATATATTAAGAAAATCAAGATCAAGATTTTTGACTTACCAGCATGTGATGTCTCGTGCCAGCGATAATTTATGTTTTATGTTTTAAGGTAATATATAAAAAAAAATTAATTAATCCGTCCGTCCGTCTGTCCTGTTAGTCGGTCATGTCTTATTTTTACTATATTTTTTTTTTATTATAGTTTAATTTCGCGTTATTTATTATATTTTCATATTTACAACTTAGTTTATTCGATTTGCATACGCGTTTCCTTCATTTTCGTACGTTTATTTATTCATTCCTTCGTTTATTTTTTTTTCTTGTTGTTTCACTTAATTTAGATTAATCTTGTATCTTAACGCTACAGGACTTGGTGCTTCAGCGCGAAATAATCGCGATAATGTAGATCTTGAGTGTAACATGCCGAGCTACTACGCCGACATCTTGTGGGAATTGTCTCGCGTGGGCCCCGACTCACAAAAAAATTTAATGCGCGCGAGAGTTTTGATAAATAAAAAAAAATATCACGAAAATTTTATGTTTATCATGCAGTAAAATAGGACGACTTTAAACGAGCTGTCTTCCTTTTTCATATTCACAAATTTATTTTAGTTTATAATTTTTTCTTTACGAAGCAGTCGAACTACTATACACTACTCAATTGCGGTCAAAATGGCCACATTGTCTAAAACTCCATCGCAATTTACGACCAAGGTCGAAAGACAAAATAATCCAATTTTTAAAATTATGCGGACAGGACTTTCCTTATTTTCATTAAAATTTTAAATGCAAGGTATTCAATCATTCTCGTATACATTTGTTAAAATATTCATTTACAATCAAAATTATTCCTTTTCAATACGAATAACGCCTTCCGCTACAAATTTTACTCCTATATTGTGTTTTCAGATATCATTTTCAATATGCAACATCGATGGGATTGAATTTCACTTAACTTATATTTTGGCGTTCAGTATCAAGGTCAAAATATTAACTACTTGCATTTCACACTAATCCCATGAAGACGAAGAATTTCATCTCATTAAAATCGGGTTTTATTCAAAAAAAAACAGTAACGTAAATGGAAATTCACTATTTT
Source organism: Chorisops tibialis (assembly GCA_963669355.1). Lineage (NCBI taxonomy): Eukaryota > Metazoa > Arthropoda > Insecta > Diptera > Stratiomyidae > Chorisops > Chorisops tibialis. The sequence continues at coordinate 126,923,757 of OY770264.1, forward strand.
ATGGAGCTTTCAGCCTCTTATTCTAGCACTCATTACAGGCAGTTTAGGATTTTTCGCGGATTAATCGGACGGTTTCGAAGACATTTTGGGGGTTATTTTTATAAGGCAACCGAGTTACAGCTCGAATTTCATGAAGAATTAATTACAGCATTCACCATGCACCATGTTAGACACGAATTACGTTTCTAACACTCAAAAAAATCACGGCGATTTTATTTCATTTATGCTCTACACGTAAGATGCGCAAAAAAAAAACTCTGCACTAACTCAGATGAACTCGAACCCGGTTTCACGCTATCACCGACCAGCAGCACGGGGGTTCTTTTCTTTTGCACCTTCGAGAATCGAGAACTTGTCGTGTGCACTCGAATTTTCTCGGATAAACTGCAGATTTAGTCTCACGTGTGCTTCCTTGCTGCTCTTCTTCTTCTTCTTCCTAATCACGAGACAACAATTCGTCACGGAATTTCTCCGGGCGAAACAGATGAACTGCACGAGGGGGACGCGAAGAACAAAAATTTACGAGACAAGACTCCCGAATTTCTAGCGTGATAAAAGGAAAATGAAATTCCAAACTTGTGGTTTGCGACGATGATTCTCTTTTCTCGAACCCACTAAACTTTTTTTTTTTTTTTTTTTCTCGTTTTTTTTTTTTTTTTTTTTTTAAAAGGAACCGCCACGTGTTTCGGACAGACGAAAAGAAAAATAACTGGAAATTGTCGGCGGTAACGCGCACGTTTTTCTTGGTTTTGCTTCGGTAGTTTCCATGGAAGCTAGTTGAATTTCGCGACTTTATTCGTAATAAAAACAATCTGACGGACTTGATTGCGCATTCGATTGGTGCGAATTAGGACAATTTATCGTTTTACTTTATTTTTCTAGGTTTTAAAAAAAACAACTTAACCTGCACGCGCGACGAGCTCGATTCCTCACGATAACCCAAAACCGACTGCCTCTCTTTTTTCTTCGATCCCTTCGGCCGGCAACAAAACTAACGGTACTGTCTGCAATTTTTCGGTTGCTATCTCGGTCGATCCAGGGCTTGCGAACCTTTTCGATGCCGAATATTTGCATAGATCGCAACCAAAAAAAATTCAGAAATAATAAAAAAAATTCGGGCGACACTCAACAACATAGGCGGTTCGCCGTTGTTTTCCAGCGCCGAATCGACTAAGAAAGCTGTCGCTAGGTGTCTCGTGCTCACGACTGAAAGCCGGGCAATAGGTGCTATACTCCTCGAATCACTGCCGGAGATCCTTGGAGTGGTAGACTCCCACACGTTTGCCTCCTAAATCCTCCAATTCATACCTTGAGTTGCCCAACACTCGACGAATTCTGCACTTGAGAAACTTCCTCGCCAGCTTGGCATTATAATTTTGCGCGGCTGTAGACAAGGAAAAGTTTCTTCGGAACACTTCTTGTCCTACACGAAATTGTGTTTGAGCAGCACGCAGATTATAACGCCTGCTACTGTCCTCATGTGCGACCCTTAATTTCGTCTGTGCTAGTTGTCTCACGATAGGAATTCCCTCTCGAGGTCGGAGCTGTACATTTGACTCGCCCAACGCTCGCAAATGCCTCAGCAGTCCGTAGTCCTTCCCGTGTAACATCATATGATTCCCAAACAAAACCTGATAAGGAGAAAATCCAGTGGCTTGGTGGAGTGAGCTCCGAAGTGCACATCCTATTTTGTTTAGACTCTCATCCCATCGTGTTTGGTCGTCAGTGATGAATGTTCGAATTCCGGCAAGGATGGACTGATTGACACGCTCCGATGCATTCGCTTGCGGTGAGTAGCTCGGGGTGTACAGGTGTTGAACTCCGTATTTGTCCAGCATGGAATTAAACACTTTCGACTTGAATTGAGAGCCATTATCGGAGAGGATCGTCTCAGGTGTCCCAAACGTGTGGAAGACCTGCCCCTCCAGATATTTAGTGATTTCTTCAGCAGTAATTCTCCCCAAGGGGTGTAAAAGGGGGAATTTGGTGAAATGGTCCAAGACGATAAGAATGGCGATCTTACCCCGTTTAGTACGTGGATAAGGTCCCAATACGTCGATGTAAAGGTGTTGGAATGGCTGATCTGTCCAGAACGGTTCTCCCATAGGCGCTCGTAGAGGTCTGTTCGGGGACTTGGTCTCTTTACAAGTGTCGCACGCCAGAACGTAGGTACGTACTTGTGTAGCCATCCCGGGCCAGTACAAAAATCGTCTGACTCGCTCTAGCGTTTTAGCATAACCACCATGGACCGTAGTGTCTGCTTCGTGCGCCTGAGCAATCGCAGTTGACGTAAGGCTTGATGGAATCCATAACTTCCAGGCCCTGTCCTCCGCAATCGGGTCACCGACGTGAGGCTCTGTCCGCTTATACACGAAACCATCCCTCACGCATACGTCAATAAGCCGATCGGCGTTCGCATCAACCGTGGACACCAATTCCTTGTATTCTTTGCCAGAGAATTCTGGAGAATTCATGTCCACGATCGGTGCTACGTCGATCAGCGCGTTTAGTCCCTCTTCGTATACGCGAGAGAGGGCATCGGGTACAACGTTCAAGCTCCCTCGTCGGTGCTCGATTACGAAGTCGAAACCTTGAAGTTTCAGACTCCACCTCGCTAACCGTCCTTGTAGGTCTTTCTGCGACATAAGCCATTTGAGACTTGCATGATCCGTGATGACTTTGAACGCAGTTCCTTCTACATAGGCTCGAAATTTTTTCACGCTCAACACAGCTGCATAACACTCGAGTTCGGTTACACTATAGTTGCGTTGAGCGGAAGTGAGCTTCTGTGACATATACGCTACTGGAGATTCTGATCCGTCGTCGTTTTCCTGAAAGAGAACGCTACCCACCCCTGACTTACTAGCATCGCATTGTATTACGAAAGGCCTCTTGAAATCTGGGTTGATCAAAACGGGTGCTTTCGTCAGCAAGTCTTTCACTAATAGGAAGGAAGTTTGTGCCTCTGTAGTCCAAGCAAACTGGCTGGACTTCTTTAGAGTGTCTGAGATCGGTGATACGGTAGCAGCAAAGTTGGGAACGAATCGTCGATACCAGCCTGCCATACCAAGAAAGCGTCGAACTTGACGTGCGGACTTTGGCGAAGAGTAATCGACTATGGCTGAGACTTTGTTCGGGTCTGTCTTCAAGCCTCCGTCTCCAACGATGTATCCGAGATACTTCACTTCTCTCAAACAAAACTTGCTCTTGCTGACGTTGATCGTCAAGCCAGCTTTTCTTATACAATCTGCGACTTCGCTCAATAAGGTCAGATGTGAGTCGAAATCCTCAGAAATCAACAGCAGATCGTCCAAATATACGAATACCTGCTCCTTCAGCTCGGGTGGAATGACTTTGTCCATCAAACGACACATCCTTTGCGGCGCGTTGCATAAACCAAAAGGCATGCGAGTGTATTGGTATAGAGGCCGACCAGGAATAGTAAACGCTGTGTATTCTCTAGATTTTTGTTCGAGAGGAATCTGCCAAAAGGCATCTTTGAGGTCTAGGCTGGTTATAAAATTGGCTCGCGGCAAACGACTTAAGATACCGTCAATGTGTGGTAATGGATAAGCATCCTTCTTCGTCACATCATTGACTTTGCGCGAGTCCAAGCATAACCGTACCTTGCCTGGCTTCCTCACAAGAACCACAGGTGAACTCCATGCACTCTGGCTAGTCTCTATAACGCCAAGTGCTAACATACGATCGATCTCGTCATACAACAGATTTTGGATCGCAGGCGAAACGGGATAATGTCTTTGTTTGATGGGACTAGCATCCCCAACGTCTATACTATGTTCAACGACATTGGTTACACCGAGTCCGTATTCTTCGTATGATGGAAATTTGGACTTTGCCAATTCCAACCTCTTTACATCTGAGGGCGTTAAATGGTGGGTATTCTGAGCAATTAGTTGCGATGCAGTATCGGGAATATCAACCGTGCTGATGATGTTGGGAGCTAGATGAAAGGATCGCCAGAAATCTACCCCAAGGTACAATTCCTGCGATAGGCTCGGCACGATATATAAGGTAATAGCTTTAGTAGCACCACGAAAGGTAATGTCGGTAACTACTGTGCCCAAAACTCTTTGTGCAACACCATCAGCTGTCTTCACCTCTTGACAGACTGGTCGATAACTCACCTGTGCATCTTGAAGGCGTTGTAGGGAATTTGCTCCAAGGCAACTAATGCTCGCACCACTATCGAGGAGTCCCTTAACGTCCACTCCGTATAGGGATACCATGGCGTACGGACGTATATCGAACGGCTCGGTAATGATGGTAGACAGAATCGCTTTCTTTTTTTCACGCACCATCCTCCAGAACATACGAAGGCGTAAGATTGACTTTCTACGACCGAATCCACTCGTTAGTGATGATACTTGATCAACGCTAGTGACTGAAGTAGGTGCAAAAATTCGCTCTCGAGCCTCCATATACTCTTTTAGTCGAAGGTGATAAGGCTTGAAAGGATGGCGGGAATGTTGTCTTAGATTTTCGGGTACGATAAGGTCATTTTCAGGTCGAGAAACAGCCGACTCCGTTTTATCATTTACTCTTTTCAGAATAGTGACTTGCGAAGTGATAAGATTCCGAGGAATAGGTAAGGATGATTTTACGTTAAAAGGATGGGAATCAGGTTCAGAAAATGTTGAAGGTGTGGTGGTAAAATTTGGAGGGGTATTTAAAGGGGTTGAAAAGTTGGTAGAAATTTTTTTGTTCGGGAGTACTAAATTAAATGGGGAATCGGAAAGGGGTTTCTGTACTACGTTTCCTTCTACGATCGGGGTACAGTGTTCAGACGAAAGGGACCCGCTGTCCTTCCGTCCCTTCGACCGTTTCCCGCCTTGCAATGAGCACAGTTGGGCTTCACCACGTCCGCCCTTCCACATCCATAGCAGAAAATGCCTTTAGGTGGCAATCTCGATAGCCATGTCCATCCTTGCCACAGTTCCAACAAGTCAAGGACTTAGACAAACCAGCTACCTCGTCAACTTCGGGATCTACCAACTCTTCCACTTGGGTTTCGATGATTTCGTGAACTCTGTTCGATTGCCAAGAATTCGCTCGTGTAGTCTTCCGTACAGTCTCTACACGCTTCACAAGATGTCGTAGCTGAGCCATATTTCGTAAAAGCACATTTGCTGTTGCGTACTAGCTAATAAATTACTACGAACGATTCCAACGAATTTTCTTTCTGACATAGGAGTGGGCAGCAATGTGCGGAGTACAGTCATGTCTTGTTCATAAAGCAAGAATGGCTCATTTGGTGCCTGACGTCTTCCTAGCATTTGCTTGCGCACCTCCCAATCGTCACTACTCTCTCCCAAAGCTTCTAAGAAAGCAAGTCGTAAATCATTCCAGTGGGTCTCTAAGTTGGATCTCCTCCAGAGCCAATACCACTGGCTTGGACGACCGTCCAACTACAGATGAAAATTCTGGGCCAACAGGTCCACGCGTCCGCCCAGATCTCCTCTTGCAAGAGCTTCGGCCCTGAAGACCAATTCTTCTGCTCGCAATGAATGGCGTATCGGACTGCCTGGATTGCGGTGTCTTAAATTTGGGCCGTTGCCATTGCGTTCGCCAATCTGAGCGGTCGCATGGGCCAGTCGGCCACGAGCTCGCACCTGTTCGTCCAGTGCATCACGTCGGTTTAAGGGTGGTGGTAAATCTACGTTGATATTATTAAGGCTGGCTGTTGCTGAGTCTGTTCCTCACGCAACACCGAGCGTATAATTCGCACCAAGTCATCCATCTTCAGTGAATTCATAGCCAACGGCGTCTCTAGTATTGACTCTGCCGGCGATTCAACTCTGATGTCTGACCATCTCACTTGTTTCTCCCTCTCTCTCGTGTCTGTTACAAACATCAAACTTGGGTCTGGCTCAGTCAATGGACTGGGCGTCGGGACCATCGATCCGTCCGGGGCATAGAAAGCTCGTCCGCCTCCTGTCTCGTGTGGCATATCCAAATTTAACCCCACAGGCGACATACCAACTTTTTGAGCATTAGTGGCCTGTGACTTCTTTTTGCCGCGCGTCACTGGTCCTAGTTTAGCGGACGCGCCCTCTACACCCAGGACGGACCAATAGTCTCTAGGACCCAAATGTCCACGACAATTCGGACAATTGTGATTGTCAACGATCCATAATTCCAAACAATGGCTGTGAAATCGATGACTACATTTGGTGACTACTTCTTTCACCGGATCTATAATTTCCTGACAAGCTGAGCAGACAACATCTACGCTCGCTTTCGGAGAATGAATCAAAGACATGCTCAAAATAGGTTATTGAAGCGAACGACAAAATCTGATTGAGTGTTTGAACGAAGGTGTTATGTAACGGAGGCCTAGGAGTGAATTATTTTGACCATAAAGCCAAAATAATTCAAAAGGAAAAATAAGGTTCGGGATTGACGGGGCTGAGAACCACCTACATCCATCTCAGTGACAATCTACGTGCTGGTGCGACGCGCTAGCTGATGCCGAGTCTAGCTGCAGTAGGCGTGTGGGGGGGTTCGCTGCACAAGAAGGTCATAAAACCCAAGTGGCCTGTCATAACAAAAGAATCGCGAGTAGTTAGCTCGCCGCGTCGACTTATCCAAGTCGGGAAGACACGAAAAAAAGGGGACTTCATCTGGTCTTGGATATTGACCCGACCAGATGTTTCGACGACGGCGTCAGATGGTTTGACGCCAACCTGCCCACCCAACCTTAGCCATACATCTTCCACTAAGTCTTCTTGGTATGGCCCCAAAAGAGAGGAGGAGGATCCGTGGAGTTTAGAGTGGCTCTTTAATTAAGAAAATTTAACTATTCATGATATAAATTCATTTAATATTTTACTTTAGTATTAAGTTAAAAAAAAAGAATCTATTGAAGTTAACATATTTGAAATGAATTTAATTTGCAGTCAAAATTCAAAAATAAATTGCACTTTATCACATCTTTCAATCAATTTCAAAAAAAATAAACCTTATTAAGACAATTGTATTCCATTTTTTTTATTGTGACAAAAATTTCCAAAATAAAATACTTGTGTGTAATTTAAATTAATATTATATATCAATACGATAATCTAATTTCCTTTTATTAATTTAATCCTAATTAAAATGTTATAATTTTTATGATGAAACGACTCTAAATCTTGTCTGAATGTAATCATATGCTGATCGCTAGAAACACGTCAACGTGTTCGTATTTTCTCAATAAAGTTAGAATGAAAATTGATTTAGTTGTCTTGTACGTTATACTTCTATTGGCAATTTGTTTTTAATTAGCAAGGTTTATGCAGAGATTGAAGAAAGAGGAGAAAAAAAAACGTATGATAACTTAAGGGTAATACGAATTCATTTTCCTTCGTTTTCACTTTTATTTCCTTTTTTTTTTTTCTTACTTTTTTTTTTAAACTATTCCAATTGAGACCGCTGAACCTGAGGACTATTTGTTCCCTACCTATCGATATGCGCACAAGACCAAGGATGGGACATTTGTCGAGAGAGCCTGTCTTTATTCTAAATTTTCGGTATTTGTTTTCTCCTTTTTCTGTTTTTTTTTATGTTCTTCGTGAAAAGAAAAAAAAATCGGCCGAAAGGGAGCATAGAAAAAAAAATTAATACTAAATGGGAAATATATATAAATTATGACTATTTAACTTTGAGAAAAGAAACCAAAACCATGATAAAGTGAACGAGACTTGACCTTTGAGTCTGCTGCAGATGACGCTGTAGCTGATGTCTACGATGATCTTGCACTTGGCGATGCCGCTGTCGACGACGATGAGTTTGCTGATGCAACATTCGATGTACCGTCAGTTTCTTCCGACGACTTCTTTTGATCCGCAAGTTTCTTAATTTGCTGTGATGATCGGCTCGATGATGACGAGGAATCTTTAAAATGCATCGGTGGTGTTACGCGACGTTGTACTGGAGTATTCTGTTTATTCATTTTGTTATAATTTGTTTTGCATTAAAATCATATATTTCTTATTTTGTTTTGTTCTTAATTAATTCAGTTTGTAACAAACTTTGATAACGTTGAATTTTTGGTAAGGCATAAGCATTTGCTATTATTAACACATTGTATATAATTTGTTTTTATAAATACGGTAGGAATGTTGATTAGCTTAAATTTGATTTATATCATTGTTTTTCTTAATACATAATTTTATTTTAGGAGTACTTAATATTTTATTATATGTTTAGAATCGTATTATTATTCACGATGTTTATATGAAGTTAGATCATTGACACTTGGATTTATATAGTAGATATCACGAATAGGTATAACATTTATTACACTTAAATACTTTCATAGTATGTATAATTATTATCCATAATTGATGAATTAACGTTTGTATATTTTATTTATAGTTAATTTCGTTCCGATGTAATTAATAGTAAACTGTGCACCTGTTAACTACTTAATAACTGAGAATATCAGCTGTTTAATTTTATAAATGTCAGTCAAATTCAATATCCTATTTTTAGAATATTTTCTGCTTAGTGTTCATTTTGATTTAGGAAAAGAAGCCTGATAACCGCCTTTGGAGAATTTTCTGGCTTTTCGAAGAAAAACCACAGCGCCACTGATTTTCGATGCCTTCCTTGCTACGTTGACACACAAAACAGCCTCGACACCGATTTTCTTCTTCGTTTTCTGGCACGAAATAGGCGAGACGAGAACTTAACACGTCCTCTTCCAACGTTTTGCCTTCTTCTCCTTTTCCACTTAAAATTTGTATAAGTATTTCTAACAATTGAATGTAAAAATATAAACACTACGAAAAATCATCGCCTTTTATAGATAATTGAGCGGACTCTAATTAATTTTTTTTTTTTTTTTCCTTGACGAAATAAAACGAAAGCGGTTATGTCCACGCTGCTACGAGTACAATAATCGTAAAAACTAATATGACTATTTATCCAATTTTACACAACGTTATTTATAAAACCGGAGATATATTAGAATTATTTATGCAATTATTATTAGTTGTAAATTTTTCTATTCTGCACAATTTCAGTTTGGCCCGAAAATCTACGACCTTCCACTCTTGACAGTCCCGAATTCTCCATGCGGCCTCGACTGACTTTTCGTTCCCCTCGTCCGGTCCAAAACCGGTCGTTCAGTTCTTTTTTTTTTCTTTTAAGGCGCGTTCCCAATTCAAGGTGCTTTCCAATTCGAAGTTCGTTTGAATTCGGCGCGAACTCCCAGTCACACACAACAAAGGAGAGAAAAAAAACGAGTGGTTGAAAAGAAATTCGAGAATTTGTGCGAATCGTTGAATGATTTCTTGAAAGTATGGATAAATGATGTGTGTATAAAGAACAACTGAGAAGGTAAAACTCCTGAACTATCGAATACTGAATCTAAGATTGAAAAAAAAGGAATTATTACGAACGAATGTATATTGAATAATTGAAGAAAAGCGTTAACGAAGCGAATGAATGATATACCGAATGATTTAGCGAACGGATTTAATATTAAGATCAATTCACAATTTCGAGAAGTAAGCGTAAATTAATTGTGTAAATGTTGGAACGAATGTAATAGCATGTATGAATGAACGAATAAACGGATGTTTGTGTGTTTGTATGTATAATTACTCAAATAAACTACTATTGAATGAACTTCTGAATTTATGGATAAATGCTTGTGTGAATGTTAGATGAATGCAAAAAAAATGTACGAATGAGCAAATGAATATTAAGTGATTGTATGTATACTTGACTTTAATGAATGATCAAAATGAACCCTCACGCATTCACTCTTTTCCCCTCCCCTCAACTGCAGCAAATCGCGAAGCCGATCATGCTCTTTCCCGACTCACTGGGAAAACTGGATCGCGAGAAAAAAAATGTACCAAAATGTGGGGAAGAAAATCAAATTCAAAACCAACAACAAACTACGTGAATATTTAGTCCGAGGACTTATGAAATTTTATGTCATCAAAAGAAACTCTACGTTAAATTTACAAAAAAAAATCACTACGTTAGAGGAACTCTAAAACGAAAGGTAAGGATTTAAGGAACTTTTCGAAATTTCGGCAACAATCTCTATCACCAAACTCACCAATGCTTTGCAAACATTCTCCCATCTGTCTGACGACATGCCCGCCAAGACAAGGTATGCCCAGCACTCAGATGGGTGCTCACGAACCAAAAGTGGGATGGCTCGAGAGACTACAACCTTTCAACTTACATCAATTCAATCTTGCATGCAGACAATGTTTCCCTTTCCTATGGAACCGAGTGGCGCCTAAAGGTTGCCAAACGGTTCGTCAATAGGTCAGTTCCACACTGTCCCCATACAAAACCGACGAGATGATTCGCTGAAGAAAATCACGAAAAGCTTGGCACATGGACTTTAGTTGCCGTGCAGGCGAAAATGCTGTCGCAGAACGACGAAATTTAGTCCTTTTGCTCATCAACGATTTTGCACGGAATTTTTCCGACTCGCGCGTGTTGACGGGCTACGCTATGTGCTCCTAGCGTAGATCTGGCTAGCCCCACGTTGGGCGCCATTTTTTTATGATTTAGGCCCGCGGAAAGAATTATTTTGACTTAAAGCCAAAATAATTCTGAAAGGAAACGAAAACGTCAATGTTCGGGACAAGAAAGGGCCAATTCCTCCTACTTCCGAATTGGTGGCTGACTAAGGAACGGAAGCGACACGCTTGCTGGTGGCCGGGACTAGCTACGGCAGTGTGGGGGGGGTACTTGATCCTTAATCAGACCATAAAACCCATGGCCTGTATAACAAAAATTTCGTGTCGGCTTACTCCGGGTTAGGGTGAAAATTGGGATAATTTTCCCCAGTGGTCGTGAAAGACCATGAAGCGATGGAGTTGCCGACTTCGCGAGTTGTGTTAAGGCGCTAAGGTGGTTTTTAGCGCCCTCTCTGCCCTCCCTACCTCAGCCACGACTTTCCAAAGAAATAAGTTTGTCGTGGCCCCATATTGAGGTTCGGGGGGTAGTGAGCTAAGCGCTCGGGTTCATTTAAAAATAACGGCCAATTTAGCCTCTAAACATCTTATTCGAGCAAAATTTTACCCGACAAAAAAAAACTGAACAACATATATATTAAGAAAATCAAGATCAAGATTTTTGACTTACCAGCATGTGATGTCTCGTGCCAGCGATAATTTATGTTTTATGTTTTAAGGTAATATAAAAAAAAAATTAATTAATCCGTCCGTCCGTCTGTCCTGTTAGTCGGTCATGTCTTATTTTTATTATATTTTTTTTTTGTTATAGTTTAATTTCGCGTTATTTATTATATTTTCATATTTACAACTTAGTTTATTCGATTTGCATACGCGTTTCCTTCATTTTCGTACGTTTATTTATTCATTCCTTCGTTTATTTTTTTTTCTTGTTGTTTCACTTAATTTAGATTAATCTTGTATCTTAACGCTACAGGACTTGGTGCTTCAGCGCGAAATAATCGCGATAATGTAGATCTTGAGTGTAACATGCCGAGCTACTACGCCGACATCTTGTGGGTATTGTCTCGCGTGGGCCCCGACTCACAAAAAAATTTAATGCGCGCGAGAGTTTTGATAAATAAAAAAAAATATCACGAAAATTTTATGTTTATCATGCAGTAAAATAGGACGACTTTAAACGAGCTGTCTTCCTTTTCCATATTCACAAATTTATTTTAGTTTATAATTTTTTCTTTACGAAGCAGTCGAACTACTATATACTACTCAATTGCGGTCAAAATGGCCACATTGTCTAAAACTCCATCGCAATTTACGACCAAGGTCGAAAGACAAATTAATCCAATTTTTAAAATTATGCGGACAGGACTTTCCTTATTTTCATTAAAATTTTAAATGCAAGGTATTCAATCATTCTCGTATACATTTGTTAAAATATTCATTTACAATCAAAATTATTCCTTTTCAATACGAATAACGCCTTCCGCTACAAATTTTACTCCTATATTGTGTTTTCAGATATCCTTTTCAATATGCAACATCGATGGGATTGAATTTCACTTAACTTATATTTTGGCGTTCAGTATCAAGGTCAAAATATTAACTACTTGCATTTCACACTAATCCCATGAAGACGAAGAATTTCATCTCATTAAAATCGGGTTTTATTCAAAAAAAAACAGTAACGTGTAGTAACACTCTTTTTATTTGTAATAACAATCTTTTATTTTAAATAACAATCTTTTTATTCGAAATAACAATCTTTTTATTTTTTAGTCAAAACAAAAAAATGGTGTCCCACAGAAAAATCACCCGCGCTCTTCTTTTTTTTTTTAATATTCTTTTTACAATCATCTCCATAACAACATAAAATGTCCATTCCCAATGGTTTTTCTTACAGTGGTTTTTATTACTTCAAATATATACATTCCCAATGGAATGTTTACAACTTAATCCTACAACTCGGCTATCCTGACAAATTTGATTGCCCGCAATCATCTTTTTTTTTTTTTTTTAGTTCTGCCTCTTCGAACGAATTGCGTGACTCACTGCTCTGTCCATTTTCTTATTCGGTTTGCTTCTACAACTCCATCATACGGTAAGTGTGTAATTTGACAATTCTCGATGTCTCTAATGACATACCGGTCATTTGGCAAAACTTTATATATTAAGTATGGTCCGCGATAGTTTTCATTGAATTTCTTATTGGTACCCGCGGTTGTGTCAACATGTCTAATCACCACGAAATCACCCACTGAGTATTGCTTTGGTGGTCTGCTTTTAGCCGTGAAATATTTAAAATTTGTTTCCTGCGATTGTCGAATTGCTTCGGCGGCCTCTCGTCGTATATCATCCAGGTCTCGGTCAACTTCAGTATCGTGTTCTTTTTGTAGAAACTCGGTCAAATAGTCTACGATAACGCCTTTCTGGTTTACTCCAAATAGTAACTGGCTTGGCGTCTTCTTTGTCGATTTTTGTTGTGAGTTGTTTAGTGCGAACTCAACTTGTTCCAGCATCTTCAACCAATCAGAATGTTCGACAGTCTCCGTAATTTTGCTAAACATTGCTTTTATAATGCGGTTCACTCGCTCGACTTGTCCATTGGCTTGGGCGGATGCAACGGCTACTTTCACATGATCGATGTTTCGCTTTAGTAGATATTCTCCAAACTTAATGGACGTGAAACTCGTACCTCTATCAGAGATGATACGTTGTGGTCGACTGTACATAGCGAAATACTTATCCAAACATACTTCGACTTCCTTGGTGCCGGTGGATTTTACCGCGAATAGTTTCGTAAACTTCGTGAAGCCATCGATTATTACTAAGATATGCTTTCTGGCTCCTCGGACAGACGGCAAAGGCCCAAAATGGTCCACATGTATCGTATCGAAGGGTATTGGCTTTTTCGGAATGTTGAACAGGTTTCTTTCCGTTATCCTGACAGGTGGTGAGCACATAATACACCGAATACAATTCTTGATGAACTTTTCGACTTTCGGTTTCATATGGTCGAACCAGTAGTTCCTCTTCAATTGCTCATACGTTTTATCGACCCCTAAATGACAAATCTTTTCATGAATCATTCTTATAACGTTCTCTTCCATCTCTTCCGGAACGTATAGCTGAAGGTGCCCCCTTTTATCACATCGAAACACCAATCCATCTCTCAGCTTAAATCCCTCCATTTCTTGTTCTTCTAATTGTCTTCGCAAAGATAACACTTTTGTGTCTCGGTTCTGCGTTGCCTGGATCATGAAATTCACTTCCATTTGGTCTGCTACAGTAACTACCTTGCAAGGTAATTTCTTAGAAATTTCCACATCTTCGTCTTCTTCAGTTCCCTGATTTTTAGCATCCTGATCTTCATCATCCTTAACATTTTTTTCGTTGTACTCATCTTTCTCCTTATCATCCAATGCGCATATGGCGGTCATGCGGTTATTGATTTCAGTCTGGAAGTCGATCGGTTCCATGTTGTGTGGGTTGTGACATCGGCTCAAGGCGTCAACATGTCCCATTAATATTCCACTGCGATGCTGCATACGGAACGAAAAATGCTGAAGCTCCAAGGCCCACCTTGCAATCTTCGGACTTATATTCTTCTTGTCGAATGTCAATGATAGTGCGCTGCAGTCCGTTATTACCTTAAAAGTTTTTCCATGCAAATAGTTACGAAACTTCCTCATTGCATAAACGATGGCCAACGTCTCCAACTCGTAGCTGTGCATACGGGACTCTTCGGGTGATGTCGCCTTCGAAAAACAATATACCGGGTGGAATTTTTCATCCTCCTGCCTTTGCATCAATATCGCGCCGTAACCTACACTGCAGGCGTCGGTGTGAAGTTCAGTCTCCCTGGACGGATCAAAGATGGCTAACACTGGAGCGGCCAACATTTTTGCTTTTAATTCTTCAAATGCCTGCTTACATCGGTCATCTATCTCAAATCTGACATTGTTTCGTAGTAATCTTTGCAGCGGATGAGCAATTCTCGAGTAATTTGGCACAAATCGCCGAAAGAAAGAGAACAAGCCCAAACACGATCGGACTTGCTTGATCGTATTTGGCAGCGGGTAGTCTCTCATTGACCGTAGATGACTGTCACTTGGTCTGACACCTTCCTTACTCACGGAATATCCCAAGAAGTCGATATTTTCATAAGCGACTCGACATTTACCTAAATTCAACTTTAATCCACATTTGGCTAAGCGACGCATAACTTCAGCAAGTGTCTCCACGTGAGACTCTATGTCATCGGTGGCTATTATGATGTCATCCATGTATGCAATTATCTTTCCTGCCTCTATTAGATCCCTCAGTCTGCAATGAATGTATCGAAAAAAAACTGCCGGTCCATTTTTAAGGCCAAATGGCATTCGGTTGTATTCGTATTGTCCATATGGGGTGACAAAGGAGGTGTATTTCCTCGAATTCTCGGCTTTCTTTACGTGAAAAAATCCGTTCTCCAGGTCCAGGGCAGTAAAATAACGCTTTCCACCCAAGTAATCCAAGCACTCTTCCATCAGTGGCATTGGGTAATTATCGCGGATCATTACTTTATTCAAACTACGGTAATCCACAC
The DNA here is from genome assembly GCA_963669355.1 of Chorisops tibialis. Taxonomy (NCBI): domain Eukaryota; kingdom Metazoa; phylum Arthropoda; class Insecta; order Diptera; family Stratiomyidae; genus Chorisops; species Chorisops tibialis. Next base: position 126,938,793 of record OY770264.1, read on the forward strand.
ATTTTCGATACTTTCCGTTTTTCTTTTGCACCATCACAATTGAAGAGGTGTACGGTGACTCACTTACTCGAATGACTTCCCTGGCCAATAATTCATCGATAATCTCCTTCAGAGCAATTCGCTCTTCCCATGATAACTTCTTCGGATAATGATGAATCGGTACATCGTTTTCCAAACGGATATTCATTTCAAAATCGCACTCATCTGGTATGTCTTCAGGGTATAAGTATTCGTCTGCTATCATCTGCTTAATGTTTAATACTACTGCTTTTCCCAGAAATGGATTTATATCGATCGAATCCTGAGACGTTTCATAGTCAATCGCCATCATATTTTCTACTTCTTCCACCGGCGGGCTAACCGACTCAGAGTTTTCTTGGTGCTTTTGGTGTCCATTCGACACAACTGCGGGTATTTCTCTTTTTTTATCTACAGATTCGTTACACGGTGACAGAGCAGAGGGTAACAAGGCAACATTCGCTAAAGCTACTCCTTCTAAAATACCACAATCAAGTGAACAGAAACACAACTTGTCCCTTTCAGATTCCGCTGTTCCATTTCTTTTATTAAATGTTCTATTGGAACTTGCATTCAACACTTTTTCATTAATCATTTTCAGAACAATTCCGAATTTTGATAACGCAGCTCGTCCCAAAAGTAATGGCATAGGTGTCATATCATCTGGAACAACCAATAAGTTTATTTTCTTGCAACGATTTCGAATAGTTATGTGACATTCGACCTTACCGAAAGTTCTGATAGTGACTTTGCCCAAACCACGATACGGCGTTTCAAGTAACTCATCCTTCATAGTGAATGGAACAGCGGATCTTTTGATTAAATTAGCGGGACTACCCGTATCAAAAAGAGAAAGGACAGTTATATCCCTATTACACTCACCCCCGGTATTAATGAAGGCAACACTTACCATTGTTAGCGCGCTAAGCGAATTAGCACCCTCGTCATCTTCTTCGGGCTCGGCTTCGATGTTCTCGTTGACAATAGCTGCCACCAAATTTGACTTCTTCAGCTTTTGATAGTATTTCGGGTTCTTGCACGATCGGCGCTCGTGTCCGGGTTTCCAACAATTATAGCATACATCCTTCGGTCTTTCTTCGTAGGGACAGGTCGGCTTACGGTGTCCAACGCGAGAGCAGTTGAAACATCGGTCGCTGTCGGTAGCGGAGGCAATTCTTATAGCGGGGTGATCAACCTGGTTCCTCTGTTTTACTGCGGCCACATTACCGTCTAAACCACGCATCGCCTGTCGGTGTTCGAGCATGTCTACTGATTTCTTCACATCCTCCATAGTTCTGGCAGTGACAAAAATAGCGTAATCGGTCGTGCGATTGTTAAGACCTTCTAAAATGAAAGTCACTAACTCCATTTCGGTGACGTCACTGCGAAATGAAATGGACTCCATTTCCATCACATAACGACGAACACTTTCGTTTGACTTTCTGACACGGTGGCGAAGAGTCTGATATACCTCTTGTCGGCTTATAGAACGTCCGAACTCCATAATCAAATTTTCCTTCAGCTCGGCGTACGTTAAAGCGCCTCGAGCGAGCAAGAGTCGAGCGGGATCCATGAGTGAATTTCGTAGCGTCAAGAACATTAATAATTCATCAGCGTTTACCTGTCGAAAAATCTGTTCCAGGTGTCGGAAGAAATCGTGCACACTATACCTCCTATCTTCGCCACTAAACTTAATAATGGCGTGTTCCAGGTCCTGGAAATGTACTACTCTCGGTCGTGACTCACTCGGGGTGGCTGCGGCGTTTCTTTCGGGAACTCTTGCTTCCAGAACCGTTTCTCCACTCTCCATTCTAGCGATCTCGTTTTTTAATCTCCAGATTTCGTGCCGGCGGCGCAAATTGGCGAGTTCTCGCTCCAAATCTTCCGCCTCCCGATCAGCCGGCGGAGTCTGCGGTGCATGGTTTCCTGTCTTCGGCGGTGTTGGCACGCCCATGTTATCCTCCGAAACGTCTGCGTCACTTTCGTCCGTGTTGCACTCTGTGGCTGCATCCTCCAGCGGGTTTTCATCCATAACTTTGTTCATCTCCAGCTTCTGGCTTCTAGTCACGCGTTTGGTCATCCTTCCAAATAGCGGGTGTGATAATCCCACTTCTGAGTTGTAGTAACACTCTTTTTATTTGTAATAACAATCTTTTATTTTAAATAACAATCTTTTTATTCGAAATAACAATCTTTTTATTTTTTAGTCAAAACAAAAAAATGGTGTCCCACAGAAAAATCACCCGCGCTCTTCTTTTTTTTTTTAATATTCTTTTTACAATCATCTCCATAACAACATAAAATGTCCATTCCCAATGGTTTTTCTTACAGTGGTTTTTATTACTTCAAATATATACATTCCCAATGGAATGTTTACAACTTAATCCTACAAACGTAAATGGAAATTCACTATTTTATGGAGCTTTCAGCCTCTTATTCTAGCACTCATTACAGGCAGTTTAGGATTTTTCGCGGATTAATCGGACGGTTTCGAAGACATTTTGGGGGTTATTTTTATAAGGCAACCGAGTTACAGCTCGAATTTCATGAAGAATTAAGTACAGCATTCACCATGCACCATGTTAGACACGAATTACTTTTCTAACACTCAAAAAAATCACGGCGATTTTATTTCATTTATGCTCTACACGTAAGATGCGCAAAAAAAAAACTCTGCACTAACTCAGATGAACTCGAACCCGGTTTCACGCTATCACCGACCAGCAGCACGGGGGTTCTTTTCTTTTGCACCTTCGAGAATCGAGAACTTGTCGTATGCACTCGAATTTTCTCGGATAAACTGCAGATTTAGTCTCACGTGTGCTTCCTTGCTGCTCTTCTTCTTCTTCTTCCTAATCACGAGACAGCAATTCGTCACGGAATTTCTCCGGGCGATAGAGATGAATTGCACGAGGGGGACGCGAAGAACAAAAATTTACGAGACAAGACTCCCGAATTTCTAGCGTGATAAAAGGAAAATGAAATTCCAAACTTGTGGTTTGCGACGATGATTCTCTTTTCTCGAACCCACTAAACTTTTTTTTTTTTTTCTAGTTTTTTTTTTCTTTTTTTAAAAGGAACCGCCACGTGTTTCGGACAGACGAAAAGAAAAATAACTGGAAATTGTCGGCGGTAACGCGCACGTTTTTCTTGGTTTTGCTTCGGTAGTTTCCATGGAAGCTAGTTGAATTTCGCGACTTTATTCGTAATAAAAACAATCTGACGGACTTGATTGCGCATTCGATTGGTGCGAATTAGGACAATTTATCGTTTTACTTTATTTTTCTAGGTTTTAAAAAAAACAACTTAACCTGCACGCGCGACGAGCTCGATTCCTCACGATAACCCAAAACCGACTGCCTCTCTTTTTTCTTCGATCCCTTCGGCCGGCAACAAAACTAACGGTACTGTCTGCAATTTTTCGGTTGCTATCTCGGTCGATCCAGGGCTTGCGAACCTTTTCGATGCCGAATATTTGCATAGATCGCAACCAAAAAAAATTCAGAAATAATAAAAAAAATTCGGGCGACACTCAACAATTTAGCTGGCTGAAATTGTGCACCAAATATTTATTTAAAATTGTTAGTAAGGCGATTTATTCCATCTCTCTTACTCTTCTGGACATTTTCCGCGCACGTGGAAAATGGCGAATGTTCAGCCGATTCCCAAAAAAGGTAACAAAGCGTTGCCCGCCAACTATCGCCCCATCGCCATTACTTCCGTTCTGTCGAAAGTGATGGAAACGGCTGTGAATCGCAAAGTAGTCCGCTATCTTGAAGATAACAAACTTATCAATGATCGACAATACGGATTCCGTTCTGGACGGTCTACAGGTGATCTCTTGGTTTATCTAACTGACCGTTGCAACTCTTGCATCCATAAATTTGGCGAAGGTCAAGTTCTGGCGCTTGACATCGCTAAAGCGTTCGACAGAGTTTGGCACAATTGTCTCCTAGAGAAGCTCAAAGCAGTCGGCTTTAATAATAACCTTGTAAAATGGATCGAGAGTTTCTTACATGAACGCTCCATACAAGTCGTATTGGATGGCGTGGCATCTTCTCCCTTTCCCATAGATTCCGGAGTTCCCCAAGGCTCTGTTTTATCACACTCTTTCTTAATTTTATCAATGACCTTCTGTCGTCAACGCTCAACCCGATTCGTTGCTTTGCAGATGACAGTACCCTGGATAACATCTATGAATTCGACTCGATTATTAACGCTCACCGTGTCCCGGTAGCATCTAAACGTGCCGAACTATTTGGATCATTGAACTCTGACCTGAATCTAATCTTGGAATGGGGCAGGATAAATAGAGTAGAGTTCAACACTTCAAAAACGCAGGCCTGTCATCTTTCCCTTAAACGTGATGTCCCGGCGTCGGTTCCTAATGTAACCTTCGGTGGTATCCCACTAAACTCCTCCGAATACTTCTCACTCCTTGGCATCAAAATAAATAACCACCTTAATTGGAACCAGCACATACTTAACGTAGCACTTGACGCTTCCAAATGCCTAGGAGTTCTCCGAAGATGTAAAAAATATTTTACTCCCAGTGACTTAGCAAATATCTATAAGGCCTACATTAGACCACGCCTCGAGTACAACTCTCAATTATGGGCTGGGGCACCCAAAACGCAACTTGCAATGCTCGACCGAGTCCAGAGACAGGCGTTCCGACTAATTGGAGATGAAGCCATCTCGGTTTCTATAGACTCCCTTGAGCATCGCAGAAATGTTGGTGTACTAAGCATTTACTACCGCTACTTTCATGGTAAATGCAGTAGAGAAATTGCTAAACTTATTCCTCCTCTGTACTCATTTCCTAGAAACACACGCCTATCATCAAGCGCGCACGACTTAACTGTTAAGCTTCCGACCTCCCGCACAGTGAAATATAGGCGGTCATTCATACCCCGAACTTCTAAGCTCTGGAATGCATTGCCTAAAGATGTATTCCCATTGTCATACGACCTTCGACGTTTCAAACTCAACGTCCACCGGCATTTTAGGCTTTTCCCTCCTTTTAATCCCGACTAACCTCAACTCCTTACTCCTTTTTTTCCCTTACCGACATGACTGTGTAATTTACATTAAAGGGTGACCCCCTAAAATGTGTTCGGCTTTAAAAAAAAAAAAAAAGGCCAAAAAAATTAGACGATTAGCTTCACCCCTTCTACCCCCTCCCATACAAAATGACACAATTTCGCAATTTGACAATACATGGATTTACTCGAATAGTATGAAAGCTATTAGGCTGAATTGTGGGATATATCACTTTCATAAATATCTAAATCTACAGTAGAAAAATTATTGGCGTCCTCCCTCTCCTTCCACCCCCTCTCATACAAACATCACTTTTTCATGGAATGGTCTAAGACGATTTTCTCAGAACATATAACATTTATCGAGCTCATATTTTGTAATAAATTCTTTATTAGCATTAAGATCAGAAAAAAATATTTGATTAGCTTCACTGCTTCTACCCCCTCCCATACAATATGACACAGTTTCACAACTTCACAAAAATCTATTTTCTTGAAAAGTATGAATGTTACTAGTCTCAAATTTAAGAGATGTCAATTTTATGATATTCTTAGTTATTTCTGAAAAAATCACTAAAATCCCCCCACTCTTTCTACCACCTCCCATACAAACTGCACATTTTTATTAAATCTAACTCACTAATTTTCTCAGTTCCCATTCAATTTTTGGAGTAAGCATTTTGAATAAAACATTTTTATAGCTACTTTAGCATGATGGGGAAAAAATTAGTTCAATGCTATCACCCCTTCTAACACTCCACATACAAAATTTCTTGGGGTCACAAAAAAATTATATTTCTTCCAGAGTATCGTAAGATTGCGCATTACGCGCAATCGTAGCCCTGTTATGTTTCCCTACTAATTTTCCTATATCTACTTGTTTCTGGACTTACAGATATTTCTTTCTTTTTTTTCAAATTAATCCAAATTGCAAATGCTTATAAGCACGGTAAGCTGCCAGATCTTTTTTATACGCATTCAGCATGCATTTACAGAAAGTGTTAAGTCGATTTTTTTACCGTCAGGTAGATCAGCAAACCTTAGTGTAACAACCAATTTCGAAATTTACAATTTTTTTTACTTTTTCAGCCCCAGATTTCTTTTAATAAAAAAAACAAACCCCAATTCTGAGGGAAAAACCCCGATCTGGCAACAAAAAGGCACGTTTCGGAAGAGTCAATCCTACAGGATTAAATGGAAAGGGAAAACAAATACAAAAAACAAGAAATGGATAAAACAAACATTAAATACAAAAAAAAAAAAAATTTGGTATTATATAATTGAAAGAAGGAACAATCTCGATGATTGCAAAATAAAAGGAAGAACTGGATAAGACCAGCGCACAGAGCTGAAGTGTGAAGAGGACTTAAAAATATGGTTCTGGCGATTCAGTTCAAAAACTAGTTAACTGCATTACTGCTTAAAAGATACATTTGTTGATCTATGTTGTTTCAGTATTCAAATTTATTAAAAAAAAAACTTCACCCGCTTCAGAATATCATTGTTAAAATATTATTTCCTTTTCGAGTTGGCAAAAATCGCCAAATATTTACCCCTCGTCATTTCTTTGGCCTCCATAACACCAAGCTGATAAGCCTGGTCGTAAAGTTTCCGGACTTCGGCAATTAACCCGTTCGTGGACAGGACACCCAGCTCTGCGAATCGCGAAAAAAACGAAAACTTTAATTTCTTTTCAAAACCGACACAGGACATAATTTCAATCTTACGATGCATCGCATTCAAATCCTCTTGCGAAAGTCCTCGTGTCCAAGCTTGCGGCGATGTTGCAATCGGAGTGTTGTTCATGCTGATAAAGTTTGAAACGCCCGGAACTGCAAAAATAAACAATTGCACACTCTTCAAATCAGCAGGAAAACTTTAGAGAAATTAAAATCCAAAGTGAATTGAGAAAGCAAGTTACAGATGACGGTTGGTCGCCGAACAGTTCAAATCTTGAAAAAGCAAATTTCTCCGGCTAAAAATAAGGCACAAACGAAACGAAACGCATCGAACGAAGGAACTGTTGGAATCAAGAACAGGAACAACCTGTGGAATGGAACACAAGGAAAAACAAAAATTTACGTTTTTCAGGCCACAAATCCGGCGACGAGCGATCTAGTTTTTCCATTGACATGAGTGCATCGGATACTTCACGTTTCGGTGCTGAAATAATTTTTTAGTTCATTCGCGTCAGACGACAGGATTTCAAACAACAAGCTCACTCTTTTCCATGTTTTGATTGATCTACCACTTTGAGTTTGACATTTGAGGTGCGGTACGTTCAATGACAGAAAAAAATAAAGAATGGGACGCTTTTAAGTTATTTTTATCGATAAATTCAATTCAGTTTGAAAGATCTTCATGGATTTTTCTACCACATATTAAAATATACAGGCGATTCGCATTTTTCATTGAAACTATTTGCAATTTTTCGACAATGTACGTTTAATTCCAGTGCTCCACTTAAGCCAGCAAATTTACAAGTGACTGTTGTAAATGCACACACACATTCACACAAAGCACAGTTCAATTGAACTGGATGACTGGCTGTCATTCATTTCTCGCGCATCTTTCGCACGCGGCAGACAGAGAAACGTCTGTGGAACCAAGAAGTGACCTTGTAAACGATTGTTTTTATTCAACCTAATCCCGCGTACTTTTTTGTTTGTTTATAATTTCCAAGATAAAGTCATTCCGCTAGAATGTCTTCAACGAAATGTCGCAGTTTCACGCAGAAAACGCTCTGCCCGACGAAGTTGGCAGCGATTTTCTTCGATTTGGACAATACACTGATTCCGACACGAAAGGGTGACTCAAAGGCTTGTAGAAAGGTAACGAAAACAATTTATTTTTTTAATCTAACGCGCAAATTGCGAACTGCATTTCCTCATCGACCGGAGAAGGTCATTTCGCGCAATGCATTTTCGCTATTTTAAAATTTTTTGCATAATCCAAGTGACGTCGTCGGACCGGAGGCAGAAGTTGGAAACCTCAAACCCGCGAGCACTTTATTTGGTTGGAAAAGTCAGTCCTTCGCATGTGCCATAAATTTTCAATTATTCTGTAATTAAGCACTAATTGCGTGTGGCAGACAATTGAGCTCGAATGTCGCGATCTATTCCGTGCTATGCGTGCTCGAAGCCATTCGCGAAATTGTTCATGATAATTTACTGGATAAACAGAAGTTGAAGTGATTTCCATTAATTGCGCACTCGTGTCTTCCTGGGCTTAATCTGCTAAGTGAAGGCACTCGAAATTTGTAACCAGAATTTATGTAATCGACGCTATCGCAAAGAATTTTATCGATAGGCAAGTAACAGGAGTGCATTGAGCTATTTTCTCCGTTGCAGTGTCCAATCTTTCGAACAATGCACATTTTATCGCATTCTGTATTTTTTTTTTCAATGTTGATTTGCGTAGGAGTTGCTCTGCACGGTTGGATCCAAGTGAAAGTCGTCATAAAAATGATCTTGAAAAGTGGACTCACACCTAACTCAAGTTCAACTGTATTAGGCCAAGTTACAAAAATTCTAGCTTAGCGGTAAAGTGCATTGTGATATCTCAGCTGTGCCAGGTAGGCAGATAAAAGGTCGATTCGAGCGTTAAGTACATTCGGAACAGACCGATTGCAATGTAAGCGAAAAGCAGACGTTTTATTTTAAGGTAAACTGTGGCAAAACGTAAGTCATTAGTACCTAGTCCTGACATAGTTTCTGTTACATGCTTGGGCTTTGCTAATTCTCTTTGAACACCTGTTGGCCTGTTGTTTGTTCGCTACGCGGATGGTCAACATCACACAATCTTGTTTTCTGACGAGAAAATCCTCACGGTCGAAGAGAAATCTAACTGTCAAAAGACCAGGTCTGTGCTACCAGCTCTCGGAAAGTACGGGAAAAAGTTGAGCAGATACAAAGGGGTCATCATCCCTCGTGTGGGTCAGCTATGAATGCACCACAAACCTCTCATGTTTGTGAAAAGGGTATCAAAACTGGAGCCATTGATTATCAAGAAGATATTTTACAGGATATTGTGATGCATTTGAGCGATACCGTGTGTGGGGGACGACATTGGGTGTTCCACATCTAATCAGCTGTGGCTTGACGAAAACTTCAGATTGACCCTTTGGAAGCGCAGACTTCAATCCGTTGGGCTACTCCTTATGGTTTACCCTTTGGAGAGCCAGAAGAGGTCCTTAATCAAGGAAATAGACGAATACCCGCAAGGAAGGATGCGTAATTCAATTGACGACTGTTCACACAGTCTCCGGACTTGTTTTGACACAACAGGTGGTCATTTTGAAGAATTTTGCTTTTTACTAATTTGTAATACTGATCGATATTGAAAATTTTCCTTGTAACAGAACTTATAACACGACTAGGTAAAAGTAAGTTGAAACCCAAAAAAAAAATCTGAAAATAGATTTCTTAATAAAAAGAAAGCCAACATCGTTATTAAAGAACGGGAATCTTTAACCTCATTAAACGTGTCAGACATATCAAGCGATGAAAGCAATGTTACTCCAGTCAGCAATAAACGTGCTGGCATATTTTCAAGAAGTGATGACAGTTACTAAATAAGTTTCATGTTTCATTAAAATTTTTATTTATTTTTTTATTTAATTAACAAAATATTGGTTTTCATTTTTTTTTGTACGATTTGCTAAACAGCACGTAGTTATTTATTCATCTTACACGGTTTTTTTTTAATTCTGGAAGACATCTTCAATTTTACTATGAGTGCCTTGCCTTTTTTTACACGGTTTTCGCTGGAACGTATATACCGTGTAAAAAAACCGCACCTCATCCACTGGATGTATACCAGTATTGTCAGACCAATTATTTGCTATGGCGCGCTGGTGTGGTGGCCAGCGATGGTACTAAAAACCAACTTGGCACCTTTACAGCTAATCCAACGGATGGCATGTCTGTGCATAACAGGTGCACTTAGAACTACACCAACTGCAGCCCTGGAGGTGATTCTCTCACTACCTTCACTTGATCTTTTTATAAAACAAGGACCAGGCCTAGCTGCCATTAGATTAAAAACCACTAATTCGTGGTCATTAGAGACGCAAACTCCCTTGTAGACTGCGAGTATGATTGCATGGCATGAACCAACCGCAGTTTGAGAAACGGAAGTTTCCTCATCTCTATACGGACGGATCGAAAACTAACCAGGGGACAGATGCAGGGACTTTTTTCCACGACCTCGACATCCACACTTCATTTCATCTTCCAGAACACGCGACAGTGCTCTAAGCGAAAGTATTAGCCATTAACGAGTGTACAAGAATTATTCTAGATATGCAGAACAGTCTCAGAAATTGTCACAGCAGGGCTGCGCTTCTGGCACTCCAATCCTACAGGACTACGTCCAAAGTAGTGTCCATTTGTAGACATAATTTGAATCGCCTGGCGACCATAACTGAAATCTTTCTAATTTGGATACCGAGTCATAGCGACCTGCTAAGTAATGAGGCAGCAGACACGCTTGTACGGCAAGGATCTGCGAACGTCAATTCCACTAGGTCAGTCAATGCAGCACCAACAGTGCTGAAAACTAGCTTCAAACAAACCTGACCACAGGTCATTGCTTGCTAAAGCTGCATGCATTTAGGCTACGGATCGCGAGCCTTTGCAGAGGTTGCGAGGAAGACGAAGAATCTATCGAACATTATCTTTGTCACTGTCCGCAAATATCGAACAGTCGTCTCCTTTGTTTATGCTCTAGATTCTTCTCAGAACTAGACTACGTCAGAGGCGTCCAACATTCGAGCCTGCTACGGTTCGCAAACCGAACCAAGTGGTTAAAACAAGAGAAGTCGTCCATGCTGACAATGCTTCTGAAGTAACTAAAATTTTACACTTGTTCCACATCTTTTCCATTAAGAACAATCGGTGTGCTTGTATTCAAATTCTTGTGCATGTACTTGGTTTTGCGCACATTTCTTTTCAGTCCTGCCTCTTTATATTTAGAATGCAACGCGCGAACATTTGACACTACTGATACTTCACATGTCATCAGCATAATCAATGTTGACATAAGATGTTAAATAGTCACCAGAAACAGGACTGGTAACAGTATGCAATCTTGTTAGAGACGTTCGCATAGGAAAGCTCTCAGCTATGTAAGACGCGATGTCTTGTCTTTGTAGTATTTTTTAGTCAATCTTGTCTGGAATATCTCTCCTACGCAAAGCATTCCATATGTAATCTCGCTTAACGCTGTCGAAGCCTTCTCAAAGTCCACAAACATGAGATGTAGAGGCGAACACCTTTCAGCTGACTGCTCCAATATTTTCCCCAGGATATTTGTACGGTCTGTACAAGACGACCCTTAACGGAATCCTGATAAACTTGGAGAGAGCTCTCTACAACATCCCTAATCCTATTGAGAATTACCTTGGCCATGTACGGCAGTAAGTGGACATATATCTCACTAATCCCGAAGGTCGCCCTTCCTCGGTATTTCGACAATGACGCCCTTCTTCCATTCAGCCGAATATTTTTCTTCATCCCACACCTCAGTAAAGAGTAGGGGGAGTACATATATCAACTATTATTTCCCGGTTTGTTTTTAGGAGTTCGGTCGGTAGTCCGTCTATACCTGGGACTTTCTTTTCCGCCATTGATCCTAGCAGAGGATTTTTGGAGTTGTATGATTGTTCTGTTTCTATATTCCTCTGCTAAGATGTTGAAAATATCATATAAGTGCTCCATCCATCGCCACAACTGGTGTTCACTCATATTAAGGAGAGTCCCGTAGACATCTTTCACCAAGCGCTTGGTCATAATTTTGAATAGCGAACCCATATCCCCAAGGTAAGCCGCAGATTCTGCCTTTTTGGTCAGATCTTCAATGGCCTTTCTCTTGTCGCGTCTAACAGGGCTCTTAAGCTATATATGAGCATCGCGATAGTTCCGTCTCAAATCGGGAGCTCTTTGGTTAACGTCGAGTTGAGAGATTTTTCCGATTTTTCCATCTTCGTGCCATGTGTCTTGCGAAATCCAGCGTTTGTCACCGCTTTGTACATACCCCACTGGTTCTCCAGCACTTGTTAGAAATAGAGGTACCATGAAATAATTCGGTATGTTTTTCTATAAGCCTTTATATCTTAATTGAAACTCTATCAAATAATAGAAGATCGGAAGAATATTGCGCCATTTTTTAAAGAATTAATAGAATTTACGATTGTGTATACGATTTACATCTCGAATATAATTTGTATAACCCAAAACGCAATAAATCAGTTTAATCAAAATCTTAAAAACTGCACAACACTTCTTAGTGTTTTTTCGTCACGCAATAAAACTATAAATAATATTCGAAATATATTTTACGAAAATTGAATTATTTTAAAAGGAAATGATAACGAATGCTTCATGGCATTCTTCGTAATATTATGGTATACAGTACTAATCTAATTAGTCAGGAATGACACAAATAAGAATTATTATGTGACGCTTGTCTGTAGTTTCAGACGTCGTTTATGATTCTAAGGTTCTTCGCGCTGTGTATCCAAATTTAGAAAAATGTGACGCAATGGCAATTTTCAAAGTGAAAGAAATTTCTCATCTATTGAGCTTGACCTATGTTCAGTTCTTGAATTACGCATTGCCTTGTCTTGTATTGCCAGGAAAACCAGCTGGTCATCATCAACATACTGAGTGGTGCTGTTTCTTTAATGTTATCGAGTTTCATCGGATTTAACTCTTTATATTATCGTACAATTAAAATGTTAAATAATTGTGTATCAACAACATAATATTATAAATGTTTGATTCATGGGTCATCAGGACTATATTTACTCCATGGGACACTAGAGGCGCTTTATTAAACTTTGGCAAAGGTGAAGCCCTACAATTGGAGCGAAATATAAACAAGTGTTCGATATATTTTTTTAGTACATTTTTAACATCAAGAACTTGCGCAGCTTTTAATACTCAACTAAAGAGCCACTTTTAAAGGAATAATTTATCTTAAGGTGAATGAATTTTGCAATAGAAACCCGCTAAACTTACCACTCCACGAATGGTAAATTGTGTGCAAGTGAATTCTGTGCCAGACTCTATTACAGAGCGCACCGTTCTTCCCCGACTTCAAGCAGGTCTCGATCTGCGGTATGCGGAATCTGTTGAATTTCGCCGGGGCAACGGAAAGTTTTGAGCTCAACAAGGAACTCGTAGCATCGCTGGGTGATACTCATTAGGTTTTCCTCAATTCATGTGGTATTCCTATGGATCCTATGTGGGAGAGACCGCCACTCTAAGCTAACCTACTGCAGAGTGTCTTTTTCTTATATAGAGTGACTCTAATCGGGACTAGAAAGATTGTCCACATTACTAGCTAAGAAGGAGAATTATATGTGGATTGAAGTGTTTTTTATGCGTATTGGCTTTTGAGTTTTATGTCATGTTTTGCCAAGTATAGGGTTATCCAATAAGAGGTGTTATTTTGAATAGCCCGCTATTTCGGTAGATGTCAATTTTAAGGCTGTCATTTTTAAAAATGGAACGATACACGCTTCAACAACGCATTGAAATTATTAAAATTCACTATTCTTGACTGATGAGGCCCATTTCCACCTCGGTGGCTACGTCAACAAGCAAAACTGTCGCATCTGGGGCTCGGAAAACCCAAGAGTTATTATTGAAAAGCCTCTCCATTCTCAACGTGTGACTGTTTGGTGCGGTTTATGGTCCGGCGGGGTCATTGGACCTTACTTTTTCGAAAATGAGGCTGGAGCAACAGTTACAGTGAATGGAGTGCTATCGAGAGATGATTAATGATTTGGCCGGAATTGGAAGATATTGATCTGGACAACGTTTGCTTTTAACAAGACGGAGCATCGTGCCACACAAGCACCGAAACCATTGATCTTTTACGGGAATAACACCTCTTATTGGATAACCCTATAGTACGTCCAAATTAGAAGAGCGAACTGATCTGAAAATAATGAAATGAAAGAAAAAGTAAAGGATACTATGATCTAAAAAATATGGCAAGTTTCTTTGTTGATAGATTATTAAGAATCTCGTTAGCAGTCACGCGTTATTTCGCCAAAAAATGAAATATGATATGCGTAACAGCTCAATAATTACGAAGAATCCAACCACCCTTAATGTGTCCTGGGAAACTTAACATACATTTGTTGTTTTCATCGCTGTAGATGACGCGATAACTGCACATGATTTCAAATAGTCTTCCTTTTCTGGGCGAACCTGGATTGATTGGATATAAATGAAAATTAATATTTGAAAAAAACCAAGATGAAGAAAGTATGAAGAAAATTTAATCCTTGGGGACAGCGAGAAGAAAATATCACATTACACACAACATTAGTAAGAAAACATTCAATCCATTAAACTAAAGAATTGTTAAGTTTAATTGCCTTGAATTTGAGTCTGTCATTCTCTACAAAATGTTTTGGAAATGTCAAGGGCGACATTAGAAGATATCGCGGAAGTATGAAGTGATTTTGTTCCGATGCTCTATTATTATTATAAAATGTCACCAGTCGAGCATGTTTTTTCCCGGAAACAGTATTGCTTGTCATTTAGTATATCATGTTCTTCTAGATAATTAGTCGCTTTTTGGCTTTTGGCTATTTCCATGACTTTTAAGAGGAGTGAAGTGATTGCGACTGGATGATTTGATAATTTTTACTAGCGCCTTTGGGATTGGAATTGAACACTAGCTAAGATTCTAGAATTGGAACAGAGTGATAGAGATAACAAATAACATAGCAATTTAAATTTTTTAATAAAAAACTGGAGATGGAGGTGCATCAACTGCGAATCATTTTTTGGTATATAAATATTTAAAAACTCGGCATCATCCAGCAAAGTTGATGTGGCCTAAAGGTGAAATTGTAGAATGAGAAAATATAACTCATAATTTGGTTGCTTACCTTTTCGTTTTTAATGGCCTGCAGTCTTTTGTCACTAATTTTTCGAAATCGCTAGTTTTTATCCAATAAGTGACCATGAGCGCCTCTATTTGGTCATTTTCTGACGATGATTCTACTCTCTTAGTTTCTGATGCTTCGTCCTCGCTTGAATGTTTTTTTGTAGATAATATATTTGCACTTGGTCTCCACCAACTTAGTCTTGTTCGGAATTCCTATGGAAGACAGCTTGACATGGTTTTTTATTCTGACTATTGTCCTGTTCCGAGGAAGAGAGCTTATCAATTTTGATTATTGATGTCTTACACCCTCCGATTAACATATTTCTTGTTATTGACGAGGAGCATATTTTTAGCCCTAGTGAGAAAGTGCTATCTTTTGATTTTAATAAAGCCGATTTTTCACGGTTGGACTATATTATATCTAACTTCAACTTTGATGAATTTTTTGACAATCCTGATTTTGAGGGTGTCGTAGTAGATTTTTATTATATTCTTTACCAATTTTTTGTTGCTTCAGCTCCTTTTACTTGTCGGAAGAATATCTCATTATTGTATCCTTGGTACACGAGTGAGTTGCGTGCGATTCGCAACTCTCGTAATGCAGTGCGTGGAATAGGTATACTAGGACGAAGAATGAAACTGATTTTCGTTTATTTGAAGAATATTATGACTTATTCAAAGATTTATCTAATCGCTTGTATTCTGAATACTTGCTTAAAGTGCAGTCGGATATTATTAGAGATCCCCTGAAGTTTTGGAAATTTGTTAATTGTAAGCGTAAATCTGATGGTTATCCGGCTTCTTTTCAATTCCTTGGCAACAATACTAATGATCAATTGACTATTTGTAATTTGTTTGCCACATTCTTCAGTGGATCTTTTTCTGGTAGTAACTTTATCCCTAACATGTCGTACTTTGATAACTTTAAAGGTACTGCTTCAACTACTTTGTCTGATATAACGATTTCCTATAATGATATAGTTAACCATATATCTCGCCTTAAGGATGTTTTTTCTCCTGGCCCAGATGGAGTTCCTGCATTTGTCTTGAAACGCTGCTGTCTCTCTATTGCTGAACCACTCTCCCTCCTCTTTCAAAGGTCCCTAAAAACTGGGATTTTTCCGAACGTATGGAAGGCATCCTTTATCATACCAACTCACAAAGGTGGTGCAAAATCTGATGTTGTCAACTATCGACCAATAGCTAAACTATCAGCTATTCCAAAGCTTTTTGAATCTGTAGTGTATGGGTGTATGTCGTTTCACTGTAAATCCAACATAATAAACAACATGGTTTTGTCAAAAATAGGTCAACAGTCACTAATCTGATGGAGTTTACGAATAAATCTATTGTGGATATTGAGGAAGGCAAGCAGGTGGATTGTATTTATACTGATTTTAGTAAGGCTTTTGATAAACTTCCCCATTCCATTATTTTGTTGAAATTAGACATGTTAGGTTTTCCTACATAGTTTATTAATTGGATTAATTCATATCTATTTAATAGAACTTATCAAGTTCTCTTCCGTGATTGTACTTCTATGCCATTTACTGCGCATTCTGGTGTACCTCAGGGAAGTCATTTAGGGCCACTATTGTTTGTCCTGGCCATTAATGATGTTGCTTCTGTTCTTAAATACTAAGAAGTACTTATTTATGCAGACGACATTAAGATCTTTAGGTCCCTTAGTTCCAACTTAGACAATTTTCTTCAAGAAGATTTGATTAATTTTAGCAATTGGTGTCGCCACAATGATCTTCGTTTAAATGTGGATAAATGTCATGTTATGTCATTTACTAGGAAAGTCTCACCGTTTATAATAATATATAGTCTTAATGACTGTATTTTGGATTGTGTCAACTCTATAATTGACTTAGATGTTACATTGACCATAAACTTGATTTTATCTTGCATATAAATAAAATTGTGCAAAAGGGTAATTCTATGTTAGGTTTCACCACACGCTTATCTAAGGAATTTAACAATCCCTTTGTTAAATTGATTCTTTATAATACCTTCGTTAGATCTCACCTTGAATATGCTTCTCAAGTTTGGTCTCCTCATTATGATGAGCACATTGGAAGAATTGAATCAATTCAGCGGAAATTTGTGAGAATTGCCTTATGCCACCTTAATTGGAATGACAGAGTTCGTCTTCCTCCTTATATCGAGCGACTTAAGCTATTAAATATGTCATCACTTTCGAAACGACGTGAGGTAGCTGATGTAGTCTTTGCTCATCAACTTCTTACAGGGTTAGTCGATTCTTCCACACTTTTAGGTTTGATGCAGTTTGCTGTTGGTCAATTTTTACCAAGGCAGCCTAGACTTCTACAAATATGTTTTCACCGGACAAATTATGGTATGAATGAGCCGATTTCGCGTCTCGCGAGAGAAGTTAATAAGAATGCTGATGTATTCGACTTCTCTATTGATAAGATGTGCTTAAAGCGTAGACTTAACGCTAGTTGATCCCAATTTTTTGTTAATTTTTTGTGTTACTTTATTTATGTACTTGGTGTAGGGATGTTTTTGTTTGTTTCGTCCCTTCACTAAATGATAAGCCAGAGGATAATTCGATTTCCATCTTCTAAATTTGGAACCGATTTATGGCAATTTCCTTGCATTAAGGAATTCTGATAGTGATTAGTGATTATTTTCGTGAACGAAAATTTATTGTTTTCAATACAAAGGAAATGGCTTTAAACTACAAAAAAAGGAAGTAACTTTTATACCAATAATTTTCTTCAATATATTCATTAACGATTTTCTTGAAAAAATTTTGAAAATAGTTGATAAACTCATTACTATTAACATTTTTGGCTGTATGAATCTAGAAAATGTTTACATGCTGGTTCTTTAGATAAAAGTCAAGACAAAAATGTGTGTTTTGAAATACAAATTGATAAATAATTATTGGTTCTGTTGACTTCCCGAAAAGGATATTGAATTTCAACTTATGAATTGAGTCGTTGAGTGAAGAAGAAACATTGTGATTTTTTGAAGACAATAAATTTAAGGAAAATTCATGTCTATATCGCTAATACATTTTAAATTGTAAAATACTGTAACTGATCATCAAAAGCTCAATAGAAAAGTGGTCCAACCAAGATTCAAAGTAAAATAATGGGTTGTGAGTGATCACCAGAGTGAATATGGTGATGAGAGGAATACATATCTGATATCTTAAATATATAATATAAATTATTTATACATTAATTATTCATCTAATAATCAATATTAATACTTACATATATAGATAAATATTAGTACTTAAAATTTTAAGATGTATTGTGTTGCATTTATACAAATTAAAAATCAATATATTATATATTAATATGTAAAGATTATATATTAATAAATTATATATGTAATATATAATATAAATTATTTATATATTAATTATTCATCTAATAACTGAAGATATTTCTGAAAAGGAATCATTATTACCACACATCATAAACTTCCAACCGTTAGCTATTAACAAGTGCACAAAAATTAGTTTAGATATGCAAAACAGTCTCGGAAATCGTTACAATTTCTCGGACAGCAGGTCTGCACTTCTGGCACTTCAATCCTACAGGACCACGTCCAAAATAGTATCCATTTGTAGAATTTGACTCGCCTAGCGGCTATAACGGAAGTATTTCTAATTTGGATACCGGGTCATTGCGACCTGTTAGGAAACTACGCAGCAGACACGCTTGCACGGCAAAGGTCTGCAAACATTAGCTCCACTAGGAAGTTAGTTGATGTAGCACCAACAGTGCTGAAGACTAGCTTCGAACAGACTATTTGGGATTCTTTCTTGCCACGGTGGCTGCAGCTGGACAGCTGTAGAATGGAAAGAACCGAATAAAAATATTACAGCTCAGCTGTTACAACGTAGTCGCTAGAGCGTCCAAACTATTGTTGGCCTGACCACAGGTCATGCTTGCTAAAGCTGCACGCATTTAGGCTAGGGATCACAAGCGACAGCCTTTGCACAGGTTGCGAGGAAAACGAAGAATCGATCGAACATTATCTTCGTCACTGTCCGCAAATCTTAACCAGTTGTCCCCTTTGTTTAGGCTCTAGATTCTTCTCAGAACTAGACGACCTCAGAGGCGTCAAACATTCGAGCCTGCCACAGTTCGCAAATCGAACCAAGTGGCTAGAACAAGAGGAGTGACATCCATCTCATAATCAATAGAGGGAGTACAATGGGCCCAACTAGATGGCCCAAGTGCATTGTTGTTCTACGAAACCACCCTTCTAGAATCTAAACGTCCAACCGCAACAATCCTCTATTAAGGACGATCCTTCAGATAAGGAAGATATAGTTTCCGCAATTCAGCCGGAAACTAGAAGCTCATATACGCCCGTGGAATGAAAAAAAATATCCGGCAGAATTGTGAAATTCCCGAAGGAGGACGACCTTCGGGATTGTAGTAATTGGCGTGTTATATATCAACTTACTGTTGCATCGAAAATCACGGATAAGGTTATTCTCAATAGGATTAGTGATGTGTGATGAGATCACGCTCTAAGCCCTGAACATAGTAAGCGTATTCCTCCGTACGAATGTCAGTTGTTAGCTCAATTGGGAATACTCAGTGTGAACCACGCTAAGCAGGACCTAAAAACCAAACTTACTTAATGTATAAATAAATTTTGACCTTTGACGTGTGTGTTAAGTTATTTATAATACTAGCAAGAATGTTTTCTTGGTGGTTCTGCTTCTCAACTTGGGTTTGGAATCGGCTATAGCGAAAGTAAACCATAGTTCTGGTTCACCCAATTTGTCAAATGTCCCAAAGTTTAACTATGTATGTATATAGCTCGGCGATTCACCCCATAAAATTAGTTTCCGTTTCATGCTTAACAGTGTATATTTATACTCTAGATGAGATCTGAGAGTATTATAAGTTTGCCACAAAGATTGTAACGCCAAGAAATAAGGCTCGGAGAAAAAAATGAATGATCCAGAAGTTCATATAATCACCAAAAAATCTGAAAACCGGATGTCTTTCGGTCCGTCCGTGTCATTTCTAGCTTGAGAACGCGTTGAGCTAAAGAGCTCAAATTTTGCACATGTCGTTTTTGACAAAAAAGTAAAGAAAAGTTCGTGAACGGGCCAAACCGTTCAACCCCTTCTACCCCCTCCCATACAAAATGACACAATTTCGCAATTTGGCATTAAACGGATTTGTTCAAAAAGTATAAATACTATTGATCTGAAATTTAGAATGTAATACTTTTATGATGACTTTAATCGACTGTATAAAAATTACTTGTGTCCTCCCTTTCCTTCTCACCCCCCATACAAACTGCACTTTTTCATGATCTGCTCTAAACAAATTTAATTCTTTCGAAAAAAATCGTTTCGCTATCTTTGTCTGGCACACTTAGGCCTATTGCAACTAGCTCTGTCCCGCGTTAAATTGTCCGAAACAATTGTCAAATTTTCGAAATAATTGTTTCGCTATCCTTGTTTGGCATACTTGAACCCAAAGCAACTATCTCTGTCCCGCGTTAAATTGTCCGTTGCTAACGTGCTTAGCTTAGACACGAACCAAAAACTAATAAAAATTGAAAAATAAAGATTTCTGAAATAAAACAGCAAACTCCATTGTACTGAAAATTATTTTATTGCTGACTGAATATTAGCAACCAAGAGAGAACACAAATTATGGTATTTTTTTGTAAAAGTTTTAAGCCTTGTTAAGTTTGGACGCAATTTTCGAAAAGTTCCGAATCAAAAAGTATTCCCACATGAGACAGCCTATGAGGCACTTTATTTTATATATCCTCCTTGGCTATGGTCCAAGTCGGGACTTGGCCTCCTGTATGCTTCGTCTCCAATTTTCTCAGACCAATAACCGTGTCCACCATATTGAAAATTTCAGAAGCGATTTGCTATATTCGGCAATTTAATCTCTTCTGCGTTTCCTTGGTTTTCCGACCGGCTTCTTCCCTTTTGTATACGGTTGGGTATTCTTCTCTGTAAGTGACCAGCCCACTGTAGCTTTCGAAGTTTGATGAGAGTAGAGACTTCTGGGTCTTCAAAAATGGTATACAATTCCTGATTGTATCGAATTCTCCATTCGCCTTATTCTTTCACTGGTCCGAGAATTTGTCGTAATACCTTCTCCTCGAAGCATTAACCATTTTTTCTGATGCTTGTATTAACGTCCACGTTTTATTGCCATAACAGAGTACAGGTCTTATGGTTTTGTAGATATACAGCTTCGTTTTTCTATACACGTCTTTACATTTTATTATTGGCAGTACCGAGCAGTAAGTCTTGTTTGCTACCATTATGCGTCCTTTCTATCCGTCTTTGGATAGAGATTGAATCCTAGATAAATGAATTTGTCCACATTTTCTGTGTTATACATAGTAAACAGTAGCGTCCCTCTAGTGTCAACTGGAAGTTTTCTTATGACATATTCTAGAGCCAAATTAAAAAGTGTATGAGCAAGGTGTGTTTGGAAGGTTGTTGTCAACTCGTTCTGGATCCTTACTTGGCATGTTGAGTTCATCATTATAAACCTTGCCGGACGAGTTTTGCAAGTATTCCTAATTCCATCGTTATGTTGTACAGTATAGTCCCATCGATACTGTCGTATGCTTGCATAAAGTCTACGAAAATCTAGTGCACGTCCATGTTGTATTCCCAGCATTTTCCTAGCGCTTGTTTCACTGAATATTTGATCTGTAGTTGATCGTCCGGCTATGCATCCACCTTGGTATTCTCCAATTATGAGATTTTTGTCAAGATTTCGTAAAATGTGCACAGCAATGAAATCCTTCTATAGTTTTTGCAGCAGAGTTTGTCCAGATTTTTGATACCATAACGTGAATTTTCCCTGCAATGCAGTCACCACTGCTTTTCAGAAGCTCCGCTGGTATATCGTCTATGCCCGGAACCTTGTTTTTTTTTCAATTTTTAAGGGCATTTTTCACTTCTACTGTTGGGAGGCTCAATAAGTTTTCGTTGTCAGCAGATGCCCCGGTCAGGTAGTCATTTACAGTAGTAAGGGTTAAGCAACTGTTGAAAATATTGCCCCCATCTCTTTTTTTTTCTCTTCCACATCGCTAATTATGCCTCCTGCTGTGTTCTTACAAAGGCTCGTTTTCGGTTAAAATCCTCGTTTTTAGCTTCTAGAGCGTAAGCCACTCTCGTGTTGTTGGATTTAAAATCTTCATTTTGCATAATTAATCATTAAGATACTTCCTTTTCTTTTTTCTGCAGGATTTGTTCGCAAATCGTCTAAGCTCGTCAAATATGTCTTTCTTGGCTTTCGTTGGTCGCTCAGAAAATTGTTTGTAAGCTGCATTCCTTTTTTCATCTCGGCATTCACCATCGAACCAATCAATCTTCTTTCGCCGGCTTTGGTGGCCTACAAACTCCTCTGCGACGGACTTAATACCATTTATGATAGAGAGCCATAACTGCTTTATTGAGATTTTTTTGGTGGTTGAATATTTGATCAAAATATCTCTCTAAAGCTGATGTTTATGCGACTGCGATGAACTCATCCTTCAGCTTCTCGATGTCGAATTTAGGTGTCGGTTGGTGTTTTGCAGGTCCGCTGTTCGCTATTCGACATCGGAATGCAGCCTTGACCAAATAATGGTCAGAATCCCAGTTAGCACTTCTGAAGGTTCTCAAATCTAGGATGCTGGAGGCTGTTCTTTTATCTTTGAGAACGTGGTCTATCTGATAATATGCCCTTTCATCGAGTGACGCCCAAGTTCTTTTGTGGATGCTCCTATACGGGAAACATGATGATATTTCTACTGTAGGCGAAGTCAATTAGACGTTGGCCGTTATCATTGCTAATGTCGTTCAGACTGTGTCATCCTGTTGTTCCTCTTTGTGTCCCCTCCTTCCCAAGTTTTGCGTTGAAATCAATTAAAACGGTATTGATTTCATTTGAGGGGAATGAGTCATAAGTTGTTCAAGGTGACTATGAAACTCATGTGTGCGATCTCATGTCCGTTATTTCGCTACTAAGCCATTTAGCTGGAGTGCGACAACATTAATGATTAATGTTGAATTTATCAACTTGTTCCAAGAGTGATTTTGATGCTCCATGTTTGAACAAGGGTCGTACATTCCAGGTTCTGAGAGGGAGCTCATTTTTTCGTTGCCGGGTCTTTTCCGTTGATTCCGTCCAATCCGAGGCGAAGCTTTATGTTCTGTAACAAGTGTTTTTTTTTTGACAGGTTGTTTGCCGAACTTCCAACCTGGAGGACCAGGTCTGTGTATTTAACCGCACAGACATGGCTGGACAATTTAAGCTGAAAAGGATATGCCGGAGTTTTCTCAGCTATGCCGCGATTCCAACTATATCCATTATTAACCTACTTCCTGAGACGCACTGGTGTTTCTGCACATTCAGGATATCTTCTTCCCTCCTCCTTTTTCAAATCGTCTTATATATCATTTATTCGCTGTCTAAATTTTTTTTAATGTATTGACGATTAATCAGATTAACGTTCGGATTCTTTCTTCAGAAAAGTGCTCCAACCCAAAGTTTAATTGTATCTGGGTAAAATCACCGATCTAAAAACATGTCATATGTTTCTGCTGTGCTAAGAAATCCAGAAATGGCCTTAGAGGTCACTTTATTAGATTATCTGAATCTATCGAGTCTGTATATAATGCAAATCCTGACGTTGATGGCTGATGCCATCCACATATACTTAAACGTTAAATTTGAGCATGACCAACAACTTCGACGGCAGATCCTCCGGTACCCTAAAGGTTCGAGATATTACTGTTCATTTGTCAAAATGGTCAACAACAATTTAATTTCTTCTCCAACAGCACATCTAGTTTATGATGGCCGTACTATGATAGAACCTCTAGACAAAACTAACTTACTAACAGCAGGCTTCGTAAGGAACCTTCGATCCAATTGCTTCCTGCTCCAAATCTTCTGGTTTCTCACTGCTCACACTGCAGTTTCGGAAGAGAATTATTTCTAGGTTCCTTTTAAGAACAATGAATTTGACTGCTGCGGAATCAAACAAGCATTCCTTTGCTTCCAGCCACATTTCTTTATTCGGTTCGGTTAGCTCTGATATCAACTTAATCCTGGAGTAGGGCAGGAAAATAGAGTAGAGGGCAACGCTTCTTAAAGTTTTTTTTCACAATGTGACCTTTGACGGCGCACAACCTTGCACTTCGGGTAATTTCACACTTCCAGGCGTCAAAATTAATTATGCCCAGCACATCTTTAAGCCGCTCTCGACACTTCTAAAGATGTCCTCCGAAAGTGCAACCAATTTTTCTCGCCCAACGACCTAGAAACCATCTAAAGAGCATACATTAGACCACGTTTAGAGTACATCCCGCATGTTTGTTCTGGTACACCTCGCGTTGGTGGAAACGCTTGGACTGATTGGAAACTATATGGTATTCGCCCAGCTGAATACGCAGAAAAGTAAACGTTTGCCTTTTTGTACAGTGAAATGTAAACAGTTATCCATTTGCCGAATGTCTAGACTTTAGAATGCATTTCCAGCGAGTACAACCTGCACTGATGCAAAAACAATGTTCACCAACATGTTCGTCCCTCTCCGAAAAAATTGTCAACCATAGAGTATTAAATGCCTGTACAGTTTCTTGAAACGAATTGCCGCAACAGCTAAATAGGCCGACGTGAAGATAATCTATATTATCTTGGAAGCTGATAAAAAATTGATTTTTTTGTCGTAAATATTTATCTATTTCAAATTCATAAAAATTTATTTTCTCTTTACACGAAACTGAATCCTCTGATGGAAGGAATTTTGCAAAAATGTCCCAAGGTAATCTTGAATTAATGGGTACTTATTTTTTAAGCTCCATTTATTTATTATCAAATTGCATTCCATACGGGCTTATAATGATTAATTTAAGGTAAAGACAGTCGTTTTTAAGGTCTGGATGTTTTCAGATAAAAATTATAGATAAAAATGAGATTGAATGGATGACATGAATTAGTACTATAAATAAATATGCGTTATAGATATTGAGTTTTGGTTTTCAATTGCTTTGTTATTCAACGCTTTTTTTTTTGTCATATGATTAAGAATCAATGATCATACTTGATTGAAGAGTTCTTTATATTTTTGTTTGCTCATTGTTAGTTTAATTTACTATGAACTTAGTATTTCACTGCCGTTTTTTTTAGATATTTCATGAATTGAATTTCATTTATTTTAATTAAAATTCGAGTAACACTCAACGCTTAGCTGCAATGAAATGGCTTTTTAATTCACTTTTATCATCGGCTGATAATTGAAGCGTGGTTATCACTACGTGATTCGATTAACTGGGCAACATACGCAAGAAATATTTAATTAAATTGTTTATTGTCAACGAATAACTAGCTATGTGTTCTTAATGAAATCTGCTGTTTCGGAAATAAACAAATAAATTCATAAATCTTGATGTAATCATTATGACTTTGATAATTAGATTTGGAAAGGAAACTAATTGCACATTACGAAGTACAGATAACGCTAAGTTGACATTATAAAATAGAAAGTCGGAATTGCATCAGCTTATTAGTTTTTCGATCTTTTCTATTGATTACAAAGGTTCAACCTTTGTCTGGAAATTGAATCCAGGTTTCGGCCTAATATAAAATTAAACAGTATATTAAATTTTGTATTGAATTATAATTGAACTAAAAGTTGCTTAATGCCTCGGCGATTTAAATCGAAAACAAGTTTGTTTTTCACACACGGCAGTTCGCATTAATGTCCACGTTTCGCTGCCATAATAGAGTACAGGTCGTGTATTAGTTTTATATACTCGCAGCTTATTGTTCCTGTGATACGCCCCAAGATGTATGAAGTTGACTACACTCTCCAAATTATTCTCCGTAATTGTTATATTTTGTCTGATTGTCGTTCTCCTTATTTGCGTACTTTTGTTTTGCTTTCGTTAATACGCAACCCGACTTATTTTGCGGAGTTAAGATTAACAAATATCTTCTTAGCTCCAAGAAAGTATCTTCCGAGGATAAACACCCTCGTCAGCGTATACTACTAGTTGACTGGACTTGAATGGTAGTGTCCCATTGGTATCGACTGGGATTTTTTTTATCCCTAGCTTAAGTCATATTCAGTTCAAAATCTGTTTGTGGAAGCAGTTTGTTTTTTTAACTTGGGATTCAGTGTTCGTCATTGTGAGTCTCGTTAGTCCGACTTGTTTTGGAGGAATTCCAAAATCATGCATGATTTGGTAAAGTAAACTCCAGTCTATATTGTCGACTGCTTGTTTAAATTCTACATAGATTTGGTACACGTTTGTGTTATATATATATTTATATATATGATATTTTAAACATTTTGTCAGAGGAAGATATTCCAGAAACAGAACAACTACCAAACATCCAACCGCAACAATCCTCTATTAAGGACGATCCCCCAGATAAGGAAGAGATAGTTTCCACCATTCAGTCAATGGCGGTAAGGAAAGCTCCAGGTATAGACGGACTACCAACCGAACTCCTCAAAGCGGACCCGAAAATAACAGCCGATATACTCCTCCCACTCTTTACTGAGGTGTGGAATGAAGGAAGATATCCGACTGAATGGAAGGAGGGCGTCATTGTGAAAATTCCGAAGAAGTGCGACCTTCGGGATTGTGGCAATTGGCGTGGTATATGTCTACTTACTGCCGTATCAAAAATTATGGCCGTATCAAAAATTATGGCTAAGGTAATTCTCAATAGGATTAGTGATGTCGTCGAGAGCACTCTCGAAGTTGATCAGGCTGGATTCCGTAAAGGGTCGTCTTGTACCGACCACACAAATACCCTACGGATAATATTAGAGCAGTCAACCGAAATGGGTTCGCCACTACATCTCATGTTTGTGGACTTCGAGAAGGCTTTCGACAGCGTTAAGCGAGATTGCATATGGAATGCTTTGCGTAGGAGAGGTGTTCCAGATAAGGTCATAGCTATGATTAAAGAATCCTACGAAGATGCAAGGTGTCGCGTCTTGCATAGAGGAGAGCTGTCCGAGAGCTTCCCTGTGCGAACGGGTGTCAGACAAGGCTGCATATTATCACCAGCCCTGTTTCTGGTGGTAATAAATGACATCTTGAAAACTGCACTGGAAAGTGGGGAAGGTAAAGGTCTTCAATGGAGACTATTTAACATCTTAAGTCACGTTGATTATGCTGATGACGTGTGTTTGCTTGCACATAATCGTTCGGACTTAGAGTCAAATGTTCGCTCGTTGCATTCTAAATGCAAAGAGGCGGGATTGAAAATAAATGTGCGTAAAACCAAGTACTTGCACATGGGTTCGAACTCAAGCACACCGATTGTTCTTAACGGACAGAATGTGGAAGAGGTGCAAGATTTTTGATATCTCGGAAGCATTATCAGCATGGACGGTGGAGCCGAAAAGGATGTTGAGGCTCGGCTAAATGAAGCTCATCAGGCCTTCGGTATCCTTTCCCCTTTCTGGAGGTTAAGAGAGATCTCCCTTCGCACGAAGCTGCGAGTTTTCTACGCATGCGTCAAATCCGTGTTGTTATATGGTTGTACTACGTGGAAAGTGACCTTTCGACTTACCAAGAAACTACAGACTTTCGTGAACCAATGCCCCCGACGCATTTTAGCAATATTCTGGCCAGAAGTGATCTCCAACGACGAACTTTGGAGTACAACTGGTCAGACTAAAATAGGTATTGAGATTCAAAAGCGGAAGTGGCAGGGAATCGGTCATACTTTAAGGAAACCAGAGCAAAACATCGCCAAAAAGGCTCTGGATTATAATCCTTAAGGAATACGTCGGGTTGGTCGACCATGTAACACATGGAAGCGAGCAGTTGACAACAAGTCCTGGCAACAGCTTAAGGCCGATGCTCAGGATCGCGTCTTGTGGAAGAGAGTTGTTTCTGTCCTATCCCCCTATAGGGGGTCTTAACAGGAATTTGATTGATTGATCATTTCACCGAGAATATCTCGTCTGTTTGTCTTTCGGTTCTGAATACATCTTGGTATTCTTCAATTATTTGATTAGGGCGTTAGTATAGGACGTTCAGTATTTTTGTCAAGACAAGGACGTACACAACAATGATATTCCTCTTTAATTCACACAGCAGAGTTTGTCTCCTTTCTTGTAACTTGGACATTGATGCTTTTTCGCAATCGTTTGGTTTAGTTTTTGGTCACATACGGCTACGTTGGTTTCATCAAATGTGAGTAGTGTCGATGATGATTCTTCTTCGTCAGTTGAAACCTCAGTTGAGATGTTGTCTGTAGTAATCGGTACTAATGGAATAGGATTGAGAAGATATTCGAAGTAGGAAGCCCATCTCCTTTTAATTTCTTGTGTGTTGCTTCTGCGTCTTTGCGAAGACTTGTTTTGAGTATTTTATCCCTTGTTTTAGATATTTTACTATTGCATATGCGTCCCGCTAGGGTGTATCCTAGTGGGTAGCCTGTTGGCTTATAATGCGAAGTTCAAATCTTGATCGGCGTATAATTCCAGCGCGCTGCCTGCGTCACCTCAATCCACGAAAGTGGAAATTCGTTGATAGAGAGTTGTAATGAGTAATGGAAATTTTTTTAAGGAGCCTGAAGGTTAGGAGGCGGTGGTGCGTACGACGGCTGTAAAATTCAGCATATAAAAACAAAAAAGGGTGGTAACATTTTGACAGACTCAGTATGTAAAAAAAAACGAAGAAAAAACTAATGATATCACGTTATAGCCAATATTAATTTTATTGAAGAATATAGTTTTATTATTTATAAGTAAAGTATTTTATAGTACCTCATCTGATGAGCCGCTACTGTGCTGTATGATCTGTACTGCTTAGCGATCTATTGTTCTGGTAATATTCGAAATGGAAGAATAGCGTTGTCTTGCGTTGTAACTGGCGCTCAGATACGAGGGAAATGGTGTGCAAATCGAGAAATAGATTTTAACCTGGGATCTAGAGTTACAAAGGGGTCGAGGTGACCACTTGATTTGGAGATAATGATTGAGTTGGTTAGAAGTGACCATGCATGCAATAAGTCCGTGAAAAATTAAACAAGCAATGATTTTTTCGACAAACAATCATTTGTTTTTCAACAAAGTTTCCTTTTAGCTTCATACACTTCTTCCAACGTTTTTTTCCAATCTTTGGATCCTTTCTGAATAAAACAATTTGTCGAAGCCCTCAAAGTAGGCGTTTGTTGCATTGATGACTTCCTCATTCCACCCAAATCCGTTGCCATCGACCCATTTCTTCAAATTCGGAAACAGGAAAAAGTAGTAGGAGGTTAGATCTAGTGAATATGGTGGATGAGAAACCAATTCTTAACCCAATTCAGATATTTTTGCCATTGAAATAACACACGTGCGAGCCCGTGCATTGTCTTGGTGGAAGAGCACTTTTTTCTTCCTGCATAATATGCGCCGGTGATCGTTTTGCCCTTTTCAAGGTAATCGAGGTTGATTATGTCGTGTGCATCCCAAAAAGCTTTTTTGACCGACAGACCCATCTTGGCCTTCTTCATCGCTGATCCGCTCAGAGGGACCCACTGTTTTGACTGTTCCTTTGTCTCTGATGTGTTGTGATGGATTCATGTTTTGTCTCTACTCAATATGTTAAATCGATTGCTCTGTACCACGTGATATGCCTGTGTCCTCAACAATCTCGCGCACTTTTAATTTCCGATCGGCCAACAACATTGTAGATTTTCTCAATTATTTCTGGAGTGGCCACCTCAATTGGATGTCCAAGACGGTCGGTGTCACTCGTGCTTGTACGACCGCATTGGAATTGTAGAGTCGTCATAGTATTTATCAAGTTTTTCTTGGTTTGGGTGATAGTTTTTTTACGCATAAAATTATGTTTGGCCCACAAAATTCACTTTATTTCATTTTTGTCAAAATAAGTGAGGCCGTCTGCTTTTAATGACTGTGAATCACAAACTAATTGACGCACCTAGTTCAAAATTTGACAGTACAATGCCTTCTATAGTAGAAAGCCGAGTAACTGAATCCAACAACAACACGTTGGAGTCATAACAAACATGACAGTTCCATACAAATTCGAGCGCTTTTGTATGGAGCAGACACGGCGGGCTTCGTAAGAATCGCGTTTATTCTTAAATGCAGTGTTAAAGATAGTTCAGCTTTCGAAGGTACTTTATTGATAGTGCTCGGCATGTAATTATGATACTTTGATATTAGTGCAGGACAAATTAACATTTCTTCATGCAATATTCACCGAGTTCTGAAAAATGTAGGTGCTAAAAAATTGTCCACTCCAGATAGGATCGCTGGTCTTGTAATTGAAAATAGCTGTATTTTTCTTGCTAACCTCTATGCAAGTTTTACCGCTTTTCCTTATCGTTCTGCACTGTCCCATTATCATGGAAACTTGTAAATGTTCAGCCCGTTCCAAAAAAGGAGAACCCGTTAATCCCACTAACTATCGCCCAATAGCAATAACCTCACTTCTGTCTAAAATTATGAAAATCATCAACCAATCAGTTATAGAGTATTTCAACAACAATGATGTTATTGATGACAAACAGTATGGATTC
The DNA here is from genome assembly GCA_963669355.1 of Chorisops tibialis. NCBI lineage: Eukaryota > Metazoa > Arthropoda > Insecta > Diptera > Stratiomyidae > Chorisops > Chorisops tibialis. The sequence goes on from OY770264.1 coordinate 126,969,304, forward strand.
CGAAAAAAAAACGTTCCAAAGGGGGCCTTTCAACCACACTCTCCGAACGTTGGAACAAAAGTATTAAGCAGTTTGGTGAATCTTGTATTGTTGCCCTTGATATGACTAAAGCTTTCGACAAAGTTTGGCACAACGCCCAACTTAAAGCGATTGGTTTGTTCGACTCTCATGTTATAGTTCAATACATGTCGTATTGGCTGGTGTAGTTTCTTTTTCTGAAATTAACGCTTGTATCCCTCAGGGTTCGGTTCTTTCTCCCATCCTTTTTCTATTATTTATTAACGACTTGCCATCTTCGATTTTCAATCCAATAAAAAGATTCGCATATGACGTCTTTAGTCCGATGTACTAACTTAACAGAGCAACGTAGGTGCATCATTCAATTATTGAATGAGAACTTGTTTAAAAATTCTAGTTCGGGCAATACGAATCAAGTTGAATCCATTGCTTCGAATACTCAGTGCCGTCATGGATCTCACAAACGTGACACTAAATTAGTAGCCATCACCTCCGATGGCCAGCCATTATCAATTTCTATAAATAGGTATTCAATATTTAGTATACTGTATCACTGAGAACTTATCTTGTATCGCTTATATATTTAAGATCGCCAAGGAAGTATAGTATCTAAACGTGTGCGGTACCTAAAGCGTTGTAAAAATTCCTTCACTGACAATTTTTAAGGCTTATATTGGACCACTTTTTGAATTTAAATCCCACCTTTGGGCGCCAGCTGCAAAAACCTCTCTTATTTGGATAGTACCCAAACTTCGGGTCAATAAAATTATAGGAGATTCTAATATCTCTTCATCGCTCGACTCATGAATTGCAAACTTTTTAACCCTTCTTTATCGTTACTAAATTAGAAACCGTTCAAATCTCCAATCTCTTATCACCATGCATGACTTTACCTCGTAATACTCGAACTGCTTCACGCGCTCGAAAGTATTCTTCTAAACCTATTTACGTTTTTAAACGACACTGTTCGAATATGGAACTTTCTGCCCATCTCAGTATTCCCGAAAAACTATACCATTCAGCAATTCAAGAAAAGTGCTTACGGTCACCTTCATTTTTATTCTCTTAATTGTCAAAAACCGATGTAAATTCTTCAACATCTCCTCCGTATGCATGCCAAATTCATAAACGAATGTCACCAAACGGAAATTTTTAATATTCATAAATTTTCATGTATCTGCACTTGCATATTAACCTTCATAATCGTCGTTTTAATGCTCATATAAATAAAATCGTTTTGGCTTTAAATTCTCATTTTCTATCTTTTCTGTTATATAACTAAAATGTAGAATTGTCAAAAAAAAATTTCATATTTTAGTGAAATATTAAATATTACAACATTAAATTTTAAATTTGTGCTTTCGGATAGTTTTACGCGTTCTTACATTAGACACCGAGTTTTGAAAGTTTGAATAATGAATACTGGGTGTTTGGTATTCCGTGTGCCACCTTGTAAGGGGTTATTCCTAGATATATTTGGAGAAAAAAATTGTTCTACGGAGATAGTCAATTTTCAATATCCGCGGAGATATAGGGTGATCAAGAAAAGTGTTTCGGACCTGTACCCTCACTCATTCAAAACGCTATATCTTGAAAACTAATTATCACAATTCAAAGTGTTATATCTTGTTTTTTAGGGAATCGAATTACCTTTCATTTGGAGTAATAGTCCGCATTGCAACTGTACCCAATCCTGAGGTATTTGCTTCAGAACACAAATTCTGGGATCAATGTCGTTTTTCTCAAAAAAAAACGCATTATGAAAATATCATTTTAATGTTGTTTTTTTATGTGTCATATTATTGCCTACAAGAGATGTATACACTTGCATTGCATAAGCTTAATAGTTTAGCAATAATAGCACTTTTATCAAAAAAACAAGAATAAGTTGATCAACACTCTCCGCTTGAACTAAAACAACTTAAGAATGGTTTTTATGGTTTATTTCAAATTTTCTTAATTACAATAAATGTTCAAAATTCATTTTGAATGCACGCTAAAGCTCGTTTTGCCAGTGTTCTCTTTGTGTTCATACTCCTCAACTGCTGCCTTACTTCTGTTGCTGCCGCATCGATTCTGGTGTTTAGATCCTGCAACGCTACTACTTCCGTTGCGTAGACAAGGTCCTTCATCCGTCCCCATAAAAGAAATCCATAATAGTTAAATCAGGAGATCTTGCAGGCCAGTGTGTTGGTCCATTTCTACCGATCCAGCGATTGCTATAATTTAAATTTAACCAATCTCTGATTTGTTGGCCGTAATGAACTGGAGCACCATCGTGTTGGTAAAACATGGAAGCCAATCGTTGTAGTGGAATATCATCCAATAACTCCTGTAGATCATTTGTCAAAAAATGCAAGTAATTGGAACTATTTAAGGTAGGCGGAAGCCTAATAGACCAATGAAAACGTCACCAATCACACCTGCCCATAAATTGACCCTGAACCTGTGCTGAAATGATGCCTCTCTTCTTGTATGTATGTGGATTGCTCTCAGCCCAGGTGTGTAAGTTGTGGAAGTTTGTGATACCGTCGCCGGGGAATTGGGACTCATCCGACTAAAGAATGTTGTTCATAAAATTTTCGTCACTTAGTTGTCGTTCAAGGAGCCAATTGCAAAACTCCATCTTTTTGGGCAAATCAATGGGTAACAGCTCCTACACTGGTGTGTGGTGGTAGAGATGCAAACGCTCTGCTTTTAGGTTACTCCAAAAAGCGTCGGATACTGATTGATGGATCATTTTGAACTGCATGTAGTATTCCTTCATCGATTAGAACAGCGGTTATCTGCGCAGGATTTGCATTTACTCTGCTTGTTCTAACGCTGCCTGTTTCCCGAATCCTTCTGTAAACGTCTTGGAATACTCTCCTGGAAGGTATCTGATGATTAGGAAATCTCTGATGATACAAAGATCGCGCCGCTCGTGTATTTGCCTGACACTCTCCATAAATGAAAATTATGTCTGCATATTCTTCATTCGAGTACTCAGGTATTTCGAAATTATTTTCCAAATTTTAGTGACAGCTTGTACATTTAACAATGTAACTAAAACTGATAAGAATATGAAGTAAGATTTGCTTTTATACGCTTTTCATTTTGTTAGGTACCCCATTGAAAAAGGCAAAGTGCTACACCTAGTTGTGTTGAAACTCATTTTAATTTAATTCATTTCCTCGATACTTTAAATACTACTTAAAGGACATAAATAGTAATTAAAGGACACAAAGAATATTTCAGTTTAACAACACTTCAAGTAGTTTTTTTAGAACGAGGGTTGCTTTTTGGCATATTTTATTTTTAAGCCGTATGTATTTTCGCAAACGGGAAAACCTAAGTCATAAGTATGTGTGCATCTTTTATAGGCAATAATATGGCGCATAAAAAAACAACATTAAAATGACATTTTTATAATGCGTTTTTTTGAGAAAAACTACATTGATCCCAGAATTTTGAGGGTCAAAGTATCAAAAATTTGAATTCTGAAGCAAATACCTCAGGATCGGGTACAGATACAATGCGGACTATTACACCAAATGAAAGGTAATTCGATTTCCTAAAAAACAAGCTATAACACTTTGAATATAGCGTTTTGAGTAAGTGAGGGTACAGGTCCGAAACACTTTTCTTTATCACCCTGTATCTCCGCGGATATTGAAAATTGACCATCTCCATAGAACAATTTTTTTCTCAAAATATATCTAGGAATAACCCCTTACGAGGTGGCACACGGAGTACCAAACACCCTGTATAGCGGGAAGTACGCACGTTTAAATTTGAAATTTAAAAATTAAATTCATTCACTTGCTAATTTTCAAATTACGGCGCCGTGATATATGGTAAATTCAAAAACTTTGATAACTAATGGTAGAACGATTAAGACTAACCGAAAGTGTCCACTTTCGCGGCGGGTTTTGTCGTTTCTGGATTTCGTACCCAACCCAACCTAGGTCTATGCGTAGCCGTAGTTGGATACGAAAAAGAGGGTTGATGATGAAAAGCCCCTCGGGAATGGAATACATAATTTTTCCGAACATAATATTATTTTCTCGACAATCTACATTGTAATCTCAAATAAGAAATTAAAAATGAACTTAAATAGTTTTTGATAATTGCCCAAAAAAAAAAGCATTTTCTCTCGGCGGCAAATTATATAATCCCACTTGGTTTTTGTGTTAGGCATTACTGAATATTCGAAACTGTCATTCGGTGTACGTGAAAACAACAAGAAGCCCGATTCTTTATTTCCGTATTAATACGGAAATACCTTCCCGAAGGTTGAAAATACTTAATACATAGTGTCGGGTCGATCCACAAAGTGCATTTTTTTCGTTATTCTGTACAAATCATGTGTTTATTGTTAAAATCCCGCCGAGAAAAATGGCGAAATCGCCGTTGTAGAAGATAAAAAATCCGTTTTTAAAACGCAATTTTTGTCATTTTCCGGAGAATCGGCAAAAAAAAAGCGCCGCCCGTGCCTTAAAATCTCTTCTTTAAATTTTCACCTTCCCGAAGGTTGAAAATACTTAATACATAGTGTCGGGACGATCCACAAAGTGTATTTTTTTTCGTTATTCTGTTCAAATCATGTGTTTATTGTTAAAATCCCGCCGAAAAAAATGGCGAAATCGCCGTTGTGGAAGATAAAAAATCCGTTTTCAAAACGCAATTTTTGTCATTTTCCGGAGAATCGGCAAAAAAAAAGTGCCGTCCGCGCCTTAAAATTTCTTCAATTATTGTTAGTTATACATAATAAGTATCGTTAATTTTTTTTAGTCGACTCATAGAACTACGTTTTGAGTAGCTATCCGGAGCTTCTTATCATCAAACCCTCTTTTTCGTATCCAACTGCGGCTACGCACAGAACTACGTTTTGAGTAGCCCTGTGGGGCTTTTTTTTATCATCAAATCCTCTTTTTCGTATCTAACTACGGCTGCGCATAGAACTACGGTTTGAAAAGCCTTGAGGGCTACAATCTAGATTATCATTTTCCCAAATAATAAAAGAAAAATGCATTGATATCAATTTTATAATTTCCCAAAGAAACATTTTCCCTCGGCGGGAAATTATGTAATCCCAATTGATTTTTGCGTAGGTCATTACTAATTATTCGAATTGTCACTCGAAGTACGTGAAAACGTCAATTCGTCCAGGTTTATTTAAATGTGATAACTAATTTTAATTGTTTGCCTTTCAGGCTCGGACTAGTACACTAGTTGAATTTTTCAAGTTCAAGTTATTGTGTTTCTAATGAAAATCCCGCCAAGAAAAATGATGAAATGGCCGTTTTAGAAGCTCAAAAATGAGATTTTAAATCGCAATTATTCTCATTTTCCAGGTGAAAAATCGTTAAAACTAATGCCGAGCGCGCTCTAAAACGACTTCATATATGTATCAGTTATACTGATGCAGTTTTACTAAATGCAGTTCAGTTATTTTAGTGCATTTAGAAAAGACCGTCATATGAGAATTTTTCCAAAACCAATTTAGTAGAAGACAGATGTAGAACAGCCTTATATTATTATTTGTACGATCAAAGAATCGCAAACAAAAAAAAAAACGGCCGACGCCTCTGTGCTGACTGGCACTCGCTTTCCGAAAAGGTTGCCTACCCGTGCTTGTGCGAGCTGTCAGTGTCATTTGTCATCGACGACAGGTCTGTGTTTTGCGTTCGTACGTGTTGAAGAATTACGAGTAGTTTGTTCATTTGCCGCCTTCCCAAACTAAAATAAATCCTCTAATTCCCTTAAATACAGAACACTCTTAACGTTCGACCGGTTGCCATCCACTTAAAGTCGCAAACACCATTTCCGAGTAAAGTTCTCTTCGTTCCGCTGGGCCTAACCTCAAATACTTAACGCTCTCAAACGAATAAATTCGGCAACGAAGAAAACGTAAACAGTGATTTTCCGGTACTGTGCCACGAATGAAAATCAATTTTTCCTCGTAAGAAAGATTTCATGTTCCAAAAATATCCAACGCTCTCGGGAAAATTAAGATTTCGTGTGGTGCCGAGAGTACGAGTAGAAAAGCAGTCTGGAGCTCGACCGAGCCCCATTTCCAGATTTAGAAGAGGGCACAGCGGAGCAGCTGCCCCGTTGCCCGCTTTCTACCAACTGTATTCCGTACCAGTGTCGTAAAAGTCTTAAAATAAATCCCAGAAACTTGCGACGGAGCACAGAAGTACGCTTTATACAGAAAATTTGAAACTTTTCTTTTTCCTGTTCGTCGACGTTGCGGTGCTGTTACTCGGCGTGAGAAAATTGGGAAGACAATTTTCAGTTAGATTTTCATCTTGTGTGAACGAAAAGCGTGCGGTTTGAACTCCGCTAAGAAAACGAAAAATTAAAAAAAAAAAGTTAATTTAATCGAATCGCGAAAAGTTACGGAAACGCTAGATAATGTCTGAAATACCGGACACTATTAAAAAATGTGCGGCGATGCTTAGTGGCTCGAAAAGCGATACGGAAAAGTTTGCAGCCCTTTTTATGGTTACCAAACTGGTGAAGGGCAAGGACTGCTCGCCTGCAGCCAAGAAAGTTCTGTTCGAGGCTATCGGTTTCGACTTTCTGAAGAAGTTGCTCCTTTCCAAGGACCTACCCGACGACTGTCCCCCTCTAGTCTACAAAAGTGTTGCGCTTTCAATTCTTACGTGCTTCTGCCAGGAGGAAGTTCTTGCAACACACAAGGACATGATTAATAATATCCCGATCTTTCTGGACATTGTACAGACTGCAGATGATGACGATTACGAGGATAATTTAATTGTCGTCAGCGAAGCCTACAGCTGCTTGCAGAGCATCGCGAGCTACGAGGCGGGACAGAAGGCTCTGCTTTCGATTGGTGCAATTCCCAAAATGTCGCAGATATACTCGCAGCAGAGCTTCCAGACGGACGAAGCGTTGCATTTGCTGGTTATGCTAACAGGCAAGTTTGGTCATGCGTCTTGGGACGACGATCCAAAACCCTTCCACGCCCTGGTCCAGAGGATCTCGCTCGACATGGAAACCGATCACACCGATCGTAAGTTTGAGCTATGTAAAATTTTGTCATCGATTCTGTTGAGCTGCCGTAGGGATGTCATTGCGAACACGTTGGTGGGCGAAATCTGGCCTGAGAGTATTTTCAAGGCCATGAACGACATTCTCCAGAGCAAAATCGGAAAGAATCAACGCGAACCGGCTTTGAAGTTGGCTGCCGCTGTTCTGGAGGTTTTGGGAATTGAGTGGACTTTTATGGACGTCGACAAGCCCAAACAGTTGTTCTTGTTGTTGTTACAGTTGGCCGCTATTGAAGTCCGCATGCAAATGGACGACAAAAATTTCAAGGCTACGTTTGCCAAATCGGAGCTCATAACTTGCTGTTTCATTATTCTGGAGCGATCTATTAATTACATGACTACTGATCAACTCGATCTTGATCAGAAGGAGAAGCAATCGATTTACACAGCTCTAAAGGGAGCATTCACTTCCGTGCTGGCTGTAATTACTCGCCTGTCCAACGATAAAATGAAAGACAATCTCTCACCAAATGACAAGGCTTTTGCCTGCGCTATAGTCCGCATTCTGTCGGCTTGGTTGGCTCAAGATACGACAGCCATGCGGCCGGCCATCTACAAAGTTCTCCCGTACATGTTCGAGTTGGCTAACGAAACTTTCCGCGAAGGTCACTTCTTCCGGCAGGAAAAGCGCGACGGTGAAGCTCCGGCCGACATTCTGCGTCTTATGCTGCCAGCACTCTGCCATCTGACTGTTGAAGACCCAGCCCGACAAATTATCCTTACGTCGAATCAGGATGCGGTACTTTTCGAAGCGATGCAGTCATATTTCTCTGTTGCGCACTACAAGAAGCCTCCAGTTCCACGTGCTGAACGCCTCGCTCGCATGAATGAACCCGATCCAATTCCGTCACCGAAACAATCTGAGGAAATGAAGGACGCACGAGCTGGAATTGTAAGCTTGTGCAATATTTTCATGAACATCACCGTTCTCGAAGCGAAATTGGTCGAAGAGAGCACTCTATTCGCTAACATTTTGAAATTTGTTTTCGACAATCTGCCTGAGCTGAAGGAAACTTCCGATAATTTGGTAATGCAGGGACACTTGGCTGTTCTCGGGCTGCTACTGCTCAAACAAAAGGCAAGAAAGGTCAACAAGAATGACTTCTCTATTTGTCGTTATATCCAGGCTACGATTCGATTCTTATGGGACGCCTACAACATCGACGAATCGAATGATCCGACTGCTCTGGTCGTTGCCATGACGTACAAAGAACATTGGATGGAAATTTCCGAGCTATGGTTCCTTGGCATGCAAACAATGTGTGGCATTTTGCCGCTTGTGCCATGGATTTCGGATTTCGCAATCGAGAGTGGATGGGCTGAAGGCATCGTTCAAACCCTACGCAAAGTAAAAATTGGTACCCTCCCGCCCAACGTGAAATCGGCCTACGAGGACTTCTTAAGTCAACTGGTCGAAGCGAATCCAGCCGTTGCGCCTGTCCTGAAGAAAGCCGATGCACTACGTGTATGCCGCAATCATCGATTGATGGAATTGGGCAAGAAGCTGTTCGGTGACTAATAACCTGAAACTTATACTTCCCCGCAGCAGGAAAAACTTTTAAAGAGAGACTTTTAATTTGTATAATTATAAAATAACTCAAAAGTAATCTGTAATTTATAAGTTTATAGAAAAAATCTTTCAAATATTTTTTGTACCAAAAATAAGAAGAAATATTTTTGATTGAAATTGTTAAATAAGAAAAACTGAAAAACAATGAGAATTCGGGTTTTATTTTGGGACCGTTTCGTTTCGATTGGATTTTTTCTCCACAATTTTCTTCTCAGATATTTATTTTTCTCGGTCTTGATAAATTTGTCTTCATTTCACAGTTCTGTTTTGAACTTGCGCGCTGTAAGTCCAACAAATCTTATGGAAATGAGGCTAGAAAACTCATCAACACCATCTCAAAATCGTAAAAAGATTCGAGAACATCGTTGTGTACACTTGTGCAGCATGTCATTTTTATTCTTTATTTATTTTTGATTTTTTTAATTCGGGGATTTGGTGCGATGCTTTATTCGCTAGCATGTGATTTTTTTTTTCGTTGAACGTGGGCACACCTAACTAGTGGACTCAGAATAGATTTTGATTTTCGATTTTATTCTAACCAAGCTTTGTATGTTTTTAGGATTTTCAGGAATATTGCAAGTGAATAGAATGATTTCCGATGCTGATATTTTGTCGGATCGGAATGTTTATGGTGCTGAGTTGTGTCGTTTTGGATGGGAGAAAGTTTCTCGGCGGTATCAGAGCTGGTCGATTGAGTTTTTGTGCGCCATTTTCACAAAAACTATTTTTAGATTTTCTTGGCACTATGCGTTCGAAAGACATTCACACTTTGTAAGACAAGCGGTAGGGGTCAGGGATATTCAATGGCTTGGAAGAATTTAGTTAGCAGCTTGTTTGTAACTTGTTCCATATTTTCTATGATTCCTAATCATATTTATATTCAAATGCTGTGAGTTTATTTTGTTAATATTCGATATTCGAATACTGCGTAATTATTGCAAGTCTCCGGAGAGATCGTCGGGTTATCTGATGTCAGTATAATTACAGAACCAATAATGTGCTGATTCGTTGTCGCCTGGATATAAATTCCAATGATTAAAAAAACAAAATTTTGGACGCATTTACAGCATTTTATGTTTAAGAAATTTGATATTATTGTTTTCAAAAATCAATGTTATTTCTTCTATTATTACAGTTGTAAAAACTGAGAAAACTAAATTTAAAACTTAACTCGAAAAACCTTAATTTGTCATATTTTCTTTTAGATTTACTTTTCGATTTGTTTTGTTTTGGTTCGGTTCTGTATATCTGGCGAATCGTTCTTTATATCAACTAAACAGCAAATTATTAGTCGAAATAAAACAAAAATTTGTTTGCTCAGTAGCATTTGTGCGTAAACCTTCTTCTTCAATGGCACCACAACCCAAATCGAGCCTTGGCCTCCTGACCTTCAGGTTCCTTAACATTTTCATTATTTATTGCGGAAGGGCTGTTTGGCCTTCGTACAACCCTCTATCTAAGAATTTTTCATTTACTTCGATTGAGGTAACCAAGGTATACCCATGCAAGCAGTGCGCTTGAATTATGCGTCGACCGTTATTTGAACTCACGACCTTCGTATTGTAGACCAACACACTACACATTAGGCTACACCCTAGCTAGCTTTGTACGTAAATCTATCATCAGATTTAGCATTCGACTGTTTCTTTATAGTAAAAATAATGATATCTTCCCAGAACAAAGCAGACGGTTAAGGGTCAATTCTGTACTAGGCGGGTCTTTAAGGTTTCTCTTACTTCGTTTCTGTTAAAACTGAAGCGGAGCGCTTACTTCAGCGGGCATATAATATTTAAATGTATATATGAAATGTTAGCAACAAATTAAGCTCATTTAAAATACTTCGCCAACGCTTTTTTTCCCCGCTGGGATAGTTAAAGAGTGAAAAATATTTACTTAGTAAGACCCGCTCGCATATACTTTGACATAGTGTTGTATACTATATGCATCCCATCCATCGGAAAAAATTAGAAGAATCGGAATGTGAGGAGAAATATTTCGGTATGTTAAATCTTATGTGCGCTAAGAAATTTAAAATCAAGACGCTTTTATTAGTTGGAGAAAAGCAAATGACGCAATTTTAAAATGGCATCTAGTACGACAAATTGCAACAGATGGATAAAACGATTAGGATCATGCAAAAGAAAGTAATAAATGCAACAACAACCGTGTTTCAATGATGATTTTGAAGCGCTTTATTTTCAGTTGGGCTTGCACTTTTTTTTTCATAGTTTCATGTATTTAAAAATATACATATAACAGAAAAAAACATGGAGAACATATAGACAGTACGCGGTACAAAATGTTGGACAGATACTAACCGGTAGATTGCTTTTAACATAAAATTGTGCCGAACGACGCGTGCGGTTACAAAAAAAAAATATATATATATATATAGGTATATATTTGGCCTACACATTATTGCACAGTAATGGAGGGATGGTGATGGTAGAGGAAGGGGAATGAGAACAACCGATTGGTGACACTGGTATATTTTGCAGTTGCACTGGCTGCTACTGGCAAATATTTGCAGATATTTGCAATTGTGTACTTGTCGAATGTATTAATATGAAATGAAAGGTTGGTAGGCGGTGCCACTGAATGACTTTTGAGCTTATGTTTCTGTCTCGCTCCGGCTTTTAAGTTCTCGAATGGTTGTCGGATGTCGTGATCTGATTACGGCAGGAGTTTGCAATTTTCCTTTCACCTTTTCTTTCCTCATATTGCCGTAAATACCACTGGAATCAGCGGAAATCCTGAACCGGAACAGGTGGAGATCTGGAACCCAGAATGGTAACACCTTTACGAAAATACCTTTCCAATGGTAGTTAATTTATTTATTTTGGATCATTGATTTGGGATGTTTTACGAAAAAACGCTTATCCTTTTAAATATGTAGATGTAATCATATTGGCTAGATATCGATCTTTATAGCTATGTGTCACTTTACCGTCCTCGCCATGGAATCCACTGATGTATCGATCGCTAGGTAAAATTTAAATTGAGAGATATTTTGTTTTGCTTTATTATTCTAATAATAAAGTATTGTGATCGGCACAGAAAAACATTTTTTTTCACATTTTACGGCTAATTAAGTTCAAAAATCCAATAAAAAAAAGACGTCTGTCTGTACTTTGTCCGCCGTACAAATCGACTCATATCAAAGAGATACGAAGTTCATCTTTGTGTGGATTGTAGATTGGGTAATTGAGTTTCATTACGTTTGTCAAATGAAATGTGGAGGCGGGGGAGGGCTAGAGTCGATAAATATAGTTATTGATATTTCTACTATGAATGCAGATAGAAAGCTGAAACTCGACATTCTGATTTATTGGTTTGTGGGAATCGGGATTGATCACACGACCTACTCGCTTTCTGGTTTCTGTTTGTCGATCACAGGACTTACTCGCTTACTGTATCTCCACCGTCGATCCCACGACTAGAAACGGTATGCTCTCTTACATATTTTCGATTTTTTTCACTGTTCTTTTAAAACAGCAATCACATATTGCGATTGAAAGAGTTGCGATTAGAAGGTCAGAACTAATGTATACTGCTTAAATTCTATCGCCAATAAAATTGCCGCAATTATCATCGCTGTAAATTCCAGGGTTTTTGTTTGCACTTGCACATTAATCGCGCATCTAACACGTCCCACCTCACCCCGACCAATCGGAGCTCAGATCAAAGCTCGCTAAAAAAATCGCAGTCGCACTTCACCGACCTGCTTATAGCAGCTCTGAGCTCAACGATCTGATCATAGTTCGTTAAATCGTAAACCTGTTCATTTGCTCATACATTAATATACCTGCTCAGTGTGCAGCGGAAGCTTTGTACCCAGAGCAGGTGGTACCGTTTATGAGCATATATCTATATCACTGAGCAGTGAGCAGATATCGATATTACGAGCAGTAAACAGATGTTATTAAGTAGGTGCTAGGTGCAAGGGTAATTTTTCACTATGAGTACTGAGCTAGTAGTACTGAGCATGAGATTGGGTCTGCCTTATTGTTAGATACAGGATTTTGCAGAAAATTGCAGTTTCGTCTGTTTTTTTTTTTGTTGAGTTGTAAATGTAAATAAACACTTTGAAGTTTTTTGGATTTGATTTGACTTCAGTTTTCTGTGTTCTTCTGTTTCGATTTGAAATTGAAAAGAGCAGTTGTTTTTGAAGATATTTATCACTGCAATAGCAGTTTTTGACATCCCTGCTAGTGAGCAGGGAGGTCAAAAACTGCTATTTGAAGAGCTGCTCTTTTTCACAGATATTGAAAAAGACCAATCGAAGTTGATCACTGTGATTGAAAAAGCGCAGGTTTTTGCCATCCCTACCCACGAGATATTCGCTTACCAATCTCCACCGTCGATCACAGTGTTTACTCGCTTACTCACCCGACCGCCGAGCACACTACACACTCGCTCACTCATCCCGGCCGTCGATCGTACTTGCCTGCCGACTCTACTCTCATTTCGGAGTTTCGAATCTCCTATCGAAATATCAACTGATAACTGACTTCAACACAAACGCTGTCGACCGCTTTTCGTCCGCCAGGCTGCCTCTGTGCTGTTTCTATGAATCACTTTCTTTTCGTCCGCCAGCTGGCCTTCTCACGGCAGCTACTCGCCGCTTCCGGGAAGCCCAATCGATGGGCAATACAGTCGTGTTCGTTAACATAGCAGTGCTATAACGACTACGCTAAATTTCCACCTTCCTATGATACAAGTTTGCTGCACATGTGAAATTCATTGTGACGAAGCAGAATTTAATTGGTTTGGAATTTAATTATACAAAAGAAAGTACTGGGCAACCCTGACAAAATTTAATGTTTTCGGGGAAATCCCAATCGATGGGCAATACAGTCGTGTTCGTTAACATAGCAGTGCTATAACGACTACGCTAAATTTCCACCTTTCTACGATACAAGTTTGCTGCACATGTGAAATTCATTGTGACGAAGCAGAATTTAATTGGTTTGGAATTTAATTATACAAAAGAAAATACTGGGCAACCCTGACAAAATTTAATGTTTTCGGAGAAATCCCTACTTAACGATAAAATAGCTTCGTGGTTTGTTCGAGTTTGTTCTAAATTGGCAAATTGATTTTTTTTTCATAAAAAAGGGTCGAGGTAAACAGGTACCGAAGAGATACGAAATACTATTAAGGCAATGGTTAAAATGGGAAAAAAATATCGCGAAATACAAAAAAACGTTGGCATATTCAGCGAGAGTGGTTGCAAATACAAAAAAAGTGGAAAAGGGTCCCGGTAAAAGGAAAAGATTTGGAGAAACTGCTCCCATTTATAAACTCTACTCTAATTCATGAGGACCAAAATCTTAATATTAGTACTTCAACTATAAGGAAACGGTTCATAAACGAACACCTAATAGGAAGAAGACCCAGAAAAGTTTCCCTACTAAACTAGAGACAGCTTAAAAAAAGGATGACATTTGCTAAGGAGCATGAGTTATGGCCCATCTCAAAATGGTGTAATATTTTGTGGAGCGATGAATCAAAAGTTGCTCTCTGTAATGGCCGCGCTCGAAAACACGTTAGAATGCCTCCCTGTGTAAAGTTTCGCCAACGATATACAACTAAAACAATTAAGCACGGTGGCAGTAGTGTTATATTTTGGGGTTGCTTTTCCTAGCACGGTGTCGGTCCTATATTTTGGATTCAGCGAATTATAAATTCTGACGAATATGTTATTATATTGTAAAATGTAATGCTTCCATATGCAGAGGAAGAAATTCCTCTTCGCTGGGTTTTTATGCAAGATAATTACCAAAGCAATGGTTTTTTGGGAACAAGGTTGAAGTTATGGTGTGGCCATCACAGTCACCATACCTTAACCCTATTGAGAATTTGTGGATAGACGTTAAGAAGGCTGTATTCATGCCAAAACCCAAAAATACGGAACAATTGTTGACATCTATTCCAATTGACTTCTATGCAACAAAAATACTCTGCGGTAATTAAAAACAAAGGATCTGGGACGAAACACTAGTTTTTATTTAAATTAAATTATGGATAAATAATCATAAAAATTATCTTTAAAATTTTCTTTTGTAAAGAATTAATATTCATAAGTCTCTTGAAATCACTGCTATTTTATCGAACAGTATATTTTGTTATTCTATTATTAATATTTCAATCATTTGAAATACAGAACAGGGATGGTATTTAGTTCTTTTATAAAAGTTTACATGGACAATAAAGAGGATAAAAATTAACCCTTTATGTTCAGTAATTTCAAGCTTAGCAATATTTTTAAAAATGTGCGGAAAATTTAAGCGCGCTGCTATTTTATCGCACGTGACTTTATATGCGCACACGTGTGTGCAGAACAAGCTGAAGATCGCGAATATTTGATGAACGACAATGGCTGACATGCAACAATATTTACACTATTCTTAAAAAAAAAACTACAATAATTTTAGTCGAAACATTTTCATTGTAGATTGCAATTGCGTTTGATCGTAAAATTAAATGTGGCATTGGTCTTTCTATTCGAAATAAAATATAAAATACTGCAATGAAATAACACTTATACATGATATTTTTAGATTTTTTTCGGATTAATCGCAAAATGTTGAATAAGGTACTTTCATCTTGCATTCTCTCTGAATGTTTAACTTTCTTCACGGTGATTGTTAAAATGGCATTATTTCTATTTCTTATGGCCATCTAGACCGTGCCTTCTATTTAATCGTGCGATTTTCCTAGTATTTTCATTGATGACTTCAATAATTATCCAGGTCAGACTCAAAAAATATTTTCTATAAAAAATATAAAATGAACACTGTAAATTTTGTTTACATTATAACTACAAAATATTCGCGATTCCAAATTCAAACACTATGAAAATAAAAATATATCCAAAGTGAATTTGTTTGGACAGTTGCCATCAAAACGATATTTTTAAAGGTGAACAAACCATTTCATTGGTTCATTACAAATAATATTTAATCGCGTAGCAAACATCTTCGATATAATTAGATTAATTTTGAATGTAAAGATTATGAAAATTAATTTGTTCTTTGAAAAAAATTTCTTTTTAGTTGACCGATCTGCTCGAAAAACAACACGGCATTGTACGGGACGAAGCCGAAACAATAACCGAATCATTTCTTCGATCGTTCCGATCTTGTCCGGATAATCCGCAGACGTCGTTGGATTCCTGGCGTTCGTATTTATGGTCGCAAGCTCTACCAAACAACTATAAACATTTAAGCGAAGTAATTTATAAAGCGTGGCTACAATTACGCTATCGTTATTTAGCTTTAACGCCCGAGTATGAAACACTGATTAAGAAGCTCGGCCAAAATTACCTTTTAGCTTTGATTACAAATGGGCCATCAAACGGCCAATGGGAAAAAATCAATAAATTGAATATTAGTCAATATTTTGATTGTGTTCTGGTCTCATCCGATTTGCCATGGGAGAAACCAAATCCGAATATATTTTTAGCCGCGTGTAATATTTTGAATGTAAAACCTCAACAATGTCTAATGATTGGCGATAAACTAGAAACCGATATTCAGGTATGTTATTTAGTTTTAACATTTCATTAGAAAAACGTTATTCATTTAGCAAACATCTTAAAAAAATATGCAAAATGCCAACAACAAAAAACATGATAGCCGTGTTTTTTTCCTGAGTTTTATTTTTATAGAAAGAGAGAATCTAACAAACAAACAAAATCACAGCCGCGCCCACTCCCTACTCGGCAACTCCCAGGCGATATTGTTAGAAGCGCGATCGTTCGCTCGCTCCACCCAGCTAGGTTGGGTAATTCAGTTTAATTCTCTTTTAAATAAGAAAAAAAAATAATAATAATACAAAATCAGAAAATAAGCGAATATATTTTTTTCTTTTATGTTAAAAAAAATTAAAATGCAAGATATTACATAAAATATATCTGCATGCTTATTTTGGTTGATTTTGTTTGCGTGAATGTTAGTTGTCCCGCTGTGGAAATTGAAAGATAGGAGAAAATGAAATAAAAAGTGAATGTTTGCGGTACGATATTCAATGAGAGAAGAGAGAAAGAGAGCGAGAGAATAGTAGGAAAAAATAATGATAGTCTTTCGAAGCCATGTTCAAATCCTGGCTAATAATTCGTTTTTTTTTAAAATAGTAATACCAAATCCAGTTTTATCTCTGTCTTTTCGGTTCCCTGACGGGTGCTGAACAAAACTTTAGACACGAAAATGAAGTCAGTTGAAAAGAATTTCAATTCCATCCATTTGACTGTTTTTATTCAGTTCAATTCTTCTTCTAAGGGTAGTTATTAAAGTCTACTTCTCTTTAATTTAATTGTTTATATAGAATTTCTAACACCTATTTTAGCCATGTGCTTTGTAAACGTTCGTTTTATAGTAATAAGATAAAAATGAGCTTCCACTTTTAAATTCAGATAGCTTGAGCTATCGAAGCGTTCTTACATTAAAACCGCTAATATAATTTAGTTAATGTTTTGCTTTGTGAGAAAGATTGTTGCAGTGATTGTAAAGAAGATAGAACGGAAGGGAGAGTGAATGTAAGAAACTGAAAGTAAGGTGTGAGCGATATTGTTGATTGGTCATGTATTTGTGTGCTAATTTTTTTCCTAATAATTTAAATTCTAAAAATTTACATTTAAACCAACAATATAAAATTATATTTCAAACTTATTTTATTTTGAATTAAAAACAAAAAAAAAATTATAAAAAACCACCTATCGAAACATATAAAAATTTCCTTGCTGAAAGATTTTTTCTCCGATATTTTTTTTTGATTTTTAAATAAAAAATTTCTTACCTTTTGGGCATTGTCACGTTCTTGTGACAAACCAAAAAAAAATATTCCCAACACACATACAGGGTGGTAAAGATGCGAATTTCGGTGGAACTGTATGGATACCGATGACAAACGATTACGATGTCGAGAACGTTATACCGAAACCTGACTTGATCGTTAAAAATCTTATGGAGATTTTTAATTATCTACCGTCCGGTAGTAATGGTGGACATACGCATGATGACAATGGCGGTGTTACGAGCGGATATCGACGTCGAAGTAATAGCCACTCCACAATGATGTCATCCACATCATCAGCTAGGAAAACTTCGCAACAGTATAGGCGAATATCCTTCCCTGTGATGGATTGCAGCGATAATAGCAGCGACTGTAGCTGAGATTATAGTCACGATTCTTTCGATAATTTGGAAGACGGTGACGATTCTAGCTTCCAGTAAGATAAAGGACGCCTTAATTTTTTTTTGTAACTTGATTTAATATGCGTGCCATATTTTCGCATTAGTTATTTAGTTTATAGACGTTAATTACTAGTTCAGACTACGATAATTAACAAAATTCAAGAGGCTATAAAAAATAAAAATGATAAAAAAAACAATGAAAAAAATTTGTTGACTGTAATGAATTTTAGAAGAATTATTGATTTATTATTATTATTATTTTGGGAATTTTTATTAGTATTTGTTTTGTGAATTTTATGGAAAGCCCACCACTATATTAGAATGTAGCGTTTATTTAAGTTTGGTTTTTTTTATTGTTTAGTTAATACTTATACTTTAGTTATTTTTTTATTATAGTTTTGTTGCAGAAATTTTTATAGACGAGCAGAATTGAAGGTGGTTTTTGATGGATTTTGTATCTTATCTTGCTTAAATATCCGGTATATAATGCAAAGATTGTTTAGTTTATATTGAGAATTATTCGTTTGAAGAATGAACAAAAATTACAAATATTTTGATAGTTTTCTTTTTTTGTAACATTCGTAATTTTCAATAGAGTAAACTTTTCAGAATTAGTAATTTACATTAGTATTTTCTTATTTTCAAATCATCCAGGCCCAAGTGTTTTTTTTTGCTGCCTTATTTTTTGCTTTAATGATTGAGATGAAAAAAAAATATTAAATTTCCCAAATTTAAAAGTCGCGGATTTCTTAATTTTAAAGTTTTAGATTCGATTGTTAAACTAATTCGCACTGCATTTTAAATTTATTTTTTTTTGCACCGAATTAAAATTTAAAACTTCCTCTATTAAAATGAAAATTTTTAGCTGCAACTAAAATCTAGAAAAGAAGAATTAGATACGTGACTAGGAAATTACTATTCAAACTAAATGTTCTTTAATTGCAACATCAAAGCTATTGAAAAGTTGTATGTTGTCATAAAGTATACGAGTATTCTTTACTTAGTTCAAAATAAGCATTGGTTTGGCATTTACAATTTTTAAAAAATACTTCAACTTTATTTACATGTTTGCCATTATAATGTATAATTTCAATGAATTCAGCTCATTATTTTGCAAACTATTCGTTGTTTGTTTATCAATCTTCTGTTAATTTATCAGTTGTACACGTCTATATTATATATAGCTCTAAATTAGGCACATTCAGAATTATGAAAGAAACAAAGTATTACGACAAATAACTCTAGATCAAAAATATATTATTGATTAACTCCAGTTGCAAGAATTCTAAGTCGAATATCTGCATAATATCCAATATCCACCTCTTTAGATAAAAATTTTCAAAAAAACTGAATACATTAGTCTAATCTATTGATGTATTAAAAAGGAAATCGTACTTATTTGTTTAAAAAGTGGTTCAAAAAGCTACCACAATCTACATATTTATCATTTATTACTCTATCCGTCAAAAATTCTACCATTGTACATATATAGTGTAGACTGAAGAACAATTTATATAAAAATTTGAGTAATCTATTCGCTATATAAAAACGAACTTAATAGTACAATTTAAAACATATTATATCTTCTGAGGACTAAGTTCCTCTTCAGAAAAAATAAAAAAAAAATTTTACTCGTATAGATATTAAGGGGTAAAATTTAAATAAAAAAGCGATATAAAATATTTTTATACACAAAAAGTAAGACTTAACAATTTGCTTATCTTCTCGATAATAAAAAAACAACTGATTTTTTCTCATTTATTATAATTAACTTATATTTCTAATCGAAAATAAATTCGATACTATCTTCCATTAACAAAACAATCTGCAGAAAATGTTATTTAATACAATAACATCGTGAAATAAAAATAAATAATTTTCTACATTTCTTATGTCATTTATTATTTTTTATTAACTGAAATTAAATACAACTGCAATATAGTTCTTAAATTTTCGCTCACTATTAGAAGTAAATCTATTTTTAATCGAATTACTACTCTCAATTTTATTTTTTAAAGCAAGTTCTTTAAAAGGTTCGTGTAAATAATTATGTATTTTATATTTTTCTTTTGATTTTCATTAAAACGAGAACTATGTAAATATTAAAAAAAATACGCTAACAATTAAATACAAAACGAACAAAATATTTATACAAAACTGATTAGATAGATATATAAAAATATATTTTATGAATTTTTACAACAAAAGAAAAAAGAGAGAAAAAAAAACGAACTGGAAAGTATGTGTAAGGATGATTGTTAAAATTCCTAAAAATTGTGTGAAAATTGAATAAAATTCTGTTGTTTTTTTAACTTATGGCATGATTTGACAAGGCCAGTACGATTTACTTGCAATCATAATATTAAATTTTCACACAATTTTGTAATGAATTTTTGCATGCATTTTATTTTTTAAGCGGTAGTGATTTATTTATATTGTGCTGTTGAAAAGAGAAACAAAATTTTTGAGTTTGAAAGCGAAAATACTGGTTACCTATTATCTAAAAAGAAAGTGTACCTAATTATTTAGCTCTTTAATATTTTTATTTAACTAATTTTTTCTTGAATAAAAAATGATATTGAAATCAATTAAGAAAATTTATTGCAGTTTTTTTATTTCAAATTTCATTTTCAGGTGCTTACTTACATTGTGACCATAAAGTAACGGGGTTTTGTAAATAAAATGACTCTGCGGAATGACTTTTTTGGTAAGCAGCTAGGACTGTCCTTAATTATTATCCCAAAAATAAGGGCGGTCTGTTAATCAGTTTGTGTATAGCAGCTGGTTGAATGAGTACACCTCAGTAGTCCACGGCGATTATCGTTTTATGTCCTTTTTTTTCCTTTTTATATCCTTTTTTTTCCTCCATTTCGTTGATTGTTGACTGGTTTGCATGTCAAACTCATAGATCCATGTCTCATCAACAGTTATGATGCGCTCCATGAATGTGGGATCACACGAACTTTTCTACCATTCATTTTTTTCTCCGAGCCTTATTTCTTAGCGCTACAAACTTTGGGGCAAACTTATAATACTATCAGATTTCATCTAGAGCATAAATACCTTTAAATGGTAATTTACTTAAACTTTGACACATTTGCCCTAGCGAAGAAATTTCATTTTCGAAGATATATCTCAAAGTTTATTGAAATCTTTTCACTCTTTCTTACTAACTCCTGTTACGAATTAATCACCACCTCCGAATTTTTTTTCTTTTTACTTTTTACGTAGGGTACTAACTTTTGAGATATGGCAACACCGGTATGAATATGTCAAATCTGACAACATCGTCATAAAGTTTGCCTTTTTACCACCAAAAGGTGTTTTGTACAGTGACTTGAAACATTCATCTCGGCCGGAAAATGGAATTAAACAGTAAACCTTTTCGTGCGATGATTTTTTATGACTTTCGACATGGATTAACTTAGCAACGGTGTGTTGATCAACTCGCTTCGAATTTTTGTGATGAAGCGCCATCTCAAGCCACCGTGTTTCGCTGATTTACCTAATTTAATCGTGGTCATAGTTCGCTCCAGAACGAATTTCGTGAAAGTCGTCCAAAATCAGTTGTTGTGCCAGAAAACATCGATGCTGTGCGTGCAATGATTCAGACCGATCAGCTGTGACATACCGTGAAATTGAGTCATGCTTGGGCATTAATTCCACTCGCATATATTCAATATAACAACATTTAGCCGTTAAAAAGATTTGTTCGCATTGGATACCTCATAATTTGACAATCGCTCAAAAAAAACCCTCGTGTCGATTGGTCCAAAAAAATGTTGCCGAAATTCAATTGCAGTGTTTCAAAAGACGTATTTAAGATCGTGACGGATGACGAATTATGGATATATGCATATGTACCCGAAAATAAACAAAAAAAGTTGTTCGCGCACGAAGCACTTTGAAGCAAATGGTTACCTGTTTTTTCAGAATAACTGGACATGTTGCCTCCGTGCCATAAGAACAACGTAGGATGGTCAATTCGGAATGATACACCACCATTTGTTTGTCACAAGTGTTTGGTAAAATAAGGAAAACCAACAAGCCGAAGACGAATCATACTCCACTATGACAATGCAAGCTCCCACAATTCGGTTCAAACAAGTGACTTTTTGACTAATCAACACATCGAATTGATGAGTCATACACCATACAGTCCCGATTTGGCACCCAATGACTTATTTTCATTTCCACACATCAAACATAAATTGCAAGGTCAACGTTTTTCGTCGCCTGCAGAAGCGGTTGATGCATTAAAAACGAGTGAGAGGGCGTAAAGCCCAATCAGGAAAAACAGTAAAATTTAATGCCTTAAAAACGCAGTCCTGTCATCTATCTCTTAAACATAACGCTCCAACGTCGGCCACTAATATGTGTGTAAATAGCGTACAGATTCCACCTTCTGCAGACTTTACATTACTTGGTGTAAAATTTAACGATCGCCTAGATTGGAGCCAACACAAATGTGTGAAGTCGCTTTTGATACTTCGAATCGTCTAGGTATTCTGCGGAATTGTAAGAAATAAGTTTTTGCCTCTGAACTAGCTACCATCTATAAGGCTTATATCCGACCATATCTTGAGAACACAACATTCGGACTAGGGCCCCAAAATCACATCTGGCTTTTCTTGACCGTATCCAGAAACATGCATTCCGATTAATTGGACATGAAGCTAGATCGACCTCAATTGACTCCCTCGAGCATCGTCGAAATATCGGAGTACTCTGCATTTACTATAGATACTGCCATGGTAAATGCAGCATGGAACTAAAAGGCCTTATATCACCTATATATGCAATACCCCCCGAAATACTCGCTGAGCTGCACGCTCACACTGGTACACTGTGAAGCCCTTGCCGTGGAGAAGAGTGAAGTTTAGGCAGTCCTTCATCCCTCGAACGACATCATCATCGTCAATGGCGTGACCGCCCAAATCGAACCCTGGCCTCCTGAAGGTGTCGCCTCCAATCACCTCAATCCAAAGACCGCGTCCTCCAGCTGATCATTTTTAAAACGGCCTTGCTATCTTCATTAACCGAGTCTTCCCATCGCTTGCGTGGTTTGTCTACTGGCCAGTTACCACTCGCTTTACCTTTAAGAGCACGTTTGAGGATTCTTCTTCCATTCGCTCTACATGGCCAGCCCAGTGCAGTTTAGGTAGCTTGATGAACGTTAAAGCTTCTGGTTCGTCATAGAGTTGATGCAACTCATGGTTGTATCTTATTCGCCATTCCGTTCCATCCTTCACAGGTCCCAAAATTCTTCGGAGGACCTTTCTTTCAAATGCGTTAACTGCTTTTCCGGAAGTTTGCGTTAATATCCCCGTCTGGCTGCCATAATAAAGCACAGGTCGTATAATAGTTTTATATATCCGCAGCTTATTGTTCCTGTGCACTTTCTTGGATTTCATAATTGAAAGTACCGAATAATACGTCTTATTTGCTAGTATTATCCGCCATTTTATTTTGTCTGTTTCATTGCTGTCCTTTGGTAGATTAGCCCCAAGATATATGAAGTTGCCCACACTCTCCAAATTATATTCTCAATTGGTATGTTTTGAAGAAAATTCAGCTTTATCAGAACAAGTCGGGCAAGGCCGCGTTTCATGGCCAAAATATCCACCAAACTGGAATGGACGGACTCGTGAGAGATTTCGAGCTAACCTGCTATATCTCTAATACTGGCATGACTATTTTTGAGCACCATTTCCTTTACGTTTTTAATGTTTTCATCAGTTGAAGAAGTCGAAGGTCGTCCAGAGCGATTCATGTCTTCAACGATCTCTCGGCCGTCCTTAAAGGCTCGTTGGCTCGTGGTTTTGATATTACTGAATCACCGTAAGCCCTTTCCAACATTCGCAACGATTTCGCACATGAAATTTGGTTGGAAACACAAGATTTAAGACTAAACTCTCTGTACCATATTTTTATCCATTTTAAAAATCGCCGTGAACTACTGAGGTGTACCCATTCAATCAGCTGTTGTAAACAAACTGATTAACAGACCGCCCTAATTTTTGGGATAATAATTAAGGACAGTCCTACTTGCATACCGAAAAAAAAATTTGAAATACTATTCCCCAGAGTAATTTTATTTACAAAGTCCTGGTACTTTATTGTCACAATGTAATTACGATGGCTCTACAGCCCAAATCGGGCGTTTGCCTCATATACATTATACCACGCGTCCATCCTTCTCAGTTAATAACCGCGTCCCCCAGTTTGAAAATCTTAGCAGTGATTTGCTGTCTGCGTCAATAGAATTCTCCCAGCGCTTCCGTGGTTTTCCAATTGGTCTTTGTCCATCGACTTTGCCCTTTAATGTGCGTGTGAAAAATCCGCCGTCATCCATCCGCTCCACACGACCAGTCCGACCATTGTAGGTTCTTACATTTTATGAGGGTTGACACTTATGGATTGTCGAAGATGGCATATAATTCTCTATGGTATCGTGTTTTCCAGATCGAATTCTTCTTAGGACCTTTCTCTCAAAAGTCTTAATTAATTTTTTTGGGCGCCTGAGTTAATGTCCACGTTTTGGTGCCATAGCATAGCACAGGTCTTATAATCGTTTTATACAGTTTAAGTTTAGTTTTCTAGGACACGTTTTTGATTTTATTTATCGGTAGTACCGAATAATACGTCTTATTCGCTATCATTATTCTTCTTTTTATCTCGATGGGTTCGCTAACATCCTTCGATAAGTTTTCCACTAGATATTTATTTACACGCTTTTGAGCAACAAAGTTAACACTTTCATTTATACAAAAGCAGAAATATTAGAACAGTGACGAAAAGAATTCAAACATTAAAGATAATAGTTTTTACTCTATTTTTTAATAAAACAAAAGAAGTAGTTAAAGTTGATCGTGGTTCCTTTGCATTCTCAAGAAGTGATCGTAAATATAGAGTGAAGTTCAGGGAAGATAGAAAATATTTGAATTCCTGGTTGAGACTTCATTGCCGGAAATTCAGGGTATTGCAGAGGTAGGTATTAAACAAGTAGTTGTAAAGTTTGTAGAGAAAGCACGCATAAAGAAAAGTCCGTCGTAGATGCGAAGGTTGGAGTTGAAGTACTACAAGTCTATCATTGTGTGATATGAGGCTTTTTATACTCCAGATGAAATCTGAGAGTATTATAACCTTGCCACAAAGTTTGTAACGCCAAGAAATAAGACTCGGACAAAAAAAATTAATGATATAGAAGTTCAAATAATCACTCAAAAATCTCAAAACCGGATGTCCGTCTGTCCGTCCGTGTCTTCTCTAGATTTACATTTTAGCTCTCTAGCTCAACGCGCTCTGAACTAGAGAGCTAAGATTTTGTAAACGTTGTTTTTGACAAAACAGTAAGACCAAGTTCGTGAACGGGCCAAATCGCTCCACCCCCTTCTACTCCCTCCCATACAAAATTACACTCCCATTACAATTGCGCAATTTGACAATAAACGGATTTGCTCGAAAAGTATAAAAGCTATTGGTCTCAAATTTGGAACATATTATTTTTATGATGATATCAATCTACCGTATAAAAATTATTGGACTACTCTATTGGATCTTGGAATGTTCGATCCTTATTTAGGACAGGAGCTCTGAAAGAGTTTCTCGAAGAAGTGGCAAAACACAACATCAACATAACTGCCATCCAAGAAACGAATGGCTCGGTAGCGAAATCATGGACATGAGATCACACACAATCTATCCAAGTGGAAAATTGTCGGGAAGCAGAGAGATTGGAGTCGCTTTTGTCGTTGACAAAAAATTTAAACAGCAGGTCACGTAAGGTCACCAGTAAGTGAAAGATTGTGTGCAATCCGAATAAAGACTAAATTTTTCAACACTTGGTTGATCAACGTTCACGTACCAACAGAAGACAAGGACGATATAACCAAAGACGAATTTTATGCCACCCTAGAGACCCTATGATTCACTGCCCTCGAATGACCTAAAAATTGTCTTAGGGGATTTTAATGCAAAAGTCGGAAAGGAGGAGGCTCATAGAGGAACAACAGGAGGGCACAATCTCCATTACATAACCAACGACAATGGCCAACGTCTTATTGATTTCGCAAGCAGCAAAAATATCATAGTAAGCTCTACGTGCTTCCCACATCGCGATATTCACAAACGAACGTGGGCATCACCAGATGGTCACACCTTCAACCAAATAGACCACGTTCTAATTGAGAAAAGGGCTGCTTCCAGCATACTTGATGTACGAACCCTCCGTGGTGCGAATTGTGACTCTGATCACTATCTAGTCAGAGCTAAGTATCGATGCAGAATAGCTTGTCGTGGATATTCGAAAACGAGTAGAACTCAAAATTCAATGTCGACAAGCTTAACGACGAAACGGTGGCGCAGGCTTACATGTTAGCATGTAATAAACACCTGACACCAATATATGAAAATATCCAAAATATGCGTGGATGAAAATACGAGACGGCATCATCATCATCCTCCGCGGACGAGGTATTAGGATATCGAGCACGGCGAAAAAACAATGATTGGTTCGATCAAGAATGTCGCGACGCAATAAATAGAAAGAACGAGGCTTCCAAAATTTTTACTGAACGACCAACACGAGCCAAAAAAGAAAGATATGACGAGCTTAGGCGATATGCGAAAAATACCTGCAGACGAAAACAAAGGAAGTACCATAATGACAAAATACAAAAAATGGACGACGACATGAGAAAAAATAAAACGCGGGACGCATACGCAATAGTAAAAGACTTAAAAAAAGGATATAAAAACCAGTCTCTGCAAAGACGCAGAGGGCAACATCATCAGCAACACACAAGAAATCAAAAGGAGATGGGCTTCATACTTTTAACATCTTTTAAATCCCACCCCATTAGCACCGATCTCAACAGACAACATTTCAATTGAAGCCTCAACTGACGAAGGTGAACTATCATCGACACTACCCACGCTTGCTGAAATCAAAGCAGCCCTATGGGACCAAAAACTAAACAAAGCGCCGGGAATTGGCGAAATACCAGTTGAACTTCTGAAAAACTGTGGAAATTGTGTCGCTGAAATACTGCACAACATGATATGCAAAATTTGGACAGAGGAAATTATACCCGACGATTGGCGAAAAAGCATTATATGTCCAATTTACAAGAAAGGAGACAAACTCTGCTGCGAGGATTACAGAGGAATGTCATTGTTGTGTACGCCCTATAAAATAATGACAAAAATAATTGAACGTCGTCTTAAGCCCTATACTAATCAAATAATTGGCGAATACCAAAGCGGATTCAGAACCGGACGATCTACAACAGACCAGATATTCTCGGTGAAACAGGTGCTTGAGAAATGCTGGGAATATAACACAGACGTGCACCAAATCTTCGTAGATTTTAAACAAACATACGACAGTATCGACAGGAACGTACTGTACCAAATCATGTTTGACTTTGGAATTCCTCCAAAATTAGTCCGACTAACAAGACTCACAATGACGAACACTGAATCCAAAGTGAGAATACAAACCGATTACACAACCAGCTTTCGAACGGAATGTGGTTTAAAGCAGGGAGATGGTCTAGCCCCCATTCTTTTCAACTTGGCACTAGAGTATGTCGTCCGAAAAATCCCAGTCGACACCAACGGGACACTACTATTTAAGTCCACCCAACTAGTAGCATACGCTGACGACATTAACATCCTAGCAAGATCCTTCCCTAGTGCTAATGAGGTATTTGTCAATCTTGACTCCGCCGCAAAATAAGTCGGGTTGCGCATTAAACAAAACAAAAGTAATGACGCAAACAAGAAGGGGAGCGCCTATTAGACAAAACATTACAATTGCGGAATATAATTTGGAGAGTGTGGACAATTTCATATATCTAGGGGCTAATCTAACAAAGGACGGTAATGAAACAGACGAAATCAAACGACGGATAATACTAGGAAATAAGACGTATTATTCGGTACTTCTAATAATGAAATCCAAGAAAGTGCACAGGAGCAATAAGCTGCGGATATTATAAAACTATTATACGACCTGTGCTCTGTTATGGCAGCGAGACGTGGACATTAACTTCCGAAAAAGCAGTTAACGCATTTGAAAGAAAGGTCCTCTCTTTTTCTTTACTCTGTGTAATTTGTGAAGATGAGCTCCATCAAAGCCGAAATCACCATCGATATCAGGAAGCTTATTCTCAAGATGCACAACGAAGGAAAGTCATTACGGCAAATCGGAAAAATCATCAGAAAACCCCATTCTTCAGTGCAATATGTCGGTAACAACTATAAAAGTCAAGGTTCAGTTCAAAACATGCCTCGTTCTTGTCGGTCTAAAATATTGAACGCGAGAATGGGACGACAAATTTGTAACAAAATTCGAAATAAGTTTTCCATAAAAGTTAGCAATGAAACTATTAAAAATTTGCTCAGAAAAAATGGTTACCACAGGCGTGTGCCTAGACGAAAGTTTTTCATTTCATCAGAAAATCGTAAGGAACGGTTAATTTTCGCACAAGCAAAACCTCGAAGTTTGTGAAATAGTGTGGTTTTTACTGACGAAAGTAAGTTTGAAGTTTTTGGAAGAAATGAAAAGGGAAAGATATGGCGAAATCGAAATACAGAAACGAATACTGTAAACCTAACACCAACAGTTAAACATGGCGGTGGTAACGTCATGGTGTGGGGTGTATGTCGTTATCTGGAGTGGGCAATTTACGATTGTATCGTATCTAGATAGGGGGAAAAAGTCGAATAGCTCACTGTCGACTCCGTAGCCTGTCTATGGTCTTTGGCGAATGTGGTAGCTTCCTGTCGGTTCCGTATATCACAGCATTGGTATTCTTATAATCTGGACTGGTCATGTTTTAGGCAGATTTCAAGATATTGATGTTTACAAGGAAATTTATCCTTAAAGTGATTCGCAAGTGTACGTACTACTTTAATGGTGACCTTTATAAAGTACGACGCTAAAAGAGGAAACCTTGGAAATAAAAATTCCCAAATGTACGGTGAAACAGCATATGCTAAGGATGTATGGTTAGTGCAACTAACCGCTAATATGTGAACTCTGGATACCATGCGCCCTCCAGTATTAATTAGCCTTCGCCTGGTAATGCGGAGCTCTGCCTGGGGTGACTCTACTTTCTCGCGCTATTCGTAGGAATCAAATGAATAATCCAAGTGTAACTAAAAGGGCAGATGTGACCCCTAAAGCATCACAAACAGCGGCGAATGCCGTAAACGAAGAGAGAAACAAAATAACCAACCCTCAACAAAAAGTATGTGAAGTGTATGCAGAGGCCAATCCTCCGGCTATGACAAAGTACAGGAGACTGCCACTCAAAGCAGATAAAAAAAACCCTAGTAAGCCGTTAAGTAGATGAGCAACTTTTATCAACAGAGCTGAAACAGTTAACGCTTAAAGAGAATAAAAATAGGCTAAGCGGGGCTGTCAGGAGTCGGTATTCATACCACCATAACTAAGGCAAAACAGCAAACGAAGCGTACGATCTTACTTGCCAGCCAATGAAAAAAACGTTATCGCTAGCACAGAATACGGCAATGAAAAGAGGCAGAACATCATCTACAACACCGCCATCTGTAACAAGTGATACTAAGACCCTAAGTAAAAGCGCGATGCATAGACCTGAAGCAGTGGCTCAGCCCTCCTTGTTGGGTACTTGCTACAGAGACGCGATTAAAGGGATCAGGATCGTTATTATACATACCGAATACCCTTACAAGATCCTTACATTGCAGCACCTTGCTGCAACACAAATATCGATCTTGGTAGAGGTACCTAAAGCGGCAAAAGAGGGGATAAATCCACAATTGGTGGACTCAGCCCTAAGCCAGGATGGATGCTGATCGTTTGCCTTGATGAGAAAACTGCAGCATAGCTAGAAAAAACAGCAGGGAGCATTAACCACGAGACAGACTCTTCAGAGGAGATAACTACCCTTATTGATGACCAAAAGTTTGCTATACATTTTCAAGCGTGACTCTCCGCTCAAAGGTCAAAGAGCTCAGAGGCAACAAACCGCAGCTAAATGATAGAAGATAGCCTTAACTCTAAATAAACTTAGAGTTATTCAAGCGAATCTCTATCGTGCCCGCTGGACACAATAATATGGAAATTCCCAAAAGAGGAATTCCATATAACCCATATACAGGAACTAAGAGCCTCGAAGGGGACAATTATTGGTATTCCTCAAAAAAAGGATAAGTTAATTTACGATAAAAGAAGCGACAGGCCCAGAGCTGCAATTTTAATATCGGCAGAAATTAATTACCTGAATATGCCTATTTTCATCCGAACAGAATTAGTAGCAGTACTGGTGAAAATACCAAAGCCAGGAGGAGTGATATGAGAGGTGATACTTTCCTCGGCCTACTTTCCTGATAAGGAGCTAGATGCTCCACCTCAAGGCGTCATGGAGCTTATGAAATACGGCAAAATCCACAAAATACCAGTCATTATGGGCGGTTCTCAATGACCTAGCATCCAATAAACACGGATCGAGGATAGTTTGGGACTTCCTTCAAAACCTGATCATCCTGGGAAAAAGGAACGATGTAACCTTAATGGGGTACCAGGACATATGGGAATTGACGGAAATGAATAGGCTGATCGCCTTGCAAAAAACGGCGCGGAAAAGAATTTTATTGGTGCAGAGCCATTCTGCAGAAAACCAAAAAGGCACTTCAACCATACACTTAGAAAGTGGGTAGAACAAGAGCATACAATCTACTGGAATAGACTTCCAGTCTTATCAATCTCAAAAAAATTAATTCTACCACAAAAAAAAAACAAAGTGGAGGTTATTCTAAAATTCAGCAAGAGTGATATTAGTACTCTAATCGGCCTATTGACGGGGCACAGCGGAGTAAACCACCACCTCAAAATACGACAGAACACATCCTATGTCACTGGGAAGCAGTAGTTAGGAAAAGACACAATCTTCTCGGAAAAGGTTTCCTTTCTATCGAGGAACTAGCTAACATGGCTCCTTTAAAAATACTTAGATAAGCCAAAGCTTTCGAGTTATTGTAGGGTAATGGGTCGATAAACGCACAATAGGCCGCGAAGGTCGCAGTGCTCTCACGTATTCCTCATATTATAAAAAAAATAAAATAAATTGGGCGATAATTAGAAACATTTTCGGTGTCTCCTTTCCTTAAAACAAATACAAAGTTGTCTAGGTTATTGTCCCCTTCTGTAATATTTTGTCTTTTCGTCTTTTTCCTAGTTTGTGTCGTAACTTGTGTTTTGTTTTCGTAGTTCCTTGCTACTGAGTCAAGGCTTACAAATATTTCTTTAGCACTCTCCCCGCAGATGGTAGTTGTAGGATGAGGTTTCACCAATTCACGCAACTATCTTTGATGACTTCTCGCTATTCTACGGACCTGAGCTAAACATTCTCCTGTGAGATGGGGGCAGTAGAATACACCCGCAGACAGTTCTGCTTGCCCTAAAAATGGCAAATGGACACTCACTGGATCATAGGCTTTTCACCCGTGATCTTATAACCTAATTGATACGAGAAATGGATACAGCGCCTCGGATACGGCCGGATTCTACGGTAACGACTTTTGGCATTCGAAAACGGACTGTGATCGGGTTCTGGAACGATCGAACATGCCCTGTTGGGGTCATCGAATCTGTTCAGCGTAAATTCACTCGAACCCTTTTCTACAGATTAAGAAGGCCTCATATCAAGTACAATGGCAAACTTGAAGTACTTCACCTACAGCCTCTGCATTTACGGCGGACCTTCATCGATGCTTGCTTCCTCTTCAAGCTTTGCAACCACCTGTTCAATACCCACCTCTCTGACGACCTAAATTTTAGACTAGGAAAGTTTTTAACTAAAAATTCAAGTATCTTTTATCCTCCTCGAGCCTTTCTTAAAATGTACCATCACTCTCCGATGCTAAGAATGCAAAGGAACCATGATCGACTCCAACTTGGTTATTTAGCCACTTCTTTTCCTTTATTTGAAAATAGAGTAAAAACTATCATCTTTCATGTTTAAATTTTTCTCTTTGCTATTCTTTTATTTTTCGTTTTTGATTAATTGAAATTGTAATATTTTTGTTCAAGAGCTGAAATAAATAAATAAATAACGTTGAATGACGGCGGCCGTAAAATGGAACACTATAACTTCCAAATCTTGTGCTTGGGTGAGGTCAATTGATCAGGATCAGGAGAAGAACGAACCTCGAGCGGAAACACCATTCTCTACGTTAGTCCTGAGAGTGAAGCCTAAAATAGCGTAGCGGTCGTCCTTACACCGAGAGCGAGAAACAGTCTCATCAGCTGGGAACCAATCTCAGATAGAATTATAGTCGTCAGGCTCAGGACCAAAGTCAGAAACGTCACAATTCTGCAGTACTACGCATCAACTAATACCATAATACCTGGTGGCAAAGGGGAGTGTTATAACCAACTGAGTACCACCTTCGAGCGTGTTCCAAGAGGTGATATTATCATCTCAGAAGATATGAATGCCCTGGTTGGCTCTGACAATACTGGACTAGAACACGTCATAGGGAGACATGGTGACCCTTGGGTTGACGCGTCACGAGCGTGGATTAAGAGGCCTGAGTTTTGTAGTACTCGGCAAATGGTCATCGGAGGAACTCTTTTTCCACACAAGAGTCTCTGATGGTGTTACTCAGAACCAAATATACTATTTTGCTATAAATCGCCGATGGAGAAGATGTCTTCTCGATGTGCGAGCGAAGCGTGGAGCTGACGTGGGGAACGATCACCACTAGATGGTTGCCTGCTTGAGATTGTGCACAGCAGCTATCCGACGACTACAAATTCTTCAACTGAAGCGCAAGCTTAATGTGGATAAACTTAGAGATCCCAAGAAAAAGGGGGAGTATAGCAATATTCTACGCGAAAAGTCATCTACATCATCCAGCACACTGGACGGCAATTGGGAGGCAACAAGAAACCCGTTTGTAACTAGTGCTGAAGAATCTTTGGAATGCAAAGCGGTGAAAAATCCTGGATGTTGCAAGACACATGGGACAAGGTTGGAAATCGGAAAAATGCCAAATTGGCCATCATCTCTCAACCCAATGTCAACGAAAGACCTCCTGACTCGCGACAGATGCTCATATACAGCTTAAGAAGGCTGTTAGACGCGACATGAGAAAATCTATTGAAAATCTGGCCAATAAAGCGGAATCTGCTGTTTACTTTGGAGATATTGGTTCACTATTTAAAATTATGAAACAGTTGACGAACAGAAATTTAACCGCCAACCACCTGGTGAGAGATATCAACGGAACTCTCCTTAATATGAGGAACACCAGTTGCGGCGATGGAAAGAATATTTCTCTTATATTTTAAACCTTTTGTCAGAGGAAGATATTCCAGAAACAGAACTACTGCTAAAGATCCAACCACAATATTTCTCTGTTAGCGACGATCCCCCAAGAAATAGGTTCCGTCGTTCGGTTAATGGCGGTAAGGAAGGTATGGATGGACTACCAACTGAAATCCTCAAATCGAACCCATAAATATCAGCCGATAAACTCCTCCCACTCTTTACAGAAGTGTGGAATGAAGGAAGATATCCGGCTAAATGGAAGGAGGGCGTCATTGTAAAAAACCCAAAGACGGGCAACCTT
Source organism: Chorisops tibialis (assembly GCA_963669355.1). Taxonomy (NCBI): domain Eukaryota; kingdom Metazoa; phylum Arthropoda; class Insecta; order Diptera; family Stratiomyidae; genus Chorisops; species Chorisops tibialis. The sequence goes on from OY770264.1 coordinate 127,002,774, forward strand.
CGGGATTGTGGCAATTGGTGAAGGTGGATAAGATAAATATCTTCAATGGGGACTATTTACCATTTTAGGCCACCTTGATTCTGCTGATGATGTGTGTAACCATTCGGACTTAGATTCAAAGGTTCGCTCGTTGCGTTCTAAATACAAACAGGTAGGACTGAAAATGAATGTGCGTAAAATCAAGTACATGCACATAGGTTCGACTACAAGCACACCGATTGTTCTTAACGGACAACGGACTTTCCAAGAAACTTTCGTTAACCAATTCCTCCAACGCGTTTTCGGGATTTTCTGACCAGAAGTGATCTGCAACGACAAACTTTGGAGTACAACTAGACAGACTAAAATAGGCATTGAGGTTCAAAGGCGGAAGTGGCAGTGGATCGGTCACACTTTGAGAGAACCAGAGCGAAACATCGCCAAACAAGCTCTGGATTATAATCCTCAAGAAAGCCGTCTTGAAAGCGAGTAGTCTAGCAGGAAGCCAGAGGAATTAACAAGTTCTGGCGACAATTAAAGGCCAGTGCTCAGGATGGCGCCTTGTGGAAGAGGACTGTTTCTATCCTGTGCTCCTATAGGGGGCCTTAGCAGAAAATTCAAAAAAATTGAATTGAACTCTCCAAAGATCTTGCAAGTATGTTTATGTTAATAATAATAATAATAATATCCGTTTATTCATCAACTGCCTGATTACTACAAATAATAGAAAAGAAAAAATTAATAAAACTTAACTATAAAACAATAAAAATCAAAATATCTATAAGAAGTCAATAAATAAAATAAAAATTCAATAACAAAATACAATAAATAACAATCAATAATAAGGAAAATATAAATAAAATTTAAAAACTAAAATAAAAAACAAAAATAATAAAGGAACAACAAGATGAGATAACAAACAATAAATGGAAAATTATAAAATAAAAAGTGATAATAAAATTTAATTCAACTTCAAGAGAGCTGGTCTTTAACCTGGGTAGGGGTCATGTAAAAATCCAACTGTGAGAAGTTTTGATTAAAAAGTCTAAGCATAGACGAAATTGGTTCATGAAATCCATAATTGGTGCGATGCTGTGGGACTCTACAAAATTCGTTATTTCTCAGGGCACGATTAAGAAGATAAGGCACCACGAAATAGCACTTTTTGAACACGATTAGTAAGATATGACTTAATCCACGAAACAAAGCCCATAGGAAAACCAAGCCAGTTAAGCATGTGCACAAGAATAAGGTGATCAATTTTATCGAATGCCTTACTGAAATCTGTATAAATGCAGTCAACCTATTGCCTATTCTCGAGAGCAGAAAGACAGAAGTTAGAGAATTGCATCAAACTAGTAACGGTGGATCTGCCTTTCACAAAGCCATGTTGAAACGATCCCAATATCGACTTAGAATGGAAGTACAAAACATCGCAAACAATTGACTCAAACAGTTTAGTAACACAAGGAAGAATGGCAATTGACCTGTAATTGCTTATAACATCGCGTTTGCCAGATTTATGTAAAGGTGTCATAGTAGAGAATTTCCAAATAAGGGAAAAACACCAGATCGAAGGGATAAATTGAATAGATTGCCGAGAATAGGTAAAAGAGTTAAATTACACCTCTTAATTACAGACGCAGGAATACCATCTCGCCCGCAAGAGAAATTATCGGCAATTTCCCCAATGTATTTTAAAATGGTTGCATTATCAATAAAGAGATCTTTTAGCACTAAGGAAGTAGAAGGGAACTTTGCCAAGTACTGAAAATCATTGAAGCCAGTTACTGAGGCACTACTGGAAAAAGCAGTGCGAAAGTGGTTACCAAATAAATTGCTGATCACAATAGGATTAGTGCTTACCGTATCATTCAAAGACATACTAGTTGGATAGCCGTCAGAGTTTCTTTTTGAATTGACATACCAAAACTGTTTAGGTTTGTCTATTAATGGTAATTTAACATTCTGCAGGTATTGAATAAGCAGCACGGAATTGGGAATTGAAGGTTGCAGTACAGCGAGAGGTCCGAGTCGTTTCTTGAGTGACAATACGCTTTCCAAGCTTTCGTTTTCAGATTTTTTTGATGAAGTAACCAATAATCAAGCCAGGGAAACCTCTTGGAAGGGTTCGAACGGGAGATAGGTATGCAATGCATGAAACACCCATATAAAATGGAATAAAAATTTGAAGTCGCCATGTTAACATCAGGCTCATCAAGTGCAGACGACCAGTCACAGTTAGATATGTCAGAGTTTAAGGCATCAAAATCAGCTTTAGCAAAGCTTTCTACATCTCAAGCTGGGCAGAACTGACGTAGCGGCCATCTTGAATGACTCCAGCGGATGTGACGTCATGGATTTTTCCATTCCAAAGGACCACCTCTATTATTTTTGACGAACTTGTCGTAAAAACACGTTTTACCGAAAACAACACAAAACATAATTACATCAAATTAAGCACGGAAATATTAGACGAGTGCACACTTTTTCGCAATAACTAAAATTTTTCAATTTTCTGTGTGAAAATTAACCGGAGAACTCTGCACAATATGAGTGACAGATTATCTTCGGTGTGAGAAGCCGAGATTTAACTTTGATCGCACTTTTTTCAATTAAAAATCGATTGCACTCATATCAACGTGTGATAATTACATGCCGAGCACTATTATTAAAGTACCTTAGAAAGCTGAACTATCTGTAACACTGCATTTAAGAATAAACGCGATGCTTACGAAGCCCGCCGTGTCTGCTCCATACAAAAGCGCGCGAATTTGTATGGAACTGTCATGTTTGTTATGACTCCGACGTGTTGTTGTTGGATTTAGTTACTCGGCTTTCTACTATAGAGGGCTTTGCCGAAATGCGATTTGAATAATGCATATCTAGAAATACCAGGCCGTAATGCTGAAAACGATGACGTAGAATACCAGGTTTTTCTGAACTATACCTAAGGTGTCCGAGCAAGTCGGAGCTCACCCAAGAATGAGATTTGTCAGTTTGACAATTCGATTTGACATGTTGTTGCAGTATGTTTTCTAACTATCAGGATTTGCGTCGCTCCTGTTTGCTTTGATCCGCCGATTTGAGAGCATTATTCATGAGTTCGATCCGTATTGAATTGTCGGGGGACGGTGTACATGGTCCAGCACTAATATATTCTACATTTGCTGAACATTCCCGTTCGTATTCCGGACATTTGTGTTTTTTTGGCAACATTCTGATTAGTTTCGATCTTCCGGTCGGTGACAAGTTCTTTTATTCGCTATTTTTCTTGTTTTCGGTGTGTAAAATTAAAAACTATTAATTTTAAATGAATTTACCTGTTATTATACTTATCTTTCATATTGGCGCGAATCCAACACCGAAGTTCTCCGCAAAATGTCAGTCAAGAGAACTGTCAAAGCACAACGTCATCAAAAACCTGCTATATTTCTTGCAGCTGCTGGAAAACAGCTCAGCATTACGGCCTGGTATTTCTAGAGGGCCTTGATAGAACCAAGGCCCTCTAGAAATACCAGGCCGTAATGCTGAGCTGTTTTACAGCAGCTGCAGGAAATATAGCAGGTTTTGATGACGTCAGTGATGACGTTGTGCTTTGACAGTTTTCTTGACTGACAGTTCTCTTGACTGACATTTTGCGGAGAACTTCGGTGTTGGATTCGCGCCAATATGAAAGATAAGTATAAGAACAGGTAAATTTACTTAAAATTAATAGTTTTTAATTTTATTTTCAGCACAATGGTGAATAAATGTGCGGTAGAAGGATGCGCCATCCGGCACAAAGGCAAAAATCTACATTTTTTTTCATTCCTGGGCGAAATTAGCCAGCAACTGGCTTGGAAAAAAGCTATCCAGCGCGAGAATTTTACGATAAATATTATAGATTTATTGATAGCTTCAAAAATGTTACTTATTTTCCTTTTTTGCAATTCTTGAATTTGAATTGCAGAAATAAAAAGGACTTATACAAGTAGAACTACTCTTATGTGTATTTTTATGCCACCATCTGTTACGAACATCCAATCTTCCTGGTCACTTGAAGTTCGTTATAACCGGTGTAGACTGTACATCGATTCCCTCATTGTCATGTACCATTCGACTAACATAGCCCAGAACGATTGCAGTAAAACTGGCTACAAATAGTCCCGCTCCTGGTGACCAGCAGATACGTTGAAATCGCAGTCATGCCACTGAAAACAAGAAAAATGGCGAATAAAAGAACTTGTGACCGACCGGGAGATCGAAACTTATAAGAATGCTGCCAAAAAAACACAAATGTCCGGAATATGAACGGGAATGTTCAGGAAATGTAGAATATATTAGTGCTGGACCATGTACGCCGTCCCCCGATAATTCAATACGGATCGAACTCAGATTCCTGAGTTCGATCCGTATTGCTCTCAAATCGGCGGATCAAAGCAAACAGGAGCGACGCAAATCCTAATAGCTAGAAAACATACTGCAACAACATGTCAAATCGAATTGTCAAACTGACAAATCTCATACTTGGGTGAGCTCCGACTTGCTCGGACACCTTAGGTATAGTTCAGAAAAACCTGGTATTCTACGTCATCGTTTTCAGCATTACGGCCTGGTATTTCTAGAGGGCCTTGATAGAACGAAGGAACTGCTAGAAAAAATGTTGAGGACAAAAACGGGTCACTTTTTTTCAGAACAGAAATCACTATAACTTCACTAAACCACATTTCTTATATTTTTGCATTACATCTGAATATATTACGAAGGATATTGTGTGCAAATGTGTCCACTTCCACTCTAAATTCATAAACTATTATTCTATTCTATTCTAAGTTCTAATTTTCGGAGCATGCTGATACTCAAACTTTCAGCTCGATTGTGGATAATTCAGCCACCGAAATGATGTACTGGAACGCAAATCATACACGAGATCGCAATTGTCCTTAACAACGACGGTTTCACGTAGAGCTTTATGTATTATTACATGTCGGCTGCAGTCGTTCATCGATTATTCACGATCTTCAGCTGTCTACTATTCTGCATACAAACACGCACACATTTTTAATAATTCATCGCCACGGAAAAGGCCGACGGTGGCCGAAACAGCGGAGAAGGCCGAAAATGACCAAAACAGGGAAGAAGGTCGTGTGTCGGCAGCGCGAAATTAAAGCGATATAGTGAGCAAAAGATGTTAAAAGTGATTCCAAGAAAAGGGAAAAATAAAGTTTGTGGTTATTTTAATTGAAAACTAGTTTTATTTCACTGGAAGTCCAACGACCCCAAGCGCACTTCAGTATAAATGGGAAAAAAAAGTTCGACAGACACTTTTAAGAGTTTCACAACAAAAAATGCTTATTCGCATAATGTAAAATATTTCACTGTGATAGTGAAAAACTTCGCTAATTACGTTTGGAGGGCATTTAGTACATACTATACCTTACGAATATCGGCGACACCAGTTATGGGCAGTTAACGATTTGAGGTCAAAGGTGGCTTTGGAGGATAAAACGCTGCTCCTAAGGCTCAGGTGTATTGGAATTCCTGAAGAGCCAAGGAAAATAAAAAAGATTCATGTTACATTTTTGCTCGAAACCGTCACATTATGCTTTCGATTAAAGTCGAAGATCGTTTTTGAAATTTTTATTTACTCGTAATTAGAATTCAAACAAACAATTACCACAACAGGACAGAAACAGTTCTCTTCCACAAGGCGTGATCCTGAGCAGCGGGCTTTAGTTATTGGCAGGACTTTTTTAATTAGAAGTCAGAAGGTATTCAAAGATCACACTTAATTCTTTTAGTTTTATGTATATTTTTTATTTTTTTTAAGTTATTTACAGTAAAAATACAATTTTATTACATTAGATGAATTCTTTTTCTCGATTTATTCTGCTCACGCCGCGGATTTGGCTGTTAATTTTTCAATGTTATTGTTTTTTAATTTCTTTTTTACTACGTTAGAAAAAGAAAATTTATGTATTTATAATTCACTTATTACCTAGAAAGAAGACAACAATGAAAATGAAATGTTGTTAATTTTTATTTTATTTATTTATTTTTTTTTTTTTTTTGTGAAGGCACCAAACGATTTTCTCTCGTAATTGTCAAGTTCGTAACTATAAACAATTAGTAAAAACTATTTTCTCGAAATTTCGCTACAATTATCGTCTACCAATCTAACTTGCATCACTCGGTGGAGGACTCTGTTCCTGTTTAAGCATTTGCAAATTTTCGATGTGAAAACGAAATAATCGTTCTCACTTTGATATTTAAAATAATGTTACAATTAATGATAGTAAAAACTTTGTTTTTCTTTTATTTTAAATATATAACACAACATCAAATATAGAGATTTTTTCATAATTTATCATTTAATTTGTTTTTTATTTTAAAATATTAAAATAGAGAATTCTAAAATCGTTTATTAATTAATCAAAAAAAAAATAGAAGCATTATTACAATTGTTTCGACGCACTCGAGCGTATCTAGTGTGCGTTTTATTACTAAAATTAGTAATCCATGTTTTACTAGATTTACAGATTATTACAAAAATATTGATTAGGGCATTTTTGTTGTTTTTGGTGTAATGTTTAACAAAACATCACTATGTTTTTGAAGAAAATCAATTTAAGTATAAAAATATGCATACCATTGCGGTAAACCATTAATGTATTGCTTTTGGCTTTTGCACTCGGCCGTGATCGTCGATTTTTTTTTAAAATCTTTTTGATATTTTGGAACAAAATCATTTTCTAAATAGCAAAGTTACTAATAAACTTAAAATATGTACAACAGTAAAAGTAATAACAAAAATTAAATATCCAATTCGATCAGATCCAACCGCCCGTTAATTTATGAAACATTTCTTCGTTCAATGTTTGATTTGTTTCTTTTGATCGCATCGACATGAAAATATAACCGCCGATAAACTCATGAACGACCTTACAGTCGGAGGATAGACAAGAAAATACAACATTGCCGTCCTGGAATTGAATCATCATGCATTTGATCCCCCAATTTACGTTCCATGCCTGAAGTAAATGAAACAAAAGTGTTTATTAGAGTTTAATTGATCGCTGTTCCTATTGCGATGATTTACCTTCATTGTGTTGTACCGCCACGTCTTCAAATGATCGCCGGTATTCAAATCCATTCGCATAATTCGGTTATGTGCAACTCCTAATAGTTCTTCTTTTTTGTGTCCGTCGAATTTGATTACGAATAATGTCACTCCGAAGTCGGGCAAACTTTGCCACGCCTGAATGTACTTTAATTTCGCTTCGACCAGCGATAAGTTTTGAACGTTTCCATGTCCTTCCAATATTCGCTGCGATCCCTTCGCACGCAATTTTTTCGCAAATCTGGGAGCGATGTAATCCGCCGGATCAATCGATCCAGGATTTATCCTGACGGCCGGTTCGTTAGCAGGCTTTTGCATACTTAAAAATGATTTTATGTTTGAAACTTCGGTTTCGTACGAACTATCGGCCAGCGATCGTCCTTTGGATGCCAAGCGACACGCTGAAATCCATTTCGCATATTGCTCCTCGTTTTCGCATCGAATCCACATTTCGCTGTAGGGTTCATTTTTGCCTTCTGGGGGCACTTCCAATTTTATACAAAATTTTCCGCTGGCGATATTTACTTCGGGTGTAACTTCACAACCGCGAAGATTGATTACGATTGTAGGCGCTGATCGTCGAGCGTCATCGTGACTTTTATATAAGTATAAATGCAAATCACGATATGTAAAAAAGTAGCGTTTGTAGCCTTTCATTGTGAATTTTTTAGGTCTAAAAATGTAAATAAAATCGAATTAGAATTGAATGAAACTCAGAACAGAATAGAGCATACTTCAAAAATCGTAAATAGTCGGTAAGTTCAGGTATTGCCGTAATATTTGCCGCTGATTTGTGCGCATTCGGACCTTCCAATGTGATCTGTAATTCACTGAGAGCTGCATCGATATCATCGTCGGTGCCATTTTCCGTTCTCGACGTATCGATTCCCGAATCAGGTTGTTGAATATCATTCTGCAGCGTAACTTGAAACTAAATAAGTGAAAATAAGTAAAATTCAATGCATCGACCTAAAGTTAGCTGCAAAAAACCTGTAAAGCTGCAAACATCATCATTTCCTCTTCGGTGCAATCGATTTCTTCGTTCAAAAGGGCCCATTTCGCTTGTTCATACAACTGATTGATTCTTACTTGATCGTATTTCGGATTCAAGTCAAAAAACGTATAATACTTGAATCGCAAGCATAGCGTGTCGAACTCCCGGATTCCTTGCTCCATGATCGATAGCGAAGAGTCCAACCAGCCAACATTCATTCTCGCTCGTTCCACAAGCGTTTTCGGTCGTACGAGACGTGATCGCACATCGGGGCTTGGGACACGCGGACTAGTAGCAAGATTTTCCATAAAATCGCCGAGACTCGACGACGAATCATTGAAAGTTGTATAGCCATTTGAACTATGCTTCCAAGTCTGTTTCAAAGCAGTGAAAATTATGGCATTAGTTTGTTATGGGGGAGCGGATCTTAAAATAGCGAAATACTTACTCCAGTCGGTGAACTGATTGGCGTACTCTGCTGTGCTGGTCGTCGCGGTGTATGAACTGGAGCACACGAAAATGTCCCATTTTGTGGATTATCTAAGCTTCCGTTGCTGCCGTTAAATGAATTTATCGGTATGAAGGAATTTGTATCCGGTGCAGGCTGAAGATACGTGTGCCCGTTTTCCTCTACAATCGGGATTGGCTTTTTCGGAAATGCCGAATAGTTTTTCTTCAAATGCTCATTTTCTAGAGGCTTACAAAGTGATAATTCTTCGGGATGCCGAATATCCAAATCTTTACAAAGATTGACCACGGCGCCAAATGTCTTGATGGAATAATTTACACGACAGTCCAGATACCGAAGATCGGGCAGCTGGAAAATTATAAAGGGAAGAATTTAATACTTTGATTTATATAAAATTTGCAATACCCTTTAATGCAGTATAGTTAAATAATATGGAAAGTGGAAAGAATCGTAGGCGGAGACAGTCGAAAGGTACTGTGGGTGTGGACGTTATTTTGACACCACTGAAAATATCCTAGCTGTCGTTCCGAAGCCTGGATAGTTGGGATATGAACGATTGTTTATGATTATATCGTGGAAAGTATAGAATGGAGAAATGAATTTAATTAATTCCTTGCTGCACTTACTATTGAATTTGCTATAATTCAATGCTGAGTACTTTGACATTTTTGCAATGATGGCGGCAATAGAAACAATTGTGGTTTCATTCCATTAGGGGGAGTGATAGTTGTGGATACGATGAAGCAGCGTGAGCTTGAGTTGAAATCAGATTTCAAGGAACCAAATAACACTCTCTATTCTGGATGCCATCATTATACGCTTGCCCAAGTAAGTATTCAGCAGACGATCGACAACGGACCAGTTATTCTCAGTAAAATAGGTGCCAGCAAAATGCTGGGAATATTATATTAATGTGCACCAACGTCGATTTTTGAATGAAATCAAGAAAGGTCCATCGAAACAATAAACTACGCATCTATAAGATATTAATTCGTCCTGTGCTGCTATATGGATGCGAAACGTGGACCTTGACGCGGGTGTCGGAGAATTTAATCGACGCGTTTGAGCGAAAAATTCTTCGGAAAGTCTACGAAGCATTTAAGGAAGGAGATGACTGGCGAATTCGATACAACCATGAGCTGTATCAACTATTCGACGACCCACCAGAGCTCTATCGTGATCAAACTCCGCAAGCTTCAATGGCCTGGCCACGTGGAGCGAATGCACGAGGATCGCATTCCAAAACGAGTGCTCAAGGGCAAACCTCAAGGCAACCGACCGCAGGGGAAGCCACGAAAGCGATGGGAGGACTCAGTCGACGTAGATTGTAGATCGCTTCTCGATTTTTGAATTTGGAGGACGCAGTCGTTGGACCGAGACAACTGGAGGAGGTACATCCGAGAGGCCAAGGCTCTATATGGGTTGTAGCGCCATTGAATCAAGTAAGCATTTATCGGACTGATCTACGAGTTTTAGTATCAACAACACTGGATTGAGCTGAGAGTGGTATACAAAGGATCATTAATAAATACTAAGAATTATGTAGTAGATAAAACTGATCCAGTATTACTGTGGCCGTCTAATTCTTAATGTTTGGTGCGATGAGAGAGAAAACTTTCAATTCATTGGATGAACGTAAGTTCCAGTAGCCTTCAGATTACTAAAAAAACATTCGTGTCAAACTTTGTGAAAACTTTTCGCATTGTCAAGTGCGAAAAATTAATCAATGGTAAAATATAAATGGTTTTCGTTTGTTAAATACATTACACAGTGACCATTGCATTCTTGATAATTACTGCCCCGAGTTCTGACGACCTTTTCACAAAAATGGAGATTTGTGGTGCCTTCATAGCTGTCCCCCCAGGAGACCATCATTGACGAGGGATGATAACCCTTTCTACCCGTTCGACTTTTTCCCGTGCTGCCCGAGAGCTGGTAGCATAGACCCAGTCTTTTGACGGTTAAATTTCACTTCGATCGTGAAAATTTTCTCATCAGAAAACATGATGGCGTGAAGCTGACCATTCGCGTAATGAGTAAACAACGTATCTGATCTTTCTATCCATCCTATCCATCTAGATAGCTCGCGATCAAAAGTTGAACTGGGGGATTTTGTAGGATTCATAAAGAAAGTAAACACCCAGAGAAAGAACAGGTCATTGCTTGTTCTTCAAAGAGAATTAGCAAATCTTAAACATTGTAATAGAACTTATAACAGCTACTATACCTAGCGTGGATACTGTTTTTCAGTTTTAGGCTAAACTACAATTCAACTGAATACATTGGGTCGGGAGAACAAATTGAAACCCTCCTTTTTCCAATAGATGGCACCAGCAGTAAATGCTGATCAACAATGGCGGATCAGAAACGTCATCTGGTAAACTTTGCCATCTGTCAATAACTCCTCATCATTATATTTGTGAAATTTTATCGGCGTCATATATTCTTTTGTGCCAAATAAACGTCATTTGCGGGAAGTTATGCTTTTTGCCTTCAGTTAAAAAAATCTGGTGCTGAGACACGTCGAAATATTGTTGAAACTTCAGTTAAGGGTGCTATTAGTGAAAGAACGTGTAGTGAGTGGTTTCAATGCTTCAAGAGCGGTGCTGGCGGACCGGTATGGTGAATGGTAAATCAGAAAAAATTTTTTTTGGTATATCATGAGCTGTTGAAACCGAGTGAAACCATCACAGGAGATCACTATTGACTGCAATTCATGCGTTTGAGCCGAGCATTGAATGAGAGACGGCCACAGTATCAAGATAGACACGACAAAGTTATTTTGCTGCACGACAACTTTCGGCTACATGTTGCTTAGGTTATGAAAACCTACCTGGAACCACTGAAATGGTACGTTCTACCCCACCCACCGTATTCTCCAAACATCATTCCTTCTGACTACCACCCATTCCGGTCGATGACGCATAGTGTGGCTGAGCAGCACTTTGATTTTCACGAAAAAGTCAAAAATTGGGTCAATTTGTGGATCGGCTCAAAAGAAGAGCAATTTTTTCGACGTGGAATCCGTATGTCTACAGAAAGACGGGAAAAAAATTTTGGCAAGCGATGGGAATTTCTTTGAATAATGAATATTTAACCATTTTGCACAATAAAGGATTGAATTTAAAAAAAACGTCGTTTTTCAATTTGTACTCCAAATACTAACATTCAGAAGTCGAACTAGTCAACTTTTCAATTTATTTCCAATATTAATCATTCGGAAAGAATCGAACTTTAGTTAGCTGCTCAAAAGTTATTCTATACTCAGTTTTCAATTTCTGACCATACTTAGTGTATATTCATTTTCAGATCATTATTAATTCATATTCAAGAAGCTTGGAACACAAGCATACCGTCTCAGTACTCTTCGTACCGCAAAGATAATTATTAAGTTTTAGTCCTTTGGCCCTAGAAGCTTCGCAGCCCAATACGCATTTGTTTGCATATATCAACTTATCCGAACCGCAGACACGTACGCATATTCGTGTAAAAACTGTCAATAATGTTTTTATCTTGATGTGTTGCTATATCTCACTTTGGAATGAAATCCAACTCGAATGTGATTTTCTACGTAGAATGTTTTCAATTTGATTCGTCTGAACGTTTTGAAAATTGAAACCTTTATTTTAATTGCGTGTCATGTTGTTAATTTTATACCTAAGAACTATTTTTTAATTTGGACGTTTTTTATTATTTTTTTTTATATTGTGTTTGATCTAACGCTTGTCACTTTAAGAAATTATGTTCGCACAGAGTTAACAAGGACACAGAAATATTGTGAAATATCGTCAGTCTGTCTACAAGATAACCCTCAAACGCTTTGAGCTATCGAGCTGAAATTATTTTAAAGTAATTTTTAGGAAAAATGTAACTGAAAATTCGTCAAGGGGCCACATTCCCTCACTCTTTCTTATACAAATTTCACTGTGGGAAAGACGGACACCTAGCTTACTAGCTAAATGTGAGATTTTTGAAAGAAATGTTAATAAGCCTGTAGAACGGAAGACATATCGCCAACAGTGTCTGCAGGTCTTAAGGGACTCGGTTGACCGAGAAATAGCTACCCCCGTGAAACCAGGTCGATACTTCGCAGGTGTTGTAAGATACGGTGCTAAGTTTGCTCTGGAACAAATGATACTGAAGGAGCAGCCACTGCAGCAAACCGCATGACATATCAGCACAATCTCTGAACAAACAGTTTGCATCAATTCCACAGGAAGAACAGTTAATAGCTAGCTGCAATAGGAAAAAATCGGCCTTGATGGAATATATTTTATTTTTTATATATTTTGTATCAAGAAAGTGAGCAAAGCCAAAAGCTATACTATCGGTAACTTTGAGCTTTCCAAAAAAATCTACTTTAAAATTATGTCATTAGTTTGGGATGCGGTAGAAGGGGTGGCGCGAATACAGTTGCTATCAAAATATTTTATACAAATTTTGAGCTTAACAAATTCAATTAATACTGAAAAAAATGGTTTATTATTATCTTTAAATTGTGTCGTTTGTATGGGAGGTGGTAGAAGGAGTAATGATAATAATGACATGTTTCAAATTTTATATCAATACAAAAGCTACGAAATTATGCCACTTTGCGTGGAAAGCGGTTAAACTAAACTTAGATTCATCTTCATACGTCGATCGGAATTTGAAATCACGACCGTCGCATTGTGGCCCAACACACTACCCACTAGGCTACACCTAGCGTTAATTAAATAAATAGTGGTCATTAACCTTGCTTATAACTTTTAGGTTGGTAATAGCAATAAGCTCCCATCCATTACACACTACTACACACTACATGTACTACTGTACTACACACTATGGAAGATGAAGTAATCTTCCATTTACTAAAATTTGCGCCCAGAATTTGCTTAATGAAAAAATTCTCCAGAATCCTCTCGCTACGTGACTGAATTTATTGATCTTCAAACGACCCAAAGAAGAAAACAATTCGGTTAAAAAACAAGTCATCATTTGAGTACTTGTTATGTGAACCAAATGAGATGATAGCCAATACAATTATAGCTCATACGAGTCAGTCGCTTCTAGCGCAGGGCGATTTAGACCTGTGCTGTATGCTATTTGATTTAAGAGGTACAAGCGAACAATAATGGCCTGCGGGATGATAAAAGGCAGGTGAAACACCTTTTAAATGGCTCTAATGGCCTGAAGTCCGGCTGTATTGCGCCGCTCGAACAGCCCAGCGCCAATCTAGCAAACAAACAAGAAAGACTGCCGACCACGTATGTTCCGCTAATTACCAACAAATTCAGATCATTGAGGACTGCTCAAAGTGCCCCAATACGAAATAATGAAATACCTGACTGAGATTTGCCTTTGGTCACCACAGCTGACATAAAAGGTGCTATTGCTGATATTGGCTGATTTGTAGTTGGCCACAGCAGACACTCCATGAGACCATGATTTGAATACCTGCATTCTACTTAAGGTTTGTTGGAATGCATGCGTGCAAATGCGCTTGTAAACTGCCACACGTTTCTTCAAAGTTCCATTGTTTAATCGTTTGTTATGGTTGTCGCTACACGAAGTCGCGTAATAAATTTGAGCTAATTTTCACATATCTGCATGCACTTGCACTATAACGTATCAATGCAATCTGCTGACATTTGCATAATCATATCAATCGTCTTCTGGTTATGAAATTCGAGCTATGTAGCTTATAGAAGGACTGAAATAAAGCAATTAGAGGAGAGAGAATCAATGATTGTAGGGCGATATGCCCAGATAAATTTAATACGCCCACCCAAAATTCTTCATCTACTTTCACCTTGAATGAAGCGTCATTTGTGAAGTCAAAATTTCACAACCATTAACACATCAATGGTTTGAAATTAATCCAAGATTAAATTTTGTTTACGCCTAACCAAACCAAATATGGAATGAAAATATTTACGTTTTAATCGAGTTATGTTAACTATTTAACGAGCCGATTGAATTCAGTGTCTCTATTCGAATTTTTAGTTCAAGTGGGAGTGTAACAAGCCTAGAAATTTAGTGCACTCAGCCCCTACATTCGCGAATTCCCTTATTCACGATTGCGTTTTTACTTCTCTGGCTCAACACTCGAGGCCCCTATTCGTCATCAACACATGGCCACGCTTTTAATTGATAATGCCACCATAGTTATTCTCAGAAAAAGTGTTATCTCGAGTCCAGCTTGCACAAAATATCGACCGATTTTTTTTCAAGATGAAACCACCCAGTTAGATTCACATTCGACATGCATTCTGGATCCTTCTATGAGTACTAGAATGCATACCGACTGTGTTCCGAATGGAACGACGAGGAATCGATTCAGAAAGGATTCGGAATGAATGCTGAAAACACATTTAGCATTCTTATCTAATAAAAACTGTATCTAGAATAGTTTCTAAATAAAGATCACATGTAATCCAGCTACCTGAAAACATGTAATGCAGTTCGCCCGATCAACTGTCTCAAAAGCATTAGGAAGACTTGGAAGTTTCGAGGTTTCCTTACGGTTTCAGTAGTACCAAGACCAATTCTAAAAGGTATGAGGCTATTTATACCTTCCACCTTTAAAAGGAGCAGGCCGTCGAAAGATGCCTGGATCACAAAGGAGTGTCTCGACTCAACTAGAGCCAAGAAGCAGTCGATCCTAAAATATCGGAACAACCCAGGGAGCAGAGACTTATTTATATTGGCAAGAAACACATGCAATATAACCTTAAAACGTTCTAAATTCGAGCATGACCAAAGACGTGGACTTTAGATCGTTGAAAAGCCCAAGACTTTCAGATCTTTTTGATAATTTCTTAACTCGGTCAAAAATAATTTTATATCATTTTCAACACTTCCTGTTCGTGATGGTGACCGAAAAGTTGTCGATCCTGTGAAAAAGGCAAACCTATTGGCGGTGAGTTTCGCCAGGAACTCTAGACTTTTACAGTCAAATCAGAGTCAGACTCAACTACCGCCCTCTGATTTCACGCTGTCATCTCTTGATTTTCGAACTAGGGTTATTTTGAAGATCCAAAAACTCAATGTTAACAAATTTGCTGGTCCAAATGGTATTGTCGTAAAGAAATGTGCTTCCTCTCTGGCTAAACCACTTTGCAATCTTTACCATTTTCCATACTCTTTGGGGTGCTTTCCACAAACCTGGAAAGTGGCGAATGTTCAGTCGATCCCCAAGAAAGGATGTAAACCGAACCCCGCTAACTATCGCCCTATTGAAATTACCTCAGTTCTTTCAAAGGTAATGGAAATTGCTGTTAATCGCAGAATACTGAACTACCTGGTGGGAATTAACCTAATCCACGATCGTCAATATGGTTTCCGTTCAGGACGCTCTACGGGAGATCTCCTAGTGTATCTAACTAAATGCTGGAACTCTTGCATACACAAATTCGGCGAAGGGCTGGTAGTTGCGCTTGACATTGCGAAGACGTTTGACAGAGTTGGCTTAAATGGATTGAGAGTTACTTCCGCCCACTTTTCTATGGATGCTGGCGTCTCTCAAGGCTCAGCTTATTACATCCCCGTCTTAATGGGACACCCTTTACCTCCAAAACCCAGTACTGTCATTTATCTTTCAAACATAATGTTCCGACGTCTGCCGCTATAAAGTCCTTCAGTGGCATTCAGATTCTACATCCGGCAGACTTAAGGTTACTTGGTGTAAAATTTAACAATCGTCTTGATTAGAGTCAGCAGATCTACGAAGTCGCTCTTGATGTACCGAAGCGTTTAGGTATTCTGCGGAAGTTTAAGATATATACTTTTCTGCGGATGAGCTGGCTACCATCTACAAGACTTAAATCCGACCACGTCTTGAGTACAACTCGCATATTTGGGCTAGGGCCCCTAAGTCACACCTAGCGTTGCTCGATCATATCTAAAACGAAGCGTTTCGTCTAATTGGAGATGAAACCGTATCGGCTTCTACAGACTCCATCATTGCCGAAATGTCGGAGTACTCTGCTTTTATTATAGATATTTCTATGGTAAATATAATAAGGGTCTAAGAGATCTAGTACCTATCCCACATAATACGCGCCAAGCTGCACGCGCTCACAAGTACACTGTGAAGCATTTGCCGTGGAGAACAGTAAAATTAAAGCAGTCTTTCATCACTTGGACATCAGTGACGTGGAATGTATTCCCGGGCAATGAATTTCCAGCGGAGCACAATCCCCAGCAATTCAAAAACAACGTCCAGTAGACTTAACTCAACTACGTTTCCCTTCTAGCTTCCCTATTGCCATGTCGATCTAACTGAGCATTACTCATTAAAGGGTTATCCCTCTAAGTTATTTCGGTCACCGTAAGAAAAAAAACCTTGCTTTGTTATTTACTAACTTTTTTTTAAAAAACTTTAAAACTTATATACATATAATTGGAAACACAATTCATTAATTTTTTTTTTTGTTGCACATAATTACTAACTTGCGAATTATTTTTATTTTAACACAGCAACTTCCAGGGAGTTTTTTTTATCTCTTAGTAAATTTTCATAATATTCTTTACACTCTTCTTACAATCCCTTTACCAAGTCGTCGTTGAAGCAGTTCACTTTCCGTTTGCTCAATACAGGTCGAATATTTTTTTATCAAATTACCTGCCTTGTACGGGAAATTTGAATTTCGCAAAGAAAAATGCCACCAATTACAACGAAATATTGACAAATTGTTTTAAAAATATTGGATAAAATGGACTTCGTTTAGATACAAGTTTAAGTTAACGAAGATATGAAGGCGATCACACACGATTGTTTAGCGTACATACAGACGGGCAAGATAAATTTGAAATTTAGAAAATGTTTATTTCAAATCAAGAGAGCAGATAAATTTTGTCTGTTAATTTTTTTATGGAGTCCTTTTGGATAGCTAAGTAGTATAGAGAACTGGATAACAAAATGAAGCAAAGCACTACCGAAAGGAGTTCCCCTGCTAACCCTACTTCGAAGGCATAAGACGATGACAGTTCTCTTTCAAAAGGGGCGATCCTGAACATAGTCCTTTAGGTATTATCTATTTAAATGCTTGCTTGCATATGCTAGACGGTCGATCGACCCAATTCAGAGCTTGATTTTAGATGTTTTCCTCTGGCTGACCGATCCACCGTCATTTCAGACTCTAGTTCTACTCCAAAGTACGACGTTGATAATGGCATCTGGCCAAAATATTAATAAAATAGGTCAATGGCATTAGTTCAGGAAAGTTTGCAGCACAACCATATAAAAACAGATTTGGTGCATGCGTCAAATGCTCGCAACTTCGTAGAAAGGAAGATCTCCCTTAACCTAAAGAAAGCGGAAAAAATACCGAAATCCTGATGAGCTTCATTTCTACGAACTTACGAGGTAGCAAAAATCTTGCACCTTTTCCACCCCTTGCCCGTTAAGGATAATCGGTGTGCTTGAGCTCGAACCCATGACCATGTACTTAGATCTACGCATATATATTTACAATACTAACGCTTTGCATTTGTACTACAATGAGCGAAAATTTGAAGTGCGAACGGTTATGCGCAAGCAAGTAAGTATCATCAGCTTAATCAAGTTGATTTAAGATGTTAAATATTTCCCAGTGAAGATCTCTGTCTATCACACCTTCCACTAAAGCTTTCAATATCCCATTTATTACCACTAGTTTGACACCAGTTTGCGCAACTCTCCCTTATGCAAGACCCGAGCAAAACGACATCTCATTCCTTTTTAGGATTATCTGGGTCATGATTTTCGATACAGCAAAAAGTAAGCAATGTCCTTTTGCGAGATTCTGGAAGGAGTGCATCAGCAGTTAGTTCTGAGGTCGCTTTCAAGAGTTCATTGTCTATATCTGAGGAAATATTGGTTGTTTTTTACAAATCTCGGCTCCGAGTGACGCTTTAAGCTATCGTGGTGATATATTTATTTATGGTAAAAAAAAAAATTTCAGTTCGCGAACTGACCACTATCTATCTATCATACTATCACTTCCCATACAAATTTCACGAAAATTTCAAAATTTCAAGAACTTGAACTATCTTCCAAACTTTCAAAGTTGACACAGAGCTTAACGATGTAAATAATTAACTCAGAAAAATGTTTTTCGGTCCGCTTGAAAAATATTTTATATCGATTTTCATTAAAACTAGAGAAAATAGAAACATGAAATTTATATGAGACTATGTCTGCAAAAAATTATAAAAAAGTATCAACTTCGTCCTACTCTTTTTCATACAAATTTATTGTATTTTAGAATTTTGAGATTTCAACTGCTCACTCATAAGAGCCCTCGACTTTAAAATTGGAAAACAGTATGATGATAAAAATGTTGATAAGGAGTTTTCGAAATCATCCAATACCTTTCACTCCTTCTATTACATACCATACAAATTTTCAGGAAGACAAAGTATCAACTTCCTTCAAAATTATATAATTTATTTATTTTTATTTATATATTTATTTATGGGTCATGCCCTGAAAGATGTATGAACACGTATATATGTATCAATAAGAACCAAAGTATATGTATATGTAAAATAGTAATGTAAACATATAAAAAAAAAGTGAGAACAAAATAAATCTATACATATAAATATAATTGTAGTGTTTGTCTGTTATTTGCTCATAAATGGCAATAAGTTAGTTTTTTGCTTTATTTGGGCAATAACTAAGCAGAAACACACGTTTTTAAAAAAATTCTCTGTTCATCTGTCTTTCCGGCTTTCACGTAAAAACGGCTGAACCGATTGTAATAAAACTTTCATTGAATATTAGGTGTGCATCGAGAAGTGATCTGCCTTAGGTTTTATTTTACTCCCCTCACGCCTTCTACCACCTCCCATACAAAGTGGCTCATTTTCAAAAATTTATATTATTCAATTTTTCTTGGAAACTATAAAAGCTATTAATTTGATAATTAAAATATATTATTTCTATTATAAATGCGATCTTTATGTATAAAAATGGTTTGAATCCCTCTACTCATTCCAACACTTCCCATACAAACTACACTTTTTCATGAAATACTATACACCAATTTTCTCAGTACGTATAACTTCTATTGAGCTAAAATTTTGTATTGAATCCTTAATTAGCATTATTATTAATATCAGGGAAAAATCAACTAATTAGCTTTATTCCTTCTAGCCCCTCCCATACAATCTGACACAAATCCACGACTTTTGAAAAATTTGATTTTCTTGAAAAGTGTGAAAGTTACTGTTCTGAAATTTAAAATATAACAATTGCATGATAATGATAGTTGTTTTTTAAAAAAAAATAACTAAGAAACCCCCTACTCCTTCCACCCCTCCCATACAAACTGCACTTTTCCATGAAATACTCTAAGTCAATTTTCTCAGTACGTATAACTTTCATCGAGCTAAAATTTTGAATTAAATCCCTAATTAGCATTATTATTAATATCAGGGAAAAATAAACCGATTAGCTCCACTCCCTCTACCCCCTCCCATACAATGTGACACAATTCCACGACTTTGCAAAAATTAGATTTTCTTGAAAAGTGTGAATGTAACTGATCTGAAATTTAAAACCTATCAATTTTATGATGCTTATAGTTGTTTCTAGCAAAAATCACCAAAAACCCCCACTCTTTATACAACCTCCCATACGAATTGCACAATTTCACTAAAGCTAATGCACTAAATTTCTCAGTACCTATTCAATTTGTCAAGCTTAAATTTGGTGCAAAACATTTTTATAGTTATAGAATTATATAAAAGTAACAATAAAATAATAATATGAAATAATTAAAAATTAAAGTAATAAAAAAAAATCGCAAATACTGTACTCTTATTAATTGAGAGATATCATTCTTGAAAATATCAATCAGATCAGAAAACCTGTCATCATTCTAATTGAGGGAGTATTTTGTCCGTATGATGTACAATGATGACCAATATAAAATAGCTACAATCATAAATTTAAAGTTAAGCAAGTTCAGTGTCATATTCTAGAACTACAAGCCTGCCCTCCGTCACTTCTTCCATCGCCTCCCATGCAGAAGTCACTATTATTCTAAAGAATATATATAAAATATTAAATAGTATACATTGTGACCATAAAGTACTGACAATTTGTAAATAAAATTACTCTGGAAAATGATATTTACAATATTTTTTTTTGGTAAGCAGGTAAGATTGTCCTTAATTATTATCCAAAAAATTAACTCCAGTCCATGGCGAAAAAAATTAATATTTGTATTTCACGGCACTCAAAAATTATGGCTAAGGTAATTCTCAATAGGATTAGTGATGTCGTCGAGAGCACTCTCGAAGTTTATCAGGCTGGATTCCGTAAAGGGTCGTCTTGTACCGACCACACAAATACCCTACGGATAATATTAGAGCAGTCAGCCGAAATGGGTTCGCCACTACATCTCATGTTTGTGGACTTCGAGAAGGCTTTCGACAGCGTTAAGCGAGATTACATATGGAATGCTTTGCGTAGGAGAGGTATTCCAAATAAGGTCATAGCTATGATTAAAGAATCCTACGAAGATGCAAGGTGTCGCGTCTTGCATAGAGGAGAGCTGTCCGAGAGCTTTCCTGTGCGAACGGGTGTCAGACAAGGCTGCATATTATCACCAGCCCTGTTTCTGGTGGTAATAAATGACATCTTGAAAGCTGCACTGGAAGGTGGGGAAGGTAAAGGTCTTCAATGGAGACTATTTAACATCTTAAGTCACCTTGATTATGCTGATGACGTGTGTTTGCTTGCACATACCCGTTCGGACTTAGAGTCAAATGTTCGCTCGTTGCATTCTAAATGCAAAGAGGCGGGACTGAAAATAAATGTGCGTAAAACCAAGTACATGCACATGGGTTCGAACGCAAGCACACCGATTGTTCTTAATGGACAGGATGTGGAAGAGGTGCAAGATTTTTGCTATCTCGGAAGCATTGTCAGCATGGACGGCGGAGCCGAAAAGGATGTTGAGGCTCGGCTAAATAAAGCTCGTCAGGCCTTCGGTATCCTTTCCCCTTTCTGGAGGTTAAGAGAGATCTCCCTTCGCACGAAGCTGCGAGTTTTTGACGCATGCGTCAAATCCGTGTTGTTATATGGTTGTACTACGTGGAAAGTGACCGTTCGACTTACCAAGAAACTACAGACTTTCGTAAACCAATGCCTCCGACGCATTTTAGGAATATTCTGGCCAGAAGTGATCTCCAACGACGAACTTTGGAGTACAACTCGCCAAACTAAAATAGGTATTGAGATTCAACGGCGAAAGTGGCAGTGGATCGGTCATACTTTGAGGAAACCAGAGCAAAACATCGCAAAACAGGCTCTGGATTATAACCCTCAAGGAAGACGTCGGGTTGGTCGACCATGTAACACATGGAAGCGAGCAGTTGAGCAGGAGGCCAGAGGAATAAACAAGTCCTGGCAACAGCTTAAAGCCGATGCTCAGGATCGCGCCTTGTGGAAGAGAGTTGTTTCTGTCCTATGCCCCTATAGGGGGTCTTAACAGGAATTTGATGGTTGATTGACGGCACTTGAGCACAGCGCATTCGCTGGCAACTAGCTGCATCGATTTTTACAAAAACCCCAAAAAAACTATACTACTACCTTCAACAAGTCGTCGACTCGTCTGACATTTTCCAGACAAGATTTATCAAACGCGTAATTTAAGTTAGTGTTTCCCCTTCTGAAAATTTATACAATGTATCTAGATGGATTCTAAAATTATAATAAATCTAACAGAATCAGTCAGAATCAGATTTATCAAACGCGTAATTTAAGTTAGTGTTTCCCCTTCTGAAAATTTATACAATGTATCTACCTAGTCCTGCCATAAGTTCTGTCACATAATTTCTCACATTGGCAACAACTTTATTTTATGAGTGACATTTCAATATCGGCCAGTTTTATAAACGTCATAATGTTGTTGACAGTTGATGGTCATTTAAAGTGTGTTCGTTAACGTGTGAAGATGGAATGGGGTGTAATAGAAAACCGAACTGCAGTGATTGCACTACATAAGTGTGGAAAATCCGCGAGTGAAATTTTCAAGTTGTTGTGCCCGTTAAAAATAACGCAAAGATTTGTGTATCGTGCGATCCAGAGATATAACGCGATCCAGACTATTGAAGATCGACCTCGTTCTGGACGTCCGCGTGATGTACGTTCTTCTGCTGCCATCAAAGCGGTCGAGAGTCGAATTCGTCGAAATCCGCTTCGTAAACAACGAATCATGGCTCGAGAGATGAACATCTCCACCCGAAGTATGTCTCGCATCATAAAATCTGACCTCGGGATGAGTGCCTTTCGACGATCAACGGGACATTTGCTGACTGAGCAGTTGAAGCAAATTAGGAGCACCAGATCGAAAGAGCTCCTTCGGCGGTACGGCAACAACAAACATCGAGAAATTTTATTTACCGATGAAAAAATTTTTACGGTGGAGGAACATTTCAACCGCCAAAATGATAAGGTGTATGCC
Organism: Chorisops tibialis; assembly: GCA_963669355.1. Lineage (NCBI taxonomy): Eukaryota > Metazoa > Arthropoda > Insecta > Diptera > Stratiomyidae > Chorisops > Chorisops tibialis. Next base: position 127,025,759 of record OY770264.1, read on the forward strand.
CACAGCTCCATAGAAGCCCGAGAAGTTGCCACTAGGGTACAGCGAGGACATCATCCAGCATCAGTCATGGTATGGTGGGGTGTCAGCTACGAAGGGGTCACCGAGCTTCATTTTTGCGAAAAAGGCGTAAAAACTGCAGCGAAAAATTATCAAACGGACATCCTGGAGGGATGTGTGAAGCCGCTGAACTCTACGCTATTCAACAATCGACATTGGGTTTTCCAGCAAGATTCTGCGCCAGCCCACAAAGCTCGAACCACACAAGCGTGGTTGGAAACCAATATTCCACAGTTTATAAGGGCGACGGAATGGCCTTCTGGGAGCCCAGATTTGAATCCCCTGGACTACAAACTGTGGGCGGAGTTAGAGTCCATGGTGTGCACGAGACGACACCCAAATATCGAGAGCCTTAAGCGATCTTTGACAGAAGCAGTAGCTAATTTTCCGCTAGAAACAGTGCGTACTGCTATCGATGACTGGCCCAACAGATTAAAGAGCTGTGTTCAGGCTAAAGGCGGCCACTTTGAATAATTTGTTGCTTATTTTACTTCCATTAGTATGCCAAAATAAAATATATTTTCCTTTGTCAAAAACTCTTTTTCATTTATACAAAAATTGCCCATATACGTGTGACAGAACTTATGGCACGACTAGGTATATGGATTCTGAAATTATAATAAATCTGACAGAATCAGTCAGTACTAGCAGATTTGGATAATATTTATACCAAGTAGCGCTTAATTTAATGCAATGGATAGTTCGATCGATATAGAATTTTGATAAAATTGAAATCGGACTAATTGAGGCGAAGAAATAGCAAAATGGCGATGGATATTGCTTTTGCAGCATAGCATGTTGTACATGTTGAAAAATAAACTATCTGACAACATTTTTTATTCACTGTACGAAAAATAATCTCATCTCTATAATTCTTACCACCCAGATTTTGTTCTTTACTTTCACATAAAGAAAGAATCGCGTAAAGCACAAGTCTAAACAACAAAACTTCTTTATTAGAACAATAAAATAAAAATAATTTCACAATTCGCATAGTTCAAAGAAGTTCTGGAGTTCTGGCAAACTATTTTTTCATTTACCTGTAATCTTAATGTTTTATGCATAGGTGTAAAATGTAGAAGACAATCGGCATGAACTCCAACTTGGTCGAGTGTTGATCGTGTGCGCGAAAGCCATATATTTTTAGCTGGCCACCAAAGTGCATGATCTGACCAATCTTTTGGATTTTCTGAAAATAAAAAAAAATAAATTCGATTATTAGCTTTCTTGAATTCAAAATAAATAAATATAGAAAGGAATAATTAAATTAATATGCATCATTGATATGCTGATTTAAAGTGCGCAAGATAAGCACCAAAACAAAAGCAGTAAAAATTAAAATACAACAAAAAATTTAGTGAGTTACGCGCGTATAGACGTAAATTATTCAATCGACAATCAATTGATATTCAGTTGGCACATATGACGCGATTCAAGCTTGAACAAAATTATCAATTGGAAATTGTTCCATTATTTATGGTGCCAGCCGGTCAATCCAAGGCTTCACTGAACGTCCATTCTTTAATAGTGGAATTTATTTTTATTATGTCTTAGCCTTATATTGAGTTCTTCGAATTTCTTTCTTTCCTTTCAATGCAACTGGCGCCTATATTATTAATACGAATGACACTGTGAAAAAGGAAACGACCTCTGTAATTCTGTAGTTTATTTTCGGTAGCTATCTTATTATTTATGAACTTTTTATATGTTTTAGTTTCTTGTATTATAAGAGATCTCCTCTCAAATGTTTGGCCCATGCGACTATGGTGAGCTGTATGGTTATACTGCATGGAGGGAGAACAATAATCTCGCCAAGAATCAAACGAACACCGAATTTTCGGGCCCTCAGGATAAAACTCAAGCGAGCTTCTGACCTAATTTTTGAAGGGAGATTCGAAGATAGTGATAGTGGAAAGAAAATATTTCCAGATTCTACACTGTTACGCTTTATTATTCGTGACGTTTCGGTCTCTGCTGAGACCTTTATTAAACTGTTTGCCCGTTCACGAACTTGACCTTACTTTTTCGTCAAAAACGACGTGTACAAAATTTAAACTTTCTAGCTCAACGCGTTTTCACGCTAGAGAGTGCACATACCGACAGACGGCGGATGGACGGACATCCGCTTTTGAGATTTTTGAGCTGCATCAAATATTTCTGTACTCTTGGCGCCTTGGAGCATTATTTATTGGCGTTACAAACTTTAGAGCAAATTTTTAACACTCTCTGTCTGTATGCCGTACGTGCACGCTTTTTAAATTGTAATGACTCATATTTCCGAAACCCTTATAGGTAGAAAGTTAATTGGGTGGATTATAAATTGGGTGAGGAAGTTTTATTGCCTAAATTTTGGGAAGTGTTGGGTAGAAGGCGAAAGCGGGGGGAGGACTACAGTCGAAAGCTACACTTCCTATTATATCTAGTACGAATACAAATAGAAAGCAGGAACTCGACATTCGGGTATAATGATTTATGGGACGAAAAGAACAAATAAATTTAGGGGGTTAGCTTAAAATGAAATATCGGCCGAATTTTATTTTCAAATGGTTACGTCTGAACGGAGTTTCTGAACGCAAAAAGTTCATCTTTTAGGACCATTTATGTGGCATATGAGTCCATTATAATCAAGTGGAACAAATACGGCTAGGAGGGATCTAAAGAAAAACACTTAAAAATTAATATCTCGACTATTTCTCAATCTATGTTATTTATTTGAAACTTGCAACATATATTAAGCTGTACTACCGGAATATGGTCATAACACGATCGTAGGGGTAATGGAAAGCATTTAAAAAATTCAAAATTTTAAACCGTTATATCTCAAAATCTAGTACAGATATTAAGTTGAAATTTGGTCAGATTTGCCTCTAATTTGGTCAGATTTGCCTCTAATTTGGTCAGATTTGCCTCTAATTTTCGATAAACATAAAGAAAAAACATAAAAGGTATACGGTTGGGCGTAAAGCCCAATCGTGCGATACTCTAGATGAAGGAGAAATTTTTTTATTTTAAGAAATTTTGTAGGGGAAGCGGTAGGAAGGGGTGACAACATTGAACTAATTTTTTCACATCACGATAAGGTTGCTATCAAAATGTTTTATACAAAATTTAGGATTCAAAAATTTAATTGGTACTGAGAAGCTTAGTGTATTGAATTTAGTGAAATTGTGCAGTTTGTGTGGGAGGTGGTAGAAGGAGGGTGGAGTTATTAATAACTTTTTTAGAAATAACTGCCAACATCATTTATTTGGTATGGCAGATCAGTAGCATTCATACTTTTCAGACAAATCGATTTTTTGTAAAGTTGTTGAATTGTGTCAAATTGTATGGGAGGGGGTAGAAGGAGTGAAGCTAATCGCCTAATTTTTTTTGGTCTTAAGAATAATTCTAAATAAATGTTTAGTGCACAATTTCAGCTCCATCAATTTTATACGTACTGAGTAAATTTGCTTAGAGTGTTTCACGAAAAAGTGCAGTTTGTATGGGAGGTAGTAGAAGGAAGGGGAAGACTTAAATAATCTTTATATAGCAGATTGGAATTATTATAAAAGTAATATATTCCAAATTTCAGATCAATAGCATTTATACATTTCGAGAAAAGCCGTTTATTGTCGAATTGCGAAATTGTGTCATTTTGTATGGGAGGGGGTAGAAGGAGTGAAAGTAATGTTCTAGTTTTTTTTGGTCTTACTAATAATTCTAAATAAATATTTAGTGCTAAATTTGAGCTCGATAAATTTTATACGCGCTGAGTAAATTGGCGTAGAGTATTTCATGAAAAATTGCAGTTTGTATGGGAGGTGGTAGAAGAAGGAGGAGGACATGTATAATTTTTATACGATAGACTGAAATCATCATAAAAGTAATATATTCAAAATTTCAGACTAATGGCTTTTATAGTTTTCGAGCAAACCGTTTATTGTCAAATTGCGTAATAGTGTCATTTTGTATGGGAGGGGGTAGGAGAGAGGAGCGATTTGGTCCATTCACGAACTTGTCAAAAACGACGTGTACAAAATTTGAACATTCTAGATCAACGCGCTCTGAAGCTAGAGACGACACGGTCAGACGGACGGACGGACGGACGGACGGACATCCGGTTTTGAGATTTTTGAGTGATTATATGAACTTCTGTCCCATTAATTTTTTTCTCCCAGCCTTATTTCTTAGCGTTACAAACTTTGTGGCAAACTTATAGTACTCTCAGATTTCATCTAGAGTATAAACAATGCGACAATGTTAGCCAAATCTGTTATGTACCGAAGTGAGGCCCTTACCTGCATAAGGTGTCTCATGTGTATTGAATATTTGATAGAATCATTGAGCTAGGAAATTGAAAACTTGTAAAAATCATTTTAAAAAAGGCATGAAATGTTAAACATTAAATTACAACTGAAAAGACTAAGGCAAAACTGCACGACTAAGGCGTAACTGCTTTGAGAAAGCCAGAGAGAAATATCGCCATAGAAGATCTGGAATATAGTCCTCAAGGAAACACCGGGTTGGTCGACCACGTAACACATGGACACGAGAAGTTGAAAAGAAAGCCAGAGGAATAAAAATCTCCTAGCGACAAGTAAAGGCCGATGTTCAGAGTCGCACCTTGTGGAAGTTTCTGTCCTATACACTTATAGGAAGTTTTAACAGGAAATTCGTTATGGCGCAGAACACTTACATTTAGATTGAGTAATACGTTAATTTAGCTAGAATGTAGCCTAGTGGCTGGCGTGTTGGTCTACAATGCGGTGGTCGTGAGTTCGAATCCCGATCGACGTATAATTTCAGCAAACTACTTGCGTGGCAACTTCAATCTGCAAAAATGACAATTCGTAGATAAAGGGTTGTGCGAAGGACCAACAACCATTCCACAATAAGTTAAGGAGCCTGAACGTTAGTCGCTTAGGCCCGATTTGGGTTGTAGTGTCATTGTAGAAGCAGAATACCTTATTTGCGCAGTATCAAACCCCCCCTTAGATGGTCGACTAGAGTTTTGTCGTCGACCGCAAACATAAATTCCATACACTCTTGAATATTATCTTCACCAGACGATTTATCATTGTTTATATAAATGACAATAAGTCAGAGAACAATAGCATAAACACGAAGTAAAAGTTTATCTCTCTAGCAACCTTAAAGCCGATCAAAGTGATCTTTCGCTCATCTGTTTCTTGATCACTAGGAATATGGTATTATTCATAAAGAAAGTACGTGCTCTTGCACAGTTTCTCTAGTTTTTATTTATGCTTGAAATAAGCAAAGAAAATAAAAGAAACTAATGAATCTTGTGGTTCTTTGTTGACTATAAGTAGGACTATGCTATACCAAACAATCTAAGTGCACTTTATTAAGAATATCGCGTAGAAGATTCAGTGAAATCGAAATCATTACACATTGTATGAATCACTTATCGGTAAATGAAATGACACGCGCGAATTTTGCTTTGAACAATTTTTCTAGCAGCAATTGAGATATATGTATGTAATATTATATTGTAAAAGTTCACTAATGAAATTAAAAATAAAGGCCGGTCTACATTGATGCAGCAGCTTCAAACAAATTAGCTGCAATCGACAATTACTCAGAAGCCAATCTTTTGTTGCTTCAGTTTCTTTTACTTATCGAAAGAATATCTCATTGTTGTATCCTTGGTACACAAGTGAGTTGCGTGCAATTCGCAAATCTCATAATGCTGCGTGGAATAGTAGACAAAGAATGATACCGATTTTCGTTTGTATGAAGAATATAATGACTTATTCAAGGATTTATCCACTCGCTTATATTCTTACTTAAAGTGCAGTCAGATATTATTAGAGATCCCTTGAAGCTATGGAAATTTGTTAATTTTAAGCGTAAATCTGATGGTTATCCAGCTTCTTTTCAATTCGTTGGCAACAATAGTAATGATCAATTTACTATTTGTAATTTTTTTGTCACATTCTTCAGTGGATCTTTTTCTGGTAGTAACTTTATCCCTGATATGTCGTATTTTGATGACTTTAGAGGTACTGCTTCAACTACTTTGTCTGGTATACCGATTTCTTATAATGATATAGTTAGCTGCATCTCTCGCCTTAAGGATGTTTCTTCTCCTGTCCCAGATGGAGTTCCTACAATTGTCTTTAAACGCTGCTATCTCTCTATTGTTGAGCCACACTTTCTTCTCTTTCAAAGGTTCCGAAAAATTGGCATTTTTTACCGACTCATAAAAGTGGAGCAAATATCGACCAATATCTAAACTGTCAGCTATTCTAAATCTTTTTGAGTCAACAGTTTATGAGTGCATGTCGTTTCACTGTAAATCCCTAATTTCAAGTAAACAAAATGGTTTTGTTTTATTACGAATAAATTCATTGTGGATATTGAGGAGGGTAAGCAGGTGGATTGTGATTAACTCGCGTCGTGTGTCTAGGGCATAAGTCTTCATTCTGAAATCTACATTAACTCGGCTATCACGTACTCCATCCTAAATTGTTCAACCGACGATTACGCCAAAGCTTTCATGTGGCGAGTTTTCAAGTCTATCCACAGAACTACAATATGAAATAGAGACATATTACCAGTACGTTTTATTTCGTTGACAATTTTATTTTGGGTCATAACTCCTCCGGGGATAGTCCAATGGCAAGGAATTTAGGGGTTTTTCGATATACGTCGAGATCCTCTTTCGATTGACGTAACACATTTGATTTTTTTGCCTCTCGAAATTTTCGCGTCATCCTTTTTTAGACCCTTGTACGTATTCCATCCTACGACTTTCGACTAATTTTAATGCAACCAACACCATTCAACGGGCAATGAAGTTTGTTTGAATGTACTTTTTTGATTTTTTGCGATCGGCCCGAATTCCGCCGCAATACGCGGAAAATTCTAGTTTCACTTGGCTTGCATTGTGGCGGTTAATAATTATTAATTGTTTTTAAGAGCTGGCACTGAAAACAAGGGTTGGTTCACAGTCTCACCTCTTATGTCATTCTGTTGCTATGGTGTTACCTTTTAAAAGGATTACATCCAGCACAGGCCTAAAAGCGAAATATATAGTATATGCGGATGACACACTATTGCTCTGCAAAGCAAGAAATTAGCCGGAATTGGAATATGATATCAACACTGACCTCAAGCTCTTTAAAAAATGGCTGTTGGGGAATAGGTTAACCTTAAATGCATCGAAGACCAATTTCATAATATTTAACCAAATAAACAAAGCTGATATTCATCTAAAACTGAATTATCTAGAACAAAACAAACCAAGTATTTAGGATTAACGATCGATGAAAAACTAACAACTCCGCACATTAATAACGTATAATAAAGCAAGAAAATGGCACCCATCACTGGAGTCCTACGGCGTAACCATTTTTTACCAACACCAATAAAAGAAATTTTGTATAATGCGTGTATTTTATCAAATGTAACCTATGGAATTTTAATATGGAGCCAAACCTCTATGTATGTATGCATCTTTGAGAGTATGATCCGCAGGAGAATTGTGTACCAATTTTTATCCTTTTGATGAAATCTGAGAGTATATTGTATATGATTGCATTACCGTTTGTAACGCTAAAAAATAATGCCCGCACAGAGCCGCCAAGGGTACAGAAATATTTGTTGTCGCTCAAAACCTCGAATTCGAGTGAGCGTCTGTCTGTCTGTCTGTCTACAACATGACTCTCAAACGAGCTAGCGAACTGAAATTTGTTGTGTTATTTTTAGAAAAAAGAAACTTTAAATTCGTGAGCGGACTATATCCTCCCACTCCTTCAACTCTCTCCCATACAAATTTCATGCGATTTAGAAATTTTTAAAAATTGATTCTTCTTCAAAACTATTTGAGCTATTGACTTGCAATGTGGATCAGAGTATAATGATGTATTTATCATTAACATCACAAAATATTGATCCCTCGCTCCTTTTACCACCTTCCATACAAATACACAATTTTGAAAAATTCATTTTTTCGATTTTTATTGAAACAAGCAAAGCTGAAAAGACGAATTTTTGTCACAATTAATTTTATTATAATTGCAATCAGTTTTGAAAAAAATAGTCAACTTTACCTCACTACTTCTAGCCCCTCTCATACAAATTTCACGAAATTTTGAAATTTCAGATAAATTATTATTATATATGTATATAAACTTTCAACGCTGTCGACTTGAAGTTTTGTGGAAAGTATAATAATAGAAATATCATTGGCGACGAAAAATTTTGATCTGTGTACTCCTTCTACCTTCATACAAATGGAAAACTTTGTTCAGCGCATTATAACGGTTTCCACTAAAGCTAGAAAAAGTACGAACTTGAAATTTTCCCAGAATTCGTCCCTTAATAATTGCAATAAATGCTAAAAAATTATCAGCTTTGCTTCACTCATTCTACCCCTCCCATAGAAATATGTATATTATAAATTCAAGAAAAGCACTTCTTCTTCGAACATACGACAGCTATCGACTTTAAAATTGAAAAAAAGTGTGGTGATAGGGATATTGATAAGCGGTTTCAAAGTCACTTGTTTTGCCACCTCCCATAAAAATGTCATAATTTCAGGAAAACTATGTCCAATTCCTTTGAAAATAATGAAAACTACAAACTATAAAGTCAGCAGTACATTAAATTCTTTCCCATTTCATCTAGAGTTTTAATTATTTTCTCGATAGTCGGTGAATATCCTCCAATGTAGTTGCTCATACTGTCACAAACTGCTTGACAAAATTCTGTTATGTTATGTTATTGCATGTATCCATCATTGCTTCTAATTAATTTGCGATACAGAATTTTTCACGATTTAACACGGCGTAATATAAAACTAATCCAAAATTTAAGTTTGACGTTTAAAATTAAGATTTCACTCTGACAAGCCTTCTTAGGTTGATTACGGTATTAAAAATAACTGTCGTAACATACAAAAGCTGTAACATAGCTGTTCAATTTAATACGATATTATCTCTGTCGTGTGTCGAGCGGCAATCAATCAAAGAAAAGTTGAAGTAGTCCGTAAATCTTTGTTACTGCAGAATTTAATTTAAGGCTTCTTTTTTGATTTAGAAACTGAATTTTATTTAAGTGGGTCTTGCTGGGTATCACAATATACAATAATAATTCCATTTCCCAGTTGAAAATATGCACGAAACTACGCGGCATGCAGGAAAGTATTAAAGACATTGATTAAAACGAATTTATTTAAAAGGGTGCGGCTATAGAATGCTACAGAATGGCCCATCAGAAAAAACGCCATAATTAGATTCGTTCTAATTCACTGCTAGAACAGTGACCCAATTTTCATTCATATTTGAATTGTCTGAATAAACGCGAGGTATCCAGTCTGATTGCTATACACAATTACATTGCCCTTAGCCTCGAATTTATAATTAGGCCAACCATTCGAGTACTTCGGAGGTTATTCAATACAATAGGTCACTTTTTCAGTTCAATTTCAATTAGTTATGTTACATTTTTGTAAATTTAGGTAATTTTTGATGTGCACCCAGAAATTGTCCTTGTATCTGATAGATTAGGTCATGCACACTCTGTTTTATACGTAATTTAGAGTGCAATTTCACACGATAAGACAACTTTGCTAAAACTGAAGTTATTATACCATATACCATATTATACCATTGACACAATTATAATTTAGGCCTAAATTATCATACGACGGCTTTGTGTCATACGCTAATTAATTGAAATTGTTAAAATAGTGATTATTTATCCCCCCGCAGGGTGCGAGATAACGTGGACAGGATCAAGAGAAGAACGAACCCCGAGCGAAAACACCATTCTATGCGTTGGTCCTGAGAGTGAAGCCAGAAATGGCGTGGCGGTCATCCTTACACCAAGCGCGAGAAACAGTCTCATCAGCTGGGAACCAATCTCGGATAGGATAATTGTCGTCAGGCTCAGGACCAGTGTCAGAAAAGTCACAATTCTGCAGTGCTACGCACCAACTAATACCGCAACACTTGGTGACAAAGAGAAGTTTTATAACTAACTGAGTGCCACCTTCTATCATGTTCCAAGAGATGATATTATTATCATCTCAGGAGATATGAACGCCCAGGTTGACTCTGACAACACTGGATTAGAACACGTCATGGGGAAGCATGGTGACCCTTGGGTCAATGCGTCACGACCTTGCATTAACACTTGTGTCAATGCGAAAAAAAAACACATTATTTTATATGAAAATTCTTGATATTTATACTCTAGATGGAATCTGAGAGTATTATAAGTTCGCTTTAAAGTTTGTAATGCGAACAAATAATGCTCGCATAGAGGCACTAAGGGTACAGAAATATTTATAGTCGCTCAAAATCTCAAAACCGGTTGTCCGTTCGTCCGTTCATTCGTTCTCTAGCTTATGAACACGTTGAGCTAGAAAGTTAGAATTTGATACACGTCGTTTTTGACAAAAAAAAGTAAGTTCAAGTTTGTGAACGGGCCAAATTGCTCCACTCCTTCTACACCCTCCCATACAAAATAACTCGTTTTCAATCATTTAAAAAATTGATTTTCTTGAAAAGTATGAATGTTAATGATCTGCAATTTAAAACATCAATAAAACATATCAATTAATGATTATAGTTTCTCAAAAAATTACTAAGAATCCCCCACTCCTTTTGGTTGAAAATGAATAAATTCATAGACAGAGTTTAGGAGTTAATGGCGTTATGAAACTTCTAGCCCTAATTTATTTAATCATTTTTTAAAAAATAATTTTGCATTTTATACAATTAGTTATTTATCGTTTTATTTAATATTCACTTTTTAATAACTATTAATTACAATTATTTAATGCTTTTTTAAATAATAAATTTATTAAGTATTTTTACAACAACTATTAATTCTTAAACAAAATAATTATTTTTTTAATCTTTTTAAATCATAAACTTTTCTCCAACTAATTTTCTGTTTTTTTACTTTATTTTTTTAGAGTCGGGATTCAAAATCGCCTGCTACTGGAAGTAGAATTACAGTAGCTGATTTTAAATTTTTCTCCAGGATTTTGGCGAACGGTTAGTCCTACCAAATATTAATCAAGGACCAGAAAATTTTGCAATAATGAGAAACTTCAACACTCATAGTGGAAAAGAAAGTGTTTTTAGAAAATCAATGCAGTTATGTTTCCTCAGGCGAAATACGTTCAATTGAACCAGCTCATCACGTGGGAAAATGCAATGGGTGTTTGGCATCTGCAATAAAAAGACAACAGCAAATCTCTTATTTGCAGGAAGCCTATTTGTGGCGAGTACTGCGTAACTACAACAAAATGTTTACTATGCAATACCTAATTCCCAAATAAAAATAATATATGTACATATTAATATGTGTATACAATACACGTAGAAAATATATGTAAAAATTATAATGTTATAAATGCGAGTTATATTTCCTATTGTTGACCCTGTTTCACCGTTTCTCAATACTTTCAGCGAAAGCTTCAGTCTTGTATTGACTAATGATATACTAACCTTATTTTTCAAACCTCCAGGTATTTACAACTTAAGAAATGTGATAAAAAGTTACAATCCCTTAAAAACATGTTAATTGAGGATGTCCTGAAGTTTCAAGTAAAAAGCTTAAAAATTGTACTGTCTACAGCTTCTCAAAGATGAAATGGCTACATTTGTGGCAAGGTATTGACACAAGGGTTAAGAGACCTGAAAACGGCGAGTTATTTGTGAAGCTTGAAGGGACCCTTTTTCCATACAAGAGTCACCATAAAACGTCTCGGGTTTCCCTTGATGGTGTTACTCAGAACCAGATCGACCATTTGGCTATAAGTCGCCGATGGAGAAGATGTCTCCTCGATGTGCGAGCGAAGCGTGAAGCTGACGTGGGAAGCGTGAAGCGCAAGCTTAATGTGGATAAACATAGAGATCCCAACGAAACACGCGAATACACCACTATTCTACGCGAAAAGTCATCCACATTGGGTGAATATGAAATGCGCACACTGGACGCCAATTGGGAGGTAACCAGAAACACTTTTCTAACTAGTGCTGAAGAATCTGTGGGATATGTGCAAAACGGTGAGAAACCCTGGATATCTTAAGACACATGGGACAAGGTTGGCGATCGGAAAAAAGCCAAATTGGCAATCATCTCTCGACCCAATGTCAATCAACGAACATCAGATTGGAGACTACTACCAAAAGGTATCTTTTCAGGAGACGCAAAAAACAAAATTTATTTTTCAAAAAGTTTTTCTTCACTTTTAGCTTTTATTTTTCGAATCTTTTCGTATGAATGAACAACACTGACAAATGGAAAACGTTTCTAAATAACCTTCATTGATTATTGTGATTGTGAATAAGTTTTTGTTTTTTATATTATTTTATTTTAAAATGACGAAACCAAAAGGAGTTTAAAAAAAAGAAGAAATGTGTTTTTAGTTTGAACGAATATTAGAAGCACTTCTAGTCGTCATAGAGGTCTGTGGTTTATGGAGTTCTGTGGGGAAATTAGTGTATAATAAGGGCCTTACTGCGCTTTTAAACTAGAACACATGCGTTTAACGAACGAAAATGGACGTAGTTTTAGAGAGGTGTTTGTGTCAAGTGTATCTAGTCACTAGCAGAGCACAGGAAATTTATTTTACATGAGCAATATTACGAAAATAATATCTTCTAAATATGCGTTTATTTGCTCTTTCCCAAACATATATGAGCCTTTTATTTTTCAGTGCAATATCTTTAGAATTTAGAATTTATCAAAAAGATTTTTTTTTAACTATAATTGTCTAGTCTTAGCCAAATGCCATATGGTATTTAATATACATTCTCTTCACGACCTTGCGAAGTACTTTCAATCACCTTGCTTCGAAATCATTTATTCGGTACCTACTTGACTTTTTTCAGCTCTGAAAATATGCTGAACGATAAATCACTCCATTAACAAGTCGAGGAAAATTGAACAATTTTGTTGTAAATAAACCCGAAGTGGCACAGAGACCAGTCCAGTCTAGAGAGTAGATAGCAGTCTATTTCTAGACTAAATGACCTCAATTACAAGTGTAGATGGAAATTGTAAAATTCCATTAAAGAGCCCCTCTTCAAGTCACATCCTACAGAACTTACTACATTAAAAATGTCATTAATGGACACTATATGCCTGATCGAATATGGGATCAGAGCTGTCAATCATTTTGGACCAAGAAAATAAAGACCTCAAAAATGTACACATCACTTAAAACAAATCAGTGCGCAAGTGTTACTTTTCCCGCTGAGAAACAATAATTTTGAATTGAATTTGTCGGCTATTTGAGCCAGATGATCAGCTGGCAATATCAATTTTCATTTGAATTTTGATCGTAGCCAGGCCAGAAATTCTGATCATCGGATCGTATAGCTCGAAAGGGTTTTCTAGATCTGGGCCTAAGCTTCATTAATATTCGTTAGAAACTTATTGATTGATGAATTGATTGTTTTATTGATTCATTGAATTTATGATTAACTCTGATTTATTCAAATTAAGTACCTAGTATGATTATTTTAACCATCTCTTTGCCATCAATATATCTTATATACGATAAATTAGTGAAGAGTCTGTTTATCAGTATTTCAGGCTGATTAAACATCTGATGGCAATTTGTTACACTTACAATGGAGAGAACTGTACAACTCAAAGCATCGTAAAAACCATAAGGAGCATACAGAGGGAATTCCCCGCACTATTTTATTTTTATTTGTTTGATTGTATTTATCACGCAACCCCCTATGATATAAAATTCGAGACGCTCTAGGATTAAGAGGTTTATTATGACAAATGTTTGAAAATTGCTTACTCGAAAGGATATCGACCCAACGGCGACAATTGAAGTACGAGGACATATTTGTTGCGAGTGTGTCTTAAAACTCGAAATATTCAAGAAAAACTTGTTGAATAATGTGGGGATATTTATTTTCAATTAACACTGAAAAATTATTGATTGTATTTATGACGAAGTTAGATGTACAATTTGATTGCTTTTTTTTGTTAACTAAAACTGAACTTGGCATGTTGGCCGAAGTTTCTATTAGGTTGTTGCAAATGAAATGGCGACTTTGCTAGTGAAATTTCAAACAACTTTAACTCTCATAAAACTTAATCTTATTAATCAAAATAGGTACCAGCAGATGCAATACACTTCTCCCAACGAGATACAAGTGCATTTATGCCAGTTTCGTAGAAATCCGACTTTCTAGACTGAAGAAATTCCTCGAAGGCATTTTTGATGGCTGCTTCATCTTAATTTGTTTCTCTGCCAAAAAATGATGGAAATGTTTAAAAAAGTGGTAATCGGTTTGCGAGAGGTCCGGTGAATATGGTGGATGAGGATGAGTCTCATACTGCAACTCGTTTATTTTTTGACCGTTATTCTTATCATTCGCGTCATGTTTTGCTCAGTAAGCTCATGCGGAGCCCACTTATCAAGTTTTTTGACTTTTCCAAGCTGTTGCAAGTGCCGGGAAACTGTCGGCAGTGTACGCCCAGTTTCTCTGCATTGTCCCTTACAGTTTGGCGTCAGTCAGACCCCACTAGTAAACGCAGCTCGTCGTTCTCTATCGATGGTCCTGGGTGACCACATGGCTCACTTTGAAGGGTCATATATACTGATCGGAATTTTTCGAACCATCGCTGTGTGGTTCGTACGCATACTGTTTCAGCTCCAAATCCTCTGTTGATGTTTTTGGTTGCCTCCTTTGCGTTGTGGCCAAGTTTGAACTGGTAAAGAAAAAGTAACCGTTTTTGACTCGATTCCATGTTTTTTTATTTTTTTTCTCTCCGATCTCAATGAAGTCCAAAACTGAAATGATTCCATGACCAAATGTAGGAGTATTTATACTTCAATATTCATTACTACCAAAGCCACCTGGCGGCAGTGTGAGACACGAAAATCGCAACTAACTTCACTTCATCGCGAAAGTCGCCATTTCATCTGCAACAACCTAATACAAACCGAAAGCAAATTGTTAATATTAAGCAAGAATCGAGTAATGAGCTTTCCTTTTATTATGGAGTCCCGCAAGGAACTGTGCTAGGCCCACTACTCTTTTTAATTTATGTCAATGACTTGTTTCAGGAGCAAATAAAGGGTGAATTAATATCGTTCGATGATGACACAGTTCTATTTGTAGAGGACAATAGTTGGGATTTGGTTAGAACAAAAACAAATTACAGCCTGTCATTAATAAAAAACTGGCTGGATGCTAATCTACTGACACTAAATGTAGAAAAAAGTGCATACATCGTTTTTGCCCATAACAGTCGCGCTATTCCGTCATCGTTATATATCACAGTTCATTCTGATAACTGTACATCTCACTGTCTATGTAAGCCTCTTAGAAATGTAAGTCATATTAGATACCTGGGCGTCACATTTGACCAACACTTAAAATGGGATATTCATATTGCAAATACCGTAAATCGACTAAAGCGATTAATTCCGATCTGTTTTACTGTAAGAACATTTTTAACAAAAACTGCAGTAAGAACATTCTATTTTGCGCTAATACACTCTGTATTACAGTATGGTATTATAGCTTGGGGGAGCGCTGCTGTATCAAACATGAGACCATTGGAAATTATGCAAAAAACATTATTAAAAATATTACTGAAGAAGCCGCATAGACATAGCACAGTTCTTTTATTCTCCATAATAAATGTGCTCAGTGTTGATAAGATTTTCGATATCATTGCTACTATTCAAACATATAAGGATTTTAAACTAGGACAAATCACGATAAATACTAATGCCACACGTAATGGCACTATCAAAGAATTAACACTACCACGAAAGAAAACTACCTTAGGACAAAGCCATTATTCTTATAGAGGAATTAAACTATTTAATAATTTGCCAAATTTCATTAGAACGTCGGATAGTCTTATGAATTTTAAATTATATATAAAGCGCTACTAGTATACAGAAATTTTAAATTAGAATAACAGAAGCACAGAATTTTGAACACATCTTTAATTGAACACATATGAATATGATATATGAATATGAATTTTTGTTTCATTGTTTATAGTTTTTTTAGTCTTTTAAGTAACATATTACATGTAAACAACTGAAAATTGTAAATTCTTAAAGTAAAAATATTTTAAAAAAGAAATCAGCAAAAAAATCCTCACTCCTAATACAAGGTATTCTACCTTATAAGGAGGAGTAGTGCATAAGATTGTTTATATTTAAGAACTGTTATATTGTATTGTACTGCATTAACTAATAAAAAAAAAAAAATTTGTATATGTAGACTAAGAAGAGACAGAATTTTGAATTTGGCTTCGCGTACTACTTTTGCGGTTAAATTTTCGTGATTTTCTGTATTTTGTGCAAAGAATAATATGACGAGAAGGATCATTTATACGAACTATGAAAAATTATTATGCTCAATAAAGAAATTCTATGGCTACATATATACTTAAATTTCCACTTTGAAATCACTTTTAATAGTAACCATTAGCCGTGCACTCCCTTTAGAACAGAATGGCAGAATTAACACGTTTACGTCAAATTTAATTTAATTAAAAAAACGTGATAACAGGAAAATAATTTTAGAAGGAGGAAGTTTCTCAAAAATCTCTGTAAATTAAGACAAGTTAATAAACTTATTCAAATACTTTTTTCATAATAAGATTGAACTAACGAAATGTAAGCTTTTTTTTGATGTTTTTGTTTGGCTCAATTGCAATTTAAGTATATTGCTTAAACGTATGTCACAATAACTGAAATGGACACTTCACTTTTCTCTGTTCAGTAGATTAAATGGACGACAAGCCTCTTAACAATTTATGTGCCATGTCTTAAATAATGTGACTGCTACCAAATTACTCTTCTTCTTTGTTTTACAGCATTCCTCCGCAGTTCGAGCCTATATTGCAAAATAGTCATGTCCTAAACCAGTGCCGTAAATGACGGGATATTTCGCTATTATAACGAATGACATCATTCCGTCATTCGAGTCGCTATATTGTATTTTAAGGAATGAAAGTGACATTTATAATTTATACTGGTATATCATGCCAATATAATTCTAGAAGTCATTTTCATCTAAATGATTAATAAACAAACAAAAAAAAAAAAAAAATCCAAAATACAGCAGAAGTATGCACATGACAAATGACCAGAGATGGAACTTAATTAGAAAGATTCCTATTCAGACGCATTCTCATCGTTATAATGAATCTGTCCGCATAGTTTTTTTGATAGCGGCCTGATGCAAGTTACGTAGCATTTGAGATGCGTATTTGACTTAATTAATACACTTGCAATGGTTAATTCAATGCGATCAGATTTCTCGGTTCATATGCTTTTAAATTGCTTATACATTAAAACAAGCGAGAGGAGTATCCTCAGAATAGCCGGCGAGTATTCTTAATGAAAATAATATGTAGCTCTAATATGAACGCCTTTCGTTGCACCCTTACAACAGGAAGTTGCAGGAGAGTTGCGAATCCTACCAAAAATTAATAAAAAAGATTCATTTTTGTTTGCATGAAACTTGCTAAGCTCATTAATTGGAAAATAAAAAGTAAAAAAAAATATTTTTATTGTATGGAAGATAAAAATAATCTTCCACCTGTAAAATACAACAAATGTCGTCTTCCAAGCCGATATGCTGAAATTGTGTATGGGAAGTGGTTGAAAAGGTGACAGCATTGAACTAATTTGTTTCACATCATGCTAGAGTAGCTATAAAAATGTTTCCTACCAAATTTAAGTTTAAATAAACCGCCAACAAGTCGGGCGAAACTTTATTATTCTTGGGAACAGTTTCGGATGCGTGTAAAGTCAATGTTAGAGTGGTTAGGGAAGACTAAGTGAAAGGGGGTTCTTGGGCAGGGCAATTGTCAATTTAACGCTTTGCGGAAACGTTCAAAACCTCCAGTACTTATAATCAATATTTCGTTCGTTTATTTATGCAAGTTTAAGTTTTTAAAAAGAGAGGGGTAAGGCGTGATAGTAAGAGTGGGTGGATATTAATAGTTTTTTAATTGATTGCTTGAATCACGTCCAATATTCTCTGTATAGAATGTCAGTTTAATAGACGAAGTTGCATAGAATTTTCATAAGTTTCTGTGTATTTTACTTTCACGAAACCAAACATTTGTATGGGAGGGGGTAGATCAATCAAAATTAAATTCCTGTTAAGACCCCCTATAGGGGCATAGGCCAGAAACAACTCTCTTCCACAAGGCGCGATCCTGAGCATCGGCTTTAAGCTGTTGCCAGGACTTGTTTATTCCTCTGGCCTCCTGCTCAACTGCTCGCTTCCATGTGTTACATGGTCGTCCAACCCGACGCCTTCCTTGAGGGTTATAATCCAGAGCCTGTTTTGCGCTGTTTTGCTCTGGTTTCCTCAAAGTATGACCGATCCACTGCCACTTTCGCCGTTGAATCTCAATACCTATTTTAGTCTGGCGAGTTGTACTCCAAAGTTTGTTGTTGGAGATTACTTCTGGCCAGAATATTCCTAAAATGCGCCGGAGGCATTGGTTTACGAAAGTCTGTAGTTTCTTGGTAAGTCGAACGGTCACTTCCCACGTAGTACAACCATACAACAACACGGATTTAACGCATGCGTCAAAAACTCGCAGCTTCAGCGAAGGGAGATCTCTCTTAACCTCCAGAAAGGGGAAAGGATACCGAAGGCCTGACGAGCTTTATTTAGCCGAGCCTCAACATCCTTTTCGGCTCCACCGTCCATGCTGACAATGCTTCCGAGATAGCAAAAATCTTGCACCTCTTCCACATCCTGTCCATTAAGAACAATCGGTGTGCTTGCGTTCGAACCCATGTGCATGTACTTGGTTTTACGCACATTTATTTTCAGTCCCGCCTGTTTGCATTTAGAATGCAACGAGCGAACATTTGACTCTAAGTCCGAACGGGTATGTGCAAGCAAACACACGTCATCAGCATAATCAAGGTGACTTAAGATGTTAAATAGTCTCCATTGAAGACCTTTACCTTCCCCACCTTCCAGTGCAGCTTTCAAGATGTCATTTATTACCACCAGAAACAGGGCTGGTGATAATATGCAGCCTTGTCTGACACCCGTTCGCACAGGGAAGCTCTCGGACAGCTCTCCTCTATGCAAGACGCGACACCTTGCATCTTCGTAGAATTCTTTAATCATAGCTATGACCTTATCTGGGATACCTCTCCTACGCAAATTTTATTTCCTTTCTATTGTAGTGTGCTCGTACAAAATTTTAAGTTCGTAGCTTTTAATTTGTTGGTTATTAGTTGATTCAATGAAATTGGTCGAAATGATACTTTTGTATGGGAGGGGGTAGAAGGCCAAGCGCGATTGCAAAACCTTTAAAGCAACTTCATTTCAATTATCTTTGTAAGGTTTTATGTAAAATTTCAAATTGATAGCTTTTAATAGTAAGGTTATAATTGATTTATTAAAAATTGTCGAAAAAATAGTTTTGTATGGGAGGAAGTAGAAGATAGATATTCGACCAGTTAATATTTCAAACTTTAAGGAATTTTTTTTAAATGCATTTAGCAAATTTTCAAGTTTCTACCTTAAAATTTCATTCAAAAATTTTCAGTTTATGTGTTTTTCTCATTACACATGAAAAACCTTTTGCACGTTAGACCCCCACTTCGGTGCATAACAATTTTGGAACAAATTATTTTTTTTCTGTGTATATTAAATATGTAGATGTATCGACGTGCAAAATTTAAACTTTCTTTCTTTTACCAGAGTCCGAAAAAAATTACTCTAAATTTTCAACATTTTTGCATTCCACCTCCCTCCTTACACCCCCTAAGTTAAATTTTTTACCAAAATTAGAAACTATATAGCTTTATAATCTGATAAATTTTTGATTTGATATCTGTTCTCAATTTTGAGATATAACGATTTGTAGTTTGGGAAAGTGCGCCAATTTTGAAATGCTCCACATTTCCCTCCACTACTATTATGCCCACATTTTATATTTTATCATATTTCGCTAATAAAGTTTAGTATACGTTTCAAGTTTCAATTACATAGCTTAAGAGACAGTCGAGATATTCATTTTTAAGTGTTTTTCTTTGCACCCCCCTGACCCTCTCCCTTACAATAATTAGGCTTTTTCTAAACTGATTCTAGTAGGTCTATATACCACCTTAGTGGTCCCAAAATATGAATTTTTTGTGATTATTAATTTCGAAGATATAATCATTTGAAAAA
This sequence comes from Chorisops tibialis, assembly GCA_963669355.1. NCBI lineage: Eukaryota > Metazoa > Arthropoda > Insecta > Diptera > Stratiomyidae > Chorisops > Chorisops tibialis. The sequence continues at coordinate 127,045,987 of OY770264.1, forward strand.
AAAAAATTGGCCGACAATTTGTGTGTACGGCGATAAATGTTTGAAGAAAGCAAATGTTTTTCTGTGGCATAAACGTTTTTTCGAAGGCAGAGAGAGGTTAGAAGATGATAATCGTAAAAGAAGGCCAATTTCGGCTCGGACACATCAAATGATCGAAAAAGTACGTGGAAATGATCGCAATGCTTCGCTCAAAATGATGGAAGAGGCTTTAAACATCAGCAGAGAAACGATCATTCCAAAGAAGGCATTGCAGCCGCCAGAAGTGATTCAAACTTCCTGAAGTAGATTGTTACGGGGCGAAACATGGTCAGTACGACTCCAAAATCAAGAGTCAAAGTGCGGAATGAGAGACGAAAAATTCACCACAAGCCAAAAAAACACGGATAGTTCCATCAAAAATCAAAACAATGCTCATTACATTCTTCAATAGCAAAGAAATTGTCCACAGGGAATTCGTTCCAATTGGCCGAACAATTACTGGCGCATATTATATCGAAGTTTTAAAGCGTCTGATGGCCAGAATTCGTTGTAGCCGACCCGAATATCGTGGTCCCAATGACTGGTGTCTGTTGCACGATAATGCACCGAGTCACACCTCACTCATTATTCGTCACTTTTCTGCTCGAAATCATGTTTGTGTCACCTGATTTGGCTCCATGCGATTTCTCTCTATTCCCAAAAATGAAATTGAAGTTGAAAAGATGTTTTTTTAATGACATTTTGAACATCAAAACAGCTACAACACGAGCACTAGAGGAAATTCCCCAAAATGAGCTAACTAGCTGTTGAATCGCTGTAACAAGTGTATTGAAACTGGAGAAGAATAAAAAATTCAGATTTCTTCTTTCAATGATGTTTCCATGGCCCTTCTCGAAACTTAATGGTCGCACTGTGTAATGTTGGATGGAAGGGAAACATCTGATAAAAGAAGTTTTTGAATGGCTCATTTGAAGCCGATGATATTTTGCAAAAAGATTCAAACCAATTACCACGGTTTTTAGATGCAATACTTGCATCATTCGCCCTGAATTCCAAATTCTATTCACGGAATAGAAGACTAATAGCCTTTTCACTATGTAATTGCGACATTATTTTCTACGAGCATTATCCTCACTTTTACCTATACGTACATATACGAATCTCAATTTATTGTAGCATGAAAATGTCAAAAATTTCGTTCCGCTAATCTTCAACTTTGATTTTCGTCATATCTCTAGTTAAATCTTTTCAATATCCTCCGTTTTGTGGATGCTTTTTCATACCGTACGAGGGTTAATTTCGAAATTCTACATTGTTAAAACACATATGTAGGTATACACGAATTTCGAGAAAATTATTACAAAATTTTACCTTGGTCAAAGCAACGAATTTTCCGCACATTCTACATGTACGTTTTCTATTTATAAAATTCTTTTGAGCACCTTCCAATCTTTAAAGCGATCAAAAATAAAGCACATCATAAATTTTTATGTTCTTACTCTATTTTTCTCTTGAGGTAATAAAGTTTGTTCTTCTATTTTTGGCTGAGTAAATGGAAATGATTTTACGTAACGTTTTTTATTATCAAAGCTATTTTAGTATACTGTAAATAATTTGCATTAACAAAGTCTTCACGTAATTATGGTGATCGCCTGCTACCATCAAAATGTCATATGTATGGTGCCATTATTCGGTAGTTGTCCTATCGGAAAGCGCCGATCATTCAAATATTTTTAAACAAGTTTGTGAAAAAAACACCTCTTGTTCGTAAATTACCGTCAATTTTCCACTGCTAGAAAAATCCCATTTGAAAACTGCCGAGTACGATCATGTACAGATGTTAATATTGTATGATCTCATCATTTAATTTGATTCGAATCGTCAGACTGAAGATCTCGTTCGCTATTTTATTGATGGCGATCTTGGTCTATTTTGGAATGTTGGCATGGCGCCTTTTTTAATAAACGCCCACCTAAATGGACTCTGAATGGACTTGGACAAGCTGTTTGTTGTTTACAGAGAAATTCAAATAAATAATGTTTAAACTTTTTGGTGTCATTCAGCATGTCTTGTGTATTTCAAGTTGATATTTTATCCACATAAATTCTAAATGATTGGGATACCGGATAAATAAATGCATAATCACCAAAATAAATGTGATCAAAAGAAAGTAAGATTTTCAGTTGTAATATCAGTTGAATACAAATCCACAAAGCCCAGAAATTTGCATTGAAACAGGAATAGATTGGACGAAGGTCATGACGATTGTGAAATGAATTTAATTTCGGACCAATTATTTTTGTTCTTGCGCTCCCATTGGACACGAATTATCGAAACGCATTTTGAGATCGAGACTGATACATTTTTAAGTTCGGAAATACCTACTGGAAGTTGCGCGAGTTTTTATACTACAAATGAAATCTGAGAGTATTATAAATTCGATACAAAGTTTGCAACGCTCAGAAATAAGGCTTGGAGAAAAAATAAAGTGTCAACAAATTGGGCGAAACTTTATTATTCTTGGGACAAGCTGCGGATGAGTGAAAAGTCAATATGTAGGTTAGAGAGGTTAGGGAAGACTAAGTGAAAGGGAGTTCTTGGGCAGGGCTGTTGTCAATTTAACAATATTTCATTCGTTTCTACAAGTTTGGGTTTTTATGAGGGGAGGAGGAGGGGTAATAGTAAGAGTGGGTTGATATTAATAGCCTTTTAATTGATTGTTTGAATCACGTCCAATATTCTCTGTATAGAATGTGTTTCGTAGACGAAGTTGCATAGAATTTTCATAAAATTCGGTGTATTTTACATTCACGAAACCGAACATCTGTATGGGAGGGGGTAGAGAAGGTAGGGGAATCGTAAAATTTGATATGCAGTTTTATTTCGTTTCTCTTTAAGGTGCTTGTACAAAATTTCAAGTTCGTAGCTTTTAGTTTCTTGGTTATTAGTTGATTTAATGAAATTGGTCGAAATCATACTTTTGTATGGGAAGGGGTAGAAGGGCAAGCGCGATTTCAAAACTTTTGACGCAATTTTATTTCAAGTATTTTTAAAAGTTTTGTGCAAAATTTCAAATTGATAGCTTTTAATAGTTAGGTGATAATTGAGTTCTTGAAAATGGTCGTACAAAATTTCATAAAATCAAAAAAAAAAATTACTTTCATCTAGAGTATCGCATGATTTGACTTTACACCCAATCGTAGTCATGTTATATTTTTTTAAATTCTGTAAATTTTAAGAGCTTGACATAATATATTTGGAGTATAACGTCTTTACACAAGCTAAGCAAAATAAAGATTTATAAACTGAAATAAATAATATTAAAATGCAATATAATGCTGTGGATTCGATTTGACAACAACGTTTTTGATAAAACCTGAAACATGATAAACCTTGAGAATACCTGAGAGCTGTAAGTATCATAGCAATCTCTTAGTATTTGTATTGAGGATTCTTCGCTACCGATTTTTTGACTGATAAATATGAAATACTTCAAAATAGTTTTCAGGAAAAGGGCTAACCAAATGCTCTGCATTAATATACATATTTAGTATTTCTTTTCTCATTTCGTATGACGATGAATAAAACATATCTTATAATAAAACCAGCTTAATATCTCTCAATATTTTAAATGTCAATGCATTAAAAAGTTCAAAAAAAATCATGAAACTTATATACCTATATCTGAAACAAGCGATCCCATGGGATTTCGTCCGCGCAAAAATCGTATTAAAGCGCATTTTTTGAGAATGCAGTTAGTAATACATGATGTGGGATGTATAATCTGCTTAGTTTAATAGCTGAAACAATTTTTCATATTTTGTTGAAATCAGAACCATAAATTATTAAGAATGAAACCATGATATTCGTATTTGTTTGCGACAGGCTTGTGATCAAATCACCCCCGTGAATTGAGATCACATACAGTGACGTTCAAAACTGAACCATGAATGCAATAATTGAAAATGAAGTAGATCTAATATTTTTGATACTTTTCAATAAAAGACTGTTAAGTTAATTAAACTCTAGATGAAATCTGAGAGTATATTGTGTTTGCCTTACCGTTTGTAAAGCTAAGAAATAACGCTCGCACAGAGCCGCCAAGGGTACAGAAATATTTGTTGCCGCTCAAAAACCTCGATTCCGAGTGACCGTCTGTCTGTCTGTCTGTCTGTCCGTCAGTGCGTCTGTCTACAGCATAACTCTCGAAAGCTTTGAGCTATAGTGCTAAAAAAATTTGTGTGCCATTTTTAGCAAAAAAATAACTTTAAGTTCGTGAATGGGCCACATCCCCACTCCTTCTACACCCTCCCATACAAATTTCATGAAATTTTGAAATTTAAATTAAATTATTTTTCTTCGAAACTGTTAAAGCTATCAACTTGATATTTTGTATAGTGTATACAAATAGAAATATTAATAATGCGAAAAAAATGTGTTTTGATCCGTACACTCCTTCTACCCCCTCCCATACAAATGCATAATTTTTGTTAAATGCATTTTATCGATTTCCACTCAAACTAGAAAAAGTACAAACTTCAAATTTTTCCAGAATTTGTTTCTTAATAAGCTCCGCTTCACTTCTTCTACTACCTCCCATACAAATATGTGTATTATAAATTCAAGAAAAGCATTTCTCCTTCAAGTATATGAGAGCTATCAACTTTGAAATTGAATCAAAGAATGGTGATAAGGATGATGATAAGCATGTTCAAAATAATCTTAAATGCTCCACTTCCTCTGCCACCTCCCATACAAATGCCCCAATTTCAGGAAAATTATGACCAATTTCTTAAAATAATGAAAACTAAAAACTTTAAATTCAGCAAAAAACATTTTGCATGCCATGTTCGGTGTCATATACGAAAAATACAAACCTCCCCCTCTACTTCTACCACCTCCCTTGCAAAAGTCTCTATTCACTATTCGAAAGAGTTTGTCATTGTCATATCCATCTCATCTAGAGTATCATATGATTGGGCTTTAAGCCCAATCAGAATTCTGTTATGTTTTTTTGTTAAGTTTTGAAATAAAATTTTCTTTCACTGATTAAAGAAATTACTTTTTGTTGAAAAATACCTCAGGGTGGTTCAGTTTTGCATGTCACAAAAAGAACGTTAAGAAAATATCAATAGTTGTAGCTTGTGCTAATTCTATTAAAAGTTCAAATAAAATAACATTAAGTATAAAAAAGTATCAGGACTACGATTGTGCGTGCAGGCCAATCATACGATACTGCAGATGAAATCGAAATTGTTATGTTCTTAAGAAATTTTGTATGTAGAAGGGGTGCGAGCATTGAACTAATTTTTTTGTAAGGAAATATTTGAAAATTTGATAAATAAACCTGCAATTTTCGCCTAATTTTAGTACTAATAGTGAAAGATTGAGCTAGGCGTCTTAAAAGTTGTATACAAGGGCAAGGTAAAAGGTTCTCGGCTCAGCCTATGGATGGCACTGCTACAAATGAAATTACTGTTTTCTTATGTTGGTGCACTTGTTGCAAAAGTAAGTGCCAAATATGAATTTGTTCGGATAAATAGTTTGTTTTATACGGCTGTTTAAAGTAAACGTGTTGTGTGTTTTTTGACACAATGAATAAACTAGAATATCGTTCCGTCATAAAATGCTTTGTTTTGGTTGGCTTATAGCCACCAGAAATTCATCCAGATTTGGCAAAAGTGTATAAGGAGTCTGCACCTTTGTTATCAATAATAAAAAAATGACCAGCTGAGTATATACGTGGTTCTACATCAATTGAAGATGACCCACTTGAAATACAGTCAAGACCTGCAACTACCGAAGAAAATATCGAGAAGATACACAATATAGTTCGAGATGATAGACGATTAAAGGTGTATGAGATAGCTAAGGCTGGAGGTATCTCTAAAGAAAGGGTATGGCATATTTTACACGAAGAACTCCGTATGAGAAAGTTTTGTGCAAGATAGGACCGCATTTGTTAAATGCTGATCACAAACAAATGAGGAGCTGGATTTCTCAGCAATTTTTGCGTTTTTTATGAAGAATCCAACCGATTTTCTGCACAGATTTGTTACAATGGACGCAACGTGGGACCACCACTTCACACATGAGTCAAAACAACAGTCCAAGTAGTGGGTAGATGCCGAAAAAAGCAAATACAATTGCATCGGTTGGAAATATTATGACTAGTGTTTTTCGGGATTCCAAAGGTCTCTCTTAATTGATTACCTGTCCAAGGGTCAAACATATGTGGAATACTACGCACATCTTCTTGGCCAGCTAGATAAGAAAATAGAGAGGAAAGGCTTGGCAATTAGAAAATTGTGGGATTTGAAGCATGAAATGTTGGAACATCCTCCTTATTCACTAGATTTGGCCCCTTATGACTATCATCTATTTAGAAATCTCAAGAAATTTCCGGCTAGAAAGCTTGTTGGGTCAAATGAAGAGATGATAACAGAGGTGAATGGATATTTTGAAAACCTTCCAGAATCGAACTTCAGGGACGGAACCCAGTGATTGAAAAAAGGTTGGACAAAGTGTATTCAACTAAAGAGATACCGCATTGAGAAATAAATGCATTTTAAAATAATAAATTAAATTTTTCTCTACTAGGCCTACACATCACCCTCGTACAAGTAATTTTTTTTTTTAAATTCAATTTGTGAATAACCAGCGTTCATAAATTGACCATATTTCTCACGCGATTTTTTTTTCGTTTTTTTTTTCAATTTTAACCACACAGAAAAAGTTTCCCGCCATCTACAAAATATCATGTTACCTCGACTTGAATCAACATCATCAATTGATGATTATGCTTTTGATCATTAGGCACATACCTGAAATGAAAAGAAAAACCATAAATTAGAAATTGGGCTCAATGTTCCATGCTATTAATTAATTATATGTAATTAAATAGCTAAAGTAATTTAATAGTCGTATTTTAATACTGCTCAACTCTTATAATAATTGTGTAGTATAAAACAATGTTCTTGTAAAGGTGAAAAACTTTCATTTTCATTAGATACTAACCGATCACGAAACCTTAAGAAATAAATCGGAGCCGATATTTTCCGATTAAGAATTATTGTAGATTATCGTAGTTAATTTTGATTGATGATTTTTCATTTCACTTTTATACCTAAATTATTTTTATTTATCAATACGATTTAATTGGTAACAATCTTTTTTAAACAAAATTTTACAGATAATATGGAAATTAGTTTCACAATAAAACTCCTAATTTTATACGAAATATACAATATATGAAACCGAAGAAAATTGATTGATTGTAATTTAATAGAGATCAAAGCGATCTTTTCTACTGTCTTAATAAAAAATAAAGAGAAAATTTGAGGAATTTTAATACTGACAGCAAAAGCAAGTTATAGGGCGGCGTACATGGCTAGTATTATTTTCTAGCTAGAGGTTAAGAGATTATCAGGCAAGCTATAAACAGCTTCCTGCAAATGCATAGTGCATACTATGGAAATTTATTGTAAATCGCGATAATAGTACCTTAGAGCGAAGTGCATACTAGTAGCTAGTGTTAATAATTTTTTTTCTTGCACACACAAATTATGCCCGTGTACAACTTATATACATATTGTTTTAACAAAAACCTTATTATTACTTGAATTTCCGTTATCTTATCGCTTTATGTGAAAATGTATATTAAGGTGTCAAGGTAGATTTGATAAATTTTTTGTATATAGAGTACATATAGCAATAGTAAAATGATTTGGCATTTTTTTCTCTGGAAAATATGCTGATATATATATATATATACATATATATTAAATGCCACACAATCTTTCGGTGTCATATAAATAGTCTTAATCTAACAAATTCTTATGTTGTTATCGCAACTCACATGAGATCTATAAAACATTAATATTTTTATTACTTACTGCAAGATATGATCAGCTACGTGCTAACATTTTGCGGAGTAACAAATTAGATGAAAATGAAAATATACGAGTCTACTATATCCAGTTATTTATGTTAAATTTTATATCAAAACTGAATCATTTCAAATTATATCGTATGTTTATTTCGCTTGTTACCATAATTCTTCAATTTCTCTCATTCACTAGCCTAATACGCATATCCACAAAAAAAAAAAGAAGAATACACGAGGTCGAATACTTAAGTGAAAATGTAGTGTTTCATAAACAAACAATTTTGCCGAAGTCGCTGGAAACCTTAACTTTTTTTTCGAATATCCTTAAACAAAAACCTTGGTGAGGAAACAGGTTTAATGGCAATGTGATTGGTTTTGAAGTTATTAACACTTTCGCCCAGGAATAAAATCACAAGCTTTATAAAAAAAAAATTTATATTTTGTGAGAAAGTTTCATTATTTTTTCCTGGAACTGGTAAGAAAGTTTTCAAAATTTCACAGTTTATATTAAGAATATTACATTTTGAAATAGCTATGATTTTTGTTGAAAAACCTTGATTTGATTTGATTTTGAATTCTTTGCAAGTAAATGATATTTTTTCGATCCTGTTTCTTCATTAGTGTAAAGATTGATATATTGTGAGCCGAAATAAAATATAAAAATTAAGCAACAAATTAGATGTTATTACCATTTCAAGGTACATCAAATTTGCATAGTCATGGTTCGACTCAACTATAGCTACTCCATTGGATACTAGAGGCGCTTTACCATAGTTTGGCAAAGGTGGAGCCCGATATTTAGAGCGAAATTTAAAAAAGTGTCGACCTTTTGCAATTGTGCGCAGTTTTAATACTTTACTAAAAAGTCACAAGCAAAAATTTTGAAGGACAATTTATATTAGCGCGGATGAAATTGACAAAAGAAAACCACTAAAACTCCACGAATGGTGAATTGGGGAAGCAGAATTCGCAAGTGTCGGTTGCGACATTTCTGCCAGACTCTGATACCGTGTCTCCTTCTTGCAAGGAGTGCCTCTAGAGTCAACCAAAAATTTTGTGCATCAAAATTATGTTGCTGTGATTCTATTTCTATTGAGCTTCAAACCAATAAGTGAAAGATTGTGTGCAATCCGAATAAAGACTAAATTTTTCAACACTTGGTTGATCAACGTTCACGCACCAACAGAAGACAAGGACGATGTAACTAAAGACGAATTTTATGCCACCCTAGAGACAACCTATGACTCATTGCCCTCGAATGACCTAAAAATTGTCTTAGGGGATTTTAATGCAAAAGTCGGAAAGGAGGAGGCTCATAGAGGAACAACAGGAGGGCACAGTCTCCATGACATAACCAACGACAATGGCCAACGTCTTATTGATTTCGCAAGCAGCAAAAATATCATAGTAAGCTCTACGTGCTTCCCACATCGCGATATTCACAAACGAACGTGGGCATCACCAGATGGTCACACCTTCAACCAAATAGACCACGTTCTTATTGAGAAAAGGGCTGCTTCCAGCATACTTGATGTACGAACTCTCCGCGGTGCGAATTGTGACTCTGATCACTATCTGGTCAGAGCTAAGTATCGAGGCAAAATAGCTTGTCGTGGGTATTCGAAAACGAGTAGAGCTCGCAAATTCAATGTCGACAAGCTTAACGACGAAACGGTGGCGCAGGCTTACATGCTAGCATGTAATAAACACCTGACACCAATATATGAAAATATCCAAAATATGCCAGTGGATAATGCGTGGATGAAAATACGAGACGGCATCAAATCCTCCGCGGAAGAGGTATTAGGATATCAAGCACGGCGAAAAAGTAATGATTGGTTCGACCAAGAATGTCGCGACGCAATAGATAGAAAGAACGAAGCTTACAAAATTTTTACTGAACGACCAACACGAGCCAAAAAAGAAAGATATGACGAACTTAGGCGATATGCGAAAAAGACCTGCAGACGAAAACAAAGGAAGTACCATAATGACAAGATACAAAAAATGGACGACGACATGAGAAAAAATAATACGCGGGACGCATACGCCATAGTAAAAGACTTGAAAAAGGGATATAAACCAAAAACCAGTCTCTGCAAAGACGCAGAGCGCAATATCATCAGCGACACAGAAGAAATCAAAAGGAGATGGGCTTCATACTTCGAACATCTTTTGAATCCCATCCCAGTAGTACCGATAACGACAGACAACATTTCAATTCAAACCTCAACTGACGAAGATGAACCATCATCGACACCACCCACGCTTCCTGAAATCAAAGCAGCCCTATGTGACCAAAAACGAAACAAAGCGCCGGGAATTGACGAAATACCAGTTGAACTTCTGAAAAACGGTGGAAACTGTGTCGCTGAAATACTGCACAGCATGATATGCAAAATTTGGACAGAGGAAATCATACCCGACGACTGGCGAAAAAGCATTATATGTCCAATTTACAAGAAAGGAGACAAACTCTGCTGTGAGAACTACAGAGGTATATCATTGTTGTGTACGTCCTATAAAATACTGACAAAAATAATTGAACGTCGTCTTAAGCCCTATACTAATCAAATAATTGGCGAATACCAAGGCGGATTCAGAACCGGACGATCTACAATAGACCAGATATTCTCGGTGAAACAGGTGCTTGAGAAATGCTGGGAATATAACACAGACGTGCACCAAATATTCGTAGATTTTAAACAAGCATACGACAGTATCGACAGGAGCGTACTGTACCAAATCATGCTTGACTTTGGAATTCCTCCAAAACTAGTCCGACTAACAAGACTCACAATGACGAACACTGAATCCCAAGTGAGAATACAAACCGATTCCACCACCAGCTTTCGAACGGAATGTGGTTTAAAGCAGGGAAATGGTCTAGCTCCTATGCTTTTCAACTTGGCACTAGAGTATGTCGTCCGAAAAATCCCAGTCGACACCAACGGGACACTACTATTCAAGTCCACCCAACTAGTAGCATACGCTGACGACATTAACATTCTAGCAAGATCCTTCCCTAGTGCTAAGGAGGTATTTGTCAATTTTGACTCCGCCGCAAAAGAAGTCGGGTTGCGCATTAATGAAAGCAAAACAAAAGTAATGACGCAAACAAGAAGGAGAACGCCAATCAGACAAAACATAACAATTGCGGAATATAATTTGGAGAGTGTGGACAACTTCATATATCTTGGGGCTAATCTAGCAAAGGACGGTAATGAAACAGACGAAATCAAACGACGGATAATACTTGCAAATAAGACGTATTATTCGGTACTTCCAAAAATGAAATCCAAGAAAGTGCACAGGAACAATAAGCTGCGGATTTATAAAACTATTATACGACCTGTGCTCTGTTATGGCAGCGAGACGTGGACATTAACGCGAACTTCCGAAAAATCAGTTAACGCATTCGAAAGAAAGGTCCTCCGAAGAATTTTGGGACCTGTGAAGGAAGGAACGGAATGGCGAATAAGATACAACCATGAGTTGTATCAACTCTACGACGAGCCAGAAGCTTCAACGTTCATCAAGTTACGTAAACTGCAGTGGGCTGGCCATGTAGAGCGAATGGAAGACAGAAACGTGCTCTTAAAGGCAAAGCGAGTGGTAACCGGCCAGTAGGCAAACCACGCAAGCGATGGGAAGACTCGGTTGATGAAGACAGCAAAGCCATTCTAAAAATTAGCAGCTGGAGGACAAGGTCTTTGGATCGAGACGATTGGAGGCGACGACTTCAGGAGGCCAGGGCCCGATTTGGGCTGTCGCGCCATTAATGATGATGATGATTCTATTTCTCTAATAGGGGCCCATAATCTCAGCTGAGTAGTAAGCAAATAAAATATTCAGTCCACTCACTGTGTAAACATGATCAGCGGGTTGTTCAGATTCAGTGTGAAAATTGTGAGTGAAATTACAACAATTTATCTCGCCGAGCAGCAAAATCGTCGCCAACTTTTATGCAACTAAACTATGCCCACCTGGTATTTCAGGTGAAGAATTCGTGGAAGCGAGAGACGGCTAATTATATTGCTGGGCTGTTGAATATGCGCACGACGGTTGCGGCTACTGAGCGAGGATCATGAACTTTGAGATTTATCGAAAAAGTTTCAAACACCCAAAGCGACACGGTTTTGACCTAAAATAGATCGAAGCTCTAAAGTTCATAGACCACGGAAAAATTAAACTGTGCCTTCAAAACAAAGTTTCAGAGGATTAATGAGTGTTTAGGTATAGTAAAGGGTGTTTTTTTTAGAGGCGGAGAACTTTAACTAGGCAACACTGTTCTCTGTGACAGTGGATTTGACAGTTCTCGATTGTTTTGGTGTTAATTTGGTTCGGCAATTTATCATAAATAGACTCACGCCGGAGCAACGTTTATAAATTGTTCAAATTTATTTTGAAAATCATGGTTCAATTCGAGAAACTCATCGGGCATTACATGTATGGTCAGAACGTTACAGTCCGCGGTGAGCCGTACAGAGACATGATTACTAAATTATCGTGCCGCAAATGGAAGGCATTAATGTCGCAGACATGCGGTTTCAACACGACGGTGTCAAATGCCACACAGCGCGCGATACAATTAATTTACTGAAAGAAACATTTGATGATCGATTAATTTCACGAATTGGACCTGAATCTAATCGTCACGAACGAGATGGCCAGTTACACCTCTTTTGTGCGATTTGATGCCATTAGATTTTATTCTGTGGGGATGGATATGTAAAGTCCCATATCTACGCCGCGGCGGCCATATGTCCGAAATCATATTCAAACATTGAAATAAATTACCTTTCAAATAAAGCCAATTTCATGGATATTAAAAACATTTTTCTGTCTTATTTCAATTTAAAATTCTCCGCCTTTAAAAAAACACCCTACAGAATATAGGGCTTTGTTGTTTCCCTAGCAAAAAAATGGTAAGATCAGATTTAAAAACAGACTTTAACACAAATAACTCACTCATTAAGCTTAGTTTGGATTCAATCCGTCATTGGATTTAATTATGTTTTTTTTTTTGTAAACTGCAAACATATTGATACCATAAACTTGAATTGTAGCTATTCCATAGGCGAGGAGCGTAAATTTGAATTTTGTTGCAATTGCATCTCTCTTTTGCCCAGTAACCCTTCCAAAATTCTTACCCTTTCTCTCTCATCAATTCATGACTTTGTTTTTGTGCCATGAGTTTCACTTCACCCGTGCATCGTGACAAACTACATATTTTTCTTCCCTACTGCTCGTTATAGCCTAGATTATGAGAAAAATGAGATGATTTAGCTAATAAATGATCGTTATTTTGGTAATTTAGCTAAATTAGCGTATAACACACAGCCGTTTTATGATAATTTAGGCCTTAATTATAATTTAGTTGCGCTATGTGTCGATGGTATTAATTGGAACGGTTATGTCCAAGCAAGCACACGTTATCAGCACAATCAAGGCGACTTATACCATTGAAACAAAGCACAGCTAAATTATAATTAAGGCCTAAATTATCATTAAACGGCTGTGTGGCATACGCTTATTTAGCTAAATTACCAAAACACCAATCATTTATCAGCTCTAAATGCTCTCAGCTAAATCATCTCATTTAGCTAAATCCTCTCATTTCTCTAATAACTTATACCATTGACACATAGCGCAGCTAAATTATAATTAAGGTCTAAATTTTCATTAAACGGCTGTGTGTCATACGCTAATGTAGCTAAATTACCCAAATAGTGATCTTTTATCAGCTAAATCATCTCATCATTCTCTCATCTAAATCATCCCATTTAGCTAATACCATTGACACAGCGCAGCTAAATTATGAATAAGGCCTAAATTATCATTAAACGGCTGTGTGTCATACGCTTATTTAGCTAAATTACGAAAATAGTGATAATTTAGCAGCTAAATCGTCTCACCATGCTCTCAGCTAAATCATCTCATTTAGCTAAATCCTCTCATTTTTCTCATATTTTAGGCTATAACAATGGATAATGTAGTACTAGAGTTGGAGCTTTCATAAAAGCTTCGTCGTGCAAGAGAGAAGAAAAGTCATTTTCTGACAGCTCTGAATTATGCAAAATCTTGGAATCGTGATTTAAACGCCTAGCTGTGAAAGATGACTCGCAAGCGCTTCTAAAACAGGATAAGGGATCGTTTTTCTTCTTTGGTCGCCTTCCTTGTAAAATTTTATTGCCTATTGGCTATGCAATTTAACGTTTTAAAAATATGACAGATGAGTGAGTGGCTCTTCTTAATTAGCAAAGTGCTGTGTGTCACCAATCTACTAAAGATGAAGACGACCTAAATTATGAAATAGCCATATTATAATTAGGAACGCTATGTGTCAATGGTATTAGGCTATAACGATAAAGATTGTACTAGAGCTAGAGCTTTCATAAAAGCTTTCCTGTGCAAAAGATAAGAAAAATCGTGTTCTGACAGCTCTAAATTATATACAATCTTTGAAGCGTGATTTAAACGCCCAGCTGTGAAAGATGACTTGCAAACAATTCCAAAACAGTACTAAGGATGGTTTTTCTTCGTTTGTGGCCTTCCTTCCCAAATTTTATTACGTATTGACTATGCAATTCAACCTTTTGAAAATATGGCAGATGAGTGAGTGGCTCTAGTGTTGGGTTACTCATACAAGAAGTGGTACAAATGTCCCATTCATGCACGTCAAAATGTCCCATCACTACAAAAAATATTGTTGTCCCACTTCAAAGTTTTTGTCCCACTTCAAAGCTTTTGTCGCATCTGAATTAAAAACATGCATTTGTATGGCTGCTGTACCAATACATTTGTAACACTCAAATCACACTCACTTCACCGGGTTTTGTCCCATGCATTTGTATGGCTGAAAGCAAAGCTCTCAGCACGGAAATATTACGAACCGGAGAACTCTGCACATGAATGACAGATTCTCTTCGATGGGAGAAACCGAGATTTAACTTTCATCGCACTTTTTTCGATTAAAAATCTATTGCACTGATATCAACGTGTAGTAATTACATGCTGAGCACTATTAATAAAGTATTTTGGAAAACTGAACTATTTTTAACACTGCATTTAAGAATAAACGCGATTCTTACGAAGCCCGCCGTGTCCGCTACATACAAAAGCCGGCGAACGGAACTGTCATTTTTATTGTGACTACAACTTGTTGTTGGATTGACTTACATGGCTAGTATAGTTTTTTAACCCTAGTGAAACCGAATAAGTGTAAATAAGAATAACTGAAATAAATAAGAATGTATTTTTTTGTGATATTAATTAAGGAGATTTTGTATTTTAATTTTTAAAATTAAATAAGAATAAATAAAATAAAAAAGAATGTATATTATAAACACAACCCACAAATGCCACACCTAATAATACGTCATTTTACTACCGCATCTCAATAAGAAACGGTGTTAGTAGGGTTAAAATACTCTACGCGCACACATAAAAGCGCAATATACGTCATTTTTCGCTCATTTGCTACCATTGCTCCTCAAAAAGGCAAATTGTATGAATGGGACGGACATTGTATGTATGAATGGGACATGGAGCTTTTGAATGGGACATTTGAGGTGGGACATTGTACCACCTCAAATTTCAAATGAGCCCCTCATACAAACATGGGACAAAAATTCTTGTCCTACCCAACACTAAGTGGCTCTTCTTAATTAGCAAAGTGCTATGTATCACCAATCTGCTAAAGCTCGGTCCACACTATATAACATAACATGCTATATAACCATGTTATGTAACATGTTATACAATTTTTGCAAAAATGTAACAAAACTTGATGTTACATAACATGTTATATGCTATCGGTCGAGTGTCGGTAAACATCAAAGGAAGTTATATAATATTGTTATGTGAAATGTTGCAACATCGTCCACATTTGCGTAACATGTTATAAAAGCTTCAAACATTTTTTTAGGTGTGGACATAAATGTTATATAACAATGTTACAAACTTTTTGTTATATTACAAAGTTAAATAACATGTTATATAGTGTGGACCGAGCTTAACGATGAAGACGAGCTAAATTACGAATTAGCTAAATCATAATTAGAACCACTATGTGTCAATGGTATTAAGAAGTTAAACAGTAACTGAAGATTTTTATCTTCCGCACTTTCCAGTACAGCTTTCAAGATATCATTTATTACCGCCAGAAACAGGGCTGTTCATAATATAAAGCTTTGTCTGATACCCGCTTCTTGGGACAAATTTGGGATATCAACACCATATGCTGGGTTCAACTGGGGTTAGCAGAAAAAGTGAATGTGAAGTGATGTTAAGAATTTTAAATTTGATCAAATGTCGATTTTCAGATTTCTATCTATAGCTAGAGTTCAGATCCTCGTAGTTTTCGGTTCTACATTTCCCCCGCTTCCTCCTTGCACCCTGCATCCTTCAAAATTTTAGTTCGCCTGAGTTAGCACTTCATCTAGTCATAATTCACAAAAACTGAACTTTCTATCTTCAAGGGTTTGGGATTTGCGCCCTGAGCGTGCACATAGACAGACGGATTTATTTTTTTTTGATTTGGATTAATTTTGTCATTAAGCATGAAAAAAACAGTTTCAGGGTAGCAATTTTTTTTGTACTTGTACTTTATCAATAAAATATTAAAGTAAAATGAGCATTTATCACGATGTGGCGATTTTCTTTAAAATAAATTCAATACGTGTTCTGTATTATTTGATTTAACATATCGACCCACCTGTTGTTGGGTCGCCACTCACATCTATACAAATTGAGTTGACACCTTAAAGATAGTTTCACATTCTCCTTCATTTTTACCATTTGGGTTTTCGAAACAAATTTTGCGGAGGTGCAAAATAAAATAGTGTGGAACCGGTTAGATCGAGCCACCCATTCATTTCCGTTCAAGTTACTCTGAATTTATCGTTAGAGACGAATGCGACTAACTGGAATTACTCAATAGAATAAACAATTTAACATACTTACACATGCAAGTATAACTCTGGAAGTGATTTTCCATCGACTCTAAATTGTAGTAACGCAAGATTAAAGGCTTTACCCCAAAAAATTCTATCGATTTTCCTAGCTTATCTTTATGCTCGATTCTGCTCACTCGCTAGAGCTGGAATTATAATATTACAGTGACGCACTATCCCAGTAGTATTATGATTCTAATTGTACATCGATATTCGATAAGTCCCACGGTAATAATGTTTTTATATGAAACCATTTTCCAACGAATAAAAGGTCGAGAAAATTGAAAACGGATCAGATTTCCGTGCAGATGATTGCAATTGATTGCCGGTTTAAAAATGGTGCTGCCTCTAGGCTTGAGGCCATATGGGAAATTCGAACATATACGATTCTTTAAGGAGATATCCAACTAAAGATTTACAGAAATTTGCATTTACACAGATCCATATATGTATCGTTGTTGAATCGTAAGTTGAATGGAATATTGAGAAATTAAAAACTTCGGCTCAATCGCGTAAACGTTATTTCCAGTATAAAAGTACAGTTAAATGAGAATAGTGGCTGTAAATAAAATTAAAGATAGGATATATCAAGAAAATTTCGTGTTTTCAGTATTGCCGAAAAACATTATTAAGTAGGGAGATTAACGCGAAAACGCCTGCATGCCAAATTTGAACAATAATATCACCAATAATTTATGCAAATGATTTACCATTTATGTGTAAATACTCGTAACAAAATATAGCACATGAATGTACTTCCCACAGTCGATCGTTTCAATCCAAACACATCGGCTCAATCGTATATCGTCGACCCATGTTAGTGTAATGCCTAATGCCTGAAAAAGGCCGCACCGGATCAATTGATATTTTATGTTATTACGTCACTTACCGGCGATTTCACTATATTAGTATACATATACATTATACAAGCTATCCAACGACTTGATGTTCTACAAAATGGTGGTACAGTGTCTACTGACAAAAGTCAACCCGACCATATTGGGAATTCAAAATACTAACTGAATTTGTTACGTGGGTGACCTACAGATTGAACATCATAAAAAATACGACCGCGACTGTTGACTTCGATATTATTTGTATGAAGATGCTTCTATTCCAAAATATGGATCTTCTTTTTTGGATAACTCTCAATAACCTCCATTTCTAGAGTGGCGAAAAATCGAAAACAAATTGAAATTGATTGTATGTTAACACTAATTCCAGTACATAAATTAATTTAAGTAACTGCTGTAAAACACCAGTTGAATAAAGTAAATGACACGAGTAACAAATGTCTTTTAAGAACACAACAGTATGAATAGTCCAGTCGGATTAGATCAAAAAAGATCTGAATGGTGAAATGTTGCGATATCGATGTTTTTTTTTCCGTAAATTACAATAAAAATATTCATGACAATGGAAAAAGGATTCCAAAAATAGCAAAATCTGCAAATTTTAGCAAGTCATAGAGGTTTTTTGAGATTCTTGGCGTTTCACTAAATTGAAAAATTAAAAATGAGGTTCCATTGCAGATATTTAGGCCTTTCATTTGACTGGTACATAGTTAAATTCTGTTTATCTAAACCTAAGATATAGACGGTTTTCGAAGACGTTTTCGAAAATTTTCAAAGAATTTGTGTTTTTAGAAAGAAATGAATATCTCACAATTTGTAAAAAAGATATTTTACCCAAAC
Source organism: Chorisops tibialis (assembly GCA_963669355.1). NCBI lineage: Eukaryota > Metazoa > Arthropoda > Insecta > Diptera > Stratiomyidae > Chorisops > Chorisops tibialis. Next base: position 127,064,505 of record OY770264.1, read on the forward strand.
ATACGGCATTGCCTCTTAATAACTGCACTTTAAACAATTGAATCAAAATTCAGTCCATATTTAGCCGATTCCATAGAAATTTTATGAAGTTATTGCAAAATATATTTTCGAGTAAATTCTTTCTTAATGTTTTTTTTTCTAAAATAATGTCTACATCAATCTGCACCTAACCTTTATAATAAGGCTGTATTGTAGACATCCTGACGAAGAATTTGCGGGGTTTGAAATTCAATTTGACCCATCCGGAGCCGAGATATCGATCTTTATCTTCCAGATTTTAAGATGTTGTTTTATTATTATGTTATTTTTACTTATAAAAATTCCTTTTTAGGCTGCCAATCATATTCTTCCAAAATTTGTTTATGCTCATATCATCATGTATTTTCTTTGAAAAATTCTCTTTGAGTGAAGAAAACTACTGAAATAACAGAAGAAGAACGACGATTCTTACAATAATTGACCCCTCACCCCTAACTCAAGGTTATAACCTTAAAAGGGGGAGTAGTGCTAATTATATTAAAATAAAATAAAATTGTATAATATTGTATTAATAAAAAAAGCATTAATAATAAATAAAAAAAAAATTATAATTGCTTAAATAAATATCGTTCAAGAACTAATAATTGTTCGGCCATTGAATGCTACAATTTTGAATAGTAGAACGAGAATTATGTAGATTTGGGAGATATTGCATGTCTTCACTCAAAAGTTTTTATAAAAATACTATTTAAAACTAAAAATTGTTATAGCAATGTAGATGTAAGATAAATTCAAAAAATTTGAGTTAATACCAAATTCAATTTTTGAAAAAGATTCTCAAAGCATCAAGTGCAAAAACAGAATAGTTCTAAGACATTCAGTTTTCAAATCTTTAAAGAGCTTTTAAAAAAGCACAAATTATTTATATTGTTATCGATCTGACAACCACGCACGATCTCTATCGAATACGCGAGAAAAGTATACTCCAAAATGTAGGCAATTAAAGCTCTAGAACTTTCCAGAATAAACTGTATACTCCAAAATGTAGGCAATTTAAGATCTAGCACTTTCCAGAATAAACTCCAAAATGTAGGCAATTAAATATCTAGAACTCTCCAGTATAGTCTAGAAACACATCCGACAAAACACCGACAGAAGCTTCGAGAATAGTAGGAGAAATATATAAAAGCACGGTAGCTCTCAGCGGAGAGTCAGTCATTTTAATGATCGAGACGCGAACCAGTGGAAGCGATAAAGCGATACGCGGCGGTAGTGCCAAATAGGCGAATTAAGTTAAAGTGCAAATTAAGTAAAAGTGCGAATAAATAAATTATCACTTATTTTTAAACGAATTGTGGTTTTACTTGAAATCCCGGCGAACCCCTAGCTCGCAAAAATATCATTTATTTATTCAGTCTACAGATAAGTTCCAACAGACCACTAACAATTATACAATCGTACGAACTATGCGTAAAAAAAGAAAATTACTTATTACTTAGTCACACATTTCTTAATAATATTAAAACCAAACAACTATAATACAGAATCAAAGTTATAATTATCTTTTATTAAATTTAAAACAAACCAAATCACAGGAAAAAAAATACAATTACTATTCAAACTAATAAAACTATCTGCTATTACAAATTTATGGTGTAGATACTCATAATAGCTCAGACTGGAAAGTAACTGTGGCCTCCCTTACTTGCGATGTGCGCGAAATTTTTCGAAACAATCGTTTCGCTATGCTTGTCTGGCGTACTTAAGCCTAGAGTACCTCCATGCAAGAGGTAGAGTATGGCAGAAATGTCACAACCGACACCTGCGAATTCACCGTCCGCATTTCACCATTCGTGGAGTGGTGAGTTTAGTGGTTTTCTTTTGCCAATTTTATGCACCCTAAGATAAATTGTTGCTTCAAAATATTTGTTTGTATTACAAACTGCGGACAGTTCTCGATGTTCAGAACGTACCAAAAAAAATCGACAGTTTTTTTAAATTTCGCTCCAAAAACAGGGCTTCAGCTTTGCCAAACTATGAAAAAGCGCCTCTAGTGTCCTATGGAGTAACTATACTTAAGCCCAATGCAACTATCTCTATCCCGCGTTAAATTGTCCGTTGCTAAAGTGATTAGTCTAAACACGAACCAAAAACTAAGAGAAATTGAAAAACTCAAGATTTCTGAAATAAAACACTAAATTCCATTTCACATAAAATTGCTTTATTGCTGACTGAATATTAGCAACCAAGAGAGAATACAAACTATGTTTTTTTTTGTAAAAGTTTGAAACCAAGTTAAGCTTGAACAAAGAGGAAGAGGGATCAACCATCTGGTATACAGATGGTTCGCGCACCTCTGAGGGGACAGGAGCCGGAGTCAAAGGTCCTAACTTCTCGGTTTCAAAACCACTCGGCAAAGAAGCCACAATCTTCCAGGCTGAACTAATTGCAATGGAGCTATGTATCCAAGAGAATATAAGGAGAGCTCATCGCAACAAATCAATTTATATCCTATCGGATAGACAGGCGGTTCTCAAAGCATCCAATAAACACGAATCGAGGTTAGTTTGAGACTGTCTTCAAGACCTAATCATCCTGGGTAAAAGGAACGACGTAACCTTACTGTGGGTACCAGGACATATGGGAATTGAGGGAAACGAAGAGGCTGATCGCCATGCAAAAAACGGAGCGGAAAAAAATTTATTGGTTCAGAGCCATTCTGCGGAAAATCAAAAGGGCATCATAACTCTATACTTAGGAAGTGGTTGAACAAGAACACAAAATCTACTGGAATAGACTTCCAGGCTTATCAACCTCAAAAAAACTAATCCTACCACAAAAAAAAGCAAAGTGGAGGATATCCTGAAATTCAGCAAGAGCGATATTAGTACTCTAATCGGCCTAATGACGGGTCACAGTGGAGTGAACCACCACCTCAATAATATGGGCTTCGCTGAAACCGACATCTGCCGCCTCTGTCTCGAAGACTCAGAAACGACAATCCATATCCTATGCCACTGTGAAGCAGTGGCAAGGAAAAGGCATAATCTTCTTGGGAAAGGTTTCCTTTCCACCGACGAACAAGCCGACATGGCTCCCTTACAGATACTCAGATTAAGCTATTGAGTTATGGTAGGGTAAAGGGGCAATAATCGCACAATAGGCCGAAAAGGCCGCAGTGCTCTCACGTGTTCCCCTAATATAAATAAATAATAAGCTTGAACACAATTTTCGAAAATTATAGAATCAAAAAGTAGTGCCACATGACAGCCTATCAGGTTCTCCATATTATCTTCTACTTCTACAATGGCGCTACAGCCCAAATCGGGCCTTAACCTCCTGACCGTAAGGTTCTTTACCATTTATTCATTATTTATTGTGCACAACCCTCTATCTACGAATTTTTCATTTTCGTAGATTGATGTAACCAAGGTATAGCCAAGCAGGCAGTGTGCTGGAATTATGCGTCGAACGGGATTTGAACTCACGAGCTTCGCATTGTAGACCAACTCGCTACCAACTAGGCTACACCCTAGCTTACGCAACAAAGCGCGGTAGTCGCTCACTTATCATGGTGATCCAGACGTAATCAACACGATCACACCTTCGTCTCGGTGGCACGCAGCACAATCCACATTCACACTGCACCCATACTTCGCTCATATAGAAACACGCTACAGCACCACGCTTTTACAGCAACAACACTGCACAGCAACACGCTCGCAGAGCTTGACGTGCACAGCTGCCTCCTAGTCGCCACCAGCTCAAAGAAACGACTCAACGCTGTCACTGGTGGAGGAGCTCAGTGGTCAACACGGCCGCTTTGCAACTCTAAATTCCCGGGTTCTAATCTCACTACCTGCACGGTATTCCGGTAGCGTCTAAGGCACGGCCTGCTTACACAAGCCCTACTGACGAGTCCGTCGTAAGCAGAACCTAGGATAAAACACAACACAGCTCAGTAGCCTCTCAAATGCTACATAACTCTAACTGAAGTCAATTCGACAAGATGACTCACTTTATTATAACAAGTACAACAATACGTCATTGGTTCATGTTGATCATAGGACGTTTTGTGAGAAGTAGTGGTTCTCTCGGTAAACAAACCTATTATATTGCGTGCAGACAGGGCACTTACGACGCGACTGCTGTAGGCCTGGAGTTTCTTGTGTAGAATGCGCCTCCAGAACAGTTCTGCAAACCAATTGGTGCGACAAGGGAACATGGCTAGGGCGGATGAATGCCATAGTGTGGAGCTAGCAAGGCAGAGTTTAATAACTGGGAGCTTCACGATGTTTGAATTGCGGACGTGACTGCCGCAATCCAAGAACATCGCCGAAGGATTACTCGAAGAGTGATCATCTCGATGCGCGATGCTGGAAGCATGACCGTCATCCAGAAAATAGTTCACAGGGAATAGCGGCGTACACAACTGTTGGGGCGAATGAGCGAAGGTTAAGGGATGCTGCGTGAAGCGTGAACAGGAGCGGCCAGTGGAAAAGTGGCTGGTTTAAAAATGAAAACTGTTTGGCTGGGGAGCGATTCATGTACCGACAACGTGGTCACAGCACCTCTTCAAGTTTTCAAGTTGGCAATTTCGGCTGTTTAATCATCAATGCCATGGGGACAGATCGCCGAGCCCTCTGCGAAATTGGAAAGGGCCATGCCAACTTGTCGCAGGAATGAATAACGCGGAGCACCGGAAGCCTAACGCAAAGATCACAAAAGTAAACAGAGCGGTGAAATTCCATAGCTACATTACCGAGGAGGTGATGTTGCATGTTAGTTCTAGTTGTACGTTAAAATGGCGAACTAGTGGTGAAAGACTGGTGATAGAGTGGCGAAAAGCGGTCGACAATAACCCTATAAGAAGGCGAACATTAGCCATGGAACGGACAGTCTAAATTTGTTAGTTTGGTGATCGCGTGGAAGGTCGGAGACAAAAAGGGACAGAGTTGATCAAAGAAAGAATTTTCTAGTTTTTTAAAAAGTTAATGAAAGGTTAAAATTGTAAAGTTTGCGGATATTTAAATTTTTTTTTTTTATTAGTTAATGCAATACAATACAATATAACAGTTCTTAAATATAAACAATCTTATGCACTACTCCTCCTTATAAGGTAGAATACCTTGTATTAGGAGTGAGGAATTTTTTGTTTTTTGCTGATTTCTTTTTTAAAATATTTTTACTTTAAGAATTTACAATTTTCAGTTGTTTACATGTAATATGTTACTTAAAAGATAAAAAAAACTATAAACAATGAAACAAAAATTCATATTCATATATCATATTCATATATCATATTCATATGTGTTAAATTAAAGATGTGTTCAAAATTCTGTGCTTCTGTTATTCTAATTTATAATTTCTGTATAATAGTAGCGCTTTATATATAATTTAAAATTCATAAGACTATCCGAGGTTCTAATGAAATTTGGCAAATTATTAAAGTGAACTTGTAGTGTGATCTCTTAATTGAAATCCAAGAGGTATTTTCTCCTTTTCGAAATTGTGTAATTTTTAATGAGAGGGGGTAGAAGGGTAGAGCGATTTGGCCCGTTCACGAACTTGACCTTACTTTTTTGACAAAACGGCGGGTACAAAATTTCGACTTTCTAGCTCAACGTATTCTCGGGCTAGAGAGGACATTGAGGAGATAAAAAGAAAATCGATGGCTGTTTTGTAAGCATATCATTGGCACCAGGTCATTGAATTCAATGCAGATTATGCTGAGGGCTAACATAACTAATAAATTTTAGAATTGAATTACCTGTGTTTTATTTACAAAAAACGGGAGCTTTTTGAACAAGCGAGTACAAATTCATTTTCTTTCACTAGCTTTTATTTTGAATCTCAATAAAAGTTAATGACTTTTTAGATGCTTAAAAGTTTCTAATAATTGTTTCGAAAATTTAATACTCCTTTATATCTTATCGGTGTTATAATTGATTGCAGAAGAAAATCAATAATAAATCAGTCATGTCCAGCGTTCAGCACACTGGCCAGGCGCTCAAATCACTAATTTATTTTGACATATTACCCGAGCCCCACTCAGAGCAGCTATAGGCTACGGGCTTAATTTGCATGGTAAATTTTTAGTTTGGTGCGGTCATAATTTCAGCAATAACGCGCAAATTACTACTGTTTATTGTTACCAAAGATCTTCGACTTCGCTGGGTCGACTGTCAATCTTCATGTATTTGAAGTGGAATTGGTGAATACACTTGCAGTACTGGGGCGGATTAAATAAATTATCGTCTGAGCTCCATCCAGCCCATTTCGACAATGTCGACGTTAACTATGTGCGAATTCTTACAGATGTTGCCACTACAATGCAAGATTGGCTTAACTGGAAGTCATGGCCATAGATCATAAATAGCGCTCTACACTGATTCGTGGGAATGAATTTGCACTCATCTTCAGCAGCCACAAAGTTACGAGATTTAAGATGCATCAATTCCAATATGAGGTTTGATTAATTCCATCAACTTGTGTCAGTGTTGTTAACTCAATGCTATCATCGCTTGCCTATCTCATCTCGAAAGTTCTTATTCCTAGCGATGATTGAGAAAGTTAAAGGCAACCGCAACATCAAACTCAATCGCCATAATTTGAATTTGAATCAAGCACGTCAGCCTACGCTACATTTTACCGAGGAATTTATCAATGAAATAATTCGCTTATTGAGCAAAAATGATCATTTTTGTGTGGGATGCTGGGCTTATAAAGGCTGCTCAGATGACGTCGCGTTTTCGCGGTTTTATTTGAATGATTGAGAGTTAATAGTAGTCAGAGTTGCGTAAATTTTCACAGGAGTATTTTAGACTAGCAAGAGTTATAGCAGAGATGTAGTTGCATGTGCGGTTGAAAATTGATTTGCAATGAGCTGTACATAGAAAACTTAATTACATTATACTGCGAATTATAACACATGAGACAATAAGTGGGTGGCTTTGTAATTTCGATGGAGTGAATGGCTACAACCTCAATTTGGATAGGTTAAAAACATTACAAAACTATGACGCGAAATCTCTATGCGGGTTTGAAGGCAAACTGCCAGAACAAAATAAAGCTATTATTGTATTATTACTATAGTTTAGGTTTAAATACCATGAAGCTTTATTCTACTCAACGAGATAATCGTGTATCTCGTATCTGTTATTTGAAATCCATAATGATGTAGGTTAATTATTTAACACGTTCGCTGCCACGCTATATTAGAAAAGTACGAACAAAAACCTTGAAAATTTCCAAAATTTTTGAAATGATTACGCTACGAAATAGATATTATATATTATATTTAGATGAATAGAAATCATAAATTAGTTGAGAGTTTTGAGAGGGGCTGCATTACATTTAAGGTAGCACACAAACATAGGTATCCTTTTGTACTGAGAGCAGCAGCGTAGCTATCGTAGGACAAAGTGTCCACTCAGGAAGCTTTTTTCATTCGAGATGTTAGTTGATGTACTCCAATTTGACCCAACATTATTAAAATTGACTCTTTAGCCCGGTAATTCGACAATATTCTCCTTCTACAATGGCACTACAGCCCAAATCGAGCCTTGGCTTTCTGAACTTCAGGTTCCTTAACACTTCCATTACTAATTTATTGTGGAAGGGACTCTTCGCACAGCCCTCTATCTACGAATTTTTCATTTTCGTAGATTGAGGTAGCCAAGGCATAGCCAAGCCAGCAGTGTGCTGAAATTATTCGTCGACCGGGATTTGAACTCACGACCTTCGCTTTGTAGACCAATACGCTGCCCGCTAGGCTACACCCTAGCTATAATTCGACAATCTACCAGAAGAAAAATACACACTTCGATTAATTCCGTCAGTGTCATTTCAACTCCTATAACATTAAAAATGTATTCCAATACGTATATTAATATACCGGCAAAATAAGTAGCATCTTCTGTTTTTCATTGCCATAAGAACCGACATATCTATCATTTTTTCCAAAGATTAAAATAAGTACCTATGTATGTATGTACTACCCAAACGCAAAAGAATTGACCCTCCCTAATTTATTGGCCTATTTAAAAATAATAATACATTTTTAATAGTTTATTTAGTATGGAAGCACACAATATATACCACAAATAGAAATTAACCTTGAAAAAAAAAAATTCATATTTTGAAAAATAGCCAGCAGAAGTTTTTACTTGATATATAACTTTTTGAAATAGTACAATAAATTATATCGCTAGTTTTGTTGCAAAATATTTCCTTTGACTCATTTTCAGAATTCAAATATCCTAGGTCACTCGTAGCTTTAATATTAATTTCTTTGAGATTTTTTTTCTTTCTGTTCTTAAGTACGTTAACTATTTTGTATTAGCTTTCTTTGTTAAACAAGTATAATCACTATAATAAAAATAAATAACTAATAATATGAATAATAAAAAAAATAATAATAAATTACATTTAAATTCGGTTCGCGGCAATAGACAGCAAAAAAATGGACGAAAAAACTGCCAGGGCAACACTGCTGTAAAAAATACATTGGCGCCAAAACTGTCGACCAGATTGAAATAAAATCCGTTGGGGATCTGGTCTGAGAGCTCAAGTAAAACAGCGAAAAAGTTTGTCGGGAGAAGGAATCGAACTATAGGAAGCGGAGAATGCTTTTTGGGTGTTGAGGAATGATGAAAAGTGATTAATATATCAAAAAAAAAGAGAACAAAAAGTGAATTAATTCTAATTGAAAGACAAATAATACAAGACTTATAAAAAAAAATACATATAACAATAAAATATTAAACAATTAAAGCTTCAGCTTAATATTAATTTTCTGAGTGAGCAAACTAAAATAATAAAAATAAGTGCATCGCCTCAACGATCGATTCTACAGAGAAGAATGCCACTGGAAGGAGCAAGAGCCCCAACGTTTTGTCCAAGTAAGATTTAAGATTTAAGAAAATTTAAGAAAAAGAAATTTTTTTTTGTGAAATAAATTATATCATATGATATATTCTGTTTTCTTTAACATCATAAAATATTAAAAAAAAGGAAAAAAAAGAATAGGAAAACACCCTACTAGAATTTCAGTGTTAAGATTGGAGTCATTACGGCGGAACAGACAATTTAATTTTTGCGCGCGAAATAATATAATATGAGTGAGTGAGGAACTCATAAGAGGGTTCCCGGGCTTTCTCCGGAGAATTGGTAGGCATTGATATGGTTCATGAGTGATACGCGATAAACGTGAATTTTTCGACTAGTTAGCAATAGCGGTCATGAAATCCTCCGGTTAGGCAGATTTACCGCCCATAGTAGTACGGCATCCTGATCCTTTTCCCGTTCCGTTTTGCTCAGCACGAACTAGGATGAGGATTTCTTAGGTCAATGACCCATCCCAAGCTCCTGAGCCGTCGGCAAAATCGTGCAGCCCCGGCCTAAGGAATTCCCATCATCTGGAGCAGGATGAAGGATTTTCTTCATCTCGTAACAGTTTTCAGTTGTTTCATTAACCTTTTAACCACCATATCCTACTACTACTATGGCGCTACAGCCCAAATCGGACCTTGGCCTCCTGATATTCAGGTTCCTTAACATTTTTCATTACTTATTATGGAAGAGTTTTTAGCCCTTCGCACAACCCTCTTTCTACGAATTTTTTTTCATTTTCGTAGAATGAGGTGACCAAGGTATATCCAAGCAGGCAAAGTGATGGAATTACATATTGCACCGACCGGGATTTGAACTTCCGACCTTCGCATTACAAGACCAACACGCTACCTACTAGGCTACACCCTAGCTACACCATATCCTAATTTATTTAATACTCGGCAGGTGTCAAAGAATAACTCCTTTTTTGGTAATATAAATTAAAATTATTTTCAAACGCATACAGTTTGATAAAGCAGAGACCGAAATGTCAAGAATAATAAAGCGTAACAGTGTAGAATCTGGGAATCTGTCTTTTCCAAAAACTAGAGTCTTAGATTTAGTAAAATTGTTCGATTTCAATCACTTCAGTTCGCTACTAACTTCCGGAAACCAACCAAAACTTCAGATTTTGATCCCCTTAGAAAACTACTTTGCAATGCGTTTCGCTACTTGAGTTCACTACTTAAATTATTAGTTGACAGCTTCACAGATACCTGACCACATCAGCGATTCAGCAATTTAATCGCTATTTCTTCAGTTTAAGTATTTTTGCTCTGAGGGTCTGCCTACTGACCAGGGATGGAAAATGTGGTAATATTGTACCAAAAATAGTACTTTTTAAGTTTCAGTGGTACTATGGTACTTTCAGTTTGTCGGTGGTACTTTTTAAGGGCCTTAAATTTAAATTTTTGACTAAATGCAGCATACCATATTTACATATATGGCTAAACCTTTTTCGAAACTCTTGCTTGCTAGATGTCAGATCAATATACAATTCGCAGCCAACTTAACTTGTAATTTGTTGCTAATGCACGGAAAGTAGTTTAATATTCGAAGAAACCCCCCTTCCCACCACATTCCTGTCATTGACATTTGACTTTGCATGCGTTGCGTGTAGTTTTGGTTAGATCATTTAAATTTTCTAACACATGTAATTGAGCGGTTTCTGTTTTTTATAATATTTCTGCGGACAAGATAATCATATTGTTTTTGCAGTAAAATTCTATATTTATTCATTGCTTATTGTTTCTTTTTACGCGACAATTAGGTAGTTAAAAATCAAAGAAACAATCTCATTAATATGATAAAGTTGTAAGCAACGAGTCCGAAATGGAATGTGAAAATGAAGTACTATAAAACAATTTAATTCCTATTTCTATTCCTATTGTATTTCGAATTTTTTGAATTTAAGATATCGACTTGGATCGAAATGTGATGCTTCTAAAAGTCAAGGATTGAAAAAATCGACAATGACATAAAGGACAGAGATCTGATCAGATTATTACCGACGGTTCGGAATTTGATCTTGAGAATACGTACAACAGGTTACAAAAATTGGAATTTGGCATTTCCATATCTTGTATGATTTAAAAAATAATACGGAATCGGTATAAGGTGGTTTCGGAACCAAAAAAGTAGCGATCAGGAGAACGGTTAAGGGAAATTCATAAATTTCGTTCTGTTTCTGGTTGTTGATTTTGGAGAATAATTAATTAGCGATTCCGCACTAAGTATCAAAAAGTGTCAATTTTGCTTGTATAGCATTATTTCCCAGTACATACTTAGTATTGAAGATTTAACAAAATATACTTATTCGCTTTATTATTCGTAACGTTTCGGTCTTTGCTGAGACCTTTATCAAACTGATCGACAATTACAGAAGACTATTATTTTATACAGAATTGGGGTAATTGGGTATGGAAAGGGTAATTTAAATGAGGAATGGTACGTTGTTAAGTTTCGGGGTATATAGAAAACTAACAGATATCTCCACGCTTTTGCGATAAAGTGTACATAGGAGAAACGGTATGCACAGTCCAAATAATGATCAACTTACATAAACGATACACACCGAAAAACCAAATACAGTCATCAGCGACCGCGGAACATGTGAAGGTAGAAGTGGTACTTTTTATACTCTAGATGAAATCTGAGTATATTGTGTTTGCCTTACCGTTTGTAACACTAAGAACAGAAATATTTGTTGTCACTCAAAAATCTCGATTCCGAGTTGCTGTCTGTCCGTCTGTCTGTCTACAACATAACTCTCGATAGCTTTGACCTATCGTGCTGAAATTTGTTTTATGTCATTTTTAGCAAAAAAGTAACTTTAAGTTCGTGAACGGGCCACATCCCCCCACTCCTTCTACCCCCTCCCATACAAATTTCATGAAATTTCGAAATTTAAACAAATTGATTTTTCTCCGAAACTCTTTCAGCTATTGACTTGAAAATTAGGTCATAGTATAATGATATAAATATCATTAATCTCAAGAAATATTGATCCGATCTCCTTACTCCTTCTACCACCTCCCATACAAATGCACAATTTTGAAAAATGCATTTATTCGGTTTGCATTGCAACTAGCAAAGCCAAATGAACTAATTTTTGTCATAATTAATTTTATTATAATTGCAACTAATTTTGGAAAAACTATCAACTTTACCTCACTCCTTCTACCCCCTCCCATACAAATTTTACGAAATTTCGGAATTTCAATTAAATTAGTTTTCTTCAAAACCGTCAAAGCTATCAACTTTAAAATTTGAGAAAAGTATACTATTTTAAATATAATTGATATCAAAAAATTTGGTTTTGATTCGTATATTTCTTCTACCCCCTCCCATACAAATGCAGAATTTTGGTAAATGCATTTAACCGATTTTCATAGAAACTAGAAGAAGTAGAAACTTGAAATTTTGTCAGAATTTATCCCTTAATAATTGTAATAAAAGTTAAAAAAAAATATCGCTTTCACCACACTCCTTCTATCACCTCCCATACAAATTTTCATATTATAAGTTCAAGAAAAGTTTTTCTCCTTCGAACATATGAGAGCTATGGACATTTAAATTGTAACAAAGCAATGTGATTAGAATATTGATAAGCAGTTTCAAAATCATGCAAAATCTCTCACTTTCTCTGCCACCTCCCATACAAATACCTTAAATTCAGACAAAAATTGTTCAATTTCCTCGAAAATTATGAAAGCAATAAACTTTAAATTCAGCATGAAACATTTTGTATAGTACGTTCGGTGTTATATACGAAAATTACAAAACTCCCCCCGCTCTGCTTTTACCACCTCCCAGACAAAAGATAAGTGAGTATTTCATCTAGAGTACATATTGGGCTTTACGCCCAATCATAATTCTGTTATGTTTTAATTTTAAAGTAGTACTTTTAGGCGATTTGTTAATCCCATCCCTGCTACAGACCTATAAAGCCACCAATACAATTGGAGTCCTCGACACCTCCCCCGTAGTGCTGATCGAACAGCTCGGGTCTATAGAGTTGCCAAGCTCGACGAGCAAACTACTGGAATTGGCGAACCATTTAAGCACAGTAGCTACTCTCCTGTGGAATACTATTAGTTATAAAATGTATGTATAGTCAGTAGTCAGTTTTAAAAAAGTATATATGTGTTTACCGCTAATTTTTACTTGCACGAGGGTCTTGATCACCTAGTCACGCTACTGACTAAGAGATCGTCGCTGTGTATCATTACAAATGTTGATGATATAATTATGCCCTCGACACACGACGTGAGCTAAAGCATTTTAGCTCACAATTTTGATAGAAGTAGGTTGAATTGTGTATTGGATAGTGACACTAGTAACTCGCGTAGTGTGTCAAAGGCACAAGTCATTATTGTTAGAACACAAACTTTTGTATTCTAATCCAATTATGTTTCTATTACTAATAATTTTGTTTAATGCATGTTAGTCAATTCCGGTTTAAGTGTTCAGCCTATAGAATTACCAGTCCTAATAGGAATATTGTTATGTGAATACGTTTATATTAAACAATCGAGGGCCCATCTTACTTTTCCTAGTTAAAATTTTGTGACGACTTAAATACCCATTTTTAGCCTTTTTGCTGCAATCCTTTTGATACCCAATATCAATGACCCTCTAGAAAACTATGACAATATTTCCTTTTCGACTTCGATCGGGAACAAAACTAACATTTCTCCAAAGGTACTCGTAGCCATCCATTTCCTTTTCATATAGCCAGATAATGTGTTTTTGGGCCAAAAATAGACGTGAACAACAACAAAGTAACCGAATAAGATTTCCAAGTTGCTTCTATGGAAATTCCATTCCAAAGAGCCGGAACTTATGGAACGCAAAAGAAGAAAATCAAAGTCAAAGATTTCAACTGCAGCGCAGCATCGGTCCAGTCAGTGTAGTCGTTAAGTGAAATGAAATGAAAACGTTGAGGAAAAACACGTGCTACCGAATGCGTTTGCATGTTGTTGTAATGGTGTATTAGCATATGAGTATCACGTTGCATATCGCACAAGTGAAATGCAACTTTAGTTTTATTTTTCTTAGATCTGGAATAAACTCGCCGACAGAAAGCAAATGCTGGCAAAGGTGTTTGACTGTTGTAGGATCGATACAATAAAGAGATAAATAAAAGTGAATATATGAGTTTTTTCTCAGTGAGTCTGAGAAATTTTAGGTATTTGCTTTATATGCCTTCTGCGCATTTTAGGGAAATTCTGGTTAGATGTGATCTGCAACGCCGAACTTTCGAGTACAACTGGACAGACTAAAATATGCATTAAGATTCAAAGGCGGGAGTGGCAGTGGATCGGTCACACTTTGAGGAAACCAGAGCAAAGATATCCAGACAAGCTCTGGATTATAATCCTCAATTTCTGGGACAGACTAAAATATGCAATGAAATTCAAAGGCGGAGGTGGTAGTGAATCGGTCACACTTTGAGGAAACCAGAGCAAAGATTTCCAGACAAGCTCTGGATTATAATCCTCAAGGAAGATGACGGGTTGTTGGAAGTAAGCAGTTAAACAGGAGGCTGGGAAACAATTGCTGGCGATCGCGCCATCGGGAAGACAACTGTTTCCGTCCTATGTTACTACAGGGCGTCTTAACAAGAAATCGATTGATTGATTAACTTCGTAACAAGATGGTAGAAAGCTCATTTTTGAGTGGATTATAGATGGGGTGCTAACAAAAATTTAATTTCGCCAGAGTGAACTTACATTTTTGGGGTTGCAGGGAGAGGCAAGAGGAGGGCTTTAACCAAAAGTTACAAATTCCAAAATATCAAATGTGACTTTAGCTAGAAAGCTAAAAGTTGCTACATACATTAAAGTCTTTGAGAGGAAACTATAAAAATAATTTAATTATCTATTTGCGTCGGAAAGGAGGAGGACAAGAGCTAAAAACAAATTGTCGGCCGAATATTTTTTTTTCATATGATGATCTAAAAACAAAATATTCATATCTTAGGACCATTTAGGTTGCAAATGACTTCACCATAATTGACTTTAAAGGAAACCAATACTTGAAACAAGGCTGTAAGAGGCGTGCAAAAAAAAAAAAAACTAATAACTCAACTATTTCTCATTCGATGTAGTTGTAGTTGAAATTTAGCTCATATACTAGCCAAATGTGAGAAAAATAAAATAGACATAACAGTAGCGAGTGGGAATAGGGGCATTTTAAAAATGTAGCACTGCACGAAATTTTAAACCGTTATAAATCCAAATTCAATATAGTTATTAAGCTCAAAATTCGTCAGATTATAGAGCTATATTATTTATACCTTTGTTACAGTGTTTGAGTTAGGGGTGTACGGGGAGGTAGGTGGGGAGCTAAAATCATGGAAAATTTGGGTAATTTGGGAATTTTCATTTTCGACCAGTATTTCAACTCACGACCTTCGCATTGTAGACCAACATGCTACCTACTAGAAAACACCACACCCCACCTACATTCATTCAATATGCAATAAAAATAGTAATTTAGACCTACACAATACAAAAACACACAAATTTCGATTGAAATATTAAGTTAAAAGCATGGAAATTTGCATAATTTATTAAAAAATAAATGCTTCAATGTTTAAAATATTAACTGGTCGCATAACTTCGAAACTTGTACCCTCTTCCAAACAACAATTTTTAACAACAACTTTCAATAATCAATTAGTACCCACATATTAAAAGCTATCAACTTAAAAATTTACACGAATGCTTTTAAAAATGTTTAAAATGAAGTTACATCGAAATTTTTGAAATCCATCTACTTCTTTTAACCCCTATTTTACAAAAGTATAATTTAAACCAATTTCTATACACCAACTATATGTCAATTACCAAGAAAATTGAAGATACGATCAATTGGAACCCATGTGCATGTACTTGGTTTTACGCACATTTATTTTCAGTCCCGCCTTTTTGCATTTAGAATGCAACGAGTGAACATTTGACTCTAAGTCCGAACGGCTATGTGCAAGCAAACACACGTCATCAGCATAATCAAGGTGACTTAAAATGTTAAATAGTCTCCATTGAAGACCTTTACCTTCCCCACCTTCCAGTGCAGGTTTCAAGATGTCATTTATTACCACTAGCAACAGGACTGGTGATAATATGCACCCTTGTCTGACTTCGCACAAGAAAGCTCTCGGACAGCTCCCTCTATGTAAGACGCGACACCTTGCACCTTCGTAGGATTCTTTAATCATAGCTATGACCTTATCTGGAATACCTCTCCTACGCAAAGCATTCCATATGTAATCTCGCTTAACGCTGTCGAAAACTTTCTCGTCCACAAAGTCCACAAACATGAGATGTAGTGGCGAACCCATTTCGGCTGACTGCTCTAATATTATCCGTAGGGTATTTGTGTGGTCGGTACAAGACGACCCTTTACGGAATCCAGACTGATAAACTTTGAGAGTGCTCTCGACGACATCACTAATCCTATTGAGAATTAACTTAGCCATAATTTTTGATACGGCAGTAAATAGACATATACCACGCCAATTGCCACAATCCCGAAGGTCGCCCTTCTTCGGAATTTTCACAATGACGCCCTCCTTCCATTCAATCGGATCTGGAGCTTTCCTTCCTGCCGTTGACCGAATGAAGGAAACTATCTCGTCCTTATCTGGGGGATCGTTCCTAATAGAAGGCTGTTGCGGTTGGATGTTTGGTAGCTGTTCTGTTTCTGGGATATCTTCCTCTGACAAGATGTTTAAAATATCAGAGAAGTATTCCTTCCATCGCCGCAACTGGTGTTCACTCATATTTAGGAGAGTTCCGTTGACATCTCTCACCAGTTGGTTGGCGGTGAAATTCCTGTTCGTCAACTGTTTCATGAATTTGAATAGTGAACCCATATCTCCAAGGTAAGCCGCAGATTCAGCCTTGTTTGCCAGATCTTCAATGACCTTTCTCTTGTCGCGTCTAACAGCTTTTTTAAGCTGTATATGAGCATCGCGGTAGTTTTGCCTCAGGTCGGGCGTTCGTTGGTTGAAATTGGGTTGGGAGATGATTGCCAATTTGGCTTTTTTCCGATTGCCAACCTTGTCCCATGTGTCTTGCGATATCCAGGGTTTCTCACCGCTTTGCACATATGCCACAGATTATTCAGCACTAGTTAGAAAAATGTTTCTGGTTGCCTCCCAATTGGCGTCCAGTGTGCGCATTTCATATTCACCCAACTTTTCGCGTCGAATAGTGGTGTATTCGCGTTTTTTGTTGGGATCTCTGAGTTTATCCACATTAAGCTTGCGCTTCATTTGAAGAATTTGTGGTCGTCGGATAGCTGCTGTACACAATCTCAATTAGGCAACCACAAAGTGGTGATCGCTCCCCACGTCAGCTCCACGTTTCGCTCGCAAATCGAGGAGACATCTCCGTCTGTGATTTATAGCCAAATGGTCGATCTGGTTCTGAGTAACACCATCAGTGGAAACCCAAGATATTTTATGATGACTCTTGCGTGGAAAAATAATAACAATAACAACACAAATAATTCGCCGTTTTCGGGCCTCTTAATCCAAGGTCGTGATGCGTCGACCCAAGGGTCACCATACCTCACCATGAAGTGTTCTAGTCCAGTGTTGTCTGATCCAACCTGGGCGTTCATATCTCCCGAGATGATAATAATATCACCTCTTGGAACACGTTCGAAGGTGGCACTCAGTTGGCTATAAAACTCCTCTTTGTCACCAGATGTTGCGGTATTAGTTGGTGCGTAGCACTGCAGAATTGTGACGTTTCTGACACTGGTCCTGAGCCTGACGACGATAATCCTATCCGAGATTGGTTCCCAGCTAATGAGACTGTTTCTCGCTCTCGGTGTAAGGACGAACGCCACGCCATTTTTGGCTTCACTTTCAGGGCCAATGTACAGAATAGTGTTTCCGCTGGGGGTTTGTTCTTCTCCTGATCCTGTCCACCTGACCTCGCTCAAGCCCAAGATTTGGATGTTATAGTGCTCCATTTCACGGTCGATCGCTGATTGGCGGTGCAAGGACCGAGTAACCCCAGCTCTTCCACCGTCATTTAATGTTCGAACGTTCCAGAAGCCAATCATAGTCCGTTTTCGAATGACAAAAGTCGTTACCGTAGAATCAGCCCATATCCGAGGTGCTGTATCCGTTTCTCGTATCAGTTAGGTCTTAAGATCACGGGTGATAAGCCCGTGATCCAGTGAGTGTCCATTTGCCATTTTTAGGGCAAGCAGGACTGGCTGTGGGTGAATTATACAGCCCCCTATCTGCTTACAAAAAGAATTTTTTGAAATGCCCAGAGTAATTTTATTTATAAATTCCCGGTACTTTTCGGTCACAATGTATGTTAGCAGTTGTTTTAAAGCCGATGACCAAGAAATGCACAACGTGAAAGTACAATTATATGCCAATGTGACACTTGAAATCTTGTTCTATTCAAGAGGAGTGAGACTTGTGGCAGTATCACTTTATAAGTTAATTTATAGAAATTTTAAATTCACTCTAATTTTCATATGAAGTTCAGTTGAAGAGAGACTTTGATTTTTTAGATTTGCGAACTATTATACTGAGCGCCGACCTACACCCCTAGATTCAAATCAAGCTTGATAGGTCACATTTCCAGTGAATGTGAACATGTAGACCAAAAATACATTTTGGGTAGTATTTGAGCTGCGTGCATAAAAATATAGTACAAAGCAAGCGTCGTTGTTAACAACAACTATAGTTACTCCATTTTCTTTGGTACGTTCTTAACATCTAGAACTGTGCAGTTTTTAATACTTAACGAAAAAGTCACGAACAAGAATTTTGAAGTTACAATTTATTTTAGGGTGGATGAAATTGGCAAAAGAAAACCACTAAACTCACAACTCATCGAATGGTGAAATGGGGAAGGTAAGTTCACAGGTGTCAATTGTGACATTTCTGCTAGACTCTGATAGAATGTGTCTCTTTCTTGGATGGAGTGACTCTAATAAAAACAATGTTTTTTTTTGTAGTAAAAGCCACATCCACGCACTACTCCATCCTCATTGTTCAATGCAAATCAGAAAACCAGGATCACAGAAAAACACGCAAATAAACTTTGAAATGCAAAGTGTTTTGACGACCACGGCAGGTCCCTTTTACACAAGTTTCATGGTTTGGCTTAACTACTGCTAAATTGGCACGACAGCCCAAATCGGGCCTTGGCCTCCTGACTTTCGGGTTCCTTAACATTTTTTCATTATTTATTGTGGAAGGGTTGTTAAACCTTCGAACAACCCTCTATCTATGAATTTTCATTTTCGTAGATTGAGATGACCAGGGTATAACCAAGCAGGCAGTGTGCTGAAATTATGCGTCGACCGGGATTTGAACTCACGCATCTTCGCATTGCAGACCAATACGCTACCCACTAGGCTATGGTATGGTTTAAACCAGCTTTAAATCTCGGATGTGTAAACAAGCCCAGTGTCTTAGCCACTTTGGTATAAACACCCGACCGACGCATTTCAATTTTACAATAACAATCCTTTTAAGAAACATAGCAAAACCCATTTTACAAGGTGAATGGAACCAGACAAAAAGGTGGACGGACAGAGTTAACCCAGATGTCCCTTTACCCAAAGCACATATTGACATATCGAATTTTCAATTGTTCGACTGTATGCTTAAGCTAGACGAGAAAATAAACTCGCCGCGAAAATTATGTTCCATGGAGTAGCTTACTGAAAATTGATGAAAAGAAAATTATTAAATATGAAGCTACTCCCTGTAGCGTGTTGTTTTTGCTTGATGAGTTAACAACTCGTATGGCACGTGCTTCCGTTGCAGCTAGAGCAGCAACAACAAGCAGAACTGCACGCCCCCAATTGGGAGTCATATAAATTACCGTCAGTAATTAACGAGGCAACAGAAACGTGCTTAATGATTTTTTTCCAACAATCCTCAACGCTTGTTTTTTTTTTCTTTTTTCAAATTAGGCGCCCTATTCCTTCAATGACATTCGATTGATACCTGTCAAAGTATACAGAATAGAATATAACAGTCTGTGGCGTCTTAACCGCATAGCGCGAGTGTTTTTAAGTACTGTTCTAATGATTGTAATGACAGTTCTTAAGAGTGCTATGACGAAACTAATTCTACATTGCATCGGGCGATTATTTTCAGTTGCAGTTTTTTGCTTGAAAATTAGTGTAATGATGAAACTGAAAATGAATGAAATACACTGTAATCCTGGAATTTTCAATTTAATCGAACCGTCGCTAACAGATCCGATAATCTTTATACTCTAGACGAAATCTGAGAGTATTATAAGTTTGCCACAAAGTTTGTAACGCTAAGAAATAAGGATCGGAGAAAAAATGAATGATACAGATGTTCATGTAATCACTCAAAAATCTCAAAACCGGATGTTCGTCTGTCCGTCAGTTCGTTTCCTCTCTAACGCAAAATCTCATTAAGCTAGAAAATTCAAATTTTGTACACGTCGTTTTCGACGAAAACGTGAGGTCAAGTTCGTTAACGTGCCAAATCGCTCCACCCCTTCTACCCACTCCCATACAAAATGACTCAATTTCGGAATTAAGCAATAAATGGATTTTCAGATCTGAAATTTAGAATATATTATTTTCATGGTTGCCTCAATCCACAGTATAAAAATTACTTGAATTGCCTCACCTCTCGTTCCACTATACAAACTGCATTTTTTGTTGAAATACTATAAAACAATTTACTCAATACGTAAAAAAATTATCGGGCCGAAATTGTGTACTAAATATTTATTTAGAATTAATAGTAAGATCGAAAAAAATGAACTGATCAGCTTCACTCCTTCTACCCCCTCCCAAAGTGACCCATTTTCAGAACTATACATAAAAGCGATTTTCTTGAAAAGTAAGAATGTTATTGGTCTGAAATTTGAGAGATGTAACGTGCATACTCTTCATAGTTATTATTGAAAACAACACTGAAAACCATCCCGCTCCTTCTACCACCTGCCATACAAACTGCACAATTTCACTAAATTTAATACACTAATTTTCTCAAAACCTATAAATTTTTCGAAGCTTAAATTTTGTTTAAAAAATTTAGATAGTAACTCTATCATTATGTGAAAAAATTATTTCAATGCCGTCACCCCTTATATCACTCCCCAACCAGCCCTTCCACAATAAGTAATAAAATGTTAAGGAACCTGAATATCAGGAGCCAAGGTCCGATTTGGGCTGTAGCGCCATTGCAGTAGTAGTAGTAGAATTTCAGACCAGTAGCATTCATACTTTTCAATCGATTTTTTGTAAGTTGTGAAAAGGAGCCATATTGTATGGGAGGGGCAGAAGGAGAGAAGCTCGGATAATTATTTCCGATATTATAATTAAGTATTTAGTGAACTCGATATATGTAATACGTACTGAGAAAATTGGTTTATAGTGATTCATGGAGAAGTGCAGTTTCTAACATTTTTTTACAAATGAGTCATTTTGTATGGGAGGGAGTAGAAGGGGTGGAGCAATTTGGCCCATTCACGAGCTTGGACTAATTTTTTTTTTGTCAAAAACGACGTGCACAAAATTGGAACGCGTTCTCGAGCTAGAGAGTACATGGATGGACAGACCGAAGGGCAAACATCCGGTTTTGAGATTTGTGAGTGATAATATCATTCATTTTTTCCTTCGAGCCTTATTTTTAAGCGTTACAAACTTTGCGGCAAACTTGTAATATTCACGGATTTCATCTAGAGTATAAAGAGCAAGGTCATGCGCACAGTTTTCTTTGATTGGTGGTTCAGTATCCTTGCCATCGAGAGTATTACTTGTCCATTTTGATGCGTTTAAGGGGTGATGTGCTTAGAAAACGAAGCGGATTATTTGAAAAAAATCGAACAAACATCAACGGACAAACACTGTATTCTCCAAATTGGGCACCATACGACTTCGATTCTCTAGTCTCAAACTATGTTACCTCTTCGAGGAACGATATTTGAGAGTATAGAAGAGATTGGACAAAATGCGATAAGGGAACTAAAGGCCATTCCTTCATTAACTTATGGAAAATGTATGGAAGATTTCAGATCAGTGCTATTTTAAATTTACCTGAACTTTAATATTGTTATAAATCTGACAACCTCGACGTCCCCAGCAACACCGAGAAAAGTCCAGCAACATTTAAAAAGCTATACACATGTTTCCAGACACTTCTACCGAGCTCCACAATGTAGGCAATCATTCTAGACACACACACACAACGACACCTGTCTGGGAGACTTAGTATAAATACCCGCCAACTTTCAGACAACGAGTTAGTTAGATTTTGGCGACACCTATCGGTGGAAGAACGCGAATCGGTACAAGTGATAGATTGGCAGTGCTCCTGAGTTGTACGAATTAAGTTTTAGAGTGAATTTAGTGAAGTGATCAAGAAATAAAGAAAAGTGCGATTAAATAAAATTATTCATTATTTTTAAACGAATTGTGTTTTCCTTTGAAATCAGCGATCCCCTAGCTCGCAACAATTGGTGTCAGAAGAGTGGGATTTCAAGGATAAATTCGGGTTAAAAATCGCGAGTGAAATTAAAAATTCTCGGAACGGATAATTTTGTGAGAGCGGAAAAGTGAAACTAAAATTCTCGAACGGACAGTGAGAATTTGGTGAAACCGAATATTCTCGAGTGCTCTAGTGAACAGTGACTTTAATTAGCGAAGTAAAATCGCGGAACTAAAATTCTCGAACGGACAGTGAGAATTTTGTGAAATCGAATATTCTCGGGTAATTTAGTGAGCAGTGACGTAAATTACCGAAGTAAAATCGCGGAACTAAAATTCTCGAACGGACAGTGAGAATTTTGTGAAATCGAATATTCTCGGGTAATTTAGTGAGCAGTGACGTAAATTTAAGTGAATTCGAATCGCGGAAAAACTGGAAATAATCGGTAGTGAAAATGCCGCGTTATTTAAAAGACTTAAAAGTAACGGAGCTGAAGGAAGAGCTCAGTAGACGCGAGTTACCTACAACAGGGAGCAAGTCTGAACTTGTCAGCCGTATGATCGAGACACTTGAGGCAGAGGGTGAGAATGCAGATAGTTTTGAGTTCCAAATCGAAGAAGCTAGTAAAGAGGAGTGTTCTGGTACATCGAATGCTCTGACACAGTTAATGCAACAAATGATGCACAAATTGGATCAACAATCAGCAGACATTAATCAGAAATTAGAACAACAATGAGCTGTGACAACGGACATGAATCGGAAATTAGAACAACAATCAGCGGACATGCATCAGAAATTTGAACAACAATCGGTGGACATTAAACAACAATCTGCGGACATTAAACAACAATCAGCGGACATTAATCAGAAATTAGAGCAACAATCTGCGGACATTAATCAGAAACTAGAGCAACAATCTGCGGACATTAACCAGAAATTAGATGAGACCTCAAGGGACCTCAACCATAAATTGGAACTACAAAATAATAAAATAGACACCATGGGTAAAGCAATAGAAGAAAACGTAGAAAAGAAACTTCGAATCTTCGAAGAACAAATTACGGAAAAGATATCCGGGATTGTACAAGAAGTCGAACGCCTAAAAAGGGACTTGGATAACGTGAAAGCAGTCGGAGTCATGAAAGCAGAGCACGTTACGCATAAGGGTTTCAAAGCTCCAATCTTCGATGGACAGACACCGTGGGCTATTTATAAGATCCAATTTGAGGCTGCCGCCAGAAACAACCATTGGAATGATCTCGAACGAGGAACGGCTCTTATATTGGCGTTAAGAGGTCCACCAGCGGAGGTTCTTCAAACGATTCCGCAGGAGCAACAACAAGATTTTTCAACGTTAGTCCAAACATTGGATCTTCATTACGGCAGTGACCGCATGAAAGAGATCTACAAAATAGAGCTGTACAACCGAACTCAAAAGAATGGTGAAACACTTTAGGAGCTGGCACGCGATATTGAACGACTCACATTATTATCGCTGCCCAATGCGCAAGCAGAGCAACGCAACGATATGGCTGTTTTCGCATTCAACAATGCTGTACTGGACAGAGAGCTGCAACAGGCGTTAAAACTGGCAGGTAAGAAAACGATTGGCGAAGCCTTAGTATATGGGCTGACGTTCGAAGCTGCCAAGCAAAGCTCACGGAGTAATTATCGAGGCCGAGAAAGAGCAAAAGAGTGTATGTGTCAGAAAGCAGAGTACACCAAACGGAGCGAAAGATTTGGTGCCCCCCGATGATGGAATTGTGGACAGGCAGGACACTTGAGACTCGACTGCCGAAAAGCGATCAACTATTGTTCCGGCTGCGCTGCTAACCAATGCGAAGATGGAAATCGGGCAGGTAGTTCGTGGTCAAGAACTAGTCGTCAGAGTTCAAATCTTACACACGGTTTTGATAAAAGACGCCGGAGTCGATCGAAAACCCCGAGTCGGCAAGCTCGATTGCAACAAGAACAATACATCGGGAAAGATCATGGAAGCAAAGATGGACAATCGAATAAGGATCGCGAACGAACGGGTAGAAGTCGTGACGGTCAAGTACTTCATGCGAATAATCGTGACAAGACCAAACATGGGAAGCGATATGATCGAGAAGATCACGAAAGGAAGAATGCGGAACGAGAAAAGGGAAGTAAACGTGCCGCTAAGGAGGAGAATGAGCGCGAAAAGGAAACGGAGAAAGAACGCGAACGTGAGAAGGAAAAAGAAGCCGGAAAAACCATTCAGAGGTTAACGATCGAACCAGAGGATGGATGGAATCAGCGAAAACCTCGTACAAAAATGAAAGTGGTACATCTCGACCAACTAACAAAGTACCACGGTGCCATTGCGGAAAGGAACGACTCTGTTCGGGACGAACAGGGACTAAGGAGAGGGTAATGTTATAAATCTGACAACCTCGACGTCCCCAGCAACACCGATAAAAGTCCAGCAACATTAAAAAAGCTATACACATGTTTCCAGACACTTCTACCGAGCTCCACAATGTAGGCAATCATTCTAGACACACACACACAACGACACCTGTCTGGGAGACTTAGTATAAATACCCGCCAACTTTCAGACAACGAGTTAGTTAGATTTTGGCGACACCTATCGGTGGAAGAACGCGAATCGGTACAAGTGATAGATTGGCAGTGCTCCTGAGTTGTACGAATTAAGTTTTAGAGTGAATTTAGTGAAGTGATCAAGAAATAAAGAAAAGTGCGATTAAATAAAATTATTCATTATTTTTAAACGAATTGTGTTTTCCTTTGAAATCAGCGATCCCCTAGCTCGCAACAATATTTTTATACTCTAGATGAAATCTGAGAGTATATTGTGTTTGCCTTACCGTTTGTAACGCTAAGAAATAATGCTCGCACAGAGCCGTCAATGGTACAGAAATATTTGTTTTCGCTCAAAAACCTCGATTCCGAGTGACCGTCTGTCTGGCCGTTTGTCTGTCTATCTGTCTGTCTGTCTGTCCGTCCTTCTGTGCGTCTATCTACAGCATAACTTTCGAAAGCTTTGAGCTATAGTGCTAAAAAATTTTTTTGTGTCATTTTTAGCAAAAAAGTAACTTTAAGTTCGAGAATAGGCTACATCCCCCCACTCCTTCTACCCCCTCTCATACAAATTTCAGGAAATTTCGAAATATTAAGAAATTGATTTTTCTTTGAAACTATTTAAGCTATCGACTTGAAATTTATGTTAAAGTATTATGATAAAGATATCATTAATATCACGGTATATTGACCCGATCCCCTTACCGCTTCTACCCCCTCCCATACAAATGGACAATTTTGAAAAATACATATTTTCGATTTTCATTGAAACTAGTAAAGCTGAAAAGACAAAATTTTTTCAGAATGAATTCCACTATATTTGCAATTTATTTTAAAAATAATTATCATCTTCACCTCACTCCTTCTATCCCCTCCCATACAAATTTCACGAAATTTTGAAATTTAAATTAAATTATTTTTCTTCGAAACTGTTAAAGCTATCAACTTGATATTTTGTGTAAAGTATACTAATAGAAATATTAATAATGCGAAAAATTTATTTTGATCCGTACACTCCTTCTACCCCCTCCCATACAAATGCATAATTTTTGTTAAATGCATTTTATCGATTTCCATTAAAACTAGAAAAAGTAAAAACTTAAAATTTTACCAGAATTTGTTTTTCAATAATTACAATAAATGCTAAAAAAATTATCAGCTCCTCTTCACTCCTTCTACCCCCTCCCATATAAATACCTGTATTATAAATTCAACGAAAGCATTTCTTCTTCGAATATATGAGAGCTATCAACTTTGAAATTGAAACAAAGCCCGGCGATAATGATGTCGATAAGCAGTTTCAAAATCTTCTAAGCCCCTCCACTTCCTCTGCCACCTCCCATACAAATGCCCCAATTTCAGAATATCTATGACCAATTTCTTTAAAAATAATGAAAACTAAAAACTTTAAATTCAGCAAAAAACATTTTGCATGCCATGTTCGGCGTCATATGCGAAAAATACAAACCTCCCCCTCTACTTCTACCACCTCCCATGCAAAAGTCTCTATTCACTATTCGAAAGAATTTGAGATGACATATTTTCCGATATATTAAAGTCATTTCCATCTCATCTAGAGTATCATATTGTTGCGAGCTAGAGATTCGCTGGGATTTCAAGAGAAACGCAATTCGTTTAAAAATAATAAAGGATAATTATTTATTCGCACTTTTACTTAGTTTACACTTTTACTTAATTCGCCTATTGTACGGCACCACTGATATTGTTTTATCGCGTACTTGTACCGGTTTACGTGCTTTCGCAGATTTCGCGGAATGGCTCCTGCTGTCTGAAAGTTGCCGGATATTTATACTAAATCTCCCAGACAGGTGTCGTTGTGTGTGTGTCTCGGCTATTCTAGATTGCCTACATTATGGAGTTTACTAGAAGTTGCTGGAAACTTGTTTATAGCGTTTTACATGTTGATGGAGTTTTCTCGATGTTTCTGGCAACATCCAAATTGCGTGATTGCAAGATCTATAACAATATGATTGGGCTTTAAGCAAAATCATAATTCTGTTATGTTTTTTTCTTTATTTGAATATATACAAATGCAGAAACAGCATGGATTGATGTATTCAGATTCGCATAAATAAAGCTCGTCGGGTCTTCGGTACCCTTTCACCTTTCTGGTGCTTAAAAAATACCTCACTTCGCATGAAAAGCTGCGTTAGATCCTTTCTGTTATACGGATGTACTGCATGAAAAGTGAACATTAGGCTTAACAAAAATTGCAACTTTAGTGAACTAATGCCTCCGACGCATTTTAGGGATATTCTGAAGAGATATAATTTCTAACGCTGAACTTTGGAGGACAACTGAATAGAATTAAATAGGCATTGAGATTCAAAGACGGAAGTTGTAGCGGATTGGTCACACTTTGAGGAAACCAGAGCAAAACATCGCCACACAAGCTCTGGATTATAATCCGCAAGAAAGATGTAGAGTCATGTAAGCGAGCAGTTGAGCAGAAGGCCGGAGAAATAAGCAAGTCACGACGACAACTAAAGACCGATGCCACGAAGATGCTATAGGTTTGATAGAGGGAAAGCAATAAAAATATTGACACTCGACAAAAACTCCCTACGAACGCTAGTAGGTATAGTCACGGGCCACTGTCTTCTTAGAAAACACGCTCGAAGACTTCTCTTTACAACCGAGGACATTTGCAGAGGTTGCGGTAAGGAGGATGACACTATAGAGCATTTCCTCTGCCATTGACCACGCCTACGAATAATTCGAAGACTAATTCTCGAAGAATACTTCTTCACCGAGTTGATCTCCGGTCCCTTGAAGCGATGAACCTCATTAATCGGTAGAGCGGGCTGGCTGAATGATATGTAGGTCCACATGGTAAAAACACGGAGCCGTGCAATGGTCCCACTGGTGGCCTAAGCACATTGGTGTCCAACCCCTACACGACACTAACCTAACCTAAATGCCGATGCTCAGCATCGCGCCTTGTGGAAGAGAATGGTATTTGCCTTGATGAGAATATTAGGATTCATCTTTTTGTAAGAAGATATTCACATTCCAATGTTTTCATTTGCGAATTGGCTCTAGCCTGGTCACTACGTGTTGAAGGATGTTATGTTAATAAATGATAGCAATCGAACAGAAACCATCTACTGAGTAGACTAACCTTCTAGAACTGAAACTGTGTAACTTAGACATCGTCTGTCCATTTTTTCATATAGTTGGTGTTACCAGTAGTATCTGAAAAATTCATGATTTAATTAATCCTGCTGCTAAGATTGGGAATCTAACCCATGATCTATTAGCTGTGAAGCGAGCACGCTGCCACTGCGCCTCCAAAATTAAGTTGCTAAATAATTATAACAATTTCGAATCAAATCAATTGCAATGACAATTATTTTTTTTGATTGACATTGAATAGTTTCTTTATGTGTATTGACCAAGGAGGATATATAAAAAGGAGTGCCTATGAGCATGCTTTGCCTTGTAAGCACAATGGGAATGAATGTATTTCCCTCCCTTACTACCGAAATGCTCGAAATTTTTCGAAAAAAATCGTTTCGCTATCTTTGTCTGCCACACTTAAAAATATTGCAACTAACTCTTTCCCACGATAAATTGTTCGAAACAGTTGTCAAATTTTCGAAAAAATTGTTTCGCTATCCTTGTTTGACATACTTAAGCCCAAAGTAAGTCTCTGTCCCGCGTTAAATTGTCCGTTGCTAAAGTACTTAGCTTAAACACAAACCAAAACTAATAAAAATTGAAAAAATAAAAATTTCTGAAATGAAACAGCAAACACCATTGTATTGAAAATTACTTTATTATTGACTGAATATTAGCAACCAAGAAAGAATACAAATTATTGTATTTTTTTTGTAAAAGTTTGAAGCCAAGTTAAGCTTGGACACAATTTTCGAAAATTTCCGAATCAAAAAATATTCCCACATGAGACAGACTATCAGGTACTCCTTTTATATATCCTCCTTGGTATTGACGAAAATAATTATTTTAAAATTTTTACAGGCAACAGAATAAAACTGAGAAACTGTTTGAAAATACGCAACGGCAAGAAAACTGAGAACCAGATCAAGCTATTTTTTTTCTTTGTAGGGTGAAAACGTTATCATTATCTAATCTGTAATAAAGGTAATGAACAAAACATAAGCATTATTTATTTTAAATGTTTTCATTACCAGAAACCATATTCAACAATTATTAAGAAAAAACTAAAAACATTAAACAAAGCAAACTTAGTAGCAGGTATGGAATTTACATGAGTATGCCCGAAGCGTGAGCATAAATTGGCATTGGGCGCAGGGCACAAACGAGAAAGTTTACATCGAAAATGCGCTTAAGACGATTTGTAATTACAGAAAT
This sequence comes from Chorisops tibialis, assembly GCA_963669355.1. Lineage (NCBI taxonomy): Eukaryota > Metazoa > Arthropoda > Insecta > Diptera > Stratiomyidae > Chorisops > Chorisops tibialis. The sequence continues at coordinate 127,093,765 of OY770264.1, forward strand.
ATCAGCAGCAAATTCTTTTAAAACTGCACGTAGCCATGCCTAAAGCTGTTTTCTACAGCACTAAAACCAGACAAGACTGCAATCAATGTCCGAAGTTCCAAAGCAAAATACCAAAGAGAAAATCTTCTTATTTCTCATAACTTGAATGTCGTTGAATTTTGGCGTCTCTAGAGATGACTCAGAAAAGTATTTTTGTGGACAGCTTCCGAAGAAGAAACGATGCACTGTCGACAGGCTTCGATATACGCTGATATCCCACTGCGTGATGTCATGACTAACATCCTCCACGCTTCTATAAAAACCAGTGCCAGACACCCGGCATTGAATATCGTCTTTCCAATTGACTTACAACTGGATCTCGACTGCAAACAATTATTAGCCAGCTTATTTGAAATTTCTGCTAGACTGAGCTATAAGACCGATATAGTCAGACGCAAGTAAGCGCATATTAGTGTTCATTTCTATACCACAGTATTATTATGCATATGTTGCACATCATCTCTTACATGCTCCATCCTCCAATCTAACACCATACGGGATATCATTGAACGATAAGAGCTTATAAGCCAGTTATTCAATAGCCCGCAATAATGGGTACAGTGTACGTGAAACTATGAAGTACTCCCGTGCTGATATTATCGCGTTGCATTATTTACATAACGTGCCTGATGCGATTGTGCATAATGTTAGATAGATGGATGATTAACCATTTCCTTCTTATGACAATGGAAATTTATAGCGCATATCGGGACGATATTTTCAGGAGGCGTCCTACTCGTCGTCTAATGGATGTATTAGTCATATACACTTTTAATAGAAATGAGTTTCTATAGCCACACATTATATGTGTCATGCAATTGATAAGGAATGCATTCGTTTTAGATATAAATCGTTCTGCACCTATCTAATATATATGCTCGGATGTAAATGATTGATGGGAATTCGCGGACCAAACGGTAGAACCTACCGCGGCTTTTTTTATTCAATTCTTTGAAACATGAAAGTATTATAAAAACCATCAGAGCAAGAAAAGAGTACATCCTAAACGTCCGAAAGAGGCTTTAAAGGGTTCCCCATATAAAAAAAAACTGTGCACATTAACTAGATGACTACATTTGGGGGACATAAGTTTATCACCATCGGTAGCTCAGTGTTAGAATGCTCGCCGGACATGCGAGCGTCCCGGGTTTGATTCAAGTTATTTTTTGAGGTTCTTTTTAAGAGTTGACTGTAGTTAAAATATAATTTCAGCAAAGCACAGCAGAATATGTACATGTGCATGTACTTGTACCATATTGGATAGAATTTACGCGTGACTAAACAACACAGGTGCCTGGTAATTTAAGAGATTTTAAAACATTAAAGCAGATTTACCTATAGAATTTTATAACGGATTATATTGAATCGTCTAACGGACAAATCAGAATAATACAAGTTTGAAATATTTTAATTGGTCTGGTGAATTTTTGCATATCCTAATTTTTTAAACGTTGCAAAAACGATTAATAGATTGGAACAGTTTGAAATCCGGAAATATAATTTTTTAATTCAGATTGTGCAAAGCTTAAATTGTAAATTTTTATTTATCAGATAAGATCTTCACTCGTTGTACCACCTCCTGTATTGAGGATAACAGCAGGGAAATACGACAAACCAAGCTGCTTTTATATATACAATACTCTTGGTCTTAGAGGTTGAGTTGTAGAGAATTAATTTGTGTCCAATTACTAATACGAGTCAAATCATCGTTTATAGGACAGGTTGCATCTTCCACCAACCTGAGCAGATAACTAAGCTGTAGTTGCATATCGTCAGCGTATATGTTGATATCGCAGTGTTTTATAAAGAACGGAATATCATTAATATAAATAGCGAAAAACAAAGGACCAACAATACTTCCTTGTGGTACGTTACATTTTGTTTGCGTGAAAATTGCTCATTGACTGATACGGCTTGGAGACGATTAGTAAGGTATGATTTAATCGAAGCGGTTGAAGAAGTAGAAAACTGATAATAGTTTAGAAGTTTGTAAGTAAGGATATTGTGATCAACTTTATCAAACGCTTTGGAGAAACCCAACACAGGAAGTGTGGTCACACGATCATTATTTTTTCAATGGAACGTTTTCGTCATATCGATGAGTAATTTAACTTAAAAAATAATTACTTTCTCGTTGACTGCGGATGAAAGGAACAAACTTTCCCAGTTAATTTCCATAGTACGTGAAAAAACCATATGTTGATTAATAGCGTTTAAGTCTCTATATTGGTAATCATATATAGGTCGTGTTTAGAGAACGCTGGTAAGCCCATCTGAAAATCATCCACATCACTGACCAAAAAATATCCAAAAGTTGACTGCGCACGTTACTAAAATGAGTCAATTCGGTGAGCCTTAGATGCAAACCTAGCATGTACTTTGGGTATCAAGGATTTCCCATACATACTATGATTGTATAGAATTTGCATGCCTTTCTCATTACGACATGAGAGAATTGTAAGACACATATTATGTACTAACCAACAGTCTCAGTCGATGCGAAATAATACAAATTTTTTGTTTGATAAATGTCTCACCAGAAACCGAAACGTCACGGATAATAAAGCGTAACAGTGTAGAATCTGGAAATCTTTCCTTTCAATACAAAATAAAAAGAAAAATGAAAACTATTTATAGTTCTTTGTTCCTGGTGAACATTAGACAAAATGGTACATCAGCCCTTCGGGGGTTTTCGGATCACCAAATGCGGCAATTTTGCTTATTAACGTAACCGCCAATGTGAAATGAGCTTTGTCAGAAAACACGATTTTTTTGCAAAAATCGCCATCATCATTCTTGTTTTCCAAGACCCATTAAGAGAACGTACGGCGCTCCTGGTGGTCCTCCGGCTGTATTTCTTGAGTCAATTGGACCTTGTATGCATGCAGAGCTAATTTTTAATTTTTCGTCAATATTCGCTGCAGTGTGGACGTGGAGAGGTCGAGTTTTTGAGCACGGTCACTACTGGAGGTGTTTGGGTCGTTTTCAACACATAACTCCGCGGCGAAGTCGTTTCGGTGACTTCACATCTTGCACTGAGTCAGTCCGTTGGAATTTTTTGATTAGGTTGCGCACACACATCTCAGAAGGCACATGATTACGATCAAAATTTACTCAAATTTCGCGCGTCGTAACTGCGATTGAACGCGAATTCCCGTGGTAAAATTCAACGATTTCTATTTTTTCTTTCACTGTGTAGCGCTCCATGGTAATTTCCTGCGTTTTTAGATGACAAATGCCAACATTTGATAACTGTCAAGCGACCAGCTATCAAATAATAGGCCTTTCCTACCTTACACCCCTTGTTGATACACTTACTTACTTACGATGGCGCTACAGCCCAAATCGGACTTTGGCCTCCTGAATACTTTGCCTCCATCCATCTCGGTTCAGTGACCGCGGCCTCCAGTTAGAAAATCTTAGCAGTGATTTGCTGTCTGCGTCAATCGAATCCTCCCAGCGCTTCCGTGGTTTTCCGACCGGTCTTTATCCGTTGACTTTCCCTTTTATTGTGCGTTTGGGAGTTGTTCCATCATCCATACGCTCCACATGACCAGCCCATTGTAACTTCTTAAATTTTATGAGGGTTGACACTTCTGGATTGTCGAAGATGGCATACAAATCTCTATTGTATCGTATTCTCCAGATCGAGTCTTCCCTCACAGGTCCGAAGATTCTTCCAAGGACCTTTCTTTCAAAGGCGTTAAGTAGTTTTTCGGACGCCTGAGTTAAAGTCCACATTTCGCTGCCATAGCATAGCACAGATCTTATGATGATTTTGTATAGCTTAAGTTTTGTTTTCCTGTGCACGTTCTTGTTTTTGATTATTGAAAGTACCGAATAATAAGTCGTGTTTGCCATCATTATCCTTCTTTTGATTTCGATGGGTTCGCTTCCATCCTTCGATAGGTTCGCCCCTAGGTATATGAAGTTGTCTACGTTTTCTAGGTTATAGTCTCCTACCGTAATATTTTGTCTGATTGGCGTCTAGTTTGCGTCCTAATTTTTGTTTTGTTTTCATTAATACATAGTCCAACTTCCCTTGCTACCGAGTCAAGGTTTACAAATACCTCCTTGGTTTCTCCAGAGATCTTGCAAGGATATCTATATCGTAGGCATATGCTACGAGTTGTGTGGATTTGGTGTCAACGGGAAGTTTCCGAACAACATCTTCGAGTGTTAAATTGAACAGCAATGGTGCGAGGCCGTCACCTTGCATAAGGCCGTTGTTTCAAAACAGGAAGTCAGATCGTTTCCTACTCTGACTCGTGACAAATACTCAGTCATTATCATTCTTGTATGCCGAACCAGTTTCGGTGGGACTCCAAACTCCGACATGATTTTATACAGTACGCGCCTGTCGATACTGTCGTATGCTTGTTTGAAGTCAACAAATATCTGGTGCACATCAATATTATATTCCCAGCACTTTTCCAGCACCTGTTTAACTGAGAATAAACGTCGTCGGTTCCTCCAGCTCTAAATCCGTCTTGGTATTCACCAATTACTTTGTCAGCTTAATTCTCTTTTCCAGAATTTTTGTCAAGATTTTATAAAACGTGCACAACAGAGATATTCCTCGGTAGTTTTCGCAGTAATTGGACATATGATGCTCTTGCGCCAATCTTCAGGAAGTGTTTCCTGCGTCCATATGTCCGTGACTAATCTATGTAGGAGATGCGCTATGCAGGTGTCGCCGGTTTTCCAAAGCTCAGCTGGAAACAACAACAAAGCGCCGGGCACGGATCCCGGCGCTTTGTTGTTTGGGTGGTTCCTCAGGGCTGTTTTTACTTCTTCGAGTGTGGGAGGACTGAATGAGGATCCTTCATCAACTGTTACATCAGTCATACCTGCAATTGTGCCTGCTGCTGCTGTTTCTGCGGGTGATGGGCTCGGATTAAGAAGATGTGCAAAGTATTGCGCCCATCTTAATTTTATATCTTCCGCATTACTTAGAACGTTCCCTTTTGCATCTTTGCAGAGGGTCATTTTCGGTTGGTATCACCCTTTCATTCTTTTGACAAGGGAATATGCGGCTCTTGTGTTGTGTAATTTAAAGTGTTCTTCCATGTTTTTAATTTCGTCATTATTGTACTTCCGTTTTTTTTGTCTGCATATTTTGTTTGCAAATCGTCTAAGATCATTATATTTGTCCCATTTGGCTCGTGTCAGCCGTTCTGTTAATATTTTGTAAGCCTGGTTTTTTCGGTCTAAGGCATCTTGGCATTCGTTGTCGAACCAGTCATTTCTTTTGCGCCGGGGTTGTTGTCCTATCACCTTCTCTGCGACAGATGTAATGCTATCTTTGATATTTTGCCACATTTCTTCTATTGTTGATACACCCTGCACTTATAGAGTACAGAATTATAAAACTTTATCCACTGCTTCTAGCGCCTCTCCCTATTTTCTATTCCGAAGAACTTAAAACAATATATTTTCTGGTGCATTTAACTCTTTCCCATTTAATCTATTGCATGATTCGGAATTGAGTTCAATTATAATTCTGTTTTTAGATGAAATCTGAGAGTATATTGTGTTTGCCTACCCGTTTGTAACGCTAAGAAATAATAATCGCACAGAGCCGCCAAGGGTATAGAAATATTTGTTGTTACTCAAAAACGTCGATTCTGATTGACCGTCTGTCTGTCCCTTTGTCTGTCCGTCTGTCTACAACATGTCTCGAACGTTTTGAGCTATCGTACCGAAATTTGTTGTGTGTAATTTTTAGCAAAAAAGTAATTTCAAGTTCGTGAACGGGTACATTCCCACTTTTCTTCTTTCAGGAAAACTATGTCCAATTTCTGTGAAAATAATGAAAACTACAAATTTTAAATTCAGCGCGAAACATTTTGGATGCCACGTTTGGTGTCATATACAAAAATTACAAACCTCTTCCCTCTGCTTCTTCCACCTCCCATACAGAAGTCACTATACACTATTCGAAAGAATTTGAGATGACATATTTTACGGTATATTAAACTCTTTGCCATTGCATCTAGAGTATCATATGATTGGGCTTTACGCCCAATCATAATTCTGTTGTTTTTTTTTGTTTGGAAATACGCCCACTCCTTCTACCACCTCGCATACAATTCTTGGCAATATCCTCGTTCAACTGCATATCATAACTCTTGATTAATGTGCGCCAATTGCTGTATGTACTTGCTTGTTGAGATGTCTGCTTTTCAAACCTCGATTTATTCGAGTTAATATTGATTTGAAATCGGAACAGTCTGCAAAACTTATTTCCGCATATTCATTTCATCACACGCAAGTTATTATCGACTTTTTCTCCTAACTTGATTAGATCGATCTTACAAACAACCTACAGGCTTCAATACGAGTATGTTGTAAGTTATTACAAAACGATCGTGCTAAATATCTCTTAGTAACAAATGCGTAGGCGATGAACATATCACTAATAGACCGGACAGATATTATAACTGGTTACTACTTCGACGAAATGTTGACATCAATCAAGCGCGGTGGCATGCCAACATCTACGATCGATTTATTACCGATGCGGCATTACGATAAAGATCGATGCAATAAACCTACATAAAGATGATGAAACCCCAATCAGCTTCTTGTTTTCAAGTATATATTACGGGTGGATTATACTATTTTTTCAAGTGATTGTACAAATCATACTATGCGAGGTACTTCAACTCTGTTGCCAAACATGAACCATCACTTTTAAAGAAAACTTAATCTTATTTTGCTTAATATGAATGAGCAAACGATAAAAATTCCTTCCATCGTAGCTAATTATTTCTAGAATTTCTTTTATCTTTTCTCCTTAAAGATTTAGCTTTACTTTTATATTGGATCTTTTCGATTTCGAAGCTAAGCGGATTCCGACGAATTCGTAAACAGAGCTGCAAGAGATACGGATAATACCGATCGACGAATCTTGTATCATACAAAAACAACTACCAGTACGTGTATCTTGATGAATATTTGAGTCCGTCTCCTACGTTTACATTTTATTTTAAGGAATTTTATCGCTTTTTAAAAATTTTTTTTCGATGGAACATTGTACGAAAATTCTACAGGCATTTTTGCTGAAAACTAAGATAAGATAAATTCAAATTTGAAATTTTGTGCGGTAAATTTAAATTGTTTTTAAGTACTCCATTATAAATATGTCATGATCCAAGGTTGAAGAAATGGTGAAATTTGTTTTATGTGAAAACAAAACATTTATTCAAGTTCGGAAATTTATATTTTTTGCTATTGTAATGCATAGTGAAATCTTAAACCAGTTTCCATTCTCTAACATTTATTAATCCTTAGATTACAAAATTTCTGAATGAATGTAAGCTGAAAATAGCAATTTCCTCATGATGAAAATTTTGAACTCATAAAAGTGCTTCTGATATTGAAAATCCTTATTAATTCGGTGTATACTGTTCATTATTTCTTGTAAAGGATTAAAGTTGTAGAAAATTTAGTACAACTGAATTTGAGCAATGCTAACATTAAATATTTAAGAAATACTATATCTACCATTTAGTTGCGGAGGCCATGATATCAGTAACGAAAACAAGTTTCTGTTGAGCCTAACCAGGTTTTAAATGAACAATTGGGGTATGAACTTATAACATCGTTACTGATATTCCAGATTATAATTAAAAAATAACTGAAAAATATTATCAGCAATGTGTCTTGGTTCTTGCCGTTTCCTTGAATTTTTAAACCCAAGAATTTCTGAAACGCGATAACCTTTTTTAGTGATAGTATACCATAAAAAAAAGTCGGAAATTCGGATATCAGTCTTCACCCGTTCCTGTGGTAGTTTTTCCCTAATGACGAATTCGATATCAGAATTCATTCTTGAATTCTGTCGCATTTTAGTTCAAAACAAAATTATCAATTATTACTCAACTCTATTTAACTTAATTAGAAGACCTTGCCTACTTTTCTCATTAAATATAGTTTTAGTTTCAACGGAGGAACATTCAAAAAACCCATGAGTCCTCGTATGAGTTCGGGTGGTTCTGTTTTTTGATAACTTTTTAATAACAACAAAGCTACTGCAAAATTTGATTCCTCCCCGTCCGCACATTTTTGACAGCTTTTAAACTTTTTTCCACGAAACAGCTGTTAAGTTCTAAGGACTCATGGAACGACTAAAAAGGGTATAATTAAAAAGGAGATTGGTTGTATAAAACGACCTTTTACTTTCAAATTTTAATCATAGGCGTTTTGACAGTCCAAAATAAATCAAATCTTAAGAACGAAAAAAAAAAAATTATGACGTGTCTTAATTCCTGAACTATGCGATAGCAGCTTTGAGTTAAAGCAAAGGACCACGCACAATTTACACAATTAGTTTCTCATTTTTTTGATAGTTTAACTGGTTTTAAATCTTGAAAAGATTTTGAGGAACTACCGCACCGGTCAAAAAGTTCCGGGGCTAACTACGAAAAAGAGATTGTTTTGGCAAAATTCGACTTTATTCATCAACATACTCGTAGTTTCCTGCTCAGCATTTGACGAAAATCTTATTTGTTTTTATTACACCACCGAGCATAACTAAGGGATTCATTCTTCAATGCATTGGATGCACAGTCAAGTCGGTATAGAGTAGGTGCGCGATGGGGTTACAAGAAAATTTCTGAAGGGGAGAGTTTAAACTCTCGGAGTTCGTTAACCTTCTGAATGTTCTAAGTTGATGGGAATATGTGTGGCGGCAATGAATTCCACAGTCTTGATGTTCGGTTGATGAAGGACTAACTATTCTTCACTGTACGCGACAATAAAGGTTTAACAGTGAACTCATGGGCGCGTGCGGCTTGCCGAGCATTTCTGAGATAGTTGAAAAGAGGAGGGGTAAGGTTGGATAATTCTTCGCTGCATTTACCGTGGAAATATTTATAGTAAACGCTGAGTACCGCCACGTTTCTACGATGTTCGAGAGAATCTATAGAAGCTGTTATAGCGTCATCTCCAACTAGGCGGAACGCATGCTTTTGGATTGGATCCAGTACCGCAAGTTGTATTCTGGGTGCTCTAGTCCATATCTGTGAGTTGTACTCGAGACGGCGACGAATGTTGGGCTTGTCAAATCAAATCAAATTCCTGTTAAGACCCCTTATAGGGGCATAGGACAGAAACAACTTTCTTCCACATTGCGCGATCGTGAGCATCGGCCTTAAGCTGTTTCCAGGACTTGTTCATTCCTCTGGCTTCCTGTTCAAGTGCTCGCTTCTATGTGCTACGTGGTCGACCAAACCGGCGTCTTCCTTGAAGATTATAATCCAGAGCCTGTTTGGCGATGTTTCGCTCTGATTTTCTCAAAGTGTGACCGATTGACTGCCACTTCCGCCTTTGAATCTCAATGCATATTTTAATCTCTCCAGTTGTACTCCAAAGTTCGTCATTGGAGATCATTTCTGGCCAGAATATTCCTAAAATACGTCGGAAGCATTGGTTCATGAAAGTTTGTAGTTTCTTGGTAAGTCGAACGGTCACTTTCCACGTAGTACAACCATATAACAACACGGAATTGACGCATGCGTCAAAAACTCGCAGCTTCGCGCGAAGGGAGAAGGCGTAAAGCCCAATCATGCGATACTCTAGCTGACAGAGATTTTTTTTTGATTTTAAGAAATTGTGTATGGGATGACAGCATTGAGCTAATTTTTCTTACATCATGCTAGAGTTGCTATCAAAATATTTTATTCAAAATTTAAGCTTCAAAAATTTAAAAAGTACTGAGAAAATTAGTGTATTGAATTTAGTAAGATTGTGCAGTTTGTATGGGAGTTGGTAGAAGGAGTGAGGAGTTCCTAATGACTTTTTCAGAAATAACTACTAACATCATACAATCGACATGTTTTAATTGTAATATAATACAATCGACATGTTTTAATTGTAATCATTAGCATTCATACCTTTCAAGGAAACTTTTTTGTAAAGTTGTGAAATTGTGTCATATTGTATGGGAGGGAGGTCGAAGGAGTGAAGCTAATAGTCTATTTTTTTCGTACTAATAATTCGAAATAAATATTTTGTGCAAAATTTCTGCTCGATTAATTTAATACGTACTTAGTAAATTCCTTCCACCGCCTCCCACACAAACTGCACTTTTTCATGAAATACTCTAATTTCATAAAAAAGTGCAGTTTGTGTGGGAGGTGGTGGAAGGAGTGGAAGGATTATAATAATTTTTATACCGTAGATTGAAAACGTTATAAAAATAATATATTTCAAATTTCACTTTTTGAGAAAACTAATTTATTGTCAAATTCCGAAATTGTATCATTTAAAGGGGTGGAGCGGTTTGGCTCGTTCAGGAACTAGTCCTTACTGTTTTGTCAAAAACGATGTGTGCAAAATTTGAACTAACTAGCTCAATGCGTCCTCTAGCTAGAGAGGATACGGTCAGACGGACATTCGGTTGTGAGATTTTTCTGTATCATTAATTTTTTTCTCCGCTGCAAACGTCAATGCAAATTTACCAAAAACTAACCGAACTCAATTGCCTAGTTTTCATAAGTTTTGTTATTACAGATAAGCTTTTAATGCTTAATCCATATTTTCACAAAATGCTAAATAAACATACTTTTTCAATAGAATTTATTTCTATTTGTCTAGATAAGAGTAACACTGAATTTTGGCGCAATTTTTGCAGCATTATATACAAATGCAAATTTTTTTTTTTTAAATTCAATCGAAGCGAAAGCTGCAGAGTCGAATGTAGACCGGACTTAAATTACTTTGAATCTATTACGCAATCCTGATAAGCAACATACGCAGATGCACAATTTACGAGTAAGTCGTAATACGTAATTTTCGTGTAAATTCCTGAGTGATAAGCGAAGACTGACTAAGAGACATTTTAATGTGAATATAAACATGAATTATTCACAACAAATTTTTGTAGGGCGTCTCGTCCAAGTAGTATGAATATTAAAGTAGATAACGCAATTACACGTATGTGTCAAACCTTCATAGAAAAAAAAATTATGACTCAGATAATTTTTATATGAGACTATGACTTCAAAAACTCTGATTTCTTAATAATTGTTCTGACCAATCATTGCTATACTATGACTAATTGCTGGACTCAACATAAATTTATGTACTCAAGATCAGTTAATCATTTACTGACAACGCCAATTCTAAATTGTATACTTTTCATATTGCGGTTTTTATTTTAAGGGGCCACATACACCGAAATGGAGTTTTCGTTGAGGATGAATAAGCCTCGAATCGAAAAACTATGCTCAAAATAGTTGTAATAGTAATAAATTGACTGCAAAAGACCCTTGCGATTAGCTGGATGGCCAGGAGCTGAATGGAAAAAAACTAAATATGAAAATTCTATGTACCTATGGTCATAAAATAGAATTGGTTGCGTAATTTTTTATTGTTTATATTTTTTCGGCTCACAACAAATCAGTGTTTATACTAACAAATAAACAAGAGCGGGAAAAATCATTTACTTAAAAAGAGTTTAAAATCAAAATCAAGCCTTTTCACGCAAAAATTAGCTATTTCATAATTTAATATTATTAATAAAAACTTTCTAACCTTTCCGTGGAAAGGTTTATTTTTCGGTTAAACTTCCTCAAAAATATAAAAAAAATGTTTGTTTTGTCATTTGCATTTTTATATTCTTTGTTTGAAAACTTTCTTCCCGAAAATGTTCAAACCCAATCAACCAATCACATTGTTATTAAACTAATTCCCTCTCCAGTGTTTTAATTTTACGGTCCCTAACGGCTTCGCCAAAATTGTTTATTTATTAAACACAACTTTTTCACGTTATCTCACCAAATTCGCTTTAACGCAACAACAAAATATTATTGCAGTTAAGCTTTATTGCTTCATACCTCCAGATGTTTAAGAACAAATATTTATTATTTTGTTTATTTGCAACATTTGAAAAATTTGACCTAAAGCTACAGTTAAAAATGGTAAAGTTTATAGCATATTAGCTCCCGACTGTATTGAAATTAAGCAAACATCTACCCTATATAATACGCATAGGTTTTGTTTACTGTTTCGGGCTTAAAATATAAATGATTGCGAAAACTCCGCCATAATCTGCTAAATTGACAGACGACTTTTTATATTTTGAATTACGATACCACATAATTTTTATTTGCAGAATACTTACTGATTATATCTTGTGCGACGTAGTGAAACTATTTATCAGCTGTATGACGTCTGTATAGCGAATAGCAGCTTCTGATTACCAATCAATATCTATTATGACGCTGTTGGAAGTTTGGGTCCCAAACCCGGAGAGTTTACCTTTAATGATCACAGGAAGTGATTATGTTAGGAAGATAGTGTATGGCAAACCTATGTTCAAATGAATAGATAAGTTTTCGAATAAGAGATTGAAATGTACACGAAAGATACAAGACCGGAAATCCTGAGGTAAACAATGCATTGTATCAGAAAGAGTGATCGCAGATTACTAATTTAAGTTGATGCAATAATTTTAAGTTGAAATCCATATTTAAATGGGTCCGCAAAGTATGGTTATCTGATGGTATAAACAAAATTTTATTCATCAAAGCTATTGAACGGAAATAAGAAAAAAAAACAATGGATTTTGGCTTGACGGAGTGTCGGACGAATCTTTAGAAATTGGATTCACAACTTATAGCTAAGAGATAACACAAATAGCATTGTTTTGTTCAATTTTATAATTGCTTTTTAGGATTGGGTCAGAAGATGGTGAAATTGACAAAATCAATCCACAAACACGACGTCAATTTCCTGTTAAGATCGAAACAATTCTCTTCCACAATGCGCGATCCTGAGCATCGGCCTTTATTTGTCGCCAAGACTGGTTTCCTCTGGCCCCCGCTCAACTGGTCGCTTCCAAGTGCCACATGATCGACCAACCCAACGTCTTCCTTGCGGATTATAATCCAAAGCTCGTTTGGCGATTTTTCGCTCTGATTTCCTCAAAGTGTGAACGATCACTTCTGCCTTTGAATCTCCGTGCTATTTCAGTCTATCCAGTTGTAGTCCAAAGTTCGGCGTTGAAGACCACCTCTGACTAGAATATTCCTAAAATGCGTCGGAGGCATTGGTTCACGAAAGTTTGGAGCTACTTAGTTAGTCGAACGGTCACTTTCCACGTAATACAGCCAAATATCAACAAGGATTTGATGACGCATGCGTCAAATATTCACTGCTTTGTGCGAGGAGAGATCTCTCTTAACCTCCAGAAAGGGGAAAGGATACCGAAAGCCTTACGAGCCTCAATATACCTTTCGGCTCCACATTCCATGCTAACAATGCTTTCGAGGTAACACAAGTCTTACACCTCTTCTACATCTTGTCCGTCAATAACAATCGGTGCCGATCCAGACAATATAGTACGTAAATACCCAGATGTGATCGTGTGATTATTTACGAAAAAAAAACTTAAACTTTTGCCAGCTCGCGTATTTTGGGTAATCGAGCATTGAAAGGAGGTACGACTTCTTTCGAACTCCAGTAACCCAGACAGCTTAACTTTTGAACATTTTATGAATTTTACACCTGTGAACTGGACATCGCGTCACAGACCTTGTTGTAATGCAACAGGGACAAACAAATCTGTTAAAAAAGTTCAAAAACCGCGTACAATCAAAGCTATGTGGCTGTATGTAAGAAATGTGGGTTTGTTATCCACTAAAAGAAATAGTGGATATGTTGAAGTAGAGTCCTTTAAATAATCCAAGTAGAAACCATTCGAAATTCAAATTTTCTGCTATTTTTGGTACAACAACAAACAACGGAACCAAGCAGTTCCAACATTTTTCGAGATATAACCAATGTCTTTCGGTTAAAGTCTTCGAGCATATCCTTATAATATTTGGGGAACACGAGGCATAACGTAGTACCGGGGCGGAATGAAGTTCGACATTTTTCGGTCTCAAGGAGTTGCTGCCAGCGAGCTGCAATAAGTAGAGCTAGACCATCCTATTACTGGTCAACTAAGGCAGCAATGTTACTCCGGTAACAGCCTGTGAGTGGTACAATGTCTTTAAGGACGGTCGAGAAATCGTTGAAGACATGCCTCGTTCTGGACGACCTTCGACATCTTTAACTGACGAAAACGTTCAAAAAGTGAGGGAAATGGTGCTCGACAATCGTCATGCCAGTGTTAGGGAGATAGCACGAGAGCTCGACATCTCTCGAGATTCCGTTCGTTCGATTTTTCTGAATACATTGGCCATGAAATGCGTCCTAACTCCACTTGTTCCAATAAAACTGAATTTTCTTAAAAAACATAACAGGACTACGATTGGGCGTAAAGCCCAATCGTGCGATACTCTAGATGAAAGAGATTTTTTTTTTTAATTTTAATAAATTTTGTAGAGGAAGTGGTAGAGGGGGTAACGAAAATGAACTAATTTTTTCACATAAGGCTAGAGGTGCCATCAAAATATTTTATACAAAATTAAGGATTCAAAAATGAAATAGGTATAGAGGAAAATAGTGTATTGGTTTTAGTGAAATTGTGCAGTTTGTATGGGAGGTGATAGAAGGAGAGCGAGTTCTTAAAGACTTTTTAAGAGATAACTACGATGCTTTCGACATGTTTTAAATTGCAGATTAGTAGTATTCATACTTTTCAGAATAATCGACTTTTCTTAGAGTTGTGAAATTATGTCAAATTGTATGGTAGGGGGTAGAAGGAGTGTCGCTAGTCATCTAATTTTTTTTGGTCTTATTAATAATTCTAGATAAATATTTAGTGCACAATTACAGCTCGAGAAACTTTATACGTACTGAGTAAATTGGTTTAGAGTATTTCATGAAAAAGTGTAGTTTGTATGGGAGGTGGTGGAAGGAAGGAGAAGACTTAAATAATTTTCATATAGTAGATTTAAATCTATATAAAAGTAATACATTCCAAATTTTAGACCAATAGCTTTTAAGCTTTTTGCGCAAATCCGTTTATTGTCAAATTGCGAAATTGTCTCATTTTATATGGGGTAGAAGGGGTGAAGCTAACTGTCTAATTTTTTTCAGTCTTACTAATAATTCTAAATAAATATTTAGTGCACAATTTCAGCTCGATAAATTTTATACGCACTGAGTAAATTAGTTTAGAACATTTCATGAAAAAGTGCAGTTTGTATGGGAGGTGGTGGAAGGAGGTACTGGACACAAATAATTTTTGTACAGTAAATTGAAATCATCATAAAAGTAATATGTTCCAAATTTCTGATCAATAGCATTAATACTTTTCCAGCAAATCCGTTTATTGTCAAATTGCGAAATTCCGTTATTTTGTATGGGAGGGGGAGTGGAGCGATTTGGCCCGTCCACGAACTTGACCTTACTTTTTTCGTCAAAAATGACGTGTACAAATTTTGAACCTTCTAGATCAATGAGATTTTCGAGTGATTATATGAACTTCAGTATCACTCATTTTTTTCTCCAAGTCTTATTTCTTAGCGTTACAAACTTTGTGGCAAACTTATAATACTCTCAGATTTCATCTAGTGTATAAAAAATGCCGTGATCAGGTCACTTTGCCAATGCTTGATCGTGCGAATTCTGATCCAATATTCATAGTGTGCATCATAACTGGTGGTGAGACATGGGTCTATGAGTTTGACATGCAAACCAGTCAACAATTATCGGAATAGAGGAGAAAAATGAGCCGCGATACCGAAAAAACCACGCCAAAGCCGCTCAAAAATCAAGATGATGCTCATGGCAGTGAATCACCGTAAGCCTTTTCCAACATTCGCAACGATTCCGCAAACGAAATTTGGTTGGAAACACAAAATTTGAGCTAAACTCTTTGTTCCATTTTGTTATCCATTGTAAAAATCGCAGTGGACTACTGAGGTGTACCCATTCAACCAGATGCTATAAACAAACTGATTAACAGACCGCGCTGATTTTTGGGATAATAATTAAGGGTAGGCTTACCTGCTTAACAAAAAAAAATTTTTTTGTAATATCGTTTCCCAGACTAATTTTAATTACAAATTCCCGGTACTTTATGGTCACAATGTACAACTATTTGGAGCGAATTTTTCAATTCAAAATGCTTCATCTCCAACAAAAATGCATTTTCGGTATAAACGGCTCCTTATGTCAGTATTGTATGGGAATTGATGGAAGTAGATTGAGAAGGTTTATCATTTTTACATATGGCACTGAACTCGATGTGCAAATGTTTTGTGCTGAATTTGTTGTTTATAGCTTTGATAATTTTCAAGGAAATTGATTGACATTTTGAGATTTTGGCATTTGGTAAAAGGAAGGTTTTGAACAATTTGGAAAATGCTTATGAAATTTATTTTCTTATTCTGTTCCAGTTGATGTCGATGGCTTCATATGTTCGAAGATAATGAATTCATGAATTTCTGACACAGAAATTTGTAAGGGCGGGGGATAGAAGAAATGCGACGAAGATGATATATTTTCAACATACTCTGCAATTAATAAAAGACAAGTTTTGACAAAAAAAAAACACGTTCCTACTTTTTCTAGGGTAGGTATGTAGGCAAATGTGGCTGCCCAGACACAAGTCGCACAAAGACCATAAGCTGGTCCGTTGTCACGCCACAGGATCTCAGAAGAGACCCTCACTTGGTGAACTAACCGGACATTTCTATGAAGCGGTGAAGGCTCCTGGCTTCCGCATTAACCAGATTACCTACTATCGAAGAAGTGTATGCCTAGCTGGCGTCATCTTCTTCTTAAAAGAGTAGGACAAGCACATAACAGATGAAGAATCGTCTCTTCCTCATTTTTTGCAGCTCCCGCAACCAAAACATTAAACGGAAGGCGCATGTCTCCCTGTCAGGCAGTGCCCTGTAACGATTCATACTATGGAGCTAATCATCTGATTGTTTAGCGAGGTCAGTTTACCGGAGCGTTTTAGATCCAACACAGTCTAAATATTTGTGGTGGTATTACATGTAACACCGTTTGCCCATCTGTCGTTGGCTTTGCTAATCGCATCCAACATACGCAGCAGTTTATAAGTTGCGAAGGGCATACTCAGCTTCTCTTTCTTAGATTGAACCTGCAAAGTGGTTCCGTGCCGGGCGAGTTCATTGGACCTGCAGCTCCCCAGAATGGCCCTATGCCCTGGTACCCAGCACAGGCGAATATTGAATTGTTCAGCCATCGATCTCAGAGCCGTGCGACAATCAAGTCTTGGATGTAGACATGACTAATTCCAGGGATTTAATAGGGCGCCTGGCTATCGGTGAAGATACCAATATCTTTTATAAATATTACATTACACTTGTGCCTGGCTATATTCTATATGAAATCTCAGAGTATTATAAGTTTGCCACAAAGTTGTAAGGCTAAGAAATAAGGCTCAGGGAAAAAAATAAAAAATCTCAAAACCGGATTTCCGTCCGTCCGACCGTCCGTGTCGACTCTAGTTCGAGAACGCGTTGAGCTAGGAAATTTTGTACATATCGTTATTATCAAAAAAGTAAGGCCAATTTCATGAACGGGCCGAATTGCTCCACTCCTTCTACCCCTCTAATACAAAATTACATAATTTCGGAATTTGACAATAAACCGATTTTCCCGTAAGGTATACAAGCTATCTGAAATTTGGAATATATTATTTTTATATCAATTTTAATCTACGGTATAAAGACTATTTGAACCCCCCACTCCTTTTACCACTTCCGATATAATCTAAACTTTTTCATGAAACAGTATTAACCAATTTACTCAGTACGTATAAAATTAATCAAGCCGAAATAGTGCGCTAAATATTTATTTAGAATTATTAGTAAGATCGAAAAAAATTAGATGATTAGATTCACTCCTTCTACTCCCTCCCATACAATATGACACAAATTTTCAAAAAGTCTATTTTCCTGGTTTGAACTCTCCACTCCTTCTACCACCTCCCATTCAAACTGTACAATTTCACTAAAACCAATACACATATTTTCTCAGTACCCACTAAATTTTCGGAGCGTAATTGTATAAAACATTCTGATCGAACTCTAGCATGATGTGAAAAAATTGATTCAATGCCGTCACTCCAACCATCACTCCCCCCAAAATTCCTTAAAATCAAAAAAATTCTCTTCATCTAGAGTATCGCATGATTGTGCCTTACGCCCAAAAGTAGTCCTGTTACGTTTTTTACTTTTTCGAACTTCAATAAAAATCGATAAAAAAAAACATTTTTCAAAATTATCCGTATGAATGGTGGGAGAAGTTATCGGAAGAAATATTTATTGTCGTTGGTTTTGGCGAAAAAAAAATTCCTTGAAATTTCGAAATTTTGTGAAATTTGTATGGGAGGTGTAAGGAGTGACCAGAAAATCAGAAACAACAAATTTATTTATTTCCTTGAAAATTCCTAAGCCTAAGGTCAGTTTCATATTTATAAGGTCACTTAATATTTTTAAAAATATGAAACACTTACATGAATTTGTACACTACAGTTTCTCTAAAATATTCCATGCAATGGTGCAAATGGCATAGTGTACAAGTGGGCAGTTATTCGCTAACGATATTTCCGTTATCTGAACGAACAAAATTTGCTCTTGTTTCATATTTATAAGGTCAGTTGTGATAAAGCTGCGGAAGTACTAACAACACGCTAATTAAGAGCTAATTTTTTATTTGTTTTTTCTAATTCAGTAAGTTTACTCATAATGCCACGTGGGAAAATACTGAGTAAATAAGAAAAAAGGTTTATTAACGCCCTTCATGCGGAGAACTATGGTTTGAGAGAGATTTCGCGTAGAATTAAGAGAAGTCTGTGTGTTGTGCAAAATTATTTGCGTTCTCCAGATTCCTACGGCACTCAAAAATGATCTGAAAGAAAAGAAAGCTGGACTAAACCTAAGCCCTAAATATCGCGTTCTACCGGTTGGGGAACTTTGAAATGTACGCATTTCATTTGATACGAAAAAAAGAAGGTAATGCCAAAAGATTGTATTCTCAGACGAGAAGAAGTGGAATCTCGATGATCCTGACGGCTCTCGGGGATATTATCCTGATATCCGTCGAAAGCCATTAAATTTTGCGAAGAGCAATTTTGGTGGCGGTAATGTGATGAGATGTGCCGCGTTTTGTGCTGAAGGATGTTTAGAAATCCAGATCGTTTTCTCTCGAATGAAGAGTGTAAGCTACATCGAAGTTTTGGAGAAGGCTTTAGTACCATTTTTAAATAAACATGGAAGAATAGATCTTTCAGCAGGATAACGCGAGAATTCATGTAAGCCGTGAAACAAAAAGTTGGTTTACCGCTAATGGGGTTCAACTTATGCAGTGGCCTGCCTGCTCACCTGACTTGAATCTAATAGAAAATCTATGGGCCATATTATCACAACGAATTTACACCAATAACCACCAATTCAACTCAATTTCAGAGATTATTCGCGCAATACAAGTGGAATGGTGTAGAATAGAGCCTGGAATTATCACAAACCTTGTTGGCAGAATGGAAGGGAGAGTAAATAAGGTATTGTTGAGTGGGGGCTGTTGATTTTATGTAAATTGGCATTTATTTTTTATGTTTATATTAAATAAAAAATGAGTTAAAAAAAAGTTTTGTTTACCTTATAAATATGAAAATTTTATCGTTAGCGAATAACTGCGTACTTGTACACGGTGCCATTTGCACCATTGTATGGAATATTTTAGAGAAACCGTAGTGTTTTGTACACTACGGTTCATGTAAGCGTTTCATATTTTTAAAAATATTAAGTGACCTTATAAATATGAAACGGACCTTATAAACATGAAATTCAAAACGACAAGTTTTCATACCAAGTGAAATTACATATTTAAAAATTATAAACTTCATCCTAATCCTTTTATTAACGTCCATACAAATGCGCCCGCAAGGGGGTAGTTGTAGTATGAGGTTTTACCAATTCCTGCAACTATCTTTGGAGTTAGCGACTCCACGGACCTGAGCTAACTATCCCCCTCTGGGATGGGGGCTGTAGAATTCACCCACAGCCAGTCCTGCTTGCCCTAAAAATGGCAAATGGACACTCACTGGATCATGGGCTTGTAGTGCCTACTTTACTATCACTACTTTACTTTTTATAAATTAAGTAAATCGTAGAAACTTACTTTAATAGCGCTACTTTACTTTTGATAAATGAATAGATCGCACAAAATATAAAAATAATCATATTAGTTTTTTATGAAAAAATTGTTAAAACAAGCAGTTGAAAAACGAATGAATTACTAGATAGTCATTTTTGAAAAACGTTGTCGTAAAATTAAATATCTGTTTTGAAAAATTTATTAAATAAAAAAGAACATAAATAATGAAAAAATAGTTATTGTTAAAATATAAATAATATTTAAATAAATATCTAATAATTGTTAAATAATAAATACTAAAAGTGAAAGTTAATTTAAACTTAAAATAAATAAATGTTCTTAATAAAAATTATTTTAAATGAATAATTAATTAGGGGAAATTGTGATATCTAAAAGAAAACCCCTAAATTGGTGACCCCGATAGAAACAACATCACCAATAATAAATTGGTGACTCCGATAGAAGCAGCTATAACATCAAGAATAAATTGGTGACCCGATCCCAACAACAGCAGCAGCTATAACATCAAGAATTAATTGGTGACTCTGACATCAACAACAACAGCAAACAGTGAATGCATCGAGTTCACAGCAAGAGTAACAACAATAGCAACAGCAGCAGCAGAAGCGACAGCAACAACAACAGCAGCAACAACGTCAACAGCAAGAGTAGCAACAACAGCAACAGCAGCAACAGCAGCTACATTAACAGTCAAAGCGCAACAATAACAACCGCAGCAAAATTCAGAATACGTAATTGCTCAGAATAAGAAAATACATAAATCAAGTAAATTTTAATCTAATATTTATATTTTACTTCATATATATATTTCACTTTCACTTTGTAAATTTTAAATCTTGTGGCGATTTATTGATTTTGATATTAAGTTGCGTCATGTCGTATGAAACTTTACCTCCTTCATCTCGGGATGAATCGTTGATAGCTAATCCTTTTTTGGGGTTAGGCGATTCAAATAATATTGCGACCGTCGCAATTCAAAAGGTCTGTTTGTGGAGACGAAATCCGACTGCTTGGTTTCAAGCTCTCGAGGTACAATTCCGGTCAGTTAACATTTCGTCAGAAGCAACGAAATTTAGCTATGCATTGAGTATGTTGACTCAGGAAGAATGTGATAAGGTGTTGGACATTATTGAGAATTTATCCTCTACCACACCTTATTCGGATTTGAAATTGGCTGTTATTTCTAGATTTGGTGAATCGGAAGATCACAAACTTCAGAAATTAATTAACGGTCTTGATCTTGGAGACGATAAACCATCTCATCTTTTAAGTAAGATGAAGGCGTTAGCTGGGTCTTCTGTTGGAGAACCTCTTTTAAAGAAGCTTTGGCTTCAAAAATTACCACCTAATGCACAATCGATTTTGGCAGTAGCGAATGTTTCACTCGACGAATTAAGCATTCTTGCAGATCGAGTTATTGAAACTAATCCTAATTTCAATTGGGACGTTTCAAATATCTCGCAACTAAAAGTTAATGAAATTAGAACTGATCGATTTAGTTTTGAAAGTTCAATCATTCATCAGATGTCCCTGTTAACGAAACAGATTGAATTATTGACTCTGAAACAAAACCAATTTTGTAGAAGGAATCGATCACGTTCTAGAAGTAATTCACGTTCCTTTAGTAACTATCGCGATAATTCAATACCAAATTCGAATTTCTGTTACTATCATAAAAAATTTGGAACTAATGCAACTAAATGTCGCAAACCTTGTTCGTTCAACAATCCAAAAAACTGAAAAAGTTGTCTGAAGTGGCGATGTTCGACAACAAACCATCATCATCAAGTCGCCTATTCATTTTAGACAATTTATCCAAGTTTAGTTTTTTAATTGATACTGGAGCTGACATCTCTGTTCTTCCGGTTAATCCAAAGGAAAACAGGGTTTGTGATAAATCTATCGTACTCACAGCCGCCAATTCTTCTAACATCAAAACTTTCGGATTTAAATTTTTAGATATCTCTCTCCAATTAAGAAGAGTATTTAATTGGAAATTTATTATAGCCGATGTTGAAAAACCCATTCTTGGTGCAGATTTTCTTAAACATTTCGGTTTAATCGTGGATATCCGACGTAAATGTATTATCGATCCACTATCACAAATTAGTTCAGTAACTGGTTCCTTGGTTAATGGACCATCTTCAAATCTCGCTGTTTTGTCAACTACACCTTTAAATCCAAAAGTTGAGTTGTTATTATCTAAATTCGAAGGATTACGACGCACCTTAAATTATAGTTTCATAGAGTCGAGCACAGTGCGACACTTTATCGTTACTAAAGGTCGTCCAATCTTTGCCAGACCTCGTCGTCTAGATCCGGTAAAGCTTAGAGCAGCTAAGGCCGAATTCAATCTAATGATTGAACGTGGTATCTGTAGACCCTCCGACAGTCCATGGGCATCACCGCTTCACATGGTGAAGAAGAAGGATGGTAGTTGGAGGCCTTGTGGTGATTATAGATCTTTAAACGCTATCACTACTCCTGACACTTATCCTATTCCTCATATTCAGGACTTCTGTCAACAGTTGGAAGGATGTACATTTTTTTCAACTGTTGACTTAGAGAGAGCTTATCATCAAATTCCCATTAATGAGGATGATATTCCGAAAACAGCCATTACGACACCTTTCGGACTTTACGAGTTTGTGCGGATGACTTTTGGTCTTCGCAATGCAGCACAAACTTTTCAAAGATTCATTTTCTCAATTTTAAATGATTTTGATTTTTGTTTTGTCTATATCGATGACATTTTGGTAGCTTCTAAATCAGAAAGTGATCATTTCAATCATTTAGAGAAATTGTTTGAACGACTTAACTCTCATAATTTGGTAATTAACCAAACTAAATGCTCGTTCTTTAAATCTTCGGTCGATTTCCTCGGTCATTCGATTGACAAAAATGGAATCAAACCAATCGCTTCACGAGTCGAAGCTATATTAGCTTATACACGTCCATCTACAGTAAAAGATATGCGACGATTTTTAGGAATGATTAATTTTTATCGCCGATTTATTCCTCACGCTGCCGAAGCACAGTCAATTCTTGACAGCTTCACTATTGGTAGCAAGAAAAAGAATGATAAAACAGAATTGGTTTGGTCGGTTACATCAATTGAAGCGTTTGAGCGTTGCAAAAAGGAACTCGCTCAAGCTACAACTTTAGCTTTTCCCTCCACTTCTTCATCTCTTTCATTAGCAGTGGACGCTTCAGATACAGCTTTAGGAGCCGTTCTTCAACAACGATATGGAAATGACTGGCAACCACTAGCCTTTTTCTCGAAGAAACTTTCTTCACCTCAAAAGAATTATAGTGCATATGATCGAGAGCTTCTAGCGGCTTATATTGCCATTAAACATTTTAAATTTATGCTTGAAGGCAGAGATTTTATTTTGTTTACGGATCATAAGCCGTTAATTTTCGCTCTTAAACAAAACCCTGAAAAAGCTTCGCCACGTCAGCTCAGACATTTGGATTTCATCAGTCAATTTACATCAGATATTCGTCATGTTTCTGGTCAAAACAATGTTGTCGCTGATGCTTTATCGAGAATTGAAGCATTAAACCTTCCGACAACTATTGACTACTGCGAAATTGCTGATACTCAACTAATTGATTCTGAATTAAATAAAGCTAAAAATTTACCCAGTTTAAAAATCATTCCGGTTATTATTGAAGGTACCATCAATCCTCTTTGGTGTGACAATTCCTTGCATAAACTTAGACCTTACATTCCTTTAAATTTACGAACTCGCGTTTTTCGTACTGTTCACGATTTATCGCATCCAGGAATTAAGGCTACCGTTAAACTTATGCGACAAAGATTCATTTGGCCCTCAATCAATAAAGATTGTCGTAAATGGACTAAGGAATGTTTTGCATGTCAAAAAGCAAAAATCTCTCGACACGTCACAAGTCCTTTAGGAGATTTCAAACCAGTTTCAAGCAAATTTGAAACAATTCATATTGATCTGGTTGGTCCTTTGCCAACTTCGAACGGTTTCAGATACTGCCTTACAGTTTTGGATCGTTTCACCAGATGGCCCGAAGCTTATCCCCTTACAGATATTCGCGCAGAAACTGTTGCATCTACTTTATTCAAAGAATATATTCCACGTTACGGAACGCCAGTTTCTATTATTACGGATCAAGGTCCTCAATTCGAATCTCGATTATTTCACGAATTAGGAAAATTGATAGGATTTAAACGCTGCAGAACTACTGCATACAATCCTAAAGCAAACGGCATGTTAGAAAGATGGCACAGAGTTTTTAAAGAAACTTTGAAATGCAAAACAAACGAAAGTTGGTCAGATGCACTTCCTTTTACACTTCTCGGTTTACGAACAGTAATTCGAGATGATGCCAACGCGACCCCCGCCGAATTACTTTACGGTCAGAATATTAGACTTCCTTACGATTTTGTTCAACACAAGAACAAATCGAATACAATGTCTGGAAGTGATTTTGTTGAAATTCTTCGTGATCGGATCAACAAATCAAGCCCTCGCCCTCCATCAAGACATAGTTTGGAAACTCCTTTTGTTTTTGAAGATCTCAAAACATGTACCCATGTTTTTCTGAGAACAGACAAGGTTCGCACCTCTCTTCAAACTCCATATGAAGGCCCTTTTGAAGTCATTCAGAGAAACAACAAGTTTTTCGTCATTAAGATCAAAGACAAACCGACTTCAGTATCAATTGATCGTCTTAAGCCTTGCTTCATTAGTTCTTCCGAAGCAACAAACTCGTCAAGAGTTAAAAAGAAAGTTTCCTTTGTCAATTAAATACAAAATGCGTACCACAGACATTCCTTTCCTTTTTTGTTTATTCTTTAATGTATATAATATCGAAAAGATCAAAGATCTTCTCTAGGAAGGGGGTATGTAGTGCCTACTTTACTATCACTACTTTACTTTTTATAAATTAAGTAAATCGTAGAAACTTACTTTAATAGCGCTACTTTACTTTTGATAAATGAATAGATCGCACAAAATATAAAAATAATCATATTAGTTTTTTATGAAAAAATTGTTAAAACAAGCAGTTGAAAAACGAATGAATTACTAGATAGTCATTTTTGAAAAACGTTGTCGTAAAATTAAATATCTGTTTTGAAAAATTTATTAAATAAAAAAGAACATAAATAATGAAAAAATAGTTATTGTTAAAATATAAATAATATTTAAATAAATATCTAATAATTGTTAAATAATAAATACTAAAAGTGAAAGTTAATTTAAACTTAAAATAAATAAATGTTCTTAATAAAAATTATTTTAAATGAATAATTAATTAGGGGAAATTGTGATATCTAAAAGAAAACCCCTAAAGGCTTATCACCCGTGATCTTAAGACCTAAATGATACGAGAAACGGATACATCGCCTCGGATACGGACTGATTCTACGGTAACGACTTTTGGCATTCGAAAACGGACTATGATTGGCTTCTGGAACGTTCGAACATTGAATGACGGAGGAAGAGCTGGGGTTACTCAGTCCTTGCACCGCCAATCAGTGATCGACCGTGAAATGAAGCACTATAACATCCAAATCTTGGGCTTGAGCGAGGTCAGGTGGACAGGATCAGGAGAAGAACGAACCCCTAGCGGAAACACTATTCTGTACATTGGCCCTGAAAGTGAAGCCAGGAATGGCGTGGCGTTCGTCCTTACGCCGAGAGCGAGAAACAGTCTCATTAGCTGGGAACCAATCTCGGATAGGATTATCGCCGTCAGGCTCAGGACCAGTGTCAGAAACGTCACAATTCTGCAGTGCTACGCACCAACTAATACCGCAACATCTGGTGACAAAGAGGAGTTTTATAGCCAACTGAGCCACCTTCGAACGTGTTCCAAGAGGTGATATTATTATCATCTCGGGAGATATGAACGCCCAGGTTGGATCAGACAACACTGGACTAGAACACGTCATAGGAAGGCATGGTGACCCTTGGGTCGACCCTTCACGACCTTGGATTAAGAGACCCGAAAACGGCGAATTATTTGTGGAGTTCTGTAGTACTCGGCAAATGGTCATCGGAGGGACCCTTTTTCCACACAAGAGTCATCATAAAACATCTTGGGTTTCCCCTGATGGTGTTACTCAGAACCAGATCGACCATTTGGCTATAAGTCGCCGATGGAGAAGATGTCTCCTCTTTGTGCGAGCGAAACGTGGAGCTGACGTGGGGAGCGATCACCACCTGATGGTTGCCTGCTTGAGATTGTGTACAGCAGCTATCCGACGACCACAAATTCTTCAAATGAAGCGCAAGCTTAATGTGGATAAACTCAGAGATCCCAACAAAAAACTCGAATACACCACCATTCTACGCGAAAAGTCATCCACATTGGGTGAACATGAAATACGCACACTGGACGCCAATTGGGAGGCAATCAGAAACACTTTTCTAACTAGTGCTGTGAATCTGTGGAATATGCGCAAAGCGGTGAGAAACCCTGGATGTCGCAAGACACATGGGACAAGGTTGGCAATCGGAAAAAAGGCAAATTGGCAATCATCTCTCAACCCGATGTCAACCAACGAACGCCCGACTTGAGGCAGAACTACCACGATGCTCATATACAGCTTAAAAATGCTGTTAGACGCGACAAGAGAAAGACCATTGAAGATCTGGCAAACAAGGCAGAATCTGCGGCTTACCTTGGGGATATGGGTTCACTATTTAAAATCATGAAACAGTTGACGAACAGGAATTTCACCGCCAACCACCTGGTGAGAGATGTCAACGGAACTCTCCTTAATATGAGTGAACACCAGTTGCGGCGATGGAAGGAATACTTCTCTGATATTTTAAACATCTTGTCAGATGAAGATATTCCGGAAACAGAACAACTTCCAAACAGCCAACCGCATCAATCCTCTATTAGGGACGATCCCCCAGATAAGGAAGAGATAGTTTCCGCCATTCGGTCAATGGCGGGAAGGAAAGCTCCAGGTATAGACGGACTACCAACCGAACTCCTCAAAGCGGACCCGGAAATAACAGCCGATATACTCCTCCCACTCTTCACTAAGGTGTGGAATGATGGAAGATATCCGACTGAATGGAAGGAGGGCGTCATTGTGAAAATTCCGAAGAAGGGCGACCTTCGGGATTGTGGCAATTGGCGTGGTTTATGTCTACTTACTGCCGTATCAAAAATTATGGCTAAGGTAATTCTCAATAGGATTAGTGATGTCGTCGAGAGCACTCTCGAAGTTTATCAGGCTGGATTCCGTAAAGGGTCGTCTTGTACCGACCACACAAATACCCTACGGATAATATTGGAGCAGTCAGCCGAAATGGGTTCGCCACGACATCTCATGTTTGTGGACTTCGAGAAGGCTTTCGACAGCGTTAAGCGAGATTACATATGGAATGCTTTGCGTAGGAGAGGTATTCCAGATAAGGTCATAGCTATGATTAAAAAATCCTACGAAGATGCAAGGTGTCGCGTCTTGCATAGAGGAGAGCTGTCCGAGAGCTTTCCTGTGCGAACGGGTGTCAGACAAGGCTGCATATTATCACCAGCCCTGTTTCTGGTGGTAATAAATGACATCTTGAAAGCTGCACTGGAAGGTGGGGAAGGTAAAGGTCTTCAATGGAGACTATTTAACATCTTAAGTCACCTTGATTATTCTGATGACATGTGTTTGCTTGCACATACCCGTTCGGACTTAGAGTCAAATGTTCGCTCGTTGCATTCTAAATGCAAACAGGCGGGACTGAAAATAAATGTGCGTAAAACCAAGTACATGCACATGGGTTCGAACGCAAGCACACCGATTGTTCTTAATGGACAGGATGTGGAAGAGGTGCAAGATTTTTGCTATCTCGGAAGCATTGTCAGCATGGTCGGCGGAGCCGAAAAGGATATTGAGGCTCGGCTAAATAAAGCTCGTCAGGCCTTCGGTATCCTTTCCCCTTTCTGGAGGTTAAGAGAGATCTCCCTTCGCACGAAGCTGCGAGTTTTTGACGCATGCGTCAAATCCGTGTTGTTATATGGTTGTACTACGTGGAAAGTGACCGTTCGACTTACCAAGAAACTACAGACTTTCGTAAACCAATGCCTCCGGCGCATTTTAGGAATATTCTGGCCAGAAGTAATCTCCAACGACGAACTTTGGAGTACAACTCGCCAGACTAAAATAGGTATTGAGATTCAACGGCGAAAGTGGCATTGGATCGGTCATACTTTGAGGAAGCCAGAGCGAAACATCGCAAAACAGGCTCTGGATTATAACCCTCAAGGAAGACGTCGGGTTGGTCGACCACGTAACACATGGAAGCGAGCAGTTGAGCAGGAGGCCAGAGGAATAAACAAGTCCTGCCAACAGCTTAAAGCCGATGCTCAGGATCGCGCCTTATGGAAGAGAGTTGTTTCTGTCCTATGCCCCTATAGGGGGTCTTAACAGGAATTTGATTGATTGATACAAATGTCACTATTCAGTATTCTACAAACTTTTAGATGACATGTTTTCAAATTTATTTAAGTTAACGTATTCCATCTGGAGTAACGCATGATATGCTTCACACATTATAATTCTGTTATTTATAATAGACAATAAATTGAAAACATAAAACTAAAATAGCTCGCATTTCTAAATACCTCGTTTACTCGGCGCTCTGTGCGGATTATCGAAGTAATACTATATTATAAATTATTGGAATAACAAATTGAGCTCAAATTTTAATTATTAATATTAAACTTTATTCCTTCTTAAACTGAATTTGAATGTGTATTGAAAATCATTTTTCATTATATTCTTCTGCTTCTACAATGGCACTACAGTCCAAATCGTTTCTTGTCTTTCTGACCGTCAGGTTCCTTAACATTTTAATTTCTTGGTATAGAAGGGTTGTTAATCCTTTGCACAAGCCTGTATCTACGAATTTTAATTTTTGGAGATTGAGGTAACCAAGGAATACGCATGCAGGTAGTGTATGGGGATTATACGTCGACCAGAAATTGATCTCACGACCCTCGCATTGTAGACTAGCATGCTGCCCACTAGCTAAGCCCTAGCCTATTATTTCATTAGTGAAATCTGCATATGGTTAAGAAAAAGATGACAAGATCGTGGAATTGAACTCTAATGAATTAGTCCATTACAGTATTAAGCTAATTTACAAAATACTTCACTGAACAAAGTAAATCTAAGACGAAACGCAGGAATTGAATAAACAATGCGGCATTTCACAGATAAAATAATAACATAATCTTCGAGCCTATGTGATCTTCAAGTGTCTATGCTCATAATCAATTATAGTTTAACGACTATGTTCACGACCTTTATTGCTTTCTTAAATAATTTCTACCATAAAAAAAAAATAACACGTCCGTAAAGCCTACTTAAGAATTCCTTCCGGTTATTCACATAAGACTGCCGAAACCAACAAAATTGTTAATCTCTCCTCAAAGAAACCTTTTGCTATGAAAATCGTTTCTTAAAGTCAAACAGTTAAGTTTTAAGGATTTGTCACGCGCGTCACATAAAAGTCCAACTCAAAAAACGATGATCACCTCCATATGCCGACATAAAAGTGTCACAAAGTCACGTCGTTTACTTATTTCTTTATGTCTTCCATACGAAGCTGTGACACAAATTTGAGGGTATCAAAGATGCCATAAAGTTGAAGAAAATCACTCAACTTACAAGTCCATCATATAGTGCACGTTGGAATGATTTCCATTACGTATGGTTTAAAAATAAAAATTTATATTTATACCTTCGAGGTAAGATCTTGATGCCTACCGGAAATTATCGGCATAAATAATTTTATGCAGCTTATAAAATAACGGCTGGTGCTGAATGGATTTGTAAGAGTTCAGAACCAATCTATTTGCAGATCTCTTTCAAAACATTAAATATTGAAAAATGGCGGAATTTAAAAATAAATGTGTTCGAACAATAAACTATTATTATCAAAGCGATTTCGAAACGCTATAAATATAAATTCTTTAACTTCTTCTTCTAGACACTAAAGATGGGTTCATTCTGAGAATGGATTTTCTTTATTTTACTTGCATAGCTAAGCCAACTAAGTAAGCTAAAAGTCTTTCTGCAATATTTTGAATTAAAGCAAGAACTATCTAACCGTATGTTTCCTATTGGTACTCGTGCCGATCGTCATTTTCTAAAATTAGTTTTAGCACTCATGTTTTTCAACAATACACACCGCGCATTCATTTTTATTGCAATTTTTAATGATAATGATTTTTTTAATACTAAATATAAGGTGTAATTTTGAACTGCCAATCAATACATAAACCGTATGAGTCGATGCTCCTTATGACCATAAAAGAGCACATGTGTTAGTAAAACGTAAATCGTGGCATGCTTCTTACTTAAATATTTACATAAGGAAGATGCCGAGGGCCATGGATGCTTAGGAAGTGAAATTATGTTCGGTAGGCATGCGCTAGAAAATTAAAGCATGAAATTAGTGAAGCAAGAACATACCATATTCTATTCGATTCGAATGATATTGGAATTTTTTAAATAAATACAAGCGGCATAATATCGAGAATTCAGAAATTTCTAGAAATCATCTCGCAGTAGTGATCGCATCTCTTAACAATGTTCGATCGGTTTCACATGTAGTGTAGAAAAATAATTGGAAATGAGCTTGTGTATATTTTTAGACGGATTTATAAACCATCATTTATGAAAAATTCACTGTTTTCGGTTGGAAGGTGCATCATTTAATGAGCTCACTTATTTTTATATAAATTCTCGTTAATTTCGTAGTTAATTGTTGTTTTAAGACTAAAAATAGATATAAGTTCTCATCGTTAGGTACAAATCCCTTAGAACCTCGACCATTACTTCTGTTTCACGAATATAATCATCTTTCTAAGATTTGTTTTCGTTGTGGTGTATAAACTAAATGATAAGTTAATCAAGATCTTTTCTTAATTGTTTACAACTACATACATATAGTTGAATTCATAGAGTACACGAATAATTTCTTTTAAATTCAAATACAATTAGCATTAAACTTACACTCAAAAGAGTTACGATAAGAAATTTTCACGACGCCTACCTGAAATAAAAAGAATGAAAAATAATATTAGAATATCTTAAAGTGTAATAAAATGAAGATTGGGGAAAAACTTATGGTGATAAATAAGACATTAAAAAGTGTATTATCATCGTGTAAAACATAATCCATACAAACATTGACATGAATGTAGAATAGATTATACTCTCGGCTCACGCCTAAAATCTAAATCCAAATATCATTAATTTAACCGATCGCTCAAAATTTCGTGTCATATTTAACTGTGATTCTTTGAGATTTTTCAATATGATAAAGGAATCAATTGATACGACCGAATTCGTGTATCTTTTTATTTACAATACCCGAATGACTTTAGCTTTCTGATAGAAACACAATCGAATAAACCACATTGCCTATCCTTAAAATCAATCAGAAACCTTACAAAATTGAATCTTCCAACATGCTAGACATGATTTTATAGGTAACCAACAAAAAAAAACAACAACATTATTTGGTTTTAAAAGAAAGCGATCTTCGATCTTAATCGATTCACGTAAAATGGTTGACGATGGCGATCGGCAAATTGAAAGATCTTTCTTCTTCTTCTCCTTCTTATCCATAAGTTCCGGCTTGCATTGTCAACGAATCAGTACCAAGCAATACATATCACAAAATACGAGTTTTATATGTATAGTTAATGTTGCTTGTAATACTGATCAGCGATCTTCTTCGATCTTTACGGCCTGTGCATAAATTTTAGACTACAGTTCTTCAAGATAAATTCAAGATTCTCTTTTCAATACGTACGATCGATAATATACGATCTGTAATGCGGTCAAGTGCTCTTGATTGGCAGCATATTTGCTTCTGATATTTGTGATCACGTCTGGCTACACAGTACACAAGTACATACATATATAAATAGCGCATTTTTTAAAAGAAATGTAATGCTATAATATATTTCTACTGATCTGAAGAGCTCGAAGATCTTCCATAGCATTTGTTGTCTTTTCATCACAATGATGGGAGCAATGTAGCACACAGCCACAACTTATAGCCTGGAAAAATGATTTCTTCTTGATATTCTTTTTCTATACTGTTTAACGCAAACGCACTCTTGAACACTATCTTCCAGCAGGCTACAACCATATAAATACCCATGTTTTCTATTTTACGGAATTTTCATCGAGTGCTTGTCGGCCATAGATACTTTTCTAGAGTCGTAATGACCAAAGACACGGGTCATTAAACGGCCTTGTGTCTATAGATCATCCATTAAATGATGGAAAAAATACCGATTCGAAGAAAATTATGTTGTCCGTTGGTGAAGAAATAAATATTTGAAATTTAGGAAAAAAAAATCAATATGGCTAGGTTACATTAAATAATGCAAAAAAAAATATTTATTGAGGATTATTAAAAATAATGATAACAAAACGTTATAAATAATATACAGATCGAACCATTTAACGGCTATTTAAAGCCGATGAGGTAGGTTTCTATATCAAACGATAACGAACTAAAATGCCATTGGTTCCATTTCTATGAAAACATGCAAACAAACAAAATTTAGGTACGATACGCCTTTTATTAAATTGGCAATTTGTAAGTGTAACTTATGCTATAAGTGCGATAGCAATATTTTCTGAAGCTTTTTTTTACCTCTGATTCTTAGTTTAAATTGATATCAAATGTTAAATACATACATTTGATATCAATTTAAACTTGATAAATTATAACGGACAGATTAAATTTATTTTCGTCCCTCTTTCAAGAGAACCGATTTTCTTTATCATCTATTTACTTGTTTTTTCCCAAAA
Source organism: Chorisops tibialis (assembly GCA_963669355.1). Lineage (NCBI taxonomy): Eukaryota > Metazoa > Arthropoda > Insecta > Diptera > Stratiomyidae > Chorisops > Chorisops tibialis. The sequence continues at coordinate 127,126,688 of OY770264.1, forward strand.
ACTAAGGTTAAGTTCATGAATAGGCAAAACCATCCCATCCCTTTTACACCCTCCTATTCAAAATGTTGGAAACTATTGGGAAGCCTTGAAAGAAAGACAGTGCCGGAATTGGTTTCATAAATTTCGTTCCGGAGATTTTTCACTCAAAGATGAACAACGATCAGGTCGACCGGATGAGCTTAATGATGATCAAATTAAAGCCATAATCGAGTCGGATTGTCATATAACTGTACGAGAGATAGTAGAGAAGTTAAATGTGTCACATACAGCGATTGAGAAACATTTAAAACGTATGAAACTCGTTAAAAAGCTTGATATTTGAGTTCCACATGAATTGAAAGAAATTCATTTAACGAAGCGCATCAACGCTTGCGATTTGCATCATTGATGCAATGAATTCGACCCTTTATTGAAACGAATCATCACTGGCGAAGAAAAATGGATTGTTTACAATAACGTCAATCGAAAACGATCATGGTCCAGGCTTGTTGAGCCAGCACAATCCACTTCGAAAGCTGATATCCACCAAAAGAAGAGTTTGGTCTCAATTCGGGAGGATTAGAAAGGTGTGGAGTGTTTTGAGCTGCTTGCAAGGAACCAAACGATCAATTCGGATGGGTACTGTCAACAACTGGACAAATGAAATACAGCGATCAACGAAAAACGGTCAGAATTGGTCCATCGAAAAGGTGTCAAGACAACGCTGTGAAATCGCACTTGGTTCAGTTTTTTGCCGATAAAGATCAGAAGTTCTACGAACGTGGAATTATGAAATTGCCAGAAAGAAAAAGGTCATCGAACAAAATGGAAAATATATCATTGATTAAAGTTCATTCTTTGTATTTAAAAAAATGTATTTTATATAGATAAGAAAAAATCGGCAAATAACTTAGTTGCCGACCCAATACATACGAGGGCGGATCGGTAATGACGTGTAAAAATAAAGAAAACAAAACTTCTTCGGCAAAAATTTATTTTATTTTTCAACATAGTCCCCTTTTAGCTCGATACACTTAGTCCAGGGTTTTTTCCAATTTTCGGATCCTTTCCAAATAATAAGATTTTTCTAACCCTTCAAAACCTGCGTTGGTTTCATTGATAACGTCACTATTCGTGGTGAATTTCTTTCCAGGAAGCCATTTTTACAAGTCTGGAAACAAGAAAAAGTCACACGGGGCCAAATCTGGAGAATACGGTGGGTGAGGAAGCAATTCGTAGCATAATTCCAATAATGTTGCCACTGCAACAGGAGACGTGTGAGCTGGAACGTTGTCGTGATGAAACAGCACTTTTTTCTTCGCCAAATGCGGCCGTTTTTCCTTGATTGCAGCATTCAGTCGATCCAATAACTGAGTATAATATGCTCCCGTTATTGTTTTTCCTTTCTCCAAGTAGTCGGAGAAAATTATTCCTTTGGAATCCCAAAATACTGTCGCCATAACCTCTCCAGCCGATGGAACGGTTTTTGCCTTATTCGGTGCGCTTGAAGCAGCTTCTATCCATTGTTTTGACTGTTGTTTGGTTTCTGGAGTGTAGTGGTGGATCCATGTTTCAGCAACAGTTATGAATCGACGAAGAGATTCATTTGGATCACGTTGAAACAGTTGCCAGTTGTGCTATGAAGTTGTCACACGATTGCGTTTTTGGTCGATTGTGAGTAAACGCGGCAGCCATCTTGCGGATAGCTTCCGCATGTCGAAATGATTTTTCAAAATATTCGAAACACGTTCATATGAGATGCATACTGCCTTAGCTATCTCACGCACTTTAACTCAACGATCTCCTAGCACGAGATCATGGATTTTTTCGATAATTTCTGGTAACCTCATTTGGACGACCTGGACTTCGTATGGTCTCTGTGCTCGTACGACCACCCTTGAATTCTGAAAACCATTTGTAAATCATTGCAATCGATGGTGCAGAGTCCCCATAATGTTTATCTAATATTTCATTGGTTACTTTAGCTGTTTTCCCTTTTAAAAAGTTTAATCAACACACGAAATTCGTTTTTATCCATTTTTAAAATTTATTAAAAGTTGACTTGCTTAGACAGCAGTTTTACAAAAACTAAGAAAGGTATCAGGCTAAGCCTTTGCATGTAATCTATTTAAGGATGAAGTAGGTAAAAAAAAAACCAAATTCCTTACCTACCCCCTCCTTCTTCATTTTTACACGTCATTATCGATCCGCCCTCGTATGTAAGTTATTGTCAAGATATTTCGAATAAAATGCTTTGTTGTTATTCCTAAGAAATCCTTTGGACGAATAGGTGAGACTTTCGAAGATACTTTAAATTTATTATTTTAATTATAAAGTATTATGAGCAGACTTGGAAGAAAACAATTTTGTACCCTGAAATTAGTCATAGCTTGAAAATGCAAAAAAAAAAAAAGAATCCGTCTGTCTGTACGCCGTGCGCCGTACGGGTACGCTCAGCGCACATTAACTCCCAAAACCTTCAAGATAAAAAGTTCATTTTTGAGTTGATTACAGATGGTTACGAATCTCAGGCAGACTCCCATTTTGAGGATGTAACGTTTAAGGGGGAGGCGGGGTGAGCTCTAAAACCGGAACTATGAATTCGAATATCTCAACTATGGTTCTAACTAGGCAGCTGAAAATTAACATATATGTAGAAATGATTGTGCGAGAAACTTTAAAAATAATTTAATATTTTTATCCATTGTGGCCCGAAAAGGGGGGGGGGTTGGCTATAATCAAGTTGTCGGCCGATTTTTTTTTTTAAATGATTATACATATCTTCGAAATTATTTACCATAAAAAATATTTTGGGGCCTTTAAGGTGGCATACAGATCCAACAGAATCAGCTTTGAGGGAGGCTAATTACTGACAGGGGGTGCAAAGAAAAACGCTTTAAAATGAATATCTCGATTATTTCCTACGTAATTAAAACTTGGAATATATATTAAGCTATACTAGCGAAATACAAAAAAAAAACAACATTTAGATAATAGAAGCGGGAGAAAATGGGAAGCATTTCAAAAATGAAGCACTTTCTACAATTTCAAACCGCTATATCTCAAAACTGTGTACAGATATCAAATCAAAATTTTGTCAAATTATAGAGCTACATAGTCTTTAGTTTTGGTATAAAAATTTAAGTTGGTGGATGTAAGGGGAGGGAGGTGGTAAGCAAAAAAGCCGAAAATGTGGAGTGATATTTTAGGGCTCTAGCGAAAGATACAAAGTTGAATTTTTCCATATGCATACATCTATTTAATGTACATAGAGAAGAAATAAAAATTTGTTTCACAATATTATGCACCGTAGAGAGAGGGCGGAGGTCTCTTTCTCGCGCACATGGTCTATGTAAAATAAAAAACCACAAAAACTAAACATTTTTGAATGTAATTTTAAGGTCGAAACTTGAAAACTTGCGCAATGCATTTAAAAAAATCTCCAAAAGTATGAAATATTAACTGGTTGAATACCTTCAAAACTTCTACCCCCTCCCATACAAAATTATTTTTTCAACCATTCTTAAGAAATCAATTATTACCTAACTATTTAAAGCTATCAATTTGAAATATTGCACGAAAACTTTTAAAAATAGTTGAACGAAATTGCGTCAAAAGTTTTGAGATCGCACCTGCTCTTCTAGTCTCTCCCATACAAAAGTATGATTTCGACCAATTTCAATAAATCAACTAATAACCTAGAAATTAAAAGCTACGAACTTGAAATTTTGTACGAGTACCTTACATGAGAAATGAAATAAAACTGCAGAGTTAAATTGACAACAGCCTTTCACTTAGTCTTCCCCAACCAATCTAACCCGCATATTGATTTTCTATGCATCCTCAAATAATAAAGTTGCGCCCGACTTATTGGCAGTTTATTTTCTATTCAAAAACTTGTAGTTTAATGCAAGTTTGAGCTCGTGCTCTCATTAAAACCGAAAATAAATATGACTTTCATAAATAACAATTCAATTTAATTGTTTTACTTCATAAAAGAAAAAGAATTGAGAAAATTCAAATTTCGGCCGAAATTTGCCGCGCGATCGCTTTACATGCATTGTCCAAACTCTATTAGGACAGAAGGGTTAGTGTGTATCGAGTATCTCTAGTTTTGACATGTTAAATGAAAAGTGCAAGAAAATTTTCAATACGTAATTCACCCTTGCTGACATATATGCGATGTATTTGAGTAAGGATACGAACATGCCGAAGATGCCTCGCTGCTCCTGGGTCAGAACATATCAAAAATGCTCTATCTACAATGGCGCTACAGCCCAAATCGGACCTTGGCCTCTTGATATTCAGGTTCCTTAACATTTTTCATTACTTATTGTGGAAGGGTTGTTAGCCCTTCGCACAACCCTCTTTCTACGAATTTTTCATTTTCCACCAAGGTATATCCAAGCAGGCAATGTTCCGGAATTATATATTGCGCCGACCGGGATTTGAACTCACGACCTTCGCATTACAAGACCAACACACTACCTACTAGGCTATACCCTAGCTATCAAAGATGCTCGCGGCTTTGTATCATTGCCGTTTACATCGACGTCTAAATTATAAAGTAATAACATTTTTTGTAAATCTTAAACCATCATATATCAAAATCCAATGCAGATACTAAGCTGAATTTCGTCAGATTGTAGAGCTACGCATATGATCTATAATTTTGATAAAAATTTTAAGTGGGGGTGTAAGGGGAAGGAGGTGGTGAGCCAAAATGACGATAATTTTGAGAATTTTTTCAGAGCTCTGGTTTGGAAAATTTTTTAGCAGCCACCGGTATGTGCTGAAACACGTCATGTTATCACTTCCTTCTTAAAAATGCGCCGATTCATTTTAATACTGCGCAGAATACTGAAGGAATCACAGATCCTGGTATGTTCTCGTTTTATCGATCTAGACCGTAACTGACATGGCGACCACGACCGAAACCTGAACCACGAGCAGCAAGGTATCTTTGACATATTCTTACACTAAAGCCCGATATAGTTCTTTCTTTTCTGAGGTCTACAGAGTAATTGTTCAAGCGTAAACTTGGTGCTAACTTCACACATTATGTAGAGTTACCGAACTTTACAGTTTACATGATCTATTGTGATTGCAAAACTTTCGACATACATATAAATTGGATTTGCTAATGTTGTATAATATAATAGCCAGCTAAAAACTATCAAAAAGGGCACTCGGGTATCGCCAGTTTTTTTTTTTTTTTTTTGTGTTATAGGCAATTTCGGCCTTTATGTCAAATTCCTGTTAAGACCCCCTATAGGGGCATAGGACAGAAACAACTCTCTTCCACAAGGCGCGATCCTGAGCATCGGCTTTAAGCTGTTGCCAGGACTTGTTTATTCCTCTGGCCTCCTGCTCAACTGCTCGCTTCCATGTGTTACATGGTCGACCAACCCGACGTCTTCCTTGAGGGTTATAATCCAGAGCCTGTTTTGCGATGTTTTGCTCTGGTTTCCTCAAAGTATGACCGATCCACTGCCACTTTCGCCGTTGAATCTCAATACCTATTTTAGTCTGGCGAGTTGTACTCCAAAGTTCGTCGTTGGAGATCACTTCTGGCCAGAATATTCCTAAAATGCGTCGGAGGCATTGGTTTACGAAAGTCTGTAGTTTCTTGGTAAGTCGAACGGTCACTTTCCACGTAGTACAACCATATAACAACACGGATTTGACGCATGCGTCAAAAACTCGCAGCTTCGTGCGAAGGGAGATCTCTCTTAACCTCCAGAAAGGGGAAAGGATACCGAAGGCCTGACGAGCTTTATTTAGCCGAGCCTCAACATCCTTTTCGGCCTTTATGTGCAATGCACAAACACAGTCATAGAGGGAAGGAATGGGATGGGGAAGAGGAGTGAGAACGACCGTAACGAGTGGAGAAGCTGATATATATTTTTCAGTTGTACTGGCTGCTACTGACAAATATTTGCAGATGGATAATACTTAATGCAGTTCCTGGTGTCTAATTTTGTTTGTACGTAAAAAACAACATCAAGGGATACGCATGCGGTAGAAGGTGACTTAAATAGGTAGTGTTGAATTACCTTTAGGTGAATAAAATTCCTTCAACAATTAAAATGCCCACAAGGCACTGACGCATCCGATTACCTTGTAAATCGTCGACTTCCCGCAATTATTTCTCATGAACAACACCTTTCTAGCATACCTTTTCGAAGGTATTTCTATTGACATTCCCAAAGGCTTAGGACTTCTGATAGCGAATTTTATTCAGGCTTTTGTATACGCTCGGTTTCTGCCATGTGCAGCTGCGCATCACGGAAATAGTCAACCTTCTGTTTGCATTTGCATCAACATGTCATTGAAATAAAATAAAAAACCTACGAAAAATTATGATATATTATCCAAGGTGAGTTTTTTACACATTATTTCGGCATTAAATGATGTCATCGCGACGAACGAACGAAAATAAAATCGAGAAAACCGCGAGAAAATAAGATGGAGTCTGCCTTGAAAAAAGAGGGAAGGTCATTTGATTTTAGGGCTACAGCTTGTTATTTTCAGGATGTTCACATTGCCAGTATTGATACGATTAATGTTATCGGCAATGGTAATGGATACACTTTCTTCACCAATAGGTGATGGGTGATGAGACGCATCTTATCAATCTGATGCCAACATGATCGCATGTTGCAGACTTTATAGCGAGATGCGCGGACCAGATGAAAATAAAAACGTTCCAAAAATAAAATGATCAAATGGTGCCTGATTTACATTGGTGTTGAGAACTTAATGTATTGTATGTATACATAACACTACATTATACTTAGTACATACGCGTAGAATATCGCGGCAGATGTTTTTTCGTATTCTTTTTTTACATTGGGCGTCTTTTCGATTGCGCGGGCAGCCTTGATGTGACGTCCGCGCATGACTTCCAGATGAGTCACATTGAAATAAAAGCATCATATCACAGCCGTAAGCCGAAGTAAAAGCGAACCTTTTATTCATTTCCCCCATTTTTCTATTAAGCCATATAGCACTAGGTAGGATATTTTTAAAAATACAGGGGGGTCTTTTTCTGACTTTTATTTCCGTTCACACTCTAAAATGACAAGTTGCTCTTAGACGCATGCCAGAAAAAAGAAGTTATCGTTGTTGTAATATTGGATAAGAGTGTTGCCATCGCACAAGCAAATTAAACTGAACACAAGAATGAAAAGTAGATGCGAATTGAAGTAAAACTATAGCTTTATGTATGTATGTACATATGTATGTACGAGGGAAGGTCAAACATTTCGGGGAATGACAACGAAGGGGGTAAAATTAAACAAGTTATTATTTTTTCCTTTTCAAATGTTTTCCCTTAAGCCTAATACATTTAACACATCTCTCATAGAGTTTATTAATTCCTTTTAAAAATTGTTTCATCAAGGCCTTCAAAATAGGCTGAAACTGACTTCGCCTCTTCATCGTTGGCAAATTTCCTTCCCCGACGTTCTTTCTTCAGTTTTGGGAACAAATAGTAATCGAAAGGGGCCAGATATGGACTATAAGAGGGGGTGGTTCAATATTTCGTAGCCGCATTTCTGTAGGACAGCCATTGCAATGAGGCTCTTGTGAACAGGTGCGTTGTCATGCAAAAGCAACACACTTCCAGTCCACTTTCCGCTTCTTTTTTCTTTGATGGCATCCTTTAATTTTTGTAGCAGGTTGGGATAGCATCTCCCTGTAATATTTCGTCCTCTTTCTTTGTAGTCGATCATCAAAGCCCCCTTTGAATCCCAAAAATAGTGGCCATGATTTTTTCGGCAGATTGTGAGATCTTGAACTTTTTGAGTAAAGTGTCTTTACGGAACCTCTGCATTGACTCAGACTCATTATGATGAACCCAAGTTTCGTCTGCAGGCCAAAATTTCATCCCTGTTCTCGCTATACAGATTGAAAACCTTGCGTGAACGCTCGACGCGCTGCTTTTTCTGAACCGATGGGAGCATTCTCGGTACCCATCTTGTGTTAACTTTAGACATGCCGAGATGATCGTGGATGATATTCAAAATGGTTGTATCTAATACTCCAACCATTTTTGCGATTTGTTTCTTCTTTCAGCAAGCGCTAGGTCTAAAACGCACTTGAAAAAATAAGGTAGGAGGAAAAAGGCAGTAACAAATGCAAAAGGAAGCAGCACACCATGTCAATGACATATTGTTAGTTTTATCAATGAAGTACAAAGAATTTTGCGAATGAACCTCCGTAGTAAACATAATTGTGTTACCTCGGATTCCTTTGTTTTCAATAAATTGCATTAACTTGCTTATATTTTTTAAAAAGCTTTTAAGTGTGCTACGCTGTTATGATAATGCTTTTTTACGGTCTGGTAAGTGTCTAGAGAAGACGAAAAGAAAGAGACAACAAATTTTGTAATTACTAGGTGGAGTGAGCGCGAATCGCTTAGCTTGGAAATAATCGCAATCTGACAAAAATAATCTGCAACATCTTGCATTTGCGCAGTGTTTCGCAACTTTACAACCGTAAAAAAGTACAAAAAAATTAGCTCCCCATTCGAATTTTTAACCGGTTCTCATTGCATACTAACAATTCGTCAAATCGAAAACAAAACATATTTTTATAAAATATGTAAAGTAATGTAACTGGTAATTTTGAATTTACATCTATTAAATTTGTCGACATATGTATCTCTTAAAAAAAAACATGAAATAATCCAAAAATATTGCGAAAAAGTCGTCATCTTGACAAGAACACAATTTTTATATTGATTAGCTGACAATGTGAAAGATAACAGATCGTCCATCTCTTTCAAGCAATCATGATCGTCACACAAAAAAAACATTTTTTTTTTCACCCAGTATAAAAGCCACTGCCAAGCCAACAGCTACAGTGTTGGGTAGGACAAGAATTTTTGTTCCGAGTTTGTATGAGGCGCTCATTTCCAATATGAGGCGGTACACCTCAAACGTACCACTCATATGTACCAAGTCACATGGCGCTGTTCGCATACATACAATTTGTCTTAGTGGCATCATCTCACCTCAAATGAGGTGTGAATATGAAATTGGAAATGAGCTAAAGACATAGGGCTACAACACTAAACATTCTATGCACACGCTATAACAGCGCAATATATTGTCTGCCTGTTTTTCAACTTAACACTCGAATATGTTGTTCGGAAACTTCCCGTTGACACCAAGGGAACACTATGCTTCAAATCCACACAACTCGTAGCATATACCGACGAGATAGATACCCTTGCAAGATCTCTGGAGAGTGCTAAGGAAGTATTTGTAAACCTTGACTTGGTAGCAAGGGAAGTTGGACTACGTATTCATGAAAATAAAACAAAAATTATGATGCAATCTAGGAGAAAGACGCCAATCAGACAAAATATTACAGTAGGAGACTATAACCTAGAAAACGTAGACAACTTTATATACCTAGGGGCGAACCTATCGAAGGATGGAAGCGAACCCATCGAAATTAAAAGAAGAATAATTATGGCAAACAAGACGTATTATTCGGTACTTCCAATAATTAAAAACAAGAACGTACACAGGAAAACAAAACTTAAGTTATATAAAACGATTATACGACCTGTGCTATGCTATGGCAGCGAAACGTGGACATTAACTCAGGCGTCCGAAAAACTCCTTAACCCCTTTGAAAGAAAGGTCCTCAGAAGAATCCTCGGACCTGTGAGGGAAGACTCGATCTGGAGAATACGATACAATAGAGAATTGTATGCCATCTTCGACAATCCAGACAATCCTCATAAAATTTAAGAAGTTACAATGGGCTGGTCATGGGGAGCGGACGGATAACGGAACAATTCCAAACGCACACTAAAAGGGAAAGTCAACGGACAAAGACCGGTCGGCAAACCACGAAAGCGCTGGGAGGATTCGATTGACGCAGACAGCAAATCACTGCTAAGATTTTCAAACTGGAGGACGCCGTCACTGAACCGAGATGGATGAAGGCAAAGCATTCAGGAGGCCAAAGCCCGATTTGGGCTGTAGCGCCATCGTAAGTAAGTAAGCATATTGTCTGTGGTCCTGGTATAATTGTATGCATGCGAACCCGTCATGTGACAGTGCTACAATTTCAAATTCATACCTCATTTGAGTTGATATTTTATTTCAGTTGATACCTCAACTAATGTGGTACAACTAATGTCTGTGTCCGGCAGCCATACAAATGCATGACTGTAATTCAAATGGATCAAAAACTGTGAAGTGGGACAAAAATATTTTTAGTAGTGATGGGACATTTTGACTTGCATGAATGAGGCATTTGTACCACCTCATGTTTGAGTAATCCAACACTACAGCGTCATAAGAGCATTAAACATGTGAGAAGCTTGATTGAGATTTTTCGCAATCATTTTGTAATGCATAAAAATTTTCAACCGAAAGTTCTGTTGAAGTTTTCTAAACAAGCGCGTAGAGTATCCGCAGAATATTTGACGTATATTCTTGTGAATACTCGAAAAGTTTTTGCAAACCTATCTTGTCCATTCTCACAATTTGTTAACTGCGTTAACCGAAATATGTAACGATCTGGATCTTGAGCTCCAGCCCGTTAACAGAAATTTAGCCAGGTTTCCCGATAGCGTGGTTTAAGCTGGCTGCTCAGAAGCCTAGGATGTGGGAGTTTTCGGGAATACCCAGCTCGGGATACGCGATAATTGGGGTAATCGTAAGCTTGGAAATTATGCAAAACAAAGGAAAATGAGTGCCATAAGAGTTGAAGTCAAGAAACGGCGTTTTTACACATGCGAACTGCTCCAACGGCAAAAAAGGAAGAGTTTTTGCATCGCATCGTCACTGGCGATAAGAAGTGCATCCATTATGAAAATCCAAAGCGAAAAAAATCGTGACGATACCGCGGCCATGCATCAATATCGACCGCCAAGCCTAATATCCGTGACTCCAATATCGTGCCAGCTCGGCGTGGTGTATTATGAGCTGGGTGTAACCATCACGGGAGATCGCTACAAAAACAACAAATGCGTTTGAGCCGAACATTGAAGAAGAAACGGCACTACGAGTAAAGACACGATAATGTGATTTTGCTGCACAACAACTCTAGGCTACATGTTGCTCACGTTGCAAAAATCTACCTGGAAACACTGAAATGGAACATCGTCGTATTCTCCAGACGTCGCCCCTTCTGACTACTACCTATCCTGATCGACGACGCATGGCCTAGCTGAGCAGCACTTCCATTTTCACGAAGAAGCCAAAAATTGGGTCGAATCGTGGATCGGCTCAAAAGAAGAGAAGTTTTTTCGACACGGAATCCGTATGCTGCAAGAAAGATGGGAAAAAAGTTGTGGCTAGCGATGGGCATTTCTTTGAATAATAAATATTTAAACATTTTTGCACATTAAAGGCTCAAATTATAAAAAAAGGGCGGTTTTCAATTTGTACTCTGAATAAAAAAACTAAGTGAAAACACGTTAAAAAAAAAATAAACAGCCAAAAAGTGACCGGTCATCCTTCTCAGCCGGTCGTTTTTTTTCCTACGGCGACTATGCGACAGTTTATAATAATTATATTATAATATAATAATAGTCATTTATTCATCAACTGCCTGATTACTACAAATTACACATACCATTAATAAAACCTAACAATAAAGCATTGAAAAGCAAAAATAATAAAAATAATATAAGAAGTTAAAAAAATACAGGGTGCGCCATCTAAATGTGGTCGATGGAAATATTGAATAACTTTGACAGATTTAAACCGATTGACGTCGTCGAACACATTTCGGAAAGATTATTGCATTACAATTTTAACCATGAATCGATTCACGCCCAAAGAACGCGCGGAAATAGTGACAATGTTCATTAAATGCAATCGTTCAGTTGTTGCAACACAGCGTGCGTATCGTCAGTGACTGATGAGGCCCATTTCACGCTATCTGGCACTGTAAATAAACAAAACTGTCGCATTTGGGGGAAAGAAAATTCTCATGCTACCTAGTCGTGCCATAAGTTCTGTCACACGTATATGGGCAATTTTTGTATAAATGAAAAAGAGTTTTTGACAAAGGAAAATATATTTTATTTTGGCATACTAATGGAAGTAAAATAAGCAACAAATTATTCAATGTGGCCGCCTTTAGCCTTAACACAGCTCTTTAATCTGTTGGGCCAGTCATCGATAGCAGTACGCACTGTTTCTAGCGGAAAATTAGCTACTGCTTCTGTCAAAGATCGCTTAAGGCTCTCAATATTTGGGTGTCGTCTCGTGCACACCATGGACTCTAACTCCGCCCACAGTATGTAGTCCAGGGGATTCAAATCTGGGCTTCCAGAAGGCCATTCCGTCGCCCTTATAAACTGTGGAATATTGGTTTCCAACCACGCTTGTGTGGTTCGAGCTTTGTGGGCTGGCGCAGAATCTTACTGGAAAACCCAATGTCGATTGTTGAATAGCGTAGAGTTCAGCGGCTTCACACATCTCTCCAGGATGTCCGTTTGATAATTTTTCGGTGCAGTTTTTACGCCTTTTTCGCAAAAATGAAGCTCGGTGACCCCTTCGTAGCTGACACCCCACCATACCATGACTGATGCTGGATGATGTCCTCGCTGTACCCTAGTGGCAACTTCTCGGGCTTCTGCGGAGCTGTGGGCATACACCTTATCATTTTGGCGGTTGAAATGTTCCTCCACCGTAAAAATTTTTTCATCGGTAAAAAAAATTTCTCGATGTTTGTTGTTGCCGTACCGCCGAAGGAGCTCTTTCGATCTGGTGCTCCTAATTTGCTTCAACTGCTCAGTCAGCAAATGTCCCGTTGATCGTCGAAAGGCACTCATCCCGAAGTCAGATTTTATGATGCGAGACATACTTCGGGTGGAGATGTTCATATCTCGAGCCATGATTCGTTGTTTACGAAGCGGATTTCGACGAATTCGACTCTCGACCGCTTTGATGGCAGCAGAAGAACATACATCACGCGGACGTCCAGAACGAGGTCGATCTTCAATAGTCTGGATCGCGTTATATCTCTGGATCGCACGATACACAAATCTTTGCGTTATTTTTAACGGGCACAACAACTTGAAAATTTCACTCGCGGATTTTCCACACTTATGTAGTGCAATCACTGCAGTTCGGTTTTCTATTACACCCCATTCCATCTTCACACGTTAACGAACACACTTTAAATGACCATCAACTGTCAACAACATTATGACGTTTATAAAACTGGCCGATATTGAAATGTCACTCATAAAATAAAGTTGTTGCCAATGTGAGAAATTATGTGACAGAACTTATGGCAGGACTAGGTATACATCAAACTCCACTGCAGTGGAGTTTCACTTTCTGCAGTGACTGCAGTGACTGTTTGGGCCGGTGTCTGCTCAAAAACCATCATTAGTCCGTTCTTCTTCAGAGTTGGGGAAACTGTCAATGGGGATCGGTATCGATGGATGTTGGCACACTCTGTTTTACCAGAAATGCGTGCAAAAGGTCGTAAAGGCTTTTGGTTTCAACAAGACGGCGCGACATGTCACACCGCGAAATCAACGATGAACTTCTTGCGTCAAAAGTTCCCAGGACGTGTGGGATATTGACTGGCCACCGAGATCGCCCGATTTAACGGCACCGGACTTTTTTTTGTGGGGATTTTTAAAAGGCAAAGTATATGCCAACAAACCGAAGACTTTAGACGAGCTTAAGGACAATATTCGAGCCGAAATCACTGCGATATCACCCGAGATGCTGGCAAATGTCATGGAAAATGCCAGAAAAAGAGCTGAATTTTGTATCCGCAATAAAGGTGGTCATTTGATCGACGTTGTTTTTGGAAACTGAATGGAAAAAATTGTAAAGCTTCAAATTTTATAAAAATAAATAGTTTTCTAAAATCGATTGAGAATTGTTCAAGTTATTCAATATTTCCATCGACCACATTTAGATGGCGCACCCTGTAATAATAATAATATAGATAACAACCAAGAATAAACAGAGAAAAAAAAAATAATAATAATAACAGAAAAACAAAATAAATAATAAATAGGAAAAATATAAAATAAAAAGTAAAAATTGGACGGCGTTAGGGCAATAGGGAACCATTTTCTTATCAAATATATGAGACTTATTCCCTTTTTTCCCAGAGGCCGTCTAATTTTTTACCTGGATGGGGGTTTGATTGAAAGGTCGGAGCGTAGATGAAATTGGTTCATAAGAACCATAATTAGTGCGATGCTATGGGACTCTACAAAATTCATTATTTCTCATGGAACCATAAGGAACATTGAAATTAATCGAAAAACACAATTGCTCAGAGTGGATAACTCCTGTTACAACTTTAAAAGCGGAAACCAAAAAATCTTAGTAACAAGCGGATCACTGAACTCTTTGGATCTGCTTTTGACAAATTTAGGCGTTAGCCTTAGTAGCAATATGATCAACATGGTCGTCGCAGGTGAGAGTCCTGTTAAATTCTACTTCTACAATGACACTACAGTCCAAATCGGGACTTTACGAATATTTTCATTTCAGTAGATTGAGGTAACCAATGTATGTCCAAGCAGGCAATGATCTAGAATTTTACGTTGGCCGGGATTTGAACTCACGACCTTCGCATTGTAGACCAACACGCTACCCTAGCTACTGCGTTTAAATAGCACACCCAAATCCCGTACTTTATCAGAACGAATTAGAACGGTTCTATCTACAACATAGAATTCGTATTCTTATTATAAAACACGAGACAGTAATACACTTCCATTTTTTTTTGTACACTAGTTAAAAAAACACGTAAGGTCATTCTACAATGATAAGCAGTCATTGTTATTGAACACGTATAATATTATATAAACTTGCGCCGTCAGTATAACAACAATAAACGCACTAACGTCAATAATAAATAAGTGAAATAACAGAGGGCCAAGATGTCTACCTTGGGGAACACCGGAAGTGTTATTTGAGAAGATAAGACAGCACGCGATTGCACTTTTTGAAAACGATTAGTTAGAAATGACTTAACGTAACATAACTTAGGGTCTTTGGTCGGAACTTTCGACCCAGTACTGCCAGTAACGAAAAATTCGTTATAAATGGTACAAGGGTTTCGAAAGGCTTTCGTTCTTTGAGCATGCATATTTTGACCACACTGCAATACTTGTTCACAGTGCGAACCGTCATGTATGGCTGCTACAATTTCACTTCGAAAAAGATAAAAGAATCTATCATCTGAATATCATCAATCATTATGAGATAAGTTGCCGCTTTAGGTAACCACAATGCGCTTACTCCTGCAAGATTTCGCAAGTTGTCTCATTTTTATGGATGTTCTATCTTCGCGCAAATGAAAGTGTAAAATAATTGCAAAGTTGCAGAAATAATCCCAGGAAAAACCTTTGGTCATAAGCATAATACGTACAAACTTCTAACAACAAAAACAATGTTTCTTTAAATTAATTATTATAGCAATTTCAGGTCCATGATAGATGCCGACCATCATTCGTTTAACACAATCTTCAAAATCTATAATAAACGGTGATTTCGGTATTTCATTCTTACCTCCCCGTCAAATGAAATTGGGGCGTTAGATTTATCAGTTGTCAAAGATCTTGAAGTATCTATCAAACTATGTTGATTTTTATTCCCCATATTCTTGTTTATATTTTCAACATATTGTGAGATATACGGTATATATATGTGCATTATTACAGGTATATCATATACCTGTAATAATGCACATAAATTCAACTCTTTCCGTACAGTATCTTTGCATCATTGTTATTGTATTGAAAATAAGACGATTTTAACACAAAATTTAGCAATAACTCGTCAACTATAAAAACGCAATTTGATGGTTATTCGACAGCATTATACACACAAGACGAAACGGGCTGGTTAATAGTTATAATGTCATAAGCGTATATCATTATGGCCCGTAAAGTCATATTCTGAATTAGTGTAGGCTCCAGCATTTTATTCGAATGTTGCTATTACACTGCTACTGGCCGGTATTATGATCGCATCACGATAAACATTTTATGATGACACACACTGTAAAATGAATGCATTTATAAAGATATTACATTGAAAGGTGCGAAAATGTGTTATTAGAAAATACGGTTGAAATGCATTAAACACTTAGTTATGTATTCTAAACGATTTTTTCACAGGATAAATGTCAACTAGACTGTTAAATATAAAGCTTAAACGTTATGCGCATAGGAAGATACAGTACTACCTTTTAGTATTTCGATTAAATTTTTCGAAGAGAAGATATTAGTTTATCGCACGATTATTTGCGAGATCAGGTTGTGTCTGTATCTTATTATTATTTTTACTTATATTACATACAAGTATACTGGCACCGGTTTTGGCAATAAGTTTTTAGTCCTTGTTCTTGATTACACACTATAATTTTATGTACTTCATGCTATCAGTGTTTCCGTTGCTATTTTTTGTTCTATTGTTTTTGTTTTCACGAGTTGCTGATAGTGAACGGCCGACCAACGTATGTTAACTGCCAGATTAGCAAATAATGCGAATAAGTAGCCATAGGCGAAGAGACTGTACTTTCCACCACGTAGTGTTGTGTTCCGTCCTGTTTCCTTAATTTCCATCTTCAAATTCTCATATCAATTAAAACCCTGGAGTGTCATGCGAGCCGTGCTTACCGGGGGAAGTTAGCCTCGGAGATAATACGTTGACATACCGGAGCCTCTTAATTCCTTACTGTGGTAAAGCAAGGCACTGGCCTGTGCCAACATCTTCCCTATAGGAAATAGGCTGTAGTGGCAACTAAACGAGGAAAGAATTTGAAAAAGAAACAGAAATAATTAAAGCGACAGTAGACACTACCACAGAAAAGATAGAAGCATACCTCTTCGATTTCAGAACTGAGTGTACCGAAAAGAAGGCAACAGGGTGCCCCGGCAATGGAGAAACAACTAGGCAAAGCAGCGGCTATAACGAAATTCCAAGAAAGTATTGAAAATCAGGAGAACCGTATAACCCTGTATCACCCAAGACAGCCCAAAAGAAGAACGGTGACAAAGCCCCGCCAAAAAGAAATGCACGCCGAAGACTGCAACGTTCTCCACCAAACGCACCAAGCGGCATGTAAGATCTACTGCGGCGCAGGAACTAAGCACTACCTCCGATTTCTCAAATAAAGAGCTACCGCAGAGATGACCTTTTGAACGGACTCGCACTCGATCTCCACAAGGAAGAAAGGACAATGCACCACATATCAAAGCTCTTAAACCAAATGCTGAGTACTTCGACATTTCTACGATGCTCAAGAGAATCTATAGAAAACGTGATGGTTTCGTCTCCAATCAGTCGGAACGCATGTTTTTGAATACGATCGAGCAACGCGAGGTGTGTTTTGGGTGCCCCAGCCCAAACATGCGAGTTATACTCTAAACGTGGTCTAATGTAGGCCTTATAAATGGTTGCTAGGTCGATGGGTGTGAAATATTTTTTGCATTTTCGGAGAACACCTAGGCGTTTAGAGGCGTCAAGGGCAATATCAAAGATATGCTGGGCCCAATTTAGGTGGTCACTAATTTTGACGCCTAATAGTGAGAAATTCTCCGAAGTGGTAAGCCGTGCACCATCAAAGGTTACATTGTGAGACAACACTGAAGCATCCCATTTGAGGGATAGATGACAGACCTGTGTTTTGGATGCGTTGAACTCTACTCTGTTTTTCCTGCCCCATTCCAGGATTAAGTTAAGATCCGAGTGCAGCAAACTGAATAATTCCGTGCGATTGGAAGCAATAGAATGAATGTTTGATTCCGCAGCAGAGTTAAATTCATAGATGTTGTCTAAAGTACTGTCATCTGCAAAACTATGGATTGGATTGAGAGTGGACGACAGAAGGTTGTTTATGAAAACTAAGAAAAGAGTTGGAGATAAAACAGAACCTTGTGGGACGCCGGAATCAATTGGGTAGGATGAAGAAGTAACGCCATCTAATACTACTCGTACAGTGCGTTCTGAAAGATAGCTCTCAATCCATTGAACAAGGGTATTATTAAGGCCGATGGCCCTAAGCTTAACTAAGAGACATTCGTGCCAAACTCTGTCAAAAGCGTTTGCAATGTCAAGTGCGAGGACTTGACCTTCACCATATTTATGTAAGCATGAGTTCCAACGCTCTGTCAAGTAGACTAAAAGATCACCCGTCGACCGTCCAGAACGGAACCCATATTGACAATCATGGAGGAGCTGTTTATCCTCCAGATATTTGACGATTTTACGATTGACAGCAGTTTCCATTACTTTCGAGAGCACTGAAGTAATGGCTGTTGGGCGGTAGTTGGCGGGGTT
The DNA here is from genome assembly GCA_963669355.1 of Chorisops tibialis. Taxonomy (NCBI): domain Eukaryota; kingdom Metazoa; phylum Arthropoda; class Insecta; order Diptera; family Stratiomyidae; genus Chorisops; species Chorisops tibialis. The sequence goes on from OY770264.1 coordinate 127,144,969, forward strand.
CGCTTTGCTTCCTTTCTTGGGAATGGGCTGAACATTCGCAACTTTCCACATACGCGGAAAGCACCCAGAAGAGTAAGAAAGATAGAAAAGATTGCGAAGAGGTTTAGCTGAAGAAGAGGCGCACTTTTTAAGAGTAATGGGGGGAATACCGTCCGGACCAGCGGATTTGTGAATATTGAGCTCTGTAAGGATCCGAGAAATAAGTCTGCGAAAGTGCAGTGCAGGCAGTGAGAAACCAGAAGGATTTGCAGCGGGAGGCGATTGGTTTGATGGTGGAAGGTGAGAGTTTCTTGCGAAACTTGCTGCTAGTAAATTGGCTTTTTGGCTAGGATCAACCACGGTACGGTCGCCAACAACTAGAGGTGGTATAGAAGAAGAAATGAAATTGTTGTTGACCGTTTTGACCGTAAGACCTCGAGCCTTTTGTGCACTGGAGGATCTTCCGTCGAAGTTTTTGGTCATGCTCAATTTTAACACGATTGAGTATGGATTTGCAGGCATTTCTTGACGCATTGAAAAGCTCTCTGTTGGCAGGTGTTCTATTGCCTCTAAATGTTTGAAATGCTAGTTTCTTGGTCTGAATTGCAATGAGACATTCTTTGTTGAACCAAGAGTCCTTCGACGGCCTGACGGTTGTATCTTATTTGCCACTCCGTTCATTCGTCCACAGGTTTCAAAATTCTTCTTAGGATCTTCCTTTCGATGAGTTTACTGCTTTTTCGAAAGTTCGCGTTAATATTCACGTCTCAGTTCAGTTATATGCAGTATATGATACTGAATCACAAAATCCAGGAGCACGTAAGCCACCCAATGATAGGGTTGAGGTTATCAGAAAGCAATGATCGTCTGGCTTACTTTTCAGGAGACAACAATGAAGCTCCAACTGTGGAAGTAAGAAGATCAGTAAGGTACTGTAAATTTATTCATTAACGAACAAAATATTTTTTTTGTACTTCAAAATTAAAAAAACAATAACTTCGTCGATTTTTGAGATTTTTGCGCGATTCTTGCACCGTTTTTTTTTCAGAATTATGTGTTTCCAATGATATAAGAAACTGAATTTTGAGCTTTGGCAAGATGAGATCCCTTTTATCGGCTTGCCTCACAATTAGACAGTTATAGTCCAAATTTATACGAAAATTGATATCATTTCCATGCGTTATTTTGTTTTACGAAATTTCGCAGTTTCTGCTTATATCTGCTTAATTTCCGTGAATCGGGTAATATATCACAGCTCGCCGGAACGATCCGCAGCTCAGACCCTTTCGAGTTGGCGTAGCGTTACGCAAGCTAAAACGAATTACTAAGTCTAAAAAGTGAAACAGTTCCACTTCAAGAAGGTCTATATATTCAGTAGATGGTTTCTTTTCGCTTTATATCATTCAGTCCTCCATAAAATCTGCAAATATTTATCAGTAGTAACCAGTACAACTGAAAAAATATACCACCCACTCGTTACGATCGTTCTCACTCCTCATATCCTACCTTCCCACTCCTTCCCTCCACGACTATGTTTGTGCATTGCACATAAAGGCCGAAATTTCCTATAACACAGGTCATTCCGCAAATAGAAAATAATAATTATCTAAAACTGAAAAATCCTTTTTCTACGATAAAAGCACAAAAAGGATCAACAAGAATTTCTTCTCCAATCTGCAATACAATAGTCCGTAGATATATCAAAAACAGCTGCTCCGATCGATTTAGGTGTTTGCCTCATTATATCAAGCAACTTTTTTGAAGAACCCAAGCGGATGTAACCCGGAAAAGTTTCCAGTGCAAAAACTTAGTTTTTGCCTCTCGAAAGAAGCTATTTAATCGGATAAGGCTCTTCAGCCAAGCTGTTCGATTTGTTACAGTAAATAGCTTTGCGAAAGAACTCATCTGGATCGAATTAACCGTTTTCGTGATATCGATAAAAACATTTCTTGTCCTTATTGATCCTTCCTCGATTTTTTTTACTACAGAATGGGTAGTTAATTTTCAGATAATTATATTTAGACGCTGTTGTTCATTCTAGTATTCGTAACGGCAGGTCGACTTGAAAAAGTTAACAAACCAAAACGCGATGGTATCTGGAAACCATATACGAGTAGATCCTGTCTCACGTCGATTGAGGTGACCCAGATAAACCAAAGCGGGCTGCTTGATGGAGTTATACGTCGTGATTTGAACTCACGCCCTTCGTATTGTAGACCAACACGCTACTCACTAGACTACACTCAAATTCCTTTAAATACTTAATGGATCGCAATAAAAATTATTAATTAAAATAGGGCAAAGAGAATGGAAGAAACCGATGCATATTACCCTTGAAGTCTTCATTATCAAGCATACTTGGGAAAAGAAAACCTGGGTAGTGCATTCCACATTCTGCCCGTACGAATAAAATACTACTTGTTATATTTGGCTGTTCGTGATTAGATTTGCTCAATTACACTGTCTTCACAATAAAAGCGTCACAACTTTTTTGAACTTTGTTTCAGCTTAATCAAACCATGCTCAAGGTTCTCTTGTGTTCTATGGAGCAACTGCATATAATCGTTCAAATATAACTACTCTGCTCATTTTTCGTAAAATTCCTCAAGAATTTGTTATAGTTGGACTCATAAATGCTTATATGACAACCTTAATTAAAATATTCACAAGGTTATTAACCTATTTATTTTTGAGGCTTTTTGATATGCTGTTTTTATTATCTATAATTTTTTGGTATTACTAACTAAAAAGCCAACTATACTAATTCACTACAACTACATATATTGTAAACAAAATTTTTTACTCCGTAAATATTTGTTTATCTCTTTCTGAAAAATAGTCAGCATGCCCATTGTGATAAGAGTACTTACCCCGCATTTTTATCTTTACTTTTAAATAAATAATTCTGCTCTTTTTTCCTTCAATTTCATATTTTGGAAGCCAAGAAAAAAAACAAAAAGAAATCAAAGCATCTTATCATGGCTAATCATGCGCAACAGATCCGACTTTTACCTTTTTTCTTATTTATTTTCTTCTTATATGTTCATTTGATTGAATTTAATTAAATCTCCCTGGCATCCCGCTTCATAAAATGACTGTCGTGAAGGAAAGAACAATAAACGTATATCAACAATATGACCGGAACGAATGCAACGGCACCCATCCGAATCGTATCCAATTAAGATTAGTGCCTGTCAGTTTGATGTTGATTAGAATCACGTCACGCGGTCATTGCAAATTTAATTAGGATGTCACTTTGTATCTATACATATATGCGTTAGGACATACATCAAATATAGTCATTCTCACATGCCAGACGAAGAAGACATATTTTGCTCGGCTACCAAAATAACAAAATCGACACTAGCCAGTTCACCTTCCTCCATCTTACGAATTCACCATCCGTGTAGTGGGAAGATTAGTTTCTTTTTATACTCTAGATGAAATCTGAGAGTATATTGTGTTTGCCTTACCGTTTGTAACGCTAAGAAATAATGTTCGCACAGAGCCGCCAAGGGTACAGAAATATTTGTTGTCGCTCAAAAACTGCGATTCCGAGTTGCTGTCTGTCCGTCTGTCTACAGCATAACTCTCGAACGCTTTGAGCTATCGTGCTGAAATTTGTTGTGTGTCATTTTTAGCAAAAAAAAAACTTTAAGTTCGTGAACGGGCCACATCCTCCCACTCCTTCTACCCCCTCCCATACAAATTTCACGAAATTCCGAAATTTGATTTTTCTTTGAAACTATTTAAGCTATCAATTTAAAATTTGGGTCAAAGTATTACGGTTTAGATGTCATTAATATGACGAAATATTTATCCGATACCGTCACTCCTTCTACCCCCTCCCATACAAATGCATAATTTTGAAAAATGCAGTTTTTCGATTTTCATTGAAACTACCAAAGTTATGAAAACGAATTTTTGCCAGAATTAATTTTATTATAATTCCAATTACAATTGAAAAAATTATCAACTTCACCTCACTCCTTCTACCCCCTCCCATACAAATTTCACGAAATTTTGAAATTTAAATTAAATTATTTTTCTTCGAAACTGTTAAGGCTATCAACTTGATATTTTGCATAAAGTATAAAAATAGAAATATCAATAACGAGAAAAAAATGTGTTTTGATCCGTACACTCCTTCTACCCCCTCCCATACAAATGTATAATTTTTGTTAATTGCATTATATCGATTTCCATTAAAACTAGAAAAAGTATAAACTTAAAATTTTGCCAGAATTTGTTTTTTAATAATTGCAATAAATGCTAAAGAAAATTATCAGCTCCTCTTCACTCCTTCTACCTCCTCCCATACAAATATCTGTATTATAAATTCAAGAAAAGCATTTCTCCTTCGAATATATTAGAACTATCGAATTTGAAATTGAATCAAAGCGTGGTGATAAGGATGATGATAAGCAGTTTCAAAATCATCTTAAACGCTCCATTTCCTCTGCCACCTCCCATACAAATGCCTCAATTTCAGGAAAACTATGTCCAATTGAAAATAATGAAAGCTACAAACCTTAAATTCAGCACGAAATATTTTGCATACCACATTAGGTGTCATATCCAAAAATTACAAACCTTCCCCCTCTTCTTCTATCACCTCCCATACAAAAGTCACTATTAATTATTTAAAAGAATTGTAGGTGACATATTTTCCGGTACATTGAACTCTTTCTCATTTCATCTAGAGTATCATATGATTATAATTCTTTTATGTTTTCTTTTGCAAATTTCAACCACATTATGACAACTTATTACTGCGAAATTTTTGCTTGTAACTTGTAGTATAAGGTCCTAAGTACATAAATGCCTATTTCTGTGAAAGTTTGAATGAAAATTGCGTTTCTAAAGGGTGTTTTTTTAGAGGCGGAGAACTTTAAATTGACAACACTGTTTTCTGTGACAGCCGATTCGAATGTTCTCGGTTGTTTTGGGGTTAGTTTGGTTTGGCAATTCATCATGAATAGACTCACGCCGAAATAACTTTTGCAAATTGTTCAAATTTATTATCAGTTCGAGAAACTCATCGGGCATTACGTGCATTTTATGGTGCTCGTAATCGTCCATCAGAGCGATTAATTGGAGGAATTATGAGCCGCTTTCGCAATACGTTTACTCTAAACGAAAATACACATCCCGTAAGACGTCGTACAATGCGCACACAAAAAACCAGTTGATGGTATGCAGCGTAGTGTTAATGATGATTTAAATGTGTCAATTCGTCATCGTGCTCAACAATTAAACTTGTGTCCATCCACTTTATGGAAAATTTTGCGTCTTGGTTTACGTGCTTACAAGATTCAACTTGGGCAGGAATTGAAGCCACACGAACATCGTTCGCACCGTACATTTGGTGACTGGACCGAGGGAAGCATTGCGATTGATCCACAATTTTGTTCAGTGATGAAGCACACTTTTGGCTAAGTGGCTAAGTCAATAAGCAGAATTGTCGCACTTGGAGCGATGATAATCCACAAGCCATTGTCGAAACACAATTGCATCCAGAAAAAGTCACCGTTTGATGGAATCATTGGTCCACATGTCTTCAAAAATGATGATGGTCAGAACGTTACAGTCAACGTTGAGCGGTATAGAAATATGATTACTAACTTTTTCGTGTCTCAATTGGAAGGCATTAATGTCTGGGCAGCGCCACATGCCACACAGCGCGCGATACAGTTAATTTACTGAAAGAAATATTTGCTGATCGATTAATTTCACGAAATGGACCTGTTAACTGGCCAACTCGTGTGCGATTAGACGCCATTCAATTTTTTTCTCTGGGGATAGTTTCTAGTTCATCAGCGTAGACATGGGACTTTATGTCTACGCTGATGAACTAGAAACTACTGAGCACTTGGACGCCAACATTCAACGCGTTATTGCCGAAATACAGACAGATTTACGAAGAGTGCGTGAAAATTGGGCTTCCCGATTGTTACGCGCCGGCCGCGGCGACCACATGCTCGAAATCATATTCAAACATTAATGCCATAAAATTATCTTTCAAATAATATCATGGATATTAAAAACATTTTTTGTGTTTTATTTCAATTTCAAGTTCTCCGCATCTAAAAAAACACCCTGTAGTATCAAGCTGATATTTTTTTACCCACTAAGTTACATCCCCAATACAAGTCCTGGCGACAACTAAAGGCTCAGGATCGTGCTATGTGTAAAAAACTGTTTCTATCTTATGATCTATAGGCAGGGTCATAATAGGAAATTGAATAGTTTATTGCGAGAACAACGTTGCCAGATATTTTCAAATTGATAAACTACAAAGCATCACGCTGGTTTTTTTTCCATCGATTGACATCCTCAGAGTGCGAAAAAATAGTTGCCAGATATTTTTAGCGGAATATTGTAGCCAGACTACTTAAGCGTACTTGTTTTATATCTTGACATAACAAACTACTGTCAGTCTAGCATTAGCGCAGTTATCTATAGTTCCGCTAGACATAATAAAGAGGCCCGATCAAATTGCACCGATTTGAAATGTGTTTAAACTTAAAAGCTTAAATTATTTTAAATTGTAAATAATAATTTTATTTAATATGGGATCTAAGAAAATAGTACAAAAAAATTGTTACGTTCTGTGGAATCGCCGCTTTACAGACACTGTTCTGCCAGTGATGGAGCATATGATGGTGGCTCCAGTCTTGTTTAAAATTTCTTTGACAATTGACCAAAATAGTCCAATGGGTCGAAACTCAGGGCAATTCGGCGGATTCCACTCCCTTGGCACAATTGGTACGCTTCTGGTTCTGTACCACTCCATTGTAATATTGGAGTAATGTTTACTTGCCAAATCTAGCCACAACATTACCAAAAAATCATGCTATCGAATAAATGGCACAAGCCATTTCAGTAGTTCTTCAATATAAATTTTAGATGTTAATGTTGAATGTTGCTTCCCAAATCATCAACTTCTTCCCGAATTTATTTAATTTCGTGAACTTGAATTTATCGGCAACATTCAACCGCTTATCGGTAATGTACAATTTTTGTCCAGGAATCTGTTTGGCTCCGACTTTCACATAAGTTTCATCGTTCGTTATCAAGTAGCCAACATTTTTGGTTAGAACATTGGCATACATCTTTCTGGCTCGGTTTCATGCCACTAGATTTTGCTTGTCGTTGCGATTGGGCACTTTAATGGCTTGATAGGACTTCAACTCAGCCTCTGATATTAGTCTTCCCACAGAACTCCTCGATGCTCTACTTTTTTTGACCAAATCCCCCTGTGAAATACCTAGATTTTCCTTTGCCATCCGAACTACCATCTGCACTATTTCCTTATCACGTGTCCGTAATTTTCTTTCAATTCTTGTGGCTCATTCTACACTTTGGGTCTAATTGAACCGATTTATAACCCGGGTCACTGATTTAAGAGTGTTGGTTCCTTTTGCGATCACAGAATGTGACGTCATTGGATTTTCTGCAAAAAAGTGCAACATTTTCTTCCAGTTTTCAATTCCCATCTCTTTTAATTAATAAACAATTATTATTTTGAAAACGATGTTTTCTTTCATTCTGCAATCAAGAATGATAAGAATAGCAACTGAATATAAATTTATTGTAATTTGATTTGAAATCGGGGCAATTTGATCGGGATCATCCCTTAATTCGCGTCAGATGATCATAAAAATAATGAGTGGTATAGTACAGAAGCCAGCATACAAAAAGGTAACAATGAATTTGTATCAAGCTGAATTTTTTTATGGTTTTGCTTATCTATGGATTTCATTAAAAAGTTTCACTACCCTTGTTGAACATCCATACGAGTTTTGCCCGCTCATATAATGGACAACCAACGATCGTACTGTTAGTGATTTATTTCATCACTAGCAAAATAATGGATTATATGAAAAAAGCATAATAAGAAACATTTTTTAAGGCTTCACAACTTTTATTCAGAATGAGTTTTTAATTTTAATCGCGTTTTGGGATTGAAAATCAAATTTATGTCGGTAGTGATGCATTAAAATGAAGAGACACAACAAGTAAAAAAAATGTTTTTAGTCACACAAAATTTTTCGATCACTTCGAAAAATATTTGTTATTTTTGCTAAGCGTTAATAACTTCCGCTTCCGGTTGGCAGTCATTCCTAAAAACATTACAAGTCTTTACGGCGATACGCCCGATCTTTTCTGTTGAGGTTAGTTTGAGTTATCTTCGAGACACACAGACATTTTTCAAGAACGCATTAGCGTTAGCGTTCACCGTTATTTCGTAACATGGGAAACGAAAACTAAACATCAGCTGATATTCTAGGCAGAGAAAAACTATGGTAACAGAAAATATGTTGCCAGAATGATATTTAGATTGTTCCCAGAGTTACGATTACCTTTATGCTGAGTTTATATATGCGACGTTTTATTTCATCAGATGAAAAATACTCACTCAGACAAGAAAATAGTAGTAAAAACAAAACCAAATTAAATAGAAGCTGCTACAATGAAAAATAAATGTTATTATCTTTTTGGTCAAAAACTTTTCGAAAAGAAACGAGATATCTTGACTTTCACCCAAGCCGGCATCCACTTGTCGGATAATTGTGACTTGAGGAGAAGGGTGACGAAGGAGCGCATAAATTAACCCAGCTTTAGGGTTAGGTCAACGACAAGGAAACTGCAATATGCAACACGGAATTATTTTTGGATGAATTATCTATATCACATCTAATTGCTATCTGTAATCCCTGTTCGTTGACGGAGACGAAAATATTATTAGCTTTAAAAATAAGTTCAACTCAGTTAACGAAAATTTCTTGTTGATAAATTTTATTTTATTTTTAGGTTGTTTTATTTAATAGGAAGTACACTGCTAACATTTTACTGTACATCATAATATAACCCCTAGATTTCGCCTCGTTTAAACTAGCCTGCCTGATGAACATCCGAATAATGAAGGGGGGAGATCTTTCACTCAAAGTACACCCATTAAGATTCGAACAATTTACAGAAAATTGTCGATTTATGAAATACCAATGCATCTGAAGAATTTAATACAAAAGGGATGGACGAAGGGTTGGAAAAGGAAAAATATTTCCAATGGAACTAATTTGTTTGAGTATGCGGGTCATGTATATCCTGGTTGCCGAAGTTTGCTTTATTGTTGAGTGCCATAAATCACAGTCTTTGGTTAGGAACCCGGGGCTCAAATCAATTGATTTGACTTTGTTGTGGTGAAAAGGTTTTTAAAACGAGAACTGATATAAGGGATGCTGATGAGAAAAGTGGCCTTGGCTCAGTAACAATTTTAATTTTTTTGATGATTTTTCGGCTTAATGCATTAGAACTCGTAGCTATGAATTATATTTAAAAAAGTTTATAAAGATTATTATGTAATATATTTTAAATTACAATATTTTTTAATTATTTCCATCTTAAATAATGTTTAGCTTATAAGATAGAAAGATAGATATGATTAACTAATTCTACGAAGATGCAATATGTAGCGTCTTACATAAAGAAGAGCTGTTCGAGAGCCTGTGCGATCGATATCAGACAAGGCTGCATATAATCAGTCCTGTTTCTGGAGGTAATAAATGAAGATAAAAATCTTTAGTGCGAAGACTGTTTAAGATCTTAAGTCACCTTGATTATGCTGATGATTTCTGTTTGCTTGCACATGACCGTTGGGACTTAGAGGCAAATGTTCGCTGGTTGCACTCGAAAAGCAAAGAAGCAAGACAGAAACTAAATGTGCGTAAAACCAAGCACATGCATATGGGTTCGAACAAAAGCGGACCAATTGTTCTTAACGGAAAGATGTAGAAGAGGTGCGAAATTTTAGTTACCACGGAACCATAGCCAGCATGGACGGCGCAGTCGAAAAGGATATTCAAGCTCATTTAAATAAAGCTCAGTATCCTTTCCCGTTTCTGGTGGTTAAGAGAGATTTCCCTTCGCACGCAGCTGCGAGTGTTTGACGCTTACATCAAATCCATGTTGTTATATGTCTGTACTACATGAAAAGTGACCGTTAGGCTTACCAAGAAACTGCAAACTGCTGTGAACCAATGCCTTCAAATTCTTGAGATGTTCTGTGATTTCAAAATTCAAACTCTGGAGTACAACTGAACAGACTAAAAGGGGCATTGAGATTGAAAGGCGGAAGTGGCAGTATATCGGTCACACTTGAGGAAACTAAAGGCCGATGCTAAGGATGGCTCCTTGTGGAAGAGAGCTGTTTCTGTCTTCTTATAGGGGATCTGAATAGGAAATCGATAGGTTGACTGATTGATTAAATTTAAACTATGTTTCCCGTCAGTCCGGATATATCAGTTATCTATATGCGCAGTCCCGTTTATATCAAAGCTCCTCGACAACAGAGTACTATCAAATAAAATACAATTTAACTGAATTGTAAATTTAAGAAAATATGAACAAAATATGCGAAAATGGTTCAAGTAGATGAACAAAGATTTTTACCTTTGAAAGTCACTCAGAACTCCAATTGAGAATATAAACTATAATATACATACATTCTGTCAAGAATGAGTTTACACATAGGAAAAAAAATTCAATTTTTGATCTTTCTAATTATAAAATACTACTTTTTATTTATGTAAAGGAATTTTTTTTTTTTTAAATTATAGTTATTTACATTATTTCTAACCGATATATGCAAAAAAAAGCACAACTTCAATGCAAAAAAAGAACAAAAAGAACAACGAAAACAATTATTACAATTCTGGAAGTGTCAAGAAACTCTTTATACAACTGTTTTTGTTTGCATAACTGGAACGATGCGGTAAATTTACCGTAATCATTGCTCTGTATTGTAAAGTTCTATTAATTTGATCATTAGTTGGTGATTAATTTTTGACTAGTACGCATAATTAAGTGAGATATTGTGTTTTAAAATTCCAGGCAAAAGATTATCCTTTGAGTTGGTTCAGCTGATATATTATAACCACCAATTAGGTAAAAGTGCGCAGAAACTGTCTGAAATGTTTTCTGTAGTACGAAAGACAGTATATAACGTTATAAATCGTGCTGAAAATGAGGATAGATTGGAGCCAAAGTGTGGAGGTGGCCCAAAACCAAAAATATCTAAACGTATAGAGCGCCTTATGATAAGGAAACTTGATAAAAACCCCTGGATTTCGACCAGAACACTTGCTAGGGAACTCAAGCAAGAGTGTGATATTGCTGTTTCCCATAAAACGGTACGACAGGTCATCCTAAGAAATAAGTTCTCATCAAGAGCTGCACGAAAGAAACCACTGCTTCCTGCATCCTGCTTCCTGCATCGAAAAGCGTTTTTCCTTCGCTATGATGCACCTTTCTCAACCCGTGGACTTTTGGGACGACGTCATATTCTGCGATGAGACGAAAATGATGTTGTACTACAATGATGGACTGACTAGAGTGTGGCGCAAGCCTTTAACATCGTTGGAAAATCGAAATATCATTCCGACTGTAAAATTTGGATAACTGTTATGATTTGGGGGTGCATCTCAAGCAGAGGAGTAGGAGACTTGGCATTTATCGAGTGAACCATGGACGCCCAACAATATTTGCATATCCTTAAAACATATTTGACAAGCAGTGCGCAGAAATTCGGGTTTATGCATAATAACAAACCAAATTTTAAGTTTTACCAGGACAACGATCACAAACATAAGGCGCAAATGGTGCGAATGTGGCTCTTATACAACTGCGGAAAAGTAATGGATACGACAGCCCAGAGTCCTGACTTAAATCCCATCGAGAATTTATGGGCCTACATAAAGAAACAAGTCGCTAAAAGGCAACCCAAAAACCGAACTGCCTTAAAAACTGCGATTCTCGAAGAATGGCAAAAAATACCAACCACGTATGACCTGCAAAAGTTGATTCATTCAATGAAAAAGCGGTTGCAATGCGTGGTCGATGCCAAAGGTGGCCATACCAAATATTAAATATACCAAATAATAAATCTTAAATATTCTGTAAAATAAATATTAAATACAATAATAATTTGTGTAAAGAGTTTCTTGACACTTCAAGAATTGTAATACAATATAATTGTTTTCGTTGTTCTTTTCTTTCTTTTTTTGCACTGAAGTTGTACTTTTTTTTCTATATATCGGTTGGAAATAATGTAAATAACTAAAATTAAGAAAAAAAATTCATATACATAAATAAAAAGTAGTATTTTATAATTAGAAAGATCAAAAATTGAATTTTTTTCCTATGTGTAAACTCATTCTTGACAGACTGTATATCCGAGAAACCATTTATCTTGCCAACCATGCTTCAAAATGAAGAAACACAATAAGTAAAAACAAATTATTTAAAGCTGTTCTACAACTTTGGCATAATAAACATTTCGATCAGATTAAACATTATTTTTTTGATTAAATGCTTTGGCTTTGGCTTCTGATTTGCGATCATTTTCAAAAACAAAACAGGTATGCCCGGTGATGGGCCTGATTTTAGCGTCCACTGCCAGCCTTTTCTGTCGAGGTTTACTCGAGTTATCGTCGAAACACAAAAACACACTCACAGTAAAACCTATTTTTTCTAATTCCTGTAACATAAAATAGTGGACATCCGTGAAAACCCGAATGTTGAACTTTTCCCATTTATATTGTGTTATGTGGGACAAAAATTAAAAAACAATTTTTTTTGGTAGATGACAAAGTAATAATCCAGTAGTATACTCTATTTGACCACAACATATGTATAGTTGACTACGAAGAATTACATAGTCGGATAAACTAACACAAATGACAATGGCAGCACGAATGTCGATTTTATACAAGATCGTAAAACTGTTCTTTCTCAATCCATACGATATACTGTGTATCGACAACAACATCAATGAACTATCTTGAAGTACAAGACATTACCAATTGAGAAGGACCGTTCCACATACAATGCAGTCTAACGCATCATCAAATGCTCTGTAAACTAGTTCTTGCATGAGGAATTCGATATAAAACCAGAAACATTGTTACACGATTAAAATAAAAATCACATCGGAAAACCTTCTTCTACATTATGCAAACATATCCAACATTCTTGGTAGGCTTTCCCAAAGCAATATTCAAAATTTTAGAATAAATTCTAATGCAAAAATATTTGAGTTATATATGACATTGAATACTACAATGGTAACACTAATCCAAATAATATACGTATTGTGTGACTCGTGCTGGCATTTTCAAGCAAAGCGTAAAGTGGAGTGCATTTTTATTAATGTACACAAGATTGTGATGTGTATGCATTTTCTCTGGATTGTACGACGTTATCAGAACCGGCCGCATTCAGAAGCAATGATGATGATTGGTGACTTCAAGTGTAGCGTCATGAAAGAAAAATTCAAGTTGAAAGATTTGCTTGTGTTTTGTTCGTTGATCGCTTATAATGCGGAGTTATTTCGCCCTGATAACATACTGCGAGAAATGTACAATGGAAGGAAGCGTGTTAGATCAAACTTAGGACATAAAATGAATTGTTAAACTTAATTATTTTAGTTAGTGCTATTAGAGTTGTTGCGAACTATGACTGGTGCGCAGAAGATAAGTATTATCTTTTTACTCCAGATGAAATCTGCGATTATATGTTTCTACTTTTACAATGGCGCTACAGCCCAAATCGGAACTTGGCCTCCTGATATTCAGGTTCCTTAACATTTTTCATTACTTATTGTGGAAGGGTTGTTAGCCTTTCGCACAATCCTCTTTCTACGAATTTTTTCATTTTCGTAGATTGAGGTGACCAAGGTATATCCAAGCAGGCAATGTGCTGGAATTATGTATTGCCCCGACCGGGATTTGAACTCATGACCTTCGCATTACAAGACCAACACGCTACCTACTAGGTTACACCCTAGCTACGAGTATATGTTTGCCTTACCGATAGTAACGCTAAGAAATAATCCTCGTACAGAGCCGCCAATGGTACAAAAATATTTACCGTCGCTCAAAAACTACGATTCCAAGTGACTGTCTGTCATCGCCGAGATGAAGCGCGTATTTGCCGCTCCGAACGACGCTCGAGTGAATTCACCAAAAAGGCGAGAACTGATGCCAGACAGGAACAATCGGCTCTACAGGACTTTTTCGAGGAAACAGAAGGATCACTTTATGGACCAGGCATAGCAGATTGAGGGTGAGTCTAAATTTTATTAGTAATAATCGCATTTGAACCCTTAAACGCGGTTTTTGAAAAACTATATTTGTCAAATCGGTAAACACGATATCTCGAAATCTATCGAACGAATTCCTTTGAAATTTGGTGAACTTAATCAGTACACATGTAGACACTCAACAAACTAGAATTATTGTCATTCATCAAGCCGTTTATTTTTGTCATGTTGACGAAGTCGTGAAAAAACACCAAAATTGACGATAAGAGTTCAACAAGTTACCGAAAATTAACTTGTCAATATTTTTTGATAATTATAATTATGATAGTCTTGGAACTAATCCAAGACTAGTTCAAACTTCACTGCTGTTTGATTTTTTTTTTGTTTCAGATATGCAGAACGCCCAAAATCGTGGTAACCGAAAACAACGTTTTTTGAAAATGAGTGGCTAAGTTTCCGTATACCTCAGCAATGAGCGACGATTTCGGGCTGAAAAATTTGTAAAGAGTTCTAAAAATGTGAATAAATATGTGGTCAAAATTTCGCAGTTGTATCTTTATTTGGCTCGTCAAAAAAGGTTCCCAAAAAAATGTGAAAAAAGAGCTTTCCCACGGGATGACGGCCTGAAGCAAACGGCTTGAAATTTGTGTCAAAGTAAAATTATGTATTTATTATCATCACAAAATATTGGTCCGAACCCCTCACTCCTTCTATCACCTCCCATACAAATGCACAATTTATAAAAATCCTTTTTTTCGATTTTCATCATAACTAGCAAAGCTGAAAAGATTAATTTTTGCCAGAAATAATTTTACTATAATTGCAATCAGTTTTGAAAAAATAATCAACTTCAACACTTACTCCTTCTACCAATTTCACGAAATTTTGAAATTTAAATTAAATTAGTATTCTTCGCAGCTGTTAAAACTATCGACTTGAAAATTTGTGGAAAGTATAATAATAGAAATATAACTGACGACTAGAAATTTTGTTTTGATCCTTATACTCTTTCTACCCACTCCCATATAAATGCAAAATTTTGGTAAATTCATTATATCGATTTCTATTAAAACTTGTTGAGTTATCGCTCGAAAAAAAAACTTTTAATTGATTAAATTTTTCCGGGCTTGCGATCGATGTAAAATGATCAGTCATCGAAAGGGTTCGCAAGCCCTGGAGCGACCGAGGTAGCAACAAAAAAATAAAGGAAAGTACCGTTAGAGTAGTTACCGGCTGGGAACAAATGGAACACGGAAAGAAGCGGCAGTTTTTTTAGTCAGTGGTTTTTGGGTTGATCGTCGAGAACCGAGCTCGTGGCGCGGGCCGAGAAAAAAAAAAATTTTTTTTCCTCATTTTTCCACGAATTGAATATCCAATCAAGTCCGTCCTCAACATGGGGCCACGACGCGATGTTTTCTTTTGAGGAATGTCGTGGCTTAGGTAGGGTGGGCAGACAGGGCGCGAAGTCGAGCAACTCCATCCGCTTCTTGGTCTTTCACGACCTGTGTTGGGAAAATAATCCCAATTTTCACCCCAACCCGGAATAAGCCGACACGAAATTTTGTTGTCCAGGCCATGGGTTTAATGGTCTGAAGTCGGAACAAGAACCACCCCCACAATGCTGTAGCTAGTCCCGGCCGCCAGCAAGCGTGTCGCTTCCGTTCCGATTTCAGCCACCAATTCAGACGTAGGTGGAATTGGCCCTTCTATCCGCGAACCCTGACGTGTATTTTCGTTATCCTTCCGAATTATTTTGACTTGGATGTCAAAATAATTCTCTCCTCGGCCTCAAACACAACATACTAGAAAAAATGCAAACTTAGAATTTTGCCACAATTTCCCCCTTAATAATTGCAATAAATGCTAAAAAAAATTATCAGCTTCGCTTCACTCCTTCTACCCCCTCCCATACAAATATCTATATTATAAATTCAAGAAAACCGTTTCCAATTCGAACATATGAGAGTTATCTACTTTGAAATTAAAACAAAGCATGGTGATAAGGATGTTGGTAAGCAGTTTCAAAATCATCTAAAACCATCCATTTCCTTTGCCACCTCCAATATAAATGGCCAAATTTTATGAAAACTATGCCTAATTTCTTTGAAAATAATGAAAACCACAAACTAAATTCAGCACGAAACACTTTGTATGCCACGTTCAGTGTCATATACAAAAATTACAAATCTTCTTGCTCTGTTTCTACCACCTCCCATACAAAATTCAATATTCACTATTCGAAAGAATTTGAGATGACATATTTTCCGGTACATTAAATTCTTTCCCTCACATGATTGGGCATTAAGCTGTTATTTTTTTTTTTTTTTTTTAATTTATATTAATTAATCGAAGTTAATGAACATAAATTATATTAAATAATAAGGAATAGGACAAATAATTCAAAATTAATTTGAATTTTAAGACTAGAATTTGTTTCTCTCTAATCGCAAAAAAGATTATCTCGTGATTCTTTTGTGTTAGAGAAACAACTAGCTATTAATTTGTATGGTCTCGACCGTTGCAATTAGTTCACCCAGGCAGCTACCACGATCCGAAAATATGGGGAAAAATTTAATTTCAACAAAAACTAATCATGGTACTTGAAAAAAAAAATGATTTACAAATAAACCAGCGTTTTCTTAATTAGCTCGAAAACTAATATAATATATATGAAAACATATAAATTTTCATACTCTAGATAGAATCTGAGAGCATTATAAGTATGCTGTAAAGTTTGTAACGCTAAGAAATAATAATCGCACAGAGTCGCAAAGGGTATAGAACTATTTGTTGGTGCTCAAAAATCTGTCCGTCCGACCGTCCGTTTGCTCTCTAGCCCAAGAACACGTTGGGATAGAAATATTGTACACGTCATTTTTGACAAAAAAAGTAAGGTCAAGTTTGTGAACGAGCCAAGCTTCTACCCCCTCCCATACAAAATGACTCATTTTCAATCACTTTTCGCCATTGTTTCCGTTCTTTCGAAAGTGATGGTGACGGCTGTCAATCGGAAAATAGTCCGCTATCTTCAAGATAACAAACTTATAAATGATCGCCAATACGGATTCCGTTGCGGACGGCCTACAGGTATAAAACGATTAAAGCGTTTGACAGAGTTTGACACAAATGTCTTCTCATAAAATTGATTGAGAGCTTTTTATATATACGCACCATGCAAGCCGTATTGAATGGCGTGACATCTTCCCCCTTTCCCGTAGATTCCAGAGTCTCCCAAGGGACTGTTTTGTCACCCACACTCTTTCTTACTTTTATTAATGACTTTCTGTCATCAACGCTCAATCCAATACATTGCTTTACAGATGACAGTACCCTGAATAACTTCTATGAGTTCGACTCGATTACTAAGGCTCACCGTGTCCCGGTAGCATCTAAACGTGCCGAATTATTTAGATCATTGAAATCTGAATCTAATCTTGGAATAAGGCAGAGTAAATACAGTAGAATTCAACCCCTCAAAAACACAGACCTGTCATCATTCCCTTAAATGTAATGTTCCAGCATCGGTCTCTAATGTAACCTTCGGTAGTGTCCAACTAGACTCTTCCAAATACTTCTCACTCTTTGGCATTAAAATAAATGACCATCTTAACTGGAAACAGCACATACTCGACGTAGCACTTGACGCTTCCAAACGCCTAGGAGATCTCCGAAAATGTTAACAACATTTTACTTCCAGTGACCTAGCAAATATATATAAGGCCTACATTAGACCACGCCTCGAGTATAATTCGTATTTATGGGCTGGCCACCCAAAACGCCACTTGCGATGCTCATCGTGTCCAGAGACAAGCGTTCCGACTAATTGGAGATGAAGCCATAGACTCTCCAGAGCATCGCAGAAATGTCGGAGTACTAAGCATTTACTACCGCTACTTTCATGGTAAATGAAGTGAGGAACTTTCTAAACTTATTCTACCTCTTTACACATTTTCTAGAAATACTGGCTTCAAGCGCACGCGAGTTTACTGGTAATCTTTCAACTTCCCATACAGTGAAATATAGGCAGTCATTCATACCCCGAACTTCGAAGCTTTGGAATGCACTGCCAGAGGCTGTATTCCCATTTTCATACGACCTTCGACGTTTCAAACTGAACGTTTACCGGCATTTTAGGCATTTCTCTTCTTTTAATCCCGTTTAATCCTAACTCCTTTTTTTCTCCCTTATCGACATGACTGTGTAAATAGCATTAAAGGATGACCCCCTAAGTTGTGTTCAACTACGTAAAAAAAATTGCAATAATCAAATTTGCTTGTTTGTTATATGTGGTGTGAAAATTACTGTACTCCTTCCACCACCTTTCATACAAACTGCACTTTTTCATGAAATACTATAAATTAATTTTCTCAGTACGTGTAACAGTTATCGTACTCAAATTGTGTACTAAATACTTAATTAGCATTTTTATTAAGATCGGAAAAAAATAATTATAATTAATTAGACTAGCTTTACTGGTTCTACCCCCACCCATACAATATGACACAGTTTTACAACTTAACAAAAATTCGATTTTCATGAAAAGTATAGAAGTTACTACTAGTTTGAAATTTGAGAGATGTCAATTTTATAATGTTCATAGTTATTTATAAGAAAATCACTAAAATCAACCCACTTCTTCTACCATCTCCCATAAAAAATGCATGATTTCACTAAATTTAATACACTAGTTTTCTCGGTACCTATTAAATTTTTCAAGCTTAAATTTGTTTAAAAAACATTAGCATGATATAAAAAAATTAGTTCAATACAGTCACCCCTTCTATCACTCCCATACAAAATTTCTTAAAATCTCAAAGATTTCTTTTTCATCTAGAGTATCGTATGATTGGGCTTTACGCGCAATCGTAGTCCTTTTATGTTTTTACATAGTTTGGTATATGCGTTTTTGTAAGGTGAATAGGCGGCAAGCCAGCCACCCACCACTAAAATATAACATAATTGAAAAACTAAATATGTATGTCGGAAATATGCGCTCTTAGACTGCAGTACATTCGATATTTGCGCAATGTCCTTTCAAGGACCGCCCAAGCAACGCGCAAGGTCAAAAGTCTCAAAATAAAAAAAATACATCAAATAACTATGCTGAGTCCTTTCAAGGACCTCCCATACAAATCGAATGTTCTGAAACATTAAAACAGAAATGCCCACTCGAACAATGCAAAATCGTACCAAGCAATGATACGCGATCGATTTATAATTGATGCGCAAATCGCAGGTCGAGATTGTCAAAAGTGATAAATTACAGCATAAATAGATAGAACCAATTAAACTTAAAATATCATTATGAATATTAGTAGTCGCCATAATTTTTCAAATAATTTTTAAAGGCACTAACGTTTTCAATGCTACTAATTAATGAATTTGCACAGCATGGCGTTGCTCGCAATACGTAATAAAAATTTTAAACTGATGATTTTTACATTTATGTGTGACTAATTCACCTAAAATTTACTAATTGGATCACAAGCTTTAACATTAATTTCGTAGTCCGAAAACGCCCAGTCCCAGAGCTCAAACAATGATTTGCATGCGTGACACAGAAGAACTTATTATGAAAAGAATCAACTTCTACCGCTCTTAGTTCTTAATCAAGAAAGCTTTTCGAGTGGAAAACCTAAAAAAAATTCTGCGCCACACAAATAACCTTACTCTACTATTAAAGCTACATCAAATTGGGTGTGCCTCTAGGCATGATTTGATAACATTTCTATTTAATTCCACGATAAATTATACTAACTTGAAATGCTAATTACAACATTTTCTAACTATCGCTAATTATGAATTTAAAATGTTGTCATGGTTCTTTATAACAATTATTGTTAGAAAATTTATAGAATATCAATAATGACAGAAATTTTCATTCGGCAAACAAAACATTTTACATATACTGTGAATCAAGTCACAGTAGTCAAAATGACGCCTTAAGCAATAGTTCAATATCCTACAAAATGTGTATATACCTGTTGATTAGATTAATTAAATCCGGATGTAGCACAGCGAATCATTTCTTAAAGCATTCTCAACTTATTGCGTAAATTAAAGTTGACATGCAACCTAGTAGTTGCCATACTAGTAAGTTGGAACTTCCGTATTCCATACAACACTATCTGATAAAGTGGTTTTTGTTAGTGGGACGAATTCGAAGTTTCTAAAACACAGGTCTGCCATTTCTCCTTTAAATGTGGAGTTCCGATTCCTAATGCATCCTTTTGCCCTTCTCAAGATTTCATAGTGCTTGGCAACCGAACATTTTCTGAGGGAGCGTTGCAATTTATTTTGGTTTCCCCGCATAGCATCGATACATTTTTCCCAGCGATGGTCCAGTCAGTTTAGAATTTTGTAGATTGAAAATATTCCGGACACTGGAGGATTGGAGCAAGGACTCGAAAAATAGCAAAATGTGGAAATTTTCACCTGCTTTAGATGAGAATGAGATTGCAAATACTTTAAACCTTTTATTTGAGTGGTACTCGTACATATGTAGTTGAATTTGGTTTATTTAAACCGGAAACATGGACTGTTTTTGAAGACATTCTTGGAAATTTTCAAACAATTAGTGTTTTAATAAAGAAATGATGTGATATGATATTCTACCAAAAGTTAAGGCATTGCCTACTAATAAATTCACTTTAAATCATTTAATCAGAATACAGCCCCTATTTAGCCAGTTTCATAGAAATTTCATCTGAAGCTATTGGAAAATATCTTTTCGAGTAAATTTTTTGTTAATGGTTTTTTTTTCAATATCTTCTTCTACAATGGTACTACAGCCCTAATCGGGCCTTGGCCTCTAACATTTTTATAACTTATTGTGGAAGGGTTTTTAGCCGTTCACACAACCCTCTAACTATGAATTTTTCATTTTCGCAGATTGAGGTAGTCCACGTATACCCGAGCAGGCAGTGTGCTGGAAGTATGCAATGTAGACCAATACTCTACTTACGAGGCTACACCCTCGCTCGAATATCTTACTAACCCTAAAGTCAACTTGTATTGCAGATATTCTGGGAAAAATGGGCAGGATTTGGAGCTTAATTTGACCCATCCGGAGTCGAGATATCGATCTTTTCTTCTGGGTTATAATTTTTTTGATAATAAAAAATGTTCCTTATGAAAATTGCTTTTTAAGCTGACAATCATATTCGTTCAAAATAATCATGTAGCAATAAGTTAGAGTGCGGAATTACAAAATTAAAAACATACAAGAACTACGATTGCTGGTAAAGACCAGTCATGCGATACTCTAGATGAAATAGGAATTTTAACTTTAGGATTTTTTGAATAGTAGTGGTAGAAAGGCAGGAGTACAAAATTTTAGTTTTAAAAATTCGCTACTGCGAAAATTAAAAAAAAAATACGAAAGTATGACGTCACCCTCACTAAACACAGCACCTACCACGTGAACACTAGATTTACTGTATACGAACGCGCCCTTTTCTGCTCTTTCGAGTTTGGCCTCGGAGCCGTTAATCGAGCTGTCACTCGTCGATATTTAAAAAGTCCACGAGTGACAGCTCGTACTGAAAAGATAATAAGAGACTGCGTGTTCACAAAAACGACTTGAAACGTATTTCTCAGGAGTTTAAATTTATACTTTTTTTATGGAATGACCAATTTCGGCCTTTATGTGCAACGCACAAACACAATCATGGTGGGAAGGAATGGGATTGGGAAGGTAGGAGAAGGGAAGTGAGAATGACCGTAACGAGTGGTGAAACTGGTATATTTTTTCAGCTGGCCTAAAATATCAGCAAAAAAGAAAATCGATCACAGAAAAGACGGTAAAATACTTTGCTTAAGATTTTCGATTTGAAAATTTCCCGCTCGGTGCTGGAACCTGGTGTCCTTACTCTAATAATGGTGTAACCTAGTGGGTGACGTGTTGGTCTACATGCGAATGTCGCGAGTTCAAATCTCGGTCGACGCAGAATTCCAGCACACTACGTGCTTGGGTATACTTTGGTTACCTCAATCTACGAAAATGCAAATTCGTAGATGGAGGGTTGTGCGAAGGGCTAACAACCTTTTCACAATGACAAATAAAAAATGTTAAGGACATTGAGAGTCAGTTAAACATTTTTTTGTACACATCACACCCACGGTTTTTATAGCTTTACTGAAGAATCTCCTGGTTTTTGGCCTGCGTTTTACGAGAATTTTATCCCACCGATTAGCGCTGCTGTTACTTTCTAGGTTTCTACTAGACAGGACTTGTGGAGCGAAACTTTCGTAGTACATACCATTCATATTGTGTATTTATTCCGATCAGACCCAAAGTTATGCCAATTCGTCAACTCTGACTGTTTCTGATAATTTGTTTGCTTTTAGCTTAAATCTTATCAATCAATCAAATTCCTGTTAAGACCCCCTATAGAAGCATAGGACAGAAACAACTCTCTTCCACAAGGCGCGATCCTGAGCATCGGCCTTAAGCTGTTGCCTGGACTTGTTTATTCCTCTGGCCTCCTGCTCAACTGCTCGCTTCCATGTATTACATGGTCGACCAACCCGACGTCTTCCTTGAGGATTATAATCCAGAGCCTGTTTTGCGATGTTTTGCTCCGGTTTCCTCAAAGTATGACCGATCCACTGCCACTTCCGCCGTTGAATCTCAATACCTATTTTAGTCTGGCGAGTTGTACTCCAAAGTTCGTCGTTGGAGATTACTTCTGGCCAGAATATTCCTAAAATGCGCCGGAGGCATTGGTTTACGAAAGTCTGTAGCTTCTTGGTAAGTCGAACGGTCACTTTCCACGTAGTACAACCATTAAACAACACGGATTTGACGCATGCGTCAAAAACTCGCAGCTTCGTGCGAAGGGAGATCTCTCTTAACCTCCAGAAAGGGGAAAGGATACCGAAGGCCTGACGAGCTTTATTTAGCCGAGCCTCAACATCCTTTTCGGCTCCGCCGTCCATGCTGACAATGCTTCCGAGATAGCAAAAATCTTGCACCTCTTCTACATCCTGTCCGTTAAGAACAATAGGTGTGCTTGCGTTCGAAACCATGTGCATGTACTTGGTTTTACGCACATTTATTTTCAGCCCCGCCTCTTTACATTTAGAATACAACGAACGAACATTTGACTCTAGGTCCGAACGGTTATGTGCAAGCAAACACACGTCATCAGCATAATCAAGGTGACTTAAGATGTTAAATAGTCTCCATTGAAGACCTTTACCTTCCCCACCTTCCAATGCAGCTTTCAAGATGTCATTTATTACCACCAGAAACAGGGCTGGTGATAATATGCAGCCTTGTCTGACACCCGTTCGCACAGGAAAGCTCTCGGATAGCTCTCCTTTATGCAAGACGCGACACCTTGCATCTTCGTAGGATTCTTTAATCATAGCTATGACCTTATCTGGAATACCTCTCCTACGCAAAGCCTTCCATATGTAATCTCGCTTAACGCTGTCGAAAGCCTTCTCGAAGTCCACAAACATGAGATGTAGTGGCGAACCCATTTCGGCTGACTGCTCTAATATTATCCGTAGGGTATTTGTGTGGTCGGTACAAGACGACCTTTTGCGGAATCCAGCCTGATAAACTTCGAGAGTGCTCTCGACGACATCACTAATAATATTGAGAATTACCTTAGCAATGATTTTTGATACGGCAGTAAGTAGACATATACCACGCCAATTGCCACAATCCCGAAGGTCGCCCTTCTTCGGAATTTTCATAATGACGCCCTCCTTCCATTCTGTCGGATATCTTCCTTCATTCCACACCTTAGTGAAGAGTGGGAGGAGTATATCGGCTGTTATTTCCGGGTCCGCTTTGAGGAGTTCGGGTGGTTATCCGTTTATACCTAGAGCTTTCTTTCCCGCCATTGACCGAATGGCGGAAACTATCTCTTCCTTATCTGGCGGATCGTCCCTAATAGAGGATTGTTGCGGTTGAATTTTTGGTAGTTGTTCTGTTCCCGGAATGTCTTCCTCTGACAAGATGTTTTAAAAATCAGAGAAGTATTCCTTCCATCGTCGCAAAATCTTATGCGGGTGTGAAATACATGGTATTGAAAATGTACATCTACAATGTTAGGATGGACTGGCTTAGCATCACCAGTATCCGAACTACATTTATTTTTAAATTTTGGATATCCTCTACAACTTCGTAACTATTCTTTACATTCTAATTTCACAGAGACACATCTCTGATTAAATCGATTAAGATTTCCAAAATTCAAATTATTAGCATCTTATTTCACATATGGTACACCCGAACTATAAAACTGCCTTTCATAGAATCTGGTACTGGTCGTCTTTATAGCTTATAGACATTAGCTTTTCATCTTTCAATCAAGAATTCACCCAATGCCCTAAATGAGGCCATAAAAATCGATATCGGATTTAGGACATTTCTGTTATCCGATCAGATCAATGTCTTTCTTTTGAATGATTCCATTACCGGAATTTGCATTATTTCAGCTGCCTCGTCTTCCGGACTACGGGGGTATATTCGACAGAAACGAAGATGTGGTGTGCCGCGAACCCTCATGTGAAATTTTCTTTGATGGATGACTTAATTGCGTGACTGCGGGTGGATAGGCATCACCTATTCCTGGGCTCGTCTCATCGGTGTAGAGGCATATAGATATGTTGTGATGTATTGAAATTTGAGCATACTTATTGGCCTAGGTTACGGTCAGAAAGCAGATGAAATGTTTTTATTATTACAAGGGATTAGTTCATGCGTGCAATGCAAGGGCAGTTAATGGTCGCGCTGCCACACATCGCACAATTGAATTACGCAGATGTGATAAGTTCTATATTAAGTTGGGCAGCAGTTGAATGTAGGTATTGCAAGTTAAACGTTCGTACCGGAAGGACCATTATGGTGAAGCGTGGCATTAAACCGATTATTTTGATTCAACTGCAGGGCTTAACTATAAAGTTTATAGTTAGCACTCGCTACACTGCACGTTATTTTATGATTTATTAAGTGACTTTGCTACGACTTGTAACCGAGCACATCACAATTACCCATCTCATGTTCTCTATAGTTTAAGCATAAGGGGTTAAAGTCGTATATGTTATGCATTTTAACTACCATGCCTTTTGAAAATCTTGCAATCAGCACTGACGCTAAGATTCCAGAAGTCATTCGAGTACGAAATTTCTTTAGAAATAAAACTTACTAACGATTAAGCTTCACTTCTTTGTAACTGTAGTGTTGTTTTTTTTTTTTTTTTGATTTTATTAAAAACAGATCATGGTCTGATTGAAGTTTTGGTTATTCGCACATCACGCTCGTCTCCGTGACCGGTTGAATTTCTGACTACTAAAGGGTGTATCAACAAGAGTTGTAAGATTTGTTTTTTTGAATAAAACAAACAATTGTTTGCATGTCCCTGGAATTTTTATTGCATTATAAAGTAGACACATTAGTGACGGCTCGTGTCTTTTGCGATAAGTGAGACGCTCAGATTGATTTTTTTTGGGTGGGTATCAGTATATCAGTAATATAATAATATGTCCTCAAATTAGCTTACGTATTATTAAAAAAAAGTATATATATTTCATTGAAATAATTGCTCTTGCAATAAAAGCAGCGGTTTAACTGTCGATTTTATAAAGTAGCAATCAAATTTAGTTTCATTGTGGTCATTTCACAATTTTGAATGCAAGCATTAACATTTTATGTTTATTGCGTTCATAATTTATAATTTGTTTGTAAAATAAATTGAAATATAAACTTCTCGTCACTTTTTTGCTCAGTTTAGCAAGCTTTCAAAATTAGAACCCCAAACTACTCTATAACCGAAGTAACTCGAAGATATCTCATCGAGCCCCACACTACTCTACAACCGAAAATGATAAACAACAACAATACAATGCTTAAGCGATGAAATTTGCGCCTGAGATCGACATCGTCAAATCTAGAGATACTCGATACACACTAACACTACTCTCTTAATAGAGTTTGGACAATAATATCAACAGTTCAGCGTGAGTTTAGAAGCACAAGAAGGCAACATAAGAAATGTGAAAAACAGGCAAATTTGAGTTTGACGGTTTTCAAATATGTATTTGGACACGAGCACAAACTTGCGTTAAATTACAAGTTTTTGTATATATTTACTCATTACAATCGAAAATAAATATGACTTTCGTAAATAACAATCCATTATGATTGTGTTTACTTCATAAAAGAATAAGAATTGAGAAAATTCAAATTTCGGACAAAATTTCCCGCGCAACCGCTGTACATGCGTAAAGGCGTAAAGCCCAATCATTTGGTACTCTAGATGAAATGAGAAAAAATTGTACCGGAAAATATGTCATCTCAAATTCTTTCGAATAGGGTATTTTGACTTCTGTATGGGAGGTGATAGAAGGAGAGGGGAGGTTTGTATTTTTTGTATATAACAACCAATGCGGCATGCAAAATGTTTCGTGCTAAATTTAAAATTTTTAGTTTTATTATTTTCAAAGAAATTGGACATAGTTTTCTTAAATTTGGGCATTTGTGTGAGAGGTGGTAGAGAAAGTGGAGGGATTTATATAATTTTGAAACTGTTATCAACATCCTTATTACCATACATTGTTTCAACTTCAAAGTCGACAGCTCTCATGTGTTCGAAGGAGAGAAACTATTATAATATAAATATTTGTATGGAAGGGGGTAGAAGGAGTGCAGCGAAACGGATAATTTTTTAGTATTTATTGCAATTATTAAGCGACGAATTCTGGCAAAATTTCAAGTTTTCAATTTTAATAGAAATCGATATAATGCATTTACCAAAATTATGCATTGGTATGGGAGGGGGTAGAAGGAGAATACGAATCAAAACAAAATTGTATGTCATTAATGATATTTCTATTATAATTCTTTCAACAAAACTTCAAGTCGATAGCTTTGACAGTTTCGAAGAAAAATAATTTAATTAAAATTTCAAAATTTTGTGAAATTTGTATGGGAGGGGGTAGAAGGAGTGAGGTGCAGTTGATGATTTTTTTTAAAACTGACTGTAAATTATAATGAAGTTAACAATGATAAAAATTTGTTCATTCATCTTTGCTAGTTTCAATAAAAGTCGAATAAGTACATTTTTGAAAATTGTACATTTGTATGGGAGGGGCTAGGAGTGAGGGGATCGGATCAATATTTTGTTCTGTTAATGACATTTGCATCAGTATACTGTGGCCTAAATTAAGCTGATACCTTAACCCATTCCGAAGAAAATCAATTTCTTTAAATTTCGAAATTTCATGAAATTTGTATGGGAGGGGGTAAAAGGATTAGGGGGTTGGAGCCCGTTCACGAACTTAAAGTTACTTTTTCGCTAAAAATAACACACAACAAATTTCAGCACGATAGATCAAAGCGTTCGAGAGTTATGTTGAAGACAGACGGACAGACAGACTGTCACTCGGAATCGAGGTTTTTGAGCGACAACAAATATTTCTGTGCCCTTGGCGGCTTTGTGCGAGCATTATTTCTTAGTGTTACAAACGGTTAGGCAAACACAATATACTCTCAGATTTCATCTAGAGTATAAAAAGACACAAGCAAAATTTTTTAAGGAACAATTTGTCTTAAAACGTTTCCTCACCACTCCTCCAGGCGTCGATTGTGACATATCTGCCAGACAATGATACAATGCGTTTTCTTCTTCTTGCAAGGAGTGACTCTAGTCAAATCAAGCCGCAGCAATGTGTGTGTTTGTAGCCAGCAATGTTTGAACGAGCTGAGTGAGCGAGCTTTTCAATCGCCTCAGTTGCGGTTATCGATCGTTTGCAGGCTCGCACATTTCTGCCCAAGTGCTTTTAAGTTCTTTTTCCTTCAAGCCCATTCCTCTGCTTTTATATGGAAGGCAGAAGGTAGAAAGACAGAGGTTTATCGCTGATATGAGAACGATAATTGAAAATGCAAAATATAATCGTATTAGGAATGTGAGATTCAATTAATCGAAAATGCTCTGGGAGTTGAGGCACCGCCTCATGCGCGTCACCTGGCGAGCCGCTGTTCATTGACACATGAGGATTTTGTAAGGAACCCAATATCTGTTGGGTTTACTTGCAGACCTTTATCTTTTTAAAGAAATTTTCGATTACTCTTTCGCGTAATTGGGGCTCTATTTCGGCGATGGTGGCTTCAATGATCTCCTTGAGAGTTGGAATTATTTGCGGATGGTTACCGTAGACCTTACTCTTGACATAGCCCCCAAGGAAGAAGTTTAACGGTGTTAAATCACCAGATCTTAGTTGCCAAATGGTGTCTTCAAGACGCGAAATTACGCGACCAGGGAGCTTCGTGCACAGCAACTCGATTTGTTTGTATGGCACGAAGAACCATCTTGTTGTAAGTAGGGGTCGTCCGTTTCAATATATTCCATCTCCAGCAACAGAAAAATTGTTTACCATACGTCTCTAGTGCACTCCATTGACTGTAACGGCTCTTCCGTCGTAATTTTCGAAAAAGTACGGCCCTATGACGTCCCCTACACACAATCCGCACTAAACAGTCACTCGTTGTGAGTGCGTTGGCTTTTCCTGAATCACTCGTGGGCTTTCGGATCTCCAAACGTGGCAATTTTGCTTATTAACGTAACCGCCAATATGAAAATGAGCTTTGTCAGAAAGCACGTTTTTTTTGCAAAAATCACAATCATCATTCATGTTTCCAAAGACTCAATCAGAGAACGGACAGCGCTGCTGGAGGTCCGCCGGCTGCAATTCTTGAGTCAATTGGGCCTTGTACGCATGCAGAGCTAAGTCTTTCATCAATATTTGCTGCAGTATGGACGTGGAGAGGTCGAATCCTTGAGCACGATGACGAACTGAGGTGTTTGGGTCATTTTCAACACTTTCCTTCACTGCGGCGATATTCTCGGTCGAACGTCCGGAGCAAAGTCGTTTCGGTGTTTTCAGATCTTGCACTAAGACAGTCTCTTGCAATTTTTTAAATAGGTTGCGCAAACACGTTTCAGAAGGCACATGATTGTGATCATAATTTGCTCGAATTTTGCGCATTGCAACTGCGATTGGATACGAATTTTCGTAATAAAATTCAACGATTTCTATTTTTTCTTTCACTATGTAGCGTTCCATGGTAATATGTCCCACGTTCATAGATGACAAATGTCAACATTTGATAACCATCAAGCGACCAGTTGTCAAATAATATAATATATAATATCGTCGAAAGTAAATTTGTCATTAAATAGTACACCTAAATCGTGTACCTTGCTTAATTTCTGTAAAGCAATTCCCTCTAAAACAAAGATAAATTCAAATGGATTATTTTTTCTGGAGAAGGGTGCCATGGTGCAACATTTAAAGGCATACAATAGCTTTATGTTATTTTGCAATAGTAGATAATCGTTCGTACAGGTGATAGTACGAAATATTTTTACATCATCAGCATACAAAAGAATATTTGAGTTGGAGATGACCAAACCACGTCATTAATAAATAAAATAAACAGAAGTGCACCAAGATGACTACCCTGAGGTACGCCAGAAGTGTTTGGAATAATCGATGAGACAGCATCTCGAAATTGCACTTGTTGGGTGCGGTTAGAAAGATAGGATTTGATCCACGTCGTAAAAATAGTAGGAAATCCTAGTGAACAAGGCTTGTGAATCAGTATGTTGTGATTAATTTTATCAAATGCTTTGCTAAAATTTGTATATATACAGTCACCTTGTCTGCCTGCTTCAATCCCTGGAATCGCAAAATTTGAAAATTGCAGCAGGTTTGGTGTTGTGAATTTACCTTTGGTGACCCGGTGTTGGGTTGGGCTATTTATTGATTTGCAATGAAAGTACATTACGTCACAAACAAGGGAAGAATTTTGGAACACTAGACAGCCTAGCTATAGGCCGGTAATTGCATACGGCGTTTCTTCTGCCTTTCTTTAACAGGGGAGTTGTTGTCGAGTATTATCACAAACTTGGGAAAACTCCACAACGAAGAAATGCGTTAAATTAGGAACTAAGTGGAGATAAGAGTGCAGAGGATCACAGACGGTATTCCATCTGAGCCGGTGTTAAAACTCTCAGCGATGTTAATGATGAACTTCGATATAGTGGGCTCATCAAAAATGAGATCCTTCATCTCTAGTATAGTAGAGGGAAATTTTGTCAAGTATTGAAAATTGTTAAAATTAATATCACAGCCTGGGGCTTCAAATGCAGCACGAAAATGATCAAAAAAGTTACTAATTGTCTTAAGGTCGACGCTAACTTCCCCATCAAACGACAGAGTCGCTGGAAACCATCTGTGCGCCTCTTAAAATTGATGAAATTCCAGAACTGGGTAGGCTTGTCTTTAATTGTCATCTTCATATCAATCAGATAACATTTATAGGTCAAATTTGACCTGGTAAGAAATAAATCGCTGAACTCAGAGTACCGCTTATAATCAGATTCAATCCTAGAAAGCCAGTACTTCTTGCATGCTTTAATTTTTAAATTTTGTAGATTTATTAAATCGTCATCAAACCATGGCAATCTTTTACATGATTTGTAGTAGTCGTAACCGGCAGGCACCGAGTGAAACAACCAAAGAGAATATTTTAGAAATTATTAACAGCAGTTTCAATGTCCGTTGAAACGATGTATCAGTTTCAAAATTCTTAATGTTATCGGCAGTAGTGGTTTTCGCAGGAGTTTCAGGCGAAGTATATGTATATTTGACTTTTCGATATTCACGTTTCGTGTCATTTCTCTTTAAATGTGGAATTGTAAGTTCTTGTAAACTTTCAGTACAAGCTGTCATTCGTTGACTTTTAAAGTGACTACTCGATTAAAATCACGGTGACCAGACTCGATGTTGCAAAAGAGCGTTGTATATTCTACCCATGACAGGACTCTGTTTATTGTTAGAATATGATGATGATAAGGTATTGCCAATTTCCTTTGATTTATTACGTAAATCTGTGCATGATATTACTTCTATTTCAGAAACTTTTCTATTAACAAATTACAAATAAAAGTTGATCATGTCGAAAATTTTGATCTTGTTTTCTACATCGAATAATGTCTTTAAAAATTCTTCAGATAAAACACTCAAACTTCGTTCATCATGTCAGTATATTATGCAACAAGTTTAACGGGTTGAATGTATTTTTTATTACCTAACGCCGCGCAGTCCAAATGAACACAAAACCTCACTAAAGCAAGTCTGTTTCTTTTTAACAAGGAGCAGGTTTAATTTAGGACAAGTACATTGCAGCAACATCCTTTTAACAAAATTAAGAGATTTATAGGTGTCTAATGGAAAAAAGGGAAAATAGTGGATTTACAGCCCTACAAGAAAGTAGAAACCTGAGTTCCGCCGAAATACCTTGTAGACATACCCTTCCGCATATCTAACCAGGTAATTCTTCAGGTGTGGCATCTGAAGGAAAAAAACTGACTACATAAAATCTTAGTGGGTATCTTCTCAACATAACTTCATATCTTGTCTGTTCGTTAAGATTCGAGTCATGTGTGAAAAGCGTAAAGTAATACGAATCGGTGTTCTGGCTACACTAATTCAGCATACGTTAATGCCGCGATGACCAAGTAGTGTGCGCCTGCGCAAAGTAGAAAACCCAACGCACATACACACCGACACCTGCTGGTTCGTCGTCTCTCAAGAGTTCTGCCGTTGATAATACGATATATCCAAGAAAACTTAAGATGCGATGTGAATGTAATGTGCTTTCGATCTTTGTGTGAGGCAGTTGTTTGCCTTGCGTTACTTGACATTCGCGTTTGTGTTCTTTTTTCAATCGTCTCCGTCTTAAAAAATTATACTTTTGGCGAGTTGACAATATATACACACGTCTCATCAAACACATGCGCAATCAACTGTTGCTTGCCATTTTTTTCATTATGATTTCATCTACCTGTTATGGGTTGTGTTTGCCTGTAAGCTTAAAAGTTGCGAAACTGAGAACCAACTCAATTTCTGTGCGACCAATTTTTGCACAAAACTGATTTTAAGATTATCGCTCACCTGGATCGACCAGCTTCAGCATTACACCACCGATATGCATGTCTCCCTTGACGCGAAGGGTCTTCTCCACCTGTAGGTCCGTAATGAAAACCCTCAGGTTCCATGTGTTATCCCCGACATGAATCATAGTTATGTCGCTTCCGTTTTTCTACCTTGAAGAACTAACTTTACAGAGAAAGAAAATTCCGTAAACACAAAATAATCTTTGCCACACAACTGATTCGACACAGACTCCACCAATATGAACTTTTTCACAAGGATTTCGAATATGAAAACTATTTCTTTCGGGATTTAACGATTTTTTGTGAAATAAATGCACATTTTAAGGCACTGGTAAAACGGTAGGACGTTTAATCAACTCAATTCCACTGTTTAAAAATGTAATAAATCAGAAATAAACACTTTCCAAATAACAGATTAGACCCACACGTCCTCCCACAATGAATTAACTCTAAAGACTGACTTTAATACTGAAAACATTTTATCTCTCGGATTCGGATCGGAATTTGCTCTCGCACGCGCGCCCACAAATTATTCTCTTGTAATAAAGAGTAACACTCTCTCTTATTTGACTTATATGACATGACATATAATCTAAACCTTACAAATGTCAACGGAGGAGAAAAACAATTGAGTAAATTTACTTACTAGAAAAATTAAAAATGGTTAGAGAAGCGCTGATATAATCTAAGACGCAAACCAATATAACGTAATGTAAAACTAATCTAACCTTACAAATGTCAACGGAGGAGAAATTTACTCAACGGAGGAGAAATTTACTCCAGGTAAGGAAAAAATTATCAACAGAGCGAAAATGCAAACAGCTTACGAGTAAACCACGGGCAGCAAGGCAACGTGGCATAGTGGACAGCGTACTTGCTCCACAATAAATTCGTCTGACGACGTCGGAGCTCGAATCCATCCAGTCACTAAGGTTTTTTTAAGCACAAAATTCACATATGTATTTGAAATTAAAATGCTATGAGAGTAAAAACATAACAGAATTATAATTGAGCGTAATCATGGGTTGGGTAGAGTCACTGTATAACTGAGCAACTCGGTATAGGAGTCCGGCACATTGCTATTTTGGTACAAAAACAGCATGTTCTAAGAAATTTAGTACAAAAACAGCATGTTCGAAACATCAAAGTGTCAATGAAAATAGTTGTAGATTGTGTAGTCATTCTGACATATCCCAGTAGGGAGTGGAATCATTACAGCGCCGATGGTTCTTACCATGAAACTATTACAGCTACTTACTGTCGTAAAACATAGATTACTTTAACATTGCAATGTCGTTTTTGCTACTTTCTGCATTACAACGGATCGACATTGGAATCTAGGGAAACGAATGAATAATGTAATGATTGGAAAAAAATCGACAATATAATGGTCGCGATAGTATCTACGATGGAATGATTGTAAAAGAATAGAAAGCAAATTAATCTTTGAAAAGGTATTCTAATATTGAGGGAGCGATTCATTTTGAATTAATAATGAAAATTGTGATGAAATTGGATCCTGCTTTTGATATGAATTCAGTATTTTAAATTCTGTTGCTTCTACTAATTAACTAATTTTGTTGCTGGAAAAATACGACTTAAGATTTTTTTTCTCGCAATGAACAACTTGTAAAATTTTTCGGGAATATTAGAAAGCAACCGGGTTATGATAATAATAATGTTTTCTATTATTAATCTTTCGTTTTAGGCGCGGCACGTTTTGAAGATGATCATTTATTTTATGCAATCTCCTCACATTACCTTGCAATGCATATCAAATTCCCTAAATAAACTGCTACTTTATGGCCTTCACATTACTTCAGAATGCATTGCAAATTTCTTAGGTCGATTTGAATGATTTCTCAATTTGAATGATTTTCAATAAAAGGGAATGGATTGCAAAAATCCCTGTTGGGATGTTTTTCCGCCATGTTTCAACAAACACAATCGTAAACGAGACCAAACAGCTGTTTGGTAAAGATGTGTGGGTGCAGGAAATTGCAAAATAAAATTGAATTTTTGGCTGTTTCTAATGGAATGGCACAATAATATTAATTTTTCAGGGCACATAATCAAATTCCAATTGCATTTTGATAAATATCTAACCGAATATGTATATACACCAAAAAATTCAAAATTAACGGTTTCAACTCTGATATTCATATGCAAGACTCCTGGGCCGAGTTGCTCAGTTATACAGTGACTCTAATCATGGGATACTCTAGATGAAATATATAGAAAAGAGCTTAATGTACAGGTAGGTAGAAAAATTTCAACGATTCGAAACGAGTTGTTACGTAAGACTGTCGACACACGATAGGGATAAAATCGTATTAACTTACTTTTCGATATTAAGGCTACCGACATACGATGCGAGTTAATATATATTAACTTCCTATTTTGATATAAGTAGGCCGAATCATGTATAGGATAATGACACTAGTAATGTCGAAAAGCGAGATAATATATATTAACTCGCATCGTGTGTCGGTAGCCTAACTCGCGTTAATGTACATTGGCCCACAGCTTATTTCATGCAGTGCTATTTTTCAACTATAGAACACTGTATTTTAAAAACTAATTAGAAAATCATGAAATTTTGCATGTAGATATGCTTATTAATTACAATAAATAAAAAAAAAGTTTCATCATCATCAATGGCGCGACAGCTCAAATCGGGCCCTGGCCTCCTGAAGTCGTCGCCTCCTGAAGTCGTCGCCTCCTGAAGTCGTCGCCCTCCTGAAGTCGTCGCCTCCTGAAGTCGTCGCCTCCAATCGTCTCGATCCAAATATCGCGTTCTCCAGCTGCAAATTTTTAATTATCTTTGCTGTCTTCATCAACCGAGTCTTCCCACCGCTTGCGTGGTTTGCCTACTGGCCGGTTACCACTCGCTTTGCATTTCAGAGCACGTTTGGGGATTCTTCTGTCTTCCATTCGCTTTACATGGCCCGCCCACTGCAGTTTATGTAGCTTGATGAACGTTGAAGCTTCTGGCTCGTCGTAGAGTTGATACAACTCATGATTGTTTCTTATTCGCCATTCCGTTCCTTCCTTCACAGGTCCCAAAATTCTTCGGAGGATCTATCTTTCAAATGCGTTAACTGCTTTTTTGGAAGTTCGCGTTAATGTCCACGTCTCACTGCCATAACAGAGCACAGGTCGTATAATAGTTTTATATATCCGCAGCTTATTGTTCCTGTGCATTTTCTTGGATTTCATTATTGGAAGTACCGAATAATACGTCTTATTTGCTAGTATTATCCGTCGTTTGATTGCGTCTGTTTCATTACCGTCCTTTGCTAGATTAGCCCCAAGATATATGAAATTGTCTACACTCTCCAAATTATATTCCGCGAATGTTATGTTTTGTCTGATAGGCGCTCTCCTTCTTGTTTGCGTCATTACTTTTGTTTTCTACAATGGCGCTACAGCCCAAATCGGGCCTTGGCCTCCTGAAGTCGTCGCCTCCAATCGTCTTGATCCAAAGACCGCGTCTTCCAGCTGCTAATTTTTAAGATGGCTTTGCTGTCTTCATCAACCGAGTCTTCCTATCGCTTGCGTGGTTTGCCTACTAGCCGGTTGATGTCTGGTATGAATTTCATTCGCCCACTTTGCGAATCCATTTTCTATGTCAAACACTTCTAAATCGTCTTTGTCATCTTCGTGTGCACTGCAATTTTCGAAGTAGCACGGGTTGAGGTCAGTATGCAAAGATTTCATCTTTTGCTTATGCGTTTCGCAAAGTGTAGCTGTCCCATCAGGAAGACATCCTTCTGTTTCACTTATAGCTATTACTATTATCGAAGTGGAAATTTGTTCCGCTTCTTCTAGCGATTGGGCAAGAACTAATTGCCCGATACATTTTAAGAAAAATGTCTTTAATTTCTTATTGACTCCACGGAAAAAATTAGCATATCCTCTAATAAAATGGGCAACATCTATTCGAACGTAACATGCAGGCATATTCGTCTATGCTTCTATTGTTCGTAAATATTCGTATTACTGCCGTTAGCAAGGCCTTCCTCGAATCGCATGTCACTTCTTTTGGGATACGTATCTTCGTTCGCAATCATTCCATGAGCCAAAAGGATATTGCATTTGTTGTTTGACTTTCAGAAACCATTTGGGTATTGCGAAATTGTTCTAGTCCTCTGAATTAATGACACACGCATAAAGGAAAATATGTTTAGATTTTACATTATTTGGTCTTTTGATTTTATTTATTACACTGCGCGTAGCATCAATGGCAATGGAAGAAGTACCACGTGCAGCAAACTCTCTGTAGACAGATATTTGGTGACTTGACCAATAATGGACAAAAAATGGATTTAGTCCTAAATTATGTAATATATTTTTAAAAACACTCTCTTGTACAATTAACAAAGATTTGATGGGATCATTATCAAAACACAAATGTTGGCTACATTCCTGCTTGACGGTTCGAAGTGTTTTGGCCGCATATACATGCGGCGGTCCTGGATTTTTTACCTCCATTAGAGCTTCCGTTTCATCAGCTCTATAAACCTTAGCACTTAAGTGTCTATCCCATAGCACTTTACCTACTTCTGATCGCATAGGATTTCTTAGGTATTTTTTCCCACATATGCCCGTTTCAATTGTCCGCTCAATAGTCATTACATTATCGCTGTCGGGACTGATATTATTAATAATGCCATTAATTATTGATCCACAATTATATTTTCCTTCAATTGTGATCGAGTTATTAAAAATTTTGTTGCGTTTAAAATTGTATCCACACTGAATTTTGTTCGCGTTCCAAAGTTTTTCGGTTACAATTTGTTGCCATACTCCCGGTTGTAACATTTCGTACCGACGAAATTTTATTTTGGGGCGACGCTTTTCGGAACGAACATATTGTTTCGTAATAATTATATCGTCTAGCCCACTTTTTGTAAAAAATATTTTAATTGTTTGTTTTGAATCAAATCACTCTTACTTGAACTACAGCAGCCAAATGAGTGGTCACTTACACTTAAATCATATAAACTATTTTGTGCACTGGTACCACTAAGTTCAGTATTATTTAAAATGTTGTCCTTTAAACGAAACGATTTTTGACTATAGGAATATAGGATATTTAGAGGTTATTCAGTCTAAAAATTAAACACTTTAATGACATAACACGCAAGGTTCCTGCCGCGAAACTGCTAATTTCTATTATGGAGATTGATTGTCATCAAACAAAAGACAACAGCAGAAAGGCCGCAGTACGCATATAGGCACGAGCCCAAAGTGGCCAAGCGCGTAAATCAAGCAATATGATGGGTTTTCCCCGAAGATCCTTACGTATAACTGATTTTATGACGGTAGTCTAGAGAGAAGTAATTATAAATAAAACGTGAGAGATATAAAATGTGTAAAGATTGCTTGAACAGATCGGTATATACTTTTGGGTTTTCCTATATATCCTTAAATATGAATGAGTTTATGATAGAAAAGAAGAAATGAATGAAGTATGAATTGAATAACATAAACATATTAGATATGAATGATGCCTTGGATGTTTTTGTATGGGATATTGTTTTGGCTGATCGCAAGGAGACGGAAGGAAATTTAAATAATCTTGGTTTGTTTAATAGTCCAAGACGAAAAATTTATTTCCAGGTACAGAGCCAAACGAATGTAGTGAAATGAAAAAATATTTCGAAGTTATAGACACAAACTTGGTGTCATTTAAAAACCCTTAACCCTTTTATACCCGAATTAATTTCTACGGATCTAAAAATTTTCTTAATGTTGGATATTGTTGATAGGCAGTAAAATAAGATACATGATTTTTTTCAGAATTTTCCAACTACCAAGTTCGAAAATAAAATACTGTTACTATAGGGCAACATTGGGCGTCAGGGGTAAAACACTAAAAAAAAAATTTCGAAGAATTTTTGAGAAATACTTTTATATAAAATTAATTTGCTTTTGAAAAAAAAAATTATATTAATTATTATACATATAAGATTTTGACTGAAAAACAAACAGTTTTTTGTAGTTGTTAACCATATAACCTTACGTCATATTTCATGCAATCAACTTTAAATCGACATTCATAACAAGGACAATTCCCAATTTGATCATAATGAGCATCACTTACAGGAGATATTTGGTTTTGTCTTTTTTTTATTTTAGTTATTAATCATTTCTCTTTTACCGTTTTGAGTTGCATGGGAGGTCTTTGACAGGACGTAGCTCGAAAATCGAACTTGCCGGATTCTGAGAGCGCATAAATCATAAATCGATTGTGCATCTTTACTTGGTACGACTTTTCGTTGTTCGAGTAGGCATTTCTATTTTACTGTTTTCGAAGCTTTCGATTTGTTTGGGGCCCTTGAAAGGACGTAGCCAAGGAGGATATATAAAATGGAGTGCCTGATAGGCTGTCTCATGTGGGAATATTTTCTGATTCGGAAATTTTCGAAAATTGTGTCCAAGCTTAACTTGGCTTCAAACTTTTACAAAATAAATGCCATAATTTGTATTCTCTCTTGGTTGCTAATATTCGTGATGAAGATATTAGCAAGTGTATTTTTTGACTTTTTGCATCCCCCGCCTCCCCCTCCCACCTGACACTCCCCAAAATTTGGATAATGGAGCTCACTTACCAAATTAACCATCCACCCAAAAACCAACATTGTACTATGTAATTGAAACTTAAAACATATACTAAGCTATATTAGCGAAATAGAAAAAAAATATTAAATTTGGTCATAATAATAGTGGGGGGAAATGGGAAGATTTAAAAAATGGTGCACTTTTCAAAATTAGAAATCATTATATCTCAAAATTGAGTACAGATATCAAATCAAAAATTCGTCAGATTATAGAACTATATAATTTATAATTTTGATAAAAATTATAAGTTATGGGGTGTAAAGGGAGGGAGGTGGTAAGCAAAAATGTTGAAAATTTTGAGTGAATTTTTTAGGATTCTGGCCAAAGATAGAAACTTTAAATTTTGCATGTGGATACATCTATTTGATATACATAGAAAAAAAATAATAATTTGATCCAAAATTGTTTCGAACCGACCACCCCGGTGAAACACCTTGTGCTGCGAAAAAAACACGAAAACTGAAAATTTTCGGATGCAATCTTAAGGTAGAAACTTAAAAATTTGGGAATGCATTTGAAAAAAATTTCTAAGAGTATAAAATATTAACTGGTCGAATACCTTCAAAACTTCTACCCTCATACAAAATTATTTTTTCGACCATTTTTAAGAAATTAATTATCACCTAACTATTAAAAGCTATCAATTTGAAATTTTGTTTAAAAACTTATAAAAATAGTTGAAATGAAACTACGTTAAAAGTTTTGAAATCGCACTTGCCCTTCTACACCCTCCCATACAAAAGTATGACTTCAAATTTCATTAAATCAACTAATAATCAACAAATTAAAAGCTATGAACTTGAAATTTTGTGCGAGCACCTAAGAAGATAAAAAAAAGAAAACTGCGTCACAAATTTTGCGATTACCTTTCTCTTCTACCTCCTCCCATACAAAATTAATTTTTCGAGAATTTTAAATAAATCAGTTATCAGCTAACTCTTAAAAGCTATCAACTTCAAATTTTACATGAAAACTTGCAAAAATATTTGAAATGAAATTCTTTTAAAAGTTTTGCAATCGCGCTTGCTCTTCTACCCCCTCCCATACAAAAGTATCATTTCGACCTATTTCATTGAACCAAATAATAACCAAAAAGCTACGAACTTGAAATTTTGTACGAGAACACTACAAGAGAAAGGAAATAAAATTGCGTTACAATTTTTATGATTCCTCTACCCCCTCCCATACAAATGTTGAGTTTCGTGAATGTAAAATACACCGAATCTTATGAAAGTTCTATGCAACTTCGTTTATGAGACTGACATTCTATACAGAGAATATTGGACGTGATTCAAGCGATTAATTAAAAAACTATTAACATCCAC
This sequence comes from Chorisops tibialis, assembly GCA_963669355.1. Lineage (NCBI taxonomy): Eukaryota > Metazoa > Arthropoda > Insecta > Diptera > Stratiomyidae > Chorisops > Chorisops tibialis. Next base: position 127,184,982 of record OY770264.1, read on the forward strand.
CCACTCATACTATCACGACTCACCCCTCCCCTCATAAAAATACAAACTTGCATAAATAAACGAACGAAATATTGATTATAATTACTGGAGCTTTTGAACGTTTCCGGAAAGTGTTAAATTGACAATTGCTCTGCCCAAGGACCCCCTTTCATTTAGTCTTCCCTAACCACTCTAACCTGCATATTAACTTTCCACGCATCCGTAACTTGTCCCTATAATAATAAAGTTCCGCGAACAACGAAAAAACGTACCAAGTAATGATGCACGATTGATTTTTGATTTATGCGCTCTCACAATCCGGTGAACTTGATTTTTGCGCTACGTCCAAGGAGGATATATCATGAGGAGTGACTATTAGCATGCTTTGCCGCATAAGGAAATGGGAATAAAAGTATTTCCCTCCGAAATGCTCGAAATCTTTCGAAAAAAATCGTTTCGCAATATTTTTAAGTGTGCCAGACAAAGGCACACTTAAAAATATTGCAACTAACTCTTTCCCACGTTAAATTGTTCGAAATAATTGTCAAATTTTCGAAAGAATTGTTTCGCTATCCTTGTTTGGCATACTTTAACCCAAAGTAAGTATCTCTGTCCCGCGTAAAATTGTCCGTTGCTAAAGTGCTTAGCTTAGACATGAACCAAAAACTAATAAAAATTGAAAAAACTCAAACGTTTAAATTTTAAAACATTAGAGAAGTTATTTTAAGCAACTTAGTTTATATTTCAGTACCGTGAGAAACTTATATTTAAAACCAAATGGTTAAAAAAGTTGTTTCCAATTAATGATAAGATTTCTGGATTTCACATTTTAGCTATATTATTAAAATTATTCAAGTATCTTCCCGGTTTAGTAAAATTTCTATGATAACTTTCATACCGCATTGTCCAATTTTGAACTAAAGAACCCTGGCGTTTTATAATGCCGCAATAGAGGGTCATAAAATGATGTTTAGGTAGTAACGTATAACCTAAATCTAAAATATCTTGCAAATGAGTTTTAATATAAGTGCTTAGTAGTTCGATTGAATGAGTAGTAATTTTACTGGAAAAAACTATTAACATAATTTTTAACAAATTGGTCACAAGAGTCCAAATTTTTTGATCTATAATTTTGTCTTGAAATTCATTGAAAATGAATGGTAAATAAGTAATGAATGAGACACCAATTTTGGCAAGCATATAGCCCAATGGATGTCTTCGACTTTTTATTCAAATAAACTGTGGTTGGCTTATCTTTTTTGTCTAAAATTGCAAACGAATAAATTCTACTATTAATTTTTGTAATTGAGGCGATTTTATCATCTTTTATATAAATGGTATCTACAAATTCTGATAAATTTCTAGAAAACGCATTAATATTCATTGCCGAAACATAGCTTGAATATAACATCTGAAATATATTTTTTATAGATTCATTAATATTAATTTTGTATGTATTTTCATTCATATTTCCTTTGGAGCTAGAAGCAAGAATATTTATTCTATTATATTCATCGAAATTTTCATTTTCTAAGTATTTCACATTAGGTTCAATTACTTGCATGTTTTCAATTCCATTATTAATAATTATAATCATTTTGTGTTTCTAAAAATTCGTTAAAGTGGTACTTTGAGACATGTTTTTTTAATTCACAGTATGTTGCGAATCTTTTCTTACAACTTGAAGATATTAGACATTTTAATACAAGTTTCTTTGAGCTTTTTAGATCATGATTATATTTCAGATGGGAAATCGTAAAATTCATTTCAGAAAACAAAACAGTAAAAAATCGACATTTTAATTACGTCTAAATTAAGTTTTCTTTGTTTGAAAAGTTCGTTAAACTAGACCACACTCCTGCCATTCTTGGCGTTGAAATAACATTCGGAACATTATAAATATATTAATAATATATTGCTGGATTGAGTTTTTTGAAGAGCCTACTGCTATTAGGTTGTTTAGTTGATATTTCGAGTGCTTCAATCGGAATGTTGTAGTTATGAAATATAATTAGCTTTTCTACTGTTTGCGCAAAATTACAGCGAGACGTTGTATGTTGACCTGGTGGATATGGTAATAACTTTATCAAGCAGAGCAAATTTTGAATAGCAATCGGCGCCAATCTGTAAAGTAAATGTTGTTTTAATTTAGTACTATTCTGGAAGGGAAGCATACAAATCATAATTTTACCAGTCATTGAAAGAATTGATAAGCCCTTTGTTTTGACATAAACGCCTCTAGCGGACACCATGCATTTCTTCTTCTTTCTATCAGTTAAACTATGAGTTTTTGAAAAATTATGAAAGAAGGCAAGCCCTTCGTTTGCCTCGATGTACGATTTTAGTGTCTAGTGAATACAATGCAGTAATAAGTAGCAAATTGTCAAACCTATCGTCGGTTACTTGCGTTTATTATAATGGACAGAATCTGCCCTATTTCCACATCACATTTAATTAGAGGAGAGACGAACGAATTTGTGCAATATTTCAATTGAAAACAACAACAATAGCTGTATTGAGACAGTAATGATATTAGGATATCGTTTGGAATTACAGTTCCTTTAGAGTCTTCATAATGGTGAAATTCGACATGTGATGTGTATTGTTTCACTAAATAACATTGAAATTATTATATGCAAAATGAAAATAATTTAATAATTTATCAGATTTATGTCAGATGAAGATTTGGTAGGCTGCCATTTTGCTCTGGGAATGGCATTAAGCCACAACTTATATCTAACCTCATTTTTCGGAAATGAAAATGTGGAACGATGATCAACTTTGACGTCTTTGTTCGTTTTATCGTAATTACTACGACATCCCGGAACACAGCAATGACGAGGCATTTTTTATTATAGAAAAAAGTATAGAAAATTATGTGATAGAAGAAGGGGCGAGTTTTTAATGACTTTCCAGAAATAAACACATCACGCTTTTGACATGTTTTAAATTGCAAATCAGTAGCATTCATACTTTTCAGGAAAATCGACTTTTTATAAAGTTGTGAAATTGTTTCATTTTGTATGAGAGGGGGTAGACGGACTACAGCAAATCGTCTAATTTTTTTTAGTCTTACTACTAATTCCAATTAAACATTTAATGCACAATTTCAGCTCGAAAAGTATTATATGCACTGAGTAAATTGGCTTAGAGCATTTCATGAAAAAAATGCAGTTTGTATGGGAGGTGGTGGAAGGAGGGGGAAGACACAAATTATTTTTATAGAGTAGATTGGAATCATCATAAAAGTATTATATTCCAAATTTCAGATCAATAGCATTTATATTTTTCGAGCAAATCCGTTTATTGTGAAATTACGAAATTGTGTCATTTTGTATGGGACGAGGTAGAAGGGGTGGAGCGATTTGACCCGTTCACGAACTTGACCTTACTTTTTTGTTGAAAACAACGTGTACAAAATTTGAACTTTCTAGCTCAACGCGTTCTCAAGCTAGAGAGGAAAAATATGTATGATGCCACGTCGGCCGTTCTTGATTGTTCTATGATGTAGAAAATTTCTTTTCTGTATTGCGACGATCGAAAAATTTGTTCTTCGACAGCTCAGAACGAATATCTCATGGATTTTCTACATTTCCGCTTGATGCAACGGGTAGGAGCGAATTTCGTCGTTTTAGAACTTCACAGGGGTAACCAATTAATGCACCAATTAATTAATATCTTGTTTATTTATTTAACACTTTATTTTAAATAACATTTTAAATTTTAACTAGTACAATATTATTAAAACTTTGTTTAATCTATTTCATTGAATATTTTTGAAAATTAAATTTTATTTTTTATTTTGATATCTTCTTAAGATCATGTACGTTGGCAATTTTTAGGATGACTTCAATCACAAACTTTATCGATGCCGCTGATGCGGGAACCGATAATTCGGATGCATGCACCCTCATATTAATAGAGGGTCGGTCGGCGAAAAATTTGATCATATGCGGCGGGTTGCCCGTTCCTAGACTTGGGCGCCAGCGCCTCACCGTTTACGCACTGCAAGGCCATTTACTAAACGTGCGTACAGCACCTATCGAGAAAAAACAAAAAAACAGGCAATTCTAGGAAATTATAAATATCCTGGGATTGTCAATTGGAGAAAAGTACAATACACCAGAAAAACTAAAAACACTACGATACGGTTGTGTGTTGCTTGCAACAGATATGGATGCAGGTGGAATCCAAATAAAAGGACTTTTTTTAAGTTTTATTGAAATGAATTGGCCGGAATTGCTGTGCATGAACGTAATAGGGGAATTCGTCGTCCCCATTATGAAGGCAGTATCCTCAACAGAAAATGTACATTTTTTTACGATGACGGAATTGAGGAACTGGGAGAATAGTTCGGCGGCGTCGGACACATTTCAAATAAGCGCATGCAGAAGTTTGTGCAGCCACTCCAGCCACGAAATTACGAGCTACTTCAACAATATGGAGCGCCACCGGACTTGGTTCGTTTGTGGTTCTCCGACAGAGGACAAGCAAAGACTGGACATGGCGTTCGAAGGCAGTAAAGTTGAAGAAAGACGGGTTTGGTTGAGGTCGGCCATGGATCGGCCGACAGAGTTGTTGTATTCATCGAATCAGAGCGTGGCGAAAACCATTTCAGATTTTTTGGATAACGATTTACGCTACGCATGTGTGTTCAGGAACAGAAGAAAGCTGCCGTCAGTAGTAGACGGTCTCATTAAGACAGAGAGAACGATTTTAACGGCGTTTTTAACGGGCATCTGCCAAGGGGCAGTGGGGGTGGCGTACGCGGCGCATTGCATTGCGCATACAATGCAAGTGGATCACCGGGCCAAAAGCATGGCCAAAGTAATGACAAGAATGGCTAAAAAATTTGTGGGTACAAATAATGTCTACTTGGTGGAAAGCAACTCTCTACAGGTGGGGACGCGTCTTTCCGGGGGCACGGATGGCGCCATGGAGGACTATATAACCTTGGAGCTGGCGTCTCATACCAGTCTGCTGTTCAATAAAGCGGACACCATGCTCTTTGAGTGGGAGAGCCAATCAACAGTACCAAAGTATCTTCTACCGCCTTTACCATTGGGATTGGTAAATGGCCGTTCAAGAGCTGTAGGGTGCGGATGGACCACAACAGTACACTTGTATGACCCAATGGACCTAGAAATCAACATCCGTCTCTGCCTCGTGGGCAAATCACCGAAAAATCGTTTGCCCAAATACGCGGGTTTCAGAGGAACAGTACGGCCTGCATTTGGAGCGGGGCGATTCAAGACCGATGGGAAATTTACTGTGGTTTCTCCCTCGCAAGTGCTGATAACGGAACTGCCAATAGGCGTATCTATCGACCGTTATCGTGAGCGAGTGCTGCGGAGGCTCGTTTTACAAAATCGAATCCAGGGTTTCGAGGATCGGTGCACCGCCGAAAATATTAACTTTATTGTCAATATCAACCCGTATAAGACAAAAGTCAATATCGTATTCTTATGCCTTAGAATGTATTTGACCGATGAAAAGATAAATGTGTGGGACGAAAACGAGAAACTCATCACTTTTGGTAGCGCCGATGAATACTTCTTGTATTTGGTTCCACTTCCGATTGGCACAATACCAAAAACGCAAAGCTATGACAGGAGAGGCAGCAACCGCCGCCGAAATGTGGATTGAAGACCTCGATTTAGAGAAGAGTACGAGGCCAACGATGTCCGGTAAAATACATAAATAAATAAATATTGTTCCAAAGTAAAATTCATTGATTTCAATTTTCTGTAGCTTCCATGAACATATCGACAGTAGGGAGGACGACGAAAGTATGTCCGAAATTGTTGAGAATTCGAACAAGGAGGAGGCAGAAGAGGACGAGGAAGATGAAGAAAGTGTATACGAAATTTTTTCGGACGAGGAGGAGGCAGAAGAGGACGAGGAAGATGAAGAAAGTGTATACGAAATTGTTTCGGACGAGGAGGAGGCAAAAGAGGACGAGGATGATGAAATAAGTGTGTACAAAATTGTTTCGGACGAGGAGGAGGCAAAAGAGGACTGCTGATAAAAAATTATTCGCAATAAAATGGGCAAACGGTGTAAAAGTGAAACAGTGCCACTTCAAGAAGGCCTAGATACTCAGTTTATGGATTCTGTTCGCTTTCTATCATTCAATCCCCCATAATATCTGCAAATATTTGGCAGTAGCAGCCAGTACAACTGAAAAATATATATATAAGCTTCTCCGCTCGCTACGGTCGTTCTCACTCCTCTTTCCCTACCTTCCTTATCCCATTCCTTCCCTCCATGATTGTGTTTGTGCATTGCACATAAGGGCCGAAATTGCCTATAACACAGATCAAAATTTGTCGGGGATTAGGGCTACAGGCGATACCCCGTTAAAAAAAACGAGCGTCGGAACTACCTCCCGGGTAGCTTGGAAATGTTGCACTTCTTCATTAAAATAATATTATTACATTTTTTTAATATTATTACATTTTTTTCGATCGTTCTAATTTATTCACTTGCTGATATCTCCACAACGATTGCAGATAGGAAGCTGAAAATTAGCAGAGGTATTAAATAGATGCAGCGTATATAAGTTACGTATGCACTCATATCGCATACATACTAAGTAACATTTTTATTAGGGTAAGATATATTTATAAATAGTTTTAATGGTATTTCCAAATTACGGGGAATACCAATTCTTTTATAATAGACGTTCAAGTGTCATAAAAATTCGGTTCAAACTTATCCCATTTTTACACATTTTATTGCCTTTATTTTAAATCTCCTTTTTCATTTATTGTCCCTTTTTCATACATATCCCACTTTTCATACGAAATCCTTTTTATAAAGTAAAACGTTCTTACCTGACACTTGAACCTCAAAAATGATATAAATATCCTGTAATTATTAATGTATAGTCAGTCGACAGATAGTTCTCAAAAAAAGTGTTATTATTAAGAAAAATAAAATTAATATAAAAAGAAATCAATATTTAGTGTTTAATTCATAAGTTAAAAATACAAATTTAAGTTGTATTTTAACTGGCGCAGTCGGTCTGTCAAAATCATTGTAAGGCAAAAAGTTAATCCTCGCGAAAATACGCATCACGTATTTTTCTTTTGAAGTGAAAAAAAATCAAATTCTAACTGAATAATAAACCATCTTCGATAAATGAGATCGGTAATTCTAGAATCTTGATGTACTTGATGTGAAGTGAAAATATCAAATATTCTAACAGAACAATAAACCATCTAAATGAGATCGGTAGTTCTAGAATCTTGATCTTTTTTTTATATACCAAATTACACTGGAAACAGGACAAAGTAAGTAAGAAAGATATTTCTTAGCGCCCCTTGTCGCATAAAACAAGCATAGTGCGAAAATAAAGAGAACTCAAAGGCGAACAACCAACTTTAAATTGGCTTACAATATAGACAACCTTGTAAATAGGTTACGAACAATTGTAGCCATGAATCCAATACCCGAAGAAAATCATTTAGAAACTCTAAGTATCCAACCGCTCAAATATATTCAGACACTAACAGCATTCGACGGTAAACGCGAAGATTTATATACATTCATTCATCGCATCGATAACATAGCTGCCAAAATAGAACGCTATGATGTGGAATCAAAATCAATAATAATGGACGCAATCAAAGATAAAATTATAGGAAGGGCACGTCAAGCCATTGACATATATTTAAATATTAATTCGTGGTTAGAAATTAGAAATTTATTAATTAGACATTTTTCGAATAATAAAAATTGTTCACAATTGTTTCGCGAGTTAAGACGCGTAGAATTTAGGAATAATGTAAATGATTACTATGATAATATTCAAAAGGCTTTATTCGAATTAAACACAAAAGCTAGATAAACAGGGCAAATTTATCAAATTAATTCAAATATTGAAGAAGCTTTGGAAGTGTTCATCGTAAATTTACCACGGGATATGCAAACTATTTTGTATGCCAGAAATCCTGGTACTTTGGAAGAAGCTTATCGCATCCTTCAGCATTCTGGATTTTGTAATATGAATAATTCACAAAATCCTCGAAGAAATTATAACCAAAATTCTAGTAATTTCGCCCCCCAAATGAATGTAGAACCGATAAGACGGCATCCATTCAATCCATCATTTGACCAATTTAACCAAAATAACGTCGGATTTAGAAACCATAACTTTAACCATAATTATAGAAATCAATTTAATCGCCCCAATACATCGCAAAATAGATTCTATAACCAACAAACTCCAAGTCAACAATTTCGCCAACAAAACAACAGAAATGTTGGTAGACCTGAACCTATGGACGTAGATCCATCAATTCAAACTAGTAATTCTAGTAGTCTAAATGTAGAAAGGTCAAATATCTAATAGTTATGAAGCTGTAAATTTTCCAGTAACAGCCTCGGACAGATCAAAATACTACCATATGTAATCCTTGAAACCGAAATAAGTTCAGTTAAACTCCTAGTAGATACTGGTGCAACAGACAGCATAGGGTAATCCGGGAGTAGCTCGACCAAATTTTATTAAAGAAATACAACCCATAAAACTAAGAACTATGAACGGAATAACTATCACAAATCAAAAGGTCGTTATACCGAAATTCAAAAATATGCCAACTTTAAGAAACCCGGAATTCCTTGTAGTACCATTTCATGAAAAATTTCATGGACTATTGGGAAACGATATTTTATTTGAAAATAATGCAGAAATAAACTACGAAAAAAGAATAATGAAAATCAACAATAAAGAAATAATATTACATTTTAATGATGCCGAAGAAAACAACGCAGATAACTATGAAAAATCTATTCCTGATGAGGTAAATTATTTCGGAGGTGATATTAAATATGTAGAAAATATTGAAAGAGAAGTTCGACTCGGTCATTTAAATGCGGAAGAAAAAAATGAACTCTTGAAAATCTTAAAAGAATATCAAGATGTATTTTTCAGAGAAAGCGAAAATTTGACTTCCACGCACCAAATGAAACATGAATTAAAATTGACAAGTGACACGCCAATATATACCAGGAATTACAGATATCCTGAAAAACATAAAGTAGAAGTAGAAGACCAGATACAAGACATGTTACGACAAGGTATAATTAAACCAAGTAACTCCCCATATTCATCACCACTATGGGTTGTTCCAAAAAAAATGGATGCCTCAGGAAAGATGAAATGGAGATTGGTGGTCGACTATAGGAAAATTAATGAAATCACTGTCGATGACAAATTTCCTATACCGAACATAGAGGATATGTTCGATCGTTTTGGGAGAGCAATGTATTTTACTACAATCGATCTGGCAAAGGGATTTCACCAGATAGAAATTGCTAAAAATGATACATATAAAACCGCATTCTCAACGAATAATGGACACTATGAATTTCTTCGTATGCCATTTGGTTTGAAAAATGCACCCGCGACTTTTCAGCGGCTAATGAATTCGGTTTTAGCAGAATTCATAGGGAAAATATGCTGTGTGTACATGGACGATATAATTATTTATAGTACATCGCTAACAGAGCACCTACACTCATTAAAACTTATTTTTAATAAACTCCGCAAAGTTAATCTGAAAATACAATTAGATAAAACAGAATTTCTTAAACACGAAACTGAGTTTCTGGGCCACATCATAATTACTGAGGGAATTAAACGCAATCCAAACAAAATTGAGGCTATACATAGTTTTTCAATACCAAAAACAACAAAACAAATAAAATCATTTTTAGGTTTAGCCGGATTTCATAGAAAATTCATAAAGGATTTTGCGAAAATTGCAAAACCTATGACTTTGAGACTCAAAAGAGGTACGAAAATAAGAATAGATGACGAAGACTACATACAATCATTTGATAAATTAAGAGGATATTTAACTACAGATCCTATCCTCAAGTATCCAGATTTTAACAAACAATTTGTTCTGACAACAGACGCTTCAAATTACGCAATTGGAGCTGTATTATCTCAAGATGGACATCCCAATTGTTACGCAAGTCGCACCCTAAATGAGCACGAAATTAATTATTCAGTAATAGAGAAGGAACTGTTAGCAATAGTATGGGCGACGAAGTATTTCCGTCCTTATTTGTATGGACAGAAATTCAAAATACAAACTGACCATAAGCCATTGAAATGGTTAAGTAACCTTAAAGAACCAAACCAGAAATTGCAAAGATGGCGAATCAAACTTGAAGAATTTAATTTTGACATCGAATATCTTAAAGGTAAAGATAATATAGTCGCAGATGCTTTATCAAGAATTGAAATCAATCAAAATGAAGAAGAAAATGAAGAATTACTATCCAATGCCGCTACAATGCATAGTGCGGATCTAGACGATCATTATTTTATTCAAATTTCCGAAGGACCTTTAAATCGATTTAGAACACAAATCATTATTAAAAGAGGTCGGGAAAATAAAATAATAATTGAGAAGCCACATGGAAAAAAGAGAATCATATGTACAACAAAAGAACCTAATGAGGAATATTATAAATATATTCTTAGGAATCATTCACCAAGATTTGGTGTAGTTGGAATCATGATCGAAGATGAGCAAATATTCAAAGATTTTCAAAACGCTTACGTAAAATGGAAAGAAGACAATAAAGAAATTAAATACATTAAAGCAAATTACAGACTATATGAAGCATCAGAAGAAGAATTAATGGAAGAAATTCTGAAAACACATTCAAGGAAAAATCATATCGGCATAACTAAGATTTATTACATATTGAAGCACAGAACTTATTTTCCGCGGTTAAAAGAAAAAATAACAGAAGTAATAAACAACTGCCAAATTTGCGAGCAAAGCAAATACGAAAGACTCCCTGCAAAAATACCCTTTCAAATTTCTGAAGACCCTCAAAAACCAAGAGATATATACCACATGGATATATGGTTTCGTGACAGACAGAATTCTTATTTGAGCTGTATAGACAAGTTTAGTAAATATGTTTCAATGATCAAACTTAAAACTCGAAATTGGAACGATGTAATAAATGCAATAAAAGAAACATTTAATATAATGGGCAAGCCCCGCAAATTAGTTATTGACAACGAAAGTTCTATCAAAAGTGAACTTACCCAAAATTTCCTAAGAGAAAATAATATTGAATATCATTTTACGACACCAAACCACCATACCGGAAACGCTGATATCGAGAGATTTCATAATACCCTTAATGAACATCTCAGAACATATTTTATAAGACAAAAAACAGAAAAAACCCTTAAAATGCTAAATCCAATAACGGAAATATTGCAAATATATAACACCACAATTCATAGTTCAACGAAAGAAGAACCGATTAGAATTCACCAAGGCGATGTAAATATAGAAAATATTAAGAAAATATTACAGGAAACAAAAATAAAAAATATCAACAAAAGAAATTTAAATAGAAAGGAAGAAAAACTGGTTACCGAAATCATTAAAATGAACAACACCAAGCTCATGCCTAACGCGAGACTAAGAAAGCCCAATGACAATAAAATATATCACAAACAACAGTATAAAAAAGCTAAAAAATACCAAAGGAATAATGATAGTAATAACACTAATATACCTTCAACATCCTCGAACTTTCAATGTAGACAAAATTAGGGAATCTACGATAATCCACACTAAAATTTTCAAAAACTTAAATTAATAATAGAGAACTTAGGGAGAGAAAAGTATTAATAAATGTACGGAATAAATGAACAATATGAATAATGAAGTTTAGTACAAAAAAAATCGATAAGCACTTCCAAAAGCCAAAAATATTAAAAAAAAAAAAAAATAATAATATTTTGTTTTGTGTAATGCTATATATACACATATGTATATCTAAAACATAACAAATATACAAGGAATTAAATGATGCAAAAAAAAATAGTTAAATTAAATGAACCATAATTAATTACTTAAACATAAAAATGGATAAATATTTAAAAATAAAAAGCCACTGCAAACAAAGTAATCATAATTTGTATATCGTAGTATTTTACATTAATAATATTTAGAACCTATACCTAATAAGAATAATAAACTGTAATTAAACCATGCATCTAGTTTTTTGCAAAATAATATTAATTATCATCACTAGAAATTAAGAAAAATTATAAAATGAGAAGTTATAAAGAAATTAAATGTAAGATTGCTATCCAATAATATAGTAAAGAAACAAAATAAAAATCTCATAATGTTCCCTATTACGAACCATAATTTTGCCAAAATTATTATAAATAAGCTCAGAAAAGTTTACAATAGAAATTATAATAACATATTCATTTATTTATGACATTGTAAGAGTAATCTTTATAATTAACAAAAATGTAACCTGGACTTCATTCGTCAGGAGTCGAATAATCTAGGGGAGGGAGGAGTTACGTATGCACTCATATCGCATACATACTAAGTAACATTTTTATTAGGGTAAGATATATTTATAAATAGTTTTAATGGTATTTCCAAATTACGGGGAATACCAATTCTTTTATAATAGACGTTCAAGTGTCATAAAAATTCGGTTCAAACTTATCCCATTTTTACACATTTTATTGCCTTTATTTTAAATCTCCCTTTTCATTTATTGTCCCTTTTTCATACATATCCCACTTTTCATACGAAATCCTTTTTATAAAGTAAAACGTTCTTACCTGACACTTGAACCTCAAAAATGATATAAATATCCTGTAATTATTAATGTATAGTCAGTCGACAGATAGTTCTCAAAAAAAGTGTTATTATTAAGAAAAATAAAATTAATATAAAAAGAAATCAATATTTAGTGTTTAATTCATAAGTTAAAAATACAAATTTAAGTTGTATTTTAACTTATATTTGAAAAAAAAACTTTTCACGCTCCGACCAGTTATCGAAGACTGACTGACACCGCTGCCGACGATCCGCTCATATTATGAGATCCGGACTTTCTTGAGATTTCGAGGAGAAAAAACAAAATTCTAAAATCCAAGAGCACTATCAGCACTCAAATGAACTTCAAGACGCGTATAAGTAAGTAGAAGAGAGATTTTTTTTATTATATTATAAGACGCCCGAGTTAAAGTAAAATTATTAAATTTATTAGCTATTATAGAAATGGATTGACTCTATTCTTTTGCTGTATAAGAAGAAGAAGGGGTCCTCAAATGGGACACATATATTCCAGAATAGGGTGGACAAGAGAACAGAATAAAGATTTGGTGTGCGTGAAGATTGCACGCATTTTGGTGAGCTCATTTCGAGAAGTAGTCTCTACTTTGTAAACTGTTTTACGTATAATTAAACTGTGATTATGAGACTAACAACTTATTGATGCAATGGCGTTGCGTGATAAAGCTAGGGGTAGCTATTACAATTACTAAATTTATCTAACAAATTTACTAGTTCAATATAATTTCCTCTATTTGAAGAATTTATGTTTTCATTGTGCCTGTGGAATGCCTCTTCTTGGCATCCTAAATGGTACACGCACCTGATTTACGTTTCATTGTAAATCTGGTGTTAAACTTTGATAGCGACTGCATATAAAGTTTACCGAGCTGACAGTTTCAACTTATAGTTATAGTTATAGTTTTTCCGTATTATATATCCTCCTTGTTCAGTACTAACGTCCGTGGACGGATTTAAGTTGTCTGGACACGTAAATGTAAGTATCTAAATAAAAAATAATAAATCACTTTCTTTACGAAAAAAATAAGAAATTCATAAGTATACTTTACATATTTGGAAAGTGAATAACTTTTCCTAAAAAATTGCAACAGAATAATTTAATTATATGAATACAGTTTGAGCCATTAACGCAAAAAAAAGTTTTCTACCTTTCAAATGAATGCTATTTCGTAAGTTGTTTTTCAGTTGCTACTGGCAATGAAAATTATTTGAAATAAAATGGACAGACGATGTAAAAGTGAAATAGTTCCACTTGAAAAAGGTATGTGTACTCATAACTTTAGAGCAAACTTATAATACTCTCAGATTTCATCTAGAGTATAAAAATGCAAAAAACTTGCACTTAAAGTGTTCTATTGGAAATTGACCTGACCGACGGAACTGAGAAAAATGAGTGCAAAACTGCAATAATTTTGCATTTTAAAGGGCAAAAACGGGTAACAATTTTTTGGCGAATAGAAATCACTATCAAATTCGAAATAAATGGAACAAGAAAATGTACAAAATGGTTTTTTCAGAAAAATCATAAAGTACCAGTATAACTTACTTTTAACTTCCTTTAAGTATTGGTCTACAATTCGCGAAACTAGCTACATACTCGCATATTGATGAACTCTTGAGTACTTTTTGAAAGTTTGCAAAGCTCAGCATATAAAAATATTTTCAAAAAAATCCCCTGCCACTTATAAATTTAAATTAATGATAAAATAAGGAAATATATCAAGAGATACAAATTTGTATACAACCTACTCGTAAGTGCAATGATATAGCACTGCACCAGATAAACTTAAACATACACCATTGGAGAGAACATGAAAATGCAAGAAGGTATGACCATGGCCATAAAAGTTCGATAGCCATAAATTTTTCGGATTTTCTTTCGTAACACTTGACCGCCTCAACAAACTTGGACTATTCAGTAAGTGCTGTTATAAAAAGATTGTAACATCAATTTCTACTCGGAAACGTAAAAGAAGAAGGAATACTCTACGAACGAATTTTCTTACGATTTTTCATCTTAAGAACGTACGGTATGCGCTGCACCCCACACGTCTGAAAACATATAATTCTTACAGGATATTTGTTTGTTGGTCCTCGTGAATGGACACTAATTGAGCTAAATGGCTAATATTTTGGATTCTATAATACACATGTACAATACATTACACATACTTATGTTTACTTATGATATAGCAATCCTTACTTACAGTTTGCATTAGCCTTTTGCTTATATCAAAATGTGATTTATTTCCAATCATTTTTGATTTTCTTCTTGGTATACATATGTATTTGCGAAGACACTCGAGAAGCGTTGAGAAGTTTACACATACTTAAACAGTAGAAGAAATCGAATATATTTAAGAGATTAATTTGAAGTTCGTGTGAATAATGAAAATTTTGTGTACTTTATACTCTCCTTTTTCAATGGCATTACAGCCCACCGGAACTGGAGGGGTTGCCCTTTTGTACTGAAGCACAGCTCCGGTGAGGGGGGAAGGATATTGGTTTTTGGGAATTAAGGGGATAGAGACGGAAGTGGCTATGAATATTTCCCTTGAATTGCTGAATGTAGTAGTCATGCGGGAACACCGAGATGGACAGCGAGTTCCATATTCGAACAGTCCGGTTTAAAAACGAATCACGAAATTTGACAGTGCGACCTAAGATGGGGTTGAGATAATACTTATGAGCGCGCGAAACAGCTCTAGTATTACGGGGTAAGGGCATACATGGGGGCAAGAGATTAAAGATTTCGTCCGAACAATCTCCATTGTAGCGATACAAAAGTGTAATAAAATTAATTATGGCAAAAAATGATTCCTTTAGCTTTGCTAGTTGTAATGAAAACCGAATAAATGCATTTTTGAAAATCGTGCAATTGTATGGGAGGGGGTAGAAGGGGTAAGGAGATGAGATCAATGAAATAAAATTACTAACTTAAGTCTCAACGAGTACATATTCATACCAAATTTATCTGCTTCGTGATCCATTCGACAACTTTGAGAAGGTGTAGTAAAATTATTAACTTCGATTGCATAAATTGAGGATTCACTCTCAGTTTCTATTGCCGTAAGCTACTGCGAAGGTGAAACACATAAGAAAATATTAAGTAGCTATACAAAAATGAATGTGAAGCCTTCGTCAAACATACATGAATTGCCGATTAATTAGTAGCATATCAATTTATTGGAAATACTGATATCAGCTGCGAAACATGTCTTACCGTACTGCTTCAGTAATATCAGTAGTATTCCTTCGATTCAAGTGTTTGGTTAGAAATTGAGAGTTGCTTAAAAAATCTGCTTTCACAAGTGTGTGGCACAGGGGAAAATACGGTTTTGAAGAGTTCTAAAGCGTATTTAGCTAAATGGTTCTAAAGAAAAAGTTTATTGTTACAATGACTACCGTGGGCATTGTATTAGTTCTAGCTATTTCAGTTGCCCTAACGTTTGCTCTCACAGGAAATTCAAAAGTAAGTACGATAAAGTTTCTGTGTTTATTCAAATTGATACCTAAATTACTTAAGTATAATTATGTTTGGTAATCGCGTGTAATTTTTTTGTAAATTTTCATTTCTTATCAGAGTCAGTTGAAATTCGGTTTGTAATTAGTTTTCAATCAAGATTGATGAGCAATATTTTGTTTGGAAATTTTTAATCAGTTTTACTTTACTATTCTAATAATGAAACATTGTGATCGACTTGGGAAAAAAAATTCCTACCCTGAAATTTAGTTTTTTCGCTTTCTTGACTAAATTAGCCTAAAAATGCAACAAAAAAAAATCCGTCTGTCTGTAAGCCGCACGTGTACGTTCAGAGCACCATAACTCCCAAACCCTTGAAGATAGAAACTTCGTTATTAGGTGGATTATAGGTTGTTTCTGATCTCAGGAGGACAATAGTTTTGGGAGTTGTAGGGGTTACGGAGGAGGCGGAAGATATCTCAACTCTGGCCAGAAAGCTGAAAATCGATACAATTATGGAAAGGTTTGAGAAACTTTAAAAATAATTTAATTTTTGGTTTGTCGTAGATGCTCTCAAATTGGACACATTGTTTCTGCTTGCAGGAATCAACTGAACTGCCGGGACTGCGAGTTTTTGGGGCTGCCGTCAGGGCATAGGCTTCTCGCGCTAGACTGTCCAGTCTACGCGAAAAGGGTAGCCAGGGTGAACGCAAGACACTAAAGCAACCATGCCTGTAAATTTTACACAGACTGGTTGCCTCGGATCGCTCAAGTTCGTACAACTAAATTGCCACGGTTTCTCCCGGTGATGTGCGAACTTGGTGTTTTGCTATAGGCAGAGGGTTTTGGATTTGCTCTCCTGCAGGACCTTTACGCAACAAATGGTTGCATAAGGGGACTGCCGGCAGAGGCGAGAGTAATTTTCTCAGGTGAGGATAGAGGTGCTGCCGTGGTGGTTTGCGACTCCGGCATTGAGTGCGTCAGGCTTGAGCACCTGACAACAGAATGGGGAGTATGTGTCAAGGTAAACGGACCTTTCGGCCCGGTATACCTGGTAAGGATATACTGCAGGTTTGGAGAGCCGCTCGACCCATGTCTAGACTACATGGACGCGCTTATCCAGCAGATAAATGGGACTCCTGCCATATTTGGAAAAGACGCGAATGCCCTCTCTGCATTGTGGTTCAGCAAGACTACTGGACGCACGTCTAGTAGTCTTGGATTGCGCCGTGGAGAGGCCATTTGCGATTGGATAGCAGAGAATGAAACGTTCGTCTGGAATGAGCCGAGCGACTCTTACAAGTTCGACGGGCCGCGAGGTGTAAGCGATATTGATGTGACTCTGGCCAATCGCAGCGATGGTATTTGATGCCCAGTGGAGCATCAGAGCAGGATGGGGGACTAGCGATCACAGCCTAAACGTCGTAGAATTTTCAAACGATAGGGCTGTGTGTGAAGGCGATCCCCTGCGCGAAGTGGCTTGGCGATCCAAAGGGTGCTCCTGGGAGATCCATGGGGAACGCTTGAGGGCAGAAGCAGAAAGGTTCCCGCTGAGCGACTTCGCGCTGCTCAACTTGGATATTCAAATTACGTAAATCCAAGAATGACGACACGTTTGGGAGGATCCGAAAGGTGAATCCAAAACATGCAAAATGGTGGAATGCAGAACTTGCAGCAAAGCGCACTTGAGTACGAGCACTAAGGAAGAAATTCCAAAAGGCCCGTATAAAAGGTCAAGCTGACACGAACCAGCTCAAACTTGACTACCAGCGAGGCATGTACGAGTACCGAGCTGTGATCATGTCATCAAAGGAGGAGGAGTGGAAGCGTTTCGTCCGAGCAAACTCACGTGACCCTTGGGGTCAAGTCTATAAGATCTGCAGGGGAAAACGATCAGGGCCTGAAATGTCTGGCATTAATGTTGGAGGCAACATCATGTCGACATGGAATGAGTGTGTCAAAGCACTATTGAAAGAATTCTTCCCGGACCCTGAACTGAGGGAAAATGATCATGATCGTGTAACAGCAGAGGGAGAAATCCCCGAGCTGGAACACGAAAAGATTGAGTCAAGTTTAAACAGGATCAGATCTGGTAAGGCGCCTGGGGTTGACGGTCTTATCGGGGCATATCTCTTCTCTCGGTCCTTGGCAAGGTCCTGGAGAGGATTATGAGACTGAGATTGAGTGAGAAAGTGGCCCATCTGACTCCGGAGTGGCAGTACGGCTTCTGCGTCGGGAGATGCACGGAAGATGAGTGGAGACATGTGAGAGACTCGGTAGCGAGGAATGCTAGCAAATACGTCCTTGGAATTTTTGTATATTTCAAGGGCGCGTTTGACTACTTGAGCTGGGACGTCGTGCTTGATAAGCTACGCGACTGCGACTGTCAAGAAAGGGCTTTGCGGCAGAGTTATTTCTCTGGCAGGTCCGCATGCTCTCGAACTCAAGTAGTGTTGCGTCGTATGCTGACGATCTTCTCATTTTAGTAGAGGGAGGTTCTCGATCTGAGCTGGAGCGTAAGGGTACGGCTCTTATGACAACCGTTCTGGAATAGGGACCAAAAGTAAAAGTGTGAGTGAAGGTATCAAGGGAGAAGACAGCGATCATGTTGCTAAAAGGCAAACTATCGCACTCGCGTCCTCCCTTGATAAAGCTTAAGGGCTCAGATACGTGACCAACGTCAGATATCTGGGCATCAGAGTTTCAGAGCGGTTGAGGTTTGAGCTGCATGTGCGAGATCACAGGGAACGTCTCACCACTGCTGTGAGACCGATTCGCAGAGTTCTGCGGAAAGAATGGGTCCTGTCCAGGAGAGCGGTAGGAGTCATATACGACGGTCTGTTCGTTGCATGCGCAACGTATGGATCGTCAATATGGTACGAAGCCTTGGCGACTGGCATAGAAACCCGGGCTGTTTACTCTTGCCAACGAGTAATCTTGCGGGCATGTTTACCTGTATGTCGAACGGTTTCTACCGAAGCCATGCAGGTTCTCATGGGTGTTCCACCATGGGACTTGGAGGTGGAGCGCAGAGCTATCACCTACAAGATCCGGAAGGGTGTCCCATTGCTGGATAGCGATTGGTTGACTCAGGAAGAGATGAGGGAGAGGAGCCTTCGCGAATGCAAAGAACTCCTCGACCTTAGGGTGACATCGATATGACAAAACAGATGGGCAGAAAGTGAAAAGGGCAGGGTGGCTCACAAATTTATTGGAGTCGCAAACTATGCCAGAGAGAACTTAGACTTTGAATTTCCTCTCAGTCTGGATTTTCTTCTGATAGACATCGGTAGTATGAACGTCTACCTTCATAGAGTAGGCAGAAACGAAGCTGAGGGCTGTTTATGCGGAGCTGAGCTCGAGAATTGGCAGCACATACTGGGCGAATGCCCAAGATACGACGATATAAGAAATCTCACTGATATGCGGATAACTCGTAGTGGGAAAAATTTAGACGGCAGTAGATGTCTTTCGAATCGACAAACTTTCGAATATCTCAGAGCTTTCACACACGAGGCATTCAGTAGAAGGTAGGCTGACACGGGGAGATCTAGGAGGACGTAGGTATTTAAGTACACGTAGAACATAGGTTATTTTTTACACATGCGCAGGGAAGGGATAACGCTAGTTATAACATACCGGGTGAACGACCAAGGTCAATTCTGGTATAACTTATGGGGACGACCGACCCCACGTTCCCGAAGCGGAGTGTTACCAGTCACGGGTTTGCAAAAGGACCTAAACTAGGAGTAATTGTTCACAATTACGAAACCTGACCGGAGGTTTATCTAGTACCACGGGTATCGGGGACCCCATGGAAGGTTGCTTCCACCCCCGGCAATGGAAGATGGCTCTTCGGGGATTATCGTGGTGGCTATGGTTTACCGCCCACATCGCGGGCAGATTTCCTCGGAGTTCGGCGTGGAGTTGCGTTTTCCAATCCCGTGCCATGACCGATAGACTGGCAGATATTTAGATAGGTCTCGAATCCAGCAGTATGAAAGCCAAATTTACATTTGGTATAAACTGCTACCTTCGGGGGTTCCGCGATTGCTAAAGACAACCGTGCACTTGCGATCTAGTGTCTGGCGTGTACTAAAACGATCAAGATATGGTATGTATTCATTGGAATCCGAAAAGGGAGGAAGGGGGCTAAGAATAATTTGTCTACCAAATTTATTTTCAAATAATTATATCTTCGGAGATATTTAGTACAAAAAAACCATATTTGAGGAGCAATTATGCGGCATATAGGTCCGCTATTATCGACTTAAAAGGAGGCCAATACTTTTAAAGTGAATTCAAAGAAAAATACTTAAAAATTAATTGTCAACTATCTCGTAAGCTATGAAATTGTAACAACATATATAAAGCTACACTAGCGAAATGTAAGAAGAGTATAAAATTTGGGCATTATAGTAGCGGAAGAAAATGGGGAGCATTTGAAAATAGTGCAACTTTCAAAATTTCAAACCGTTATATCTCAAAATTCGATATTGATAGCTATGTGATCCATAATTTTGGTAAAATTTTTAAATTGGAGAATGTAAGGGGATGACATTGGTGAGCTTAAATATCGAAAACTTTGATTAGTTTTTTTTAGATTTCCGGTAAAAGATACAAGGCTAAAATTTTGCGGTACACCCATTTGATATACATAAAGAAAAAATAATAATTTAAGTTAAAACTGTCATGCATCGAAGCGGAGCTCTAATCTGCACAAAGTGTAGTGAAAAAGATAACTGGACTATTATTAGGCCCAAAACCTAATCAAATTATACTGTAGATGAAATGGGAAGGAGTTTAATGTACTGGAAAATATGTCTACTTAAATTTTCTTATATGGGAGGTAGAAGCAGAGGTTTTTAGTTTTTGTAAATGGCATCGTACATGGTATGTAAACTGTTTCGTGCTGAATTTAGAGTTTGTAGCGTTCATAATTTTCAAGTAAATAGGACATTGTTTTTCTGAAATTGTGGCATTTGTACCGAAGGTTGCAGAGGCATTGAAAGGCTTTAGTTGATTTTGAAACTGCTTATCAACATCTTTATCACCATACTTTGTTCCAATTTTAAAGTCGATGATAGCTCTCATATATTCGAAAAATAGATGCTTTTCCTGAATTTCTAATATTTTAATTTGCATGTGATTGGGTAGTAGGAATAAAGCGAAGTTGATATTTTATTTAGCACTAGCGATCCCTCTCGACTTTGTCCGCGTAAAAATCGCATTAATAAGCAATTTTTGAGAATGTATATAGTTAGTAATACATTACGTGGGATATAATCTGTTTAGTTTAATGGCTCTTTGAATACAATGCCAATTAGAATCAGAATCATAAATTATTAAGAATGAAACTATGATACTCGTATTTGCATAGGACATGCCCGTGCTCACAGGGGCGATTTGAGATGATATGCGTATTGAAGAGCGTCAAGGAAATGTAAATAGATGTAGCTTTTGTTAATTCTAAAAAAAAGTCGAAATAAAATAACATTCAGCTTGAAAACGTAACAGGACTACGATTGTGCATAGAGCCCAATCATACGATACTCTAGATGATATAAAAATTTTTGTGATTTGAAGAGATTTTGTATGAGGAGTGGTAGAAGGGGTGACTGCACACAACTAATTTCCTTCACATCATGATAGAGTAGCTATAAAAATGTTTTATTTAAAAATTAAGCTCCAAAAATTGAATATGTACTGAGAAAATTACTGTATTGGATCTAGTGAAATTGTGCAGTTTGTATGGGATGAGGTAGAAAGAGTGAGGGGTTCTTAATAGTTTTTTGAGAAATAACTGGAACTGTTATGTAATTGATGTATTTCAAACTGCAAATCAGTAATATTCCTATTTTTCAAGAAAATCGAGGGACTCAAATAATTTATATAATACAGCTCACATTAATGATAAAAACAATATATTCTAAATTTCAAATTATTCGTTCCCATAGTTTTCAAGAAAACTTTATTATTAAATTTTTTATGGAAATGAAAGATTGAAATAAAGCTAAACGCAGATTACATCTCGAACCATGCCTAACAAACTGTGGAAGTTTCATTGCAATCGGTCTAGCCATTTTAGCGTGAAAGCCGGCTGACAGACAGACAGAGAAGAATTTTAAAAACGTGTTCTTCTGCCTAGTTATTTTCTAAATAGCCATTTATAAACAAATAACAGACAGACACTGCAATTATATTTATATGAATAGATTGTAATTATTGAGGGCCCAACTCTGGCAAAATTTTAAGTTTCTAAATTTTCTAGTTTTAATGGAAATCAATATAATGCATTTAACACAATTATGCATTTTTATAAGAGGGGGTAGAAGGAGTATGTGGATCAAAAACTATTTCGGCGTTAATGACATTTGCGTTTATTATATTATACTTTTCTGAAAATTTCAAGCCGGTCGCTTTGATCGTTGTAAAGAAAAATAATTGAATTGAAATTTCGTGAAATTTGTATGGGACAGGGGGAGGGGAGTTGGTAGATTAAACGAAATGAAATTGAAATTTTGTAGGAACACCTTTAAAAATAAATGAAATGAAAACTGTTTTAAATATTATATGATTCTTTCCATAGAATTTACTATGCATATGAAACTAACATTCTATACCGTATTTCAACTCATCAATTAAACAATTATTAACATCCACCCTTCTAAGTATCATCCTTTAAAAAACCAATCGCGCGTAAATAAACGAATGAAATATTGATTCTATTGTAGTGCAGCTAGTGATAACAATCGCAGTTAAGAAATAAATAGTTGAAGAGCTTTCCTTTATTCCTATCCCTATCCCTTATACTACCTGCTACCACTATAATCTGCATATTGGCTTCTGACGCAGAATAACGAAGTTGACCGACTTATTGGCAGATATTTTAAACTTCAAATCAGTGGTTTCTGTCCGCGGAAAATAATCATACTACAGAAGCTGCTTCGAAATTATTAACTGAAATTTAATTACGCGGCAATAACATTTGTACTTTACATACCTTCATTTAATCACAAACAATATAATCTAACCATATAAATATCGAATTGAAGTGTCTTTTGTTATCTATACATCTGTACATACCATATAAATTCAATATAACTGAAGTGTATGATTGCTATTTGGTTATAAATGACTATAAAATAGTGTTTTGCTTTATTTGGACATTATATAATACAGCATAAAAACATGTTTTTGAGATTTTTGTCCGTCTGTCTGTATGTCCGGATTTAACACAACAATGGGTGAACCGATTTTAATGAAAAACGTACAATTTGTGGAGTATGATCGGAGCCATAATCTGCTTTTGATTTTATTTCAATATTTCAAATTACCTCGATTTACGTCGTGACGTACGTCGAGGAACGTTTGATTGGTGTTAGTTTTTTTTTATGAAAATGAGTTTTGTTAATTATTGCATTGTACTTCAAGCAATAATATTCTAAATAAAGTTGAAAATAAAACTCGCATTAATATTTCAATGGTCTTAATAACACGAAATTTGGTAGTTTAGGTTTATGCTTGTAGCCGGGCGCACGAAAGAAATGAAAGTGAAAGTAGAGAGCTCTCTACTATTCCGACAGAAAAATGTCGGCCAAAGTGACTGCATTTGTTTCTTATTTTGAATATGCAGCGCCATCTAGTCTAGCACGGATTTATTTTACAACATCTCGGCTATACTACAATCCGTGACGTTCTCGTCATGCGCGAGCCTTTATACAGGGTGTTTGGTACTCCGTACATAACCTTGTAAGGGGTTATTCCTGGATATATTTCGAGCAAAAAATTGTTCTACGGAGATGGCCAATTTTCAATATCCACGGAGATACAGGGTGATCAAGAAAAGTCCTTCGGACCTGTACCCTCCTCACTCAAAACGCTATATCTTGAAAACCAATAATCGCATTTCAAAGTGTTATAGCTTGTTTTTTAGG